>CM077453.1:23912563-25112764 GCA_039654765.1 Mylopharyngodon piceus
ATGATCATAAAATTAGGAACGCATACTGTACAAATATAACTCTTATATGCTGTATCCTTGAAAACAACATGCGCCCCATTGGTAAATTGTATTTCATTTTTTTAAGCATAAACTTCAAAATTTTGTGAGATTTATGCTTTACATAGAAAACAAGGAAATAATGGTTTAGAAAAATACTAAAAAATAATTCAACATATATTCTAGAAAAGTATCTTGTTTTAAGGACAATGCGGTGTAGAAAAAGAAGTCTGTTACTGTCATACAATTTGCAACCTTCTGTGTTTTTCACCAGTTTTATTGAGAAGACAGTGAAACATGAGAGGCGATGAGGGGAATGGGATCAGGAAATTACACAAACCAGGTTTGAACTCAGGTTGCTCGCAAAAGTGTCATCCACGTGGCCAAGGTCTGGCTAGTAGATAACCACACCATCTGGATGCAAAAATGTCTTTCTCTGTTGATGACTATATTCAGCTAGATTCAACTTCATCACAAATATTTAATTATGTTATAGCAGATATTTGACCAGTTTCTGATTTTTTTGGAGGCTCTTCAAGTGTGAAATGGACTTTTCCCTGTCTGCTGACTTTGATGTCAAAGCAATGATATTAGTGAAGACTTTGAAGACTAGTCATTTCCCTATGGCTCCAAAGCAATTATTCAAATGACATTTATGGTTCAGGTGATTGGTAGGGGTGTGATGAGATCCTGTGCCACCTTGTAGAGGTGAAAGGCTGTCTTGCAATTTTGCCATGACGAAGTGTGAGGGTGAAACTGGGATAGAATATGCCACTGCTACATTTACATTACGCCTTCACTGTCGTTTTGCTTTTTATAGAATTTTTTTTTTTTTTTTTAAATCCAGTTGGATAATGGTTGCTTCAATTCCATCCAGCTCATCCAACACAAGCTTGTACGTAGTGCAGCAGCTGCAGGAATTCACTGATCACATGACGAGAGGAAATGACTGACAAGACCATGGCAGAGGATTTGTTGCACAACAGAGCCTAAGGGTGTACTCACACTAGGCACTCTGAACCGTGCCCGAGCGCGTTTGACCCCCAAAGCCCGGTTCGTTTGACAAGTGTGATCGCTCCGTTCCGTGCCCAGGCGCGGTTTGTTTAGCTGGCCCTGGCCCGCTTGGAAGAGGTGGGCCAGAGCGCGGTTCAGTTGGGCTCGAGCGCGGTTCGCATGCAGTGTGAGCGCTAACCGTGCCATAGCACGGAACAGTTACTCCTTTTGTGTGCGCTACCGTCATCATTATGACGGCAAACATCTTTATTACTACTTTGATAGAACACTTATCAATTCATGTAATTAATTCGAGTGTATATGGGTTTATAACGGGTATTGATGAACAGGAATTGTAGTTTGCGAGTAAAGCTGCAAATTCCTCCATTAATGTCAGCTGCCTTCGTAATAATCCTCTGATATGTGCTATTGAAAATCGCTGCACGGCATCAATTATAAATAGCCTATTATTAGGCAGTATCTTAGCAAAAGTGCATTTCTTCCTGTTTTCTTCCATTCAAAAAGTTGCATTGTATATGACGCAAGCGTGCTTCGGCCTGGAACGTGTGAGTGCAGGCCAGCAGGGGAGTGGGGAGGGGGGACAATCCCGCTCGGGCTCGGTTCAAGGCAGCCGTGCCTAGTGTGAGTACACCCTAAGCGTCTGACAAATGTCTGATCTTGTAGAATGCGTGCTCTATTCACAGAGTACGCGCGATCGCGAAAGTAAAAACGCGAGCGCACATTCAAACGCGATTTCAATACCCCGCATTTTGAAAGCGGCTCCCTGATGCAAATATCTTCCAATATGAAAGCTATCTTAGTAGGGCTGGGACAATACATTGAATCTCGATTCGCGATACGAGGAATCTGGAGTGATTCTGATGTATTGCGATTCTCTCTCGAATCGATTCTGAGCTTAGTTTTTAAACTGCAGATGGAACTACTATACGTGCTTTAGAAACACTCATACACTGCCTGCTTCCAGTTCCTTTACACACACCACTTAAACCTAAAATAATCATTCATAAAGTTTGAAAAGGTTGAAGCGAATTACAAATCTCGCATCATAAAAGCATTCTGAGCCAAGGTGCAAGTATATTTAACCACTTACATAACTCAGCCGAACGCACTGTCTTCGTGAGCATTTGTGCAGTTAAAAACTAGCCTAGAGCGCCATCTGCTGTTAAAACTAAGAAAAGAATCGATTAGAAAGAGAAAATATCAGGATCGATCCAGATTCATTGTATCGATCGAGAATGGATGTATCGTCCCAGCCCTATATCTTAGGCAGGGCTGTGTAGTTGTAACCATCTCTTAGCTCTGTATCATGTTTGAAGAAAAATGTGGTCTCTATTTGCACTTTGAGTATTGAGAGAGTACTTTGATTATGGTTGCACTTATTGTTTGCACTTAATAAGACTAAGAGACTAAGTTTTTATTTATACTGTTTTTATTTCTATGATCAATTTGTGGAAAGGATTTCAGTTAGGAGGTCAAAAGTTGTAGAAGCTCATGAATCAGTTCTACTGTTCCAAGTTCTGCAGAGACTCATGATATCATTCAGGAGAGAAGCCAGTCAGTTGCGTTTGTGGCAAAACCTTTTTACAGTGCTTGAGTATTGTTGTCTTTTACTGCATATGATAGTTTGTACTCAGAAAATAGAACAGAAATTACAATTACATTCATTACAAGATGATTAGTTAAAACATTTCAAATGCACCTGCAGATGAGGATTTCTTAAAAATTGAGGATTTCTTAAAAATACTGTGTAAAAATCTCATCTTGTTCTCGTGAACTCAATCTCGTGTCTTATCTTGTCTCATGACATAACTGTTTCGGCACACCCCTAGTGATTGGCTCACAACTGAATGGCCCTGAGTAAAGATGGCAGGCTTCAAGTCACTTACATATAGGGGTGATTGTCCTCTGCCAGGTGAGATGAATGGCAATGCTAACCGAGAGCTTTCTCCAGGTATGTACAGGTATTGCATCCTAGTTGTAGCCGCACATCATGCTGCATGTACACATGCACTCAACACAAGTCCATGTCTCTGAAAAGAAAAAAAAAAAGTAATTTACATTTAAAAAACATTTGGGAAATTAACCAATTTCATGCAATTTCAAAAGACAAGGAAAAACATACTCTTCAGTGAATAGTTACACAACATAAAGGACATTAACATCCTGGGGTGCGTTTCCCATACAACAACGTAACTCGCTGCCTCACTACCATAGCGCGATGCATCGTTGAACAAATCAACTAGCTAGTCACGTCTGTTTCCCGAAACCGTATTTTCGCAAACCACATTGGTGAATGATGTCATGCAGGTGGTGGAGTAATAACTTCTTTAAATGAATTCGTTTGAGATTGAATTAACACTAGATTTTTTTTTTGCTATAAATTACAGACATGGCATCTGAGGACTACTTCTCATTTTCTCAATTATTTTGCTTTATTTCCAGATTCAATCATAGGCTCGTTCTGACGTACCACAGCATGTACGCACATGCGCACTCTTCAAAAACGATGCTTCAAATCTCTTGACAAACTAAAATATGTAAATGACATTTGTATATATTCGAAATAAAAGATTGTACTTAATGTCAGCTTAAGATAACGATTTATTAAGTCCACATGTCATAAAAACAAGAAACTATGCTTCTAACCACAGCTCAAGAGCTGTCGTTCCAACCACACAAATTTGCGATGCTGTTTGCAAATGTTCATTTGAACTATGGTTTCGGGAAACTGAATGTAGTGTACAATCAAGACTGGAAAGGTTTGGTATTTTTCACAATGTGTTTCCTTGTTTTCATGTTACTGTAGGTAACATGACATAATGGTTTACACAGTTAAATTTTGGTCTTTTCTGAGGAGTGAACCACAAAAACTCATTTGACTCTGGTGTTGAAATTGCATTTTTTCCCTGCTGTGTTGAAACGAGCAGACAGATTGACCAACTGAGCTTCACAAATCATGTGGATTTTGACTCTAGCACGTCTCTGAGCAATTACTGGATAGATTTGTTTGAGAGCTTATAGATTATTTGGCCATCATTCCCAAAGCTCCATTATGCAATGAGGGGAGAGGTATGCTCCTGAACTTTGACACACTGAGTTGTCTCTTGCCAAGCTACATTGGTTGGATCTGTCATGACAAAACAAGACTGAAACAAACTGTCTCATAATTTCCCGTGGAGCACGTACTTGCCTATGCTCTTTTAACTTTATACTGGTGTCCTTATGACCAAAGCATTTGTTCCCACATTTCAACCCATGGGTGTACTTCTTCACATAAATGCTTTCCTTGTGTACTTTTCATTGATTAATAATAACAATAATAAAAATAATAATAATAAACAACAATAATGAAAACTAATTCAAAAGTTAAGGGTCAGTAAGGTTTTTGTTTTGTAAAAGAAATTAACAGTTTTATTCAGCAAGGATGCATTAAATTGATCAAAAGTGATGGTAAAGACATTTATAATGTTACAAATTTCTATTCATCAAGTCCTAAAAAAACACGTATTACAGTTTTCACAAAAATTACTAAAAAGCAGCAACTTTTCTGAAATCTGATAATAATAAGAAATGTTTCTTGAGCATCAAATCATTCAGCTAAATTACATTACAATATTAAAATAGAAAACATTTATTTTAAATTGTAATAATATTTCACAATATTTAATTAAATAAATGCAGCCTTGGTTAGCATTGGAGACTTCTTTCAAAAAAACATTTACAAAATCTTCCTCTATTATTATTATTATTATTATTATTATTATTAGGTTACACTTTATTTTGAAAACCCACTTTATACAACTACAGGTATAAGTACAGTACCTGTCAAAAGTAGAAAACTGATAGAAATAGATTGTCTCTTATGCTTACCTAGGCTTTTATTTAATCAAAAAATACAGTAAAAACATTAATACGAAATATTATTATAAATTAAAAGAACTGTTTTCTATTTGAATATATTTTAAAATGTAATTTATTCCTGTGATGCAAAGCTGAATTTTCAGCAGCCATTACTCCAGTCTTCAGTGCCACATGATCCTTCATTTTAAAATTCTAGTTTGATGCTAAAGAAACACTTATTATTATTATTATTATTATTATTATTATTGTCAATGCTGAAAACAGTTGTGCTGCTTGACATTTTTGTAGAATTTTTTTATGAATAGAAAGTTCAACGAACAGCATTTATTTGCACTTATTACATTTATTTATTAAATTTATTAATGCATTTATTAAATCAAAATCTTTTGTAACATTATAAATGTCTTCACTGTCACTTTTGATCAATTTAATACATTCTTGATGAATAAAAGTATTAATTTCTCTCTCTCTCTCTCTTTAAATCTTACCACAAATGTTTGAATGGTATTGTTTCCACAAAAATGTTAAGCAGCAAAAACTGTTCAACATTGATAATAATAATAATAATAATGATAATAATAATAATAAATGTTTCTTTAGCAGCAAATCAGCATTTTGGAATGATTTCAGAAGGATCCTGTGACTGAAGACTGGAGTAATAATGCTGAAAATTCAGCTTTGTCACCACAGGAATAAAATGTATTATTGTAAATGTATTATTTCGAAACAAATATTTTAAATGCTAATAATATTTCAAAATATTACTGTTTTTACAGTAAATTTGATGGCATAAATGCAGCCTTGGTAGGCAATACAGACTTCTTTCAAAAATATATATATATAAAAAAAATAATGTTTCCAAATTTTTGACTGTAATTTTGCAACTACATGTTAACTAATCCCACGGTCACACTAGACTTTGAACACATAACCGGTCATGCAATGTGATATAAATTCAGCATATAACAAATAATAACAAATCTAATATGGAAAAATATACAATCTACTCCACTTTAGTTCAAAAATTTTGCATTCTTTTAATTCAGCTAAGAGGTCATACCGATCTTCTATTGGTCACACTTCTTCAAGTGATATGAATTCAGAGGTCAGAGTTCACCAAACATGAACTTTGTAGTGCAGAGAAATGCAAAACTTCTTCGCAGGAACTTGCATTTCTTCTCTTCAGCATTCGTATGCATGCGTATGAATGGAAGTCAATGGAACGAAAAGTGTGACTGTCCTTTAACTCTCATTAATTTATAACTACATGTAAACTAACTCACTCACACTAGAGTATTAGTAGACTGATAGGTTTAGGGTTAGTAGAATAAGTTGCATGTACTTGCAAAGTTACTTATAGTCAGTAGAATGTCTAAAGTGGACTATTGAAATAAAGTGTTACCAAGTAAGTAAATAAATAAAATCAAATTCACGTAAGTGTTTCCAAAATTTTGACTGGTAGTGCATGCTTCTGAAAGTAAAAAGTTACAATTAACTAAAATAATAAATAATAATAATTAAAAGTTAATTTTAGAAACACTAAAATTCCAAAAAGTCTACTACTTTATTTACAGACAGTCTTTGGACTTGAAGTCTAAAAAGTATAAAAATAATAATAAGAAGAAAGAAAAGTTACTGGAATAGCCTTTGCAGAGTGGGAGGGACGCAGTGTTTTGCTCTGAACGTTTCCTATTTCCTTCAGCGCTCTTGATTAGCCTCCCATGCTAATGGAGAATTTCCTGTGTTAAGAAAACGCCACTCAAACAAACCGAGACAGGGCAATACTAAATTACACACAAACAGGCTAGTCACGACATGCAGCCTTGAAATACCAAAAAGAGAGAAATATAAAAACAGCATGCAACGTTTCAAGCCGACATTCTTTTGGACATATGGAAACATTGTCTTTAATAACTTCAGCTGTTTGAGAAAAGCATCTTAAATGTTTGACACGGATTAATATTCATTATTTTTCTTGGTACTATATCCGATTGATTTTGAGAAGAGCAACACATGGAAATATTAGGAAAGATTTTATGCAAACAAACCCTTGAAAATCACCTGCCGCCAAGATTCTTTTGATTCGAACCCGAGACGTAATTCTCCAGATTATATGATCTTTTCTTTTCTGTTTGCTTTGCAATATGCGGCTCATTGGTTTTGTGAGCAATCACCTGACTGACATATTTTAGTAAAATATGACACTGTTTTCATTACATTTGCCATAAATGACCACAGTGTGGTGATTTTCCTGCTGAGGCCAATCTGAGTAGCCTAAGTTAATTGCAATATGCTTTAACATGTCCTTCTCTCATCTTGTTTTTTCATCTGTCCCTTCATCTCACCCCATTTGCAGATTCTACTCGACAGTACTTTTTCCCCCCCAATTGTCCTCTCTTGACCAATACCACATGACACACATTCAAGTTAGGCAATCTCACTCTCTAAATTGGATTTGAACTTTCCTTTCATCCTTAATTCCACTTTTCTCACTCTGCTTTCCCCCCCTCAAGGAACAGGATCATGTCGCTGTTCCGCAAAGAGGTCCGTCTCTAATTTGATCCCATCATACGCAGATGTTTCCATGGCAATTAATAAAACAATCCCGAAACAAATTGGTGGCGGGTGTATGATAAACAGGCAGACTAAGGCACTCTGACTGTGCTCATAACTTATGGCCGAGCTTGATAGCATCTAGCTAATTCAAGGAGGCCTGCTCTTTGTAAACGGCATTTCCACTCTTTGAAGGAAAGAGTTGCAGTCTTGTAAACTTCTTACAATCCGGCTAGGCTCTTCTAAGGCAATGCTGAGAGAGACTGGAGGCGGACAGATGTGGGAAGGGTCAATGGAACGGAGCAAAACAAATTTACGAGGCATCGAGACTATGTGGATACTGAGGAGATTATAGCTTTGAGTTTGCCCGCAGTGATAAAGAGCTTTTCCTGAGTCATTACTGGGATGATGTGAATGTTCTAGAAGGGCGGTTCTCAAGGGCTCAAGCTTCTCGACTAATAATCAAGGTCCTTTTTGCTGGTGTTTAAGTGTTGAATTACAATAAAAACGGGCTTTCATGGGAGCGCCGTGATCCAACACACCTCTACATTACCACAAGCATGTGGACACCTGGACACCACACTTTAACACTTTACACCATGCGTTGAAACCTGAAATTAACTTGCTGAACATTTTATTTTTAAACATTGGCATTAATACGTCACTTCTAAAGTATTAACATTAAAAGGATAGTTCACACCAAAATGAAAATTGTCATCATTTACCCTCATGTCGTTCCAAAGCCATAAGACTTTCATTCATCTTCAAAACACAAATGAATAGTACCTAAAAGAGATTTCTATCTCTCCACTGAAAGTACATTACGCAAGTAAGAAAACTAATTCATATCATCCGAGCTTTTCAATCCAAATCTTCTGAAGAGACATGGTTGCTTTATATGAGCTGATTTAGGCATTTATCTAGGGCTGCAACTAACGATTATTTTTATATATATATATTTTTTTTTTTTTTTTGATTAATCAGAAAAAAATATAATTATTATACATTAAAAATTATTTTTTAATTAAAAATTAATTGTAATCCATTATTTTTAACAATGTTAGTCCACATCCTCCCCAGTGCTGTCCTCTAAACAATGTGTAGGCCTAATATAAAGCCTATGAAAACAAAAATAGTGAATTCAGTATCTATATAGGCTATGCTGTACATTATAGGCAAAAAAGGGTTAAAATACAAACATTACATTCTAAACCTACAAATGAACAAATGTTTACTTAGGAGTTATAATGAACACACACATTCACTCGTCTGAACATAGTAGCCTAATTATATTACATTAATAATGGGCTATACAAACAATAGTGCATTTACTGTTACTGTGTATAGCAAAAGGTGTATTTTAGTCAGAATTATTGCGCGCCTTTTCTACTGCACTTCGTCTGTTTGACGCACATGCGCGCACTCGTTCATTGAAGTCTGCTAAGTTTAACAAGACGCTTGTTGTCAGAATATACAAAATGGAAATAGTCGCGGTACTTTCTAACATTTACAGATAAGGATATAACCATAAAATGTAGGTTATTTGCCAAGGAAAAAACGTGTCAAACAGCACATCCATCTGTCAAAGCGAGAGGGCAAGACGCAGTAAACCTAATGCTTTTGTTTGAAGTAAAATATAAAGCATGTCTCAGCATGTTTCGTAAAACTTGGATCATGTACCTTTCCGCAACAGCTCACTCTGTGTCCTCCGTTACTTTCCATATGCGTTTTGTCCATAGAAATGGGTTATTCACTACTGCAACGTGACTAGCTGATGGTTTCCCGGGCATAGCGCGCAGACGCGACTAATCGATAATCAAACTGATTTTTGATTATTTTCATTAAGGATAATAATCGATTTTATCGATTAGTTGTTGCAGCCCTGCATTAATCAACACATATATACAGCCCTTCAATTTCACTTTACCTTAACTTACACTAAATGTTGGTACTTGACTTGTTGGGATTTGATCCCATTCAGATTCAAGAGCATCAGTGAGGTCAGTGTTCAAATTTATACCAAAAGTATTCAATATGTTTTCAGGTCTGGGCTTTGTGCGGACCAGTCAAGTTCTTTACTGAGTAAATCATTACTTTAAAAAACTTACTTTGGTGTGTCCCATTCCTGAATGCTTGTTAGTAAAGGGTGTTGCTAAAACAGCCAAAATGGCCAGTTAAAAGTGGGTGTTTGAATACCTTTGATCATGTAGTGTAGTTTCTGATGACAAAAACTTGAATAGAAAGATATAGATTACAATCATTCAACGGATGACAAATTCTAGTCATCCGTTGATGGATAAGTTTCACTACTGCATCCAACTTCTATAAATAAAATGAAATAGGACAAATATTGCATCAATAAAATGGCTACACTCCATGACCATTAAATTGCCATGACCAATAAACATGAAGGAATCTGAATGCTTTGCCAAGAGATTATAAGGTGATTGTATCAAATATATTCTGGTTTCCAATGGTTACTGTGCTTATATCAGTCATTGGCTCAGAAACCATAAAACAACCCAGTGCGGTATCTAATGGCTGGACTATTTTGGCCAGTGTTATCCAATCAAGAACAAGTTGTGTCAATCAGTACCTCAATATATCCAGTATACATTAGACTAGTGTAAAACAAAAAAATCAATTTAGCCGACTTGATCAAAGGCTCATTTAATCAATGGACAAAGACTAACTCAGTTAAAGTGTAATTTCGGCAATATCCTCTGTCATGAGCCGTATATCGACTGTTATTTAACAAGCCAAGCATACCGCTTCTAAAAGTTTATTTGGGCATGAAAGCAGAGAGGTGAACTTTTTAAAGGGGCCACTGGATGTCAACACCTCAAGCTGTGCCAGTCTTCACCCCAGCCCTCTGGACTACTACCACAGCCAGCTATGGCACGTTCTCACGCACAGACTAATGACCACCTGCCAAGTCTGTCAGCTCCGACACTTACTGCTGCAGTTCCCATTGACAACCCTAAAACATACACACACAGAACAAGAAAACACTCAGATGCATGAGAACACAATTACAAATATGTGCTGTTTCTACATATGGTCAAAATGTCAAAATGCCCTTTATATGCAGTCACAGAGGATATCCCCTCAAACTCTCCCATTCGAGAAATATTGCCCTGCCCCTTATCAAGGCTTTTCACTTCACGGTTTCCTTCAAAGGGAGTGTCCACTGTCCTCCAAAAAAAGGGAGCAGTGCTGACAGAAGCTTTCTAAGTGACATATACAGTACTGCAGTGTTTGCTGCTCCCTGCACAAGGAACAGGGAATATCTGATAACATTTGTAAAAGTTCACTTCATTTGACAAATTTCGTAATTTGGAATACTGCAACATCAAACTCCGACAGTTGAGCAATTGAAAATTGAGAATTGACAACTGACAATTGAGAACTGACAATTAAGAGTTTAATGAAATAACATTGGCTAACATAAGTATATTTACTTGCATAAATGATCATTTTGCATTGTGTATGGATCTGCCTGAAATGTACATATTAAGTAGACTCGCTTGACCCAAAATTGAGGGGTCAAGGGTCTGTCCAAAGAAACTTCCTTCGCCCACTTGAACAAAGCTGAATGCACTTCAAAATGGTGGTGGGGTTTCCCTCAAGGGGAAGTGCTCAGGGAAGTTTGCAAGTGTATGTCTAAAAGTGGAGTTAAATGGTTAGTTCACCCAAAAATGAAATTTCTGTCATTAATTACTCACCATCATGTCGTTCCAAACCTGTAAGACCTTTGTTCATCTTCAGAACACAAACTAAGATATTTTTTGATGATATCCAAGAGGTTTTTTTTTTTTTTATCCCCAATAGAAACCAACATAATTACCGTCATTCAAGGTCCAGGAAAGTACTAAAGACATTGTTAAAATAGTCAATGTGACTACAGTGGTTCAACCTTAATGTTATGAAGTGAAGAGAACACTTTTTGTGTGCAAAAACAAAACAAAAATAACAACTTTAATCAATAAATTCTTCTCTACCCGGACTCTACAGACTCATACGCAGTTCAGCGCTTCCGTGTTTACGTCCGAATGCCGGCTCAGTATTGGCCGAGACTGTTCACATGAGCACCACGACGCATGCATGTGATGCTGATGCAAGAGCCGGCCAATACTGAGCCGGCATTTGAACGTAAACACGGAAGCACTGAACTGCGTTCACTGCGTCAACCGCATATGAGTCTGACAGGGTAGAGAAGAATTTGTTGAAAAAATTTGTTGAATTTGTTGTTTTGTTTTTACACACAAAAAGTATTCTTGTCGCTTCATAACATTAAGGTTGAACGACTGTAGTCACATGACTATTTTAACAATGTCTTTAGTACTTTCCTGGACCTTGAATGACACTGGTTACATTGGTTTCTATTGGGGATAAAAAAAAAAAAAAACTCTTGGATTTCATCAAAAATATCTTAGTTTGTGTTTCGAAGATGAACGAAGGTCTTACGGGTTTGGAACAACATGAGGGTGAGTATTTAATGACAGAAAATTAATTTTGGGGTGAATTAAATACACCCTTTAAACGCAGCCTGAGTATAACCACTCCATACAATTTGAAATCTCACTTAAGACCCAGAGAGAAAAAAGTAGAGCGAGAGAGAGACAGAGGAGGGGGGTGCACCTGTGCATTGTAATCAATCAAAATAAAAGACTGTAAAAGAGCTTTTATTGCTTAATCCAATTAAGCTCTTAACAAGTTCAGATGAGCCTCTCGCTAATGAGTCACTCCACTTCCACAGCACATTTATCACCCCTTTGCTAATGGAGTCAGAGACAGCAATGGCCATTCACAACCACATGCCCCATGCCACGTAATGAATTTTTTGTGAGAACAGAGATATATATCAAATTCTACAAACTTTGACAGTCAGCTTTTTTTCTGTGTAATTCTGCAAAAAACAACTGAAAAGCCGTAGAACGTCCACGCCAAATACGGAAAAAGTTGGTAGATAAAATTACAAAAAAATACTTTATTTAGAGGCCAAAATTGTTTAACTTCTCTGTGTAATTCCTTTCATATTGTAATTTTGAGCATAACTCATGTCCAGTTCATAATGTTTATCACTAACATTTCCTTAGGATTCAATAAGCAAATACTGCATTGATGTCTTCACTGTTGGTTTGATTTTGAATGCCAAACATTCTAGCCATTCTAGTAATTTTTACAAGGAGATTTTTACACTTTAATCTTAAATGTCTTCATGTCAGTGTACATGATTTAAACATTTTTAAAAATGTGTTGGGGTATTGTCACGATTGGATCCTCTGCACCAGATCTCCCGGGCCGCCAGAGGGAGCCCTCTCCCGAGTATTAGGTTCAATTGGACTACATTACCCATACACCCACATACCTGGGACTGATCACGCTCGCACCTGCCGCCAATCACCTCATTACCCATGCACTATAAAACACTCACTCACACACAGTTCCTTGTGAAGTCTTGATCAGCCACGGTTATCATTTCTGAGCGTTTATTCCTGATTGTTTGCCTGTTATCGATTGGATTGTTATTCTGGACTGTGATTCTTGCTGCCTGCCTACTTGACTGCCTGTTATTGTTTATTCCTGCCTGCCGCCTGCCTCGACCTCTTTGCCTGTCCCTGTTTACCCTGTCTGCTGCCTGCCTCGACCCTCTGCCTGTTACCTGGTTTATGATTCCTGTACTGCCCTTATTGTTGAATAAACTGCAAATGGATCAATACCCTTCTGAGTTGTTACAGAAGACTTTGCCATTAAGCGATCCAGCAGCCATTGTTCAACTGTCCTCGGAGTTATCTGCTCAGGCCAGCCAGCTGAAGTTACATCAGCATCAACTCACCCGTTTGACGAACTTGACAGAGGATTTGGTGAGATCTTTGTAAGGCCTCACTCTCCAACTTACCGCACCGCCACCAGTCGTGGTAGCAGCAACCAACCCTCCTCTAGAGCAGCTCGCCAACACCGTGAGTCCTCGACTGGCGTTTCCTGAGAAGTTCGACGGCGCTTCTAACAAATGCAAAGGTTTCTTTCTTCAATGCTCATTGTTCGTGAATCAGCAACTAGCTCTGTATACCACTGATACAAGTAAGATTGCTTTTGTCTGCTCACTTTTGACTGGAAAGGCGTTGGAATGGATTACTGCTGTTTGGAGGTCTGACGGGTCTAGTTTTCACTCTTTTGATCACTTTGTACGACGCTTCCGAGAAGTGTTTGAACGCTCCAGTACTGGTCGCAGCGCAGGTGAACAACTACTCACTCTGTCCCAGGGCACAAACACAGCCGCTGAGTTCACACTAACCTTCCGCACACTCGCTGCTCAAACTGATTGGGTAGAGGATACACTCAAGCTCCTCTACCGCCGTCGATTAAACCCAGCTCTTCAGACTGAAATGGCTTGCCGTGACGAGGGTCGTTCCTTGAATGAATTCATGGATTTAACGATACAAATAGACAACGTAATGCGGTCACGGCGTCCAGCACGAGTCGCTACCGCTCCAGCCCCTTCTCTCCCGGGGAATCCTGAGCCCATGCAGCTCGGCTATACACATCTGACACCGGAGGAACGAGAACGACGGGCACAACATCACCTCTGCATGTACTGCGGATAATCTGGTCACTACAAGTCCTCATGCCCCGTGAGACCCGCCACGAGCAGCAACAAAGCGGTGAGTGAGCCGATTCAAACTATACATTGTGTTAAAGTACCAGTTAAAATAATCAGTGGCAACAAAAAGATAGTCGTGGATGGACTATTAGATTCTGGAGCAGCTGGCAACTTAATTTCCAAAGAATTTGCTGACAAACACAATCTTGCTCTAACACCCTGCACTTCTCGCTTGGCAGTGGAGGCGCTAGACGGTCGGCCAATTGGAGAGGGCCGAATCACACACATTACCAACCACCTACAGATGCAAACTGGTCTACTTCATCAGGAGACCCTGCAATTCTATGTCATCAGCTCTCCCATCCATTCACTCATCCTGGGTTTACCCTGGTTACGCCGTCACGATCCCAGTATTTCCTGGAGAAGTGGAGAGATTGTTCAATGGAGCGCGTCCTGCCATCAGAGCTGCATCATGCCCAAATCTCTCATCCCTGTCCGTACCATCTCTCTCACACCACCCAAACCCGAGGTTCCTGGACTTCCTAACGAATATGTCGATCTCTATGAGGCATTCAGCAAGGCCAAAGCATCACAATTACCTCCGCATCGCTCCTGGGACTGCGCCATTGACCTCCTCCCTGGTACCACACCACCCAAAGGCCGAATCTTCCCACTCTCACAACCCGAGTCTGATGCCATGAAGAAGTACATAGAGGAGGAACTACCCAAGGGATTCATCCGCCACCTGCATCTGCCGGATTCTTCTTTGTCAAAAAAAAAAGATGGAAGTCTCCGACCCTGTATTGATTATCGTGGACTCAACGACATCACAGTCAAGTTCAGGTATCCCCTTCCATTAGTTCCGGCAGCTCTGGAACAGCTCCGCCAGGCAAAGTACTTCACTAAACTGGATTTGCGCTCAGCTTACAACCTGATTCGCATCAGAGAGGGGGACGAGTGGAAGACAGCCTTTTCCACCTCTTCAGGGCACTATGAATATTCTGTTATGCCGTTCGGCCTGTCCAATAGTCCTTCCGTCTTCCAATCTATGATCAACAATGTGTTCCGAGACATGCTGGACAGATGGGTGGTGGTCTATATCGATGACATTCTGGTCTACTCGTCCAACATGTTCGAGCCGTACTACGCCGTCTCATTCACCACCAATTGTATGCAAAGGCAGAGAAATGTGAGTTCCATCAGACGAAAACATCATTCCTGGGGTATGTGATCAGTCAGGAAGGAGTGGCTATGGACGATCAGAAGGTCAGAGCGGTGTTGAATTGGCCGAGGCCACAATCTCTCAAGGAACTTCAACGCTTCCTGGGGTTTGCAAACTTCTATCGCCGTTTCATCAGGAACTTCAGCATCGTAGCAGCGCCCTTGACTTCCATGACCCATCGCAAGTCGTCCTCACTCACATGGACTCCCGAAGCTTGTCAAGCATTTCAAGAACTAAAACATCGGTTCACCACAGCTCCCATTCTCCATCATCCGGACCCCAGCCAAACCTTCATCGTGGAGGCGGACGCTTCCAACACAGGTATAGGGGCAGTACTTTCACAGCGACACAAACCATCTAACAAGATGTTCCCCTGTGCTTACTTCTCAAGAAAACTCTCATCTGCTGAACGTAACTACGACGTGGGAAACCGTGAGCTGCTCGCCATGAAAGCAGCTATGGAGGAGTGGCGTCACTGGCTCGAGGGAACACAGCTCCCTTTCATTGTCCTAACCGACCACAAAAACCTGGAATATCTGAAGTCTGCCAAGCGTTTGAATCCCCGTCAGGCTAGATGGGCCCTCTTCTTCACACGCTTTCAGTTCTCAGTCACGTATCGTCCCGGTTCCAAGAACACCAAGGCTGACGCTCTATCCAGAATCCACGAAGGTAACGAACAGTCTCATAACCACGAAACCATAATTCCCACCAATATTCTGGTAGCACCGGTTCAGTGGGACATCTCCACAGAAATAGACCTATCAAACACTCAAACACCACCACCATCCGAATGCCCTCCAGAGCTCATCTACGTTCCTGATCAACACCAAGACAAGCTGCTACATCACGTACACGACAGTCCAAGCTCAGGTCATCCAGGTATCACTGCTACACTCCAACTGCTCAAGAACAAGTACTGGTGGCCCTCCATGTCCGAAGATACAGCTCGCTTCGTGTCACACTGCATAACCTACAACACTACCAAACCGGTTTGCTCCAACCACTACCCATTCCACATCGACCCTGGTCACATATAGCAATAGACTTTGTCACAGATCTCCCCAACTCTCAAGGCAACACTACCATTCTGACTGTTGTAGACCGTTTCTCGAAGTCATGTCGTCTGATTCCTCTGCCCAAGTTACCCACCGCCATGGAAACTGCCGAAACTCTATGTAACTTTGCATTTCGATTTTATGGTCTGCCAGACGACATAGTGTCAGACAGGGGCCCTCAGTTCACTTCCAGAGTCTGGTCAGCTTTCTTCCGTCTTCTCAACATCAACATCAGTCTCCCCTCCGGCTACCACCCCCAGTCAAACGGTCAAACGGAGAGGTTAAACCAAGAACTCACTCGATTCCTCAGGGCCTACTGTCACAGCAACCAATCTGACTGGAGTCGATATCTCATGTGGGCAGAGTATGCTCAGAACTCCCTACAGAAGCCAGCCACTGGACTCACTCCTTTCAAATGTGTGCTCGGTTTCCAACCTCCGCTATTCCCATGGTCGGGAGAACCTTCCGAACTACCAGCCGTCAATGAGTGGTTACAACGAAGCGAGGAGATGTGGAACCGCGCCCACATCCACCTGCAACGAGCCATCCGACGACAAGAGATCCAAGCCAACCGTCATCGGCGCCCAGCGCCTGAATACACCCCTGGTCAATGGGTATGGCTGTCTACCCGGGATCTTCGTCTCCGGCAACCATGCAAGAAGCTCAGTCCTAGGTATGTGGGTCCATTCAAAATCATTAGACAAATTACTCCAGTTTCATTCCATTTACAACTTCCTGCTAATTATCGTATTTCTCCTACATTTCATGTTTTGTTACTGAAACCCGCTGACGGTCCGAGAGAGGGTCAGGGGTCCACCGAAGCGGAGGACCAGAGACCCCCACCATTGCTGATTGACGACGAGGTGGTATACCAGGTCCGGGACCTGCTCGATTCACGACGTCGCAACGGGGTGCTGCAATACCTGGTCGACTGGGAGGGTTACGGTCCGGAGGAACGATCCTGGGTCAGTGCCAAGGACATTCTCGACCCCTCGCTCACTGATGAGTTCCATAGGACGTATCCGGAAAAACCGCCTCCCAGACCCAGAGGGAGACCCCGACGTCGGTTGCCTCCTCGCGTCAGGAGCCGCTCGCAGGGTGGGGGCTCTGTCACGATTGAAGCTCCTGCACCAGATCTCCCGGGCCGCCAGAGGGAGCCCTCTCCCGAGTATTAGGTTCAATTGGACTACATTACCCATACACCCACATACCTGGGACTGATCACGCTCGCACCTGCCGCCAATCACCTCATTACCCATGCACTATAAAACACTCACTCACACACAGTTCCTTGCGAAGTCTTGATCAGCCACGGTTATCATTTCTGAGCGTTTATTCCTGATTGTTTGCCTGTTATCGATTGGATTGTTATTCTGGACTGTGATTCTTGCTGCCTGCCTACTTGACTGCCTGTTATTGTTTATTCCTGCCTGCCGCCTGCCTCGACCTCTTTGCCTGTCCCTGTTTACCCTGTCTGCTGCCTGCCTCGACCCTCTGCCTGTTACCTGGTTTATGATTCCTGTACTGCCCTTATTGTTGAATAAACTGCAAATAGATCAATACCCTTCTGAGTCGTTACAGGTATAGGGCCCTATCATACACTCGGCCCAATGTGGCGGCAGGTGCGACGCACATGTTTTTTGCTAGTTTCAGCCTGACGCAGTTATCATTTTCACGTCCTGCACCACATTGTTTAAATAGCAAATGCATTTGCGCCCATTTGTGCGCCCATGGGCGTGCTGGTCTGAAAATGAGGTGTGTTCAGGCGCATTGTTGGCGTGTTGCTATTTTGAGGCAACTGAAATAGACTGCGCCATTGACCAACTGAAACCTGGTCTAAAGTCAATGGCGCAATATTTGTTTTGTTATTTAAAGAGTGCGTTAGTAATATGTGCCTATATGCGGGTGCACAAAGCGCGTACACTCTGCTTATTACACAAACAGGGATACGCAGCAGCACACAAACATGCCAAATATTAAAAAAATAAAAGGATTACAATGTAAGAATTACTTTAAAAACGCTTTGGTGGAATCCAGCTTTTCCCGTAGATGGTCTGCTCGTGCACAAGGTTAAAGTGAAAATCTACGAAAATCCGTTTCCTCGCTAGAGAAGCGTTCAGTTTTTCCGCTTGCAAATTTCGCCATTTAAATAGCGAATCTGCCATGGCACGAGCGCAACTGGCTTTTAAAGGGAATGGGAGATGAGACTCTGATTGGTTTATTGCACGTTACACCCAAAACACACCCATTATTCATTAAGAGACTAGGGAAAACCCTTTTAGACCATGTGCCGGGAGCGCCAACTATTTTTCCCGTCCTTAGCAAAAGTGGATTCAGACACACCCTAAGTGCACTTGCGCTGTGCGCTTTAGACCATGCACTTAGATCGTTAAAATAGGGCACAAAATCTTCTTTGAGGAAAAACATTTCAGAACAATCATTTAATTTCATAATCATAATAAAACATAATGCAAACCAGGGTTATTATCATTAACTAAAACTAAAACAATAAAAATGTTTTCATTACTTGAAATGAAATTAACATTAACTGAACTAAAATAAAATATATATAAAAAAAGCCAAATGAAATAAATAAAACTAAAAATATAACCAGTTTAGATGGAAAGGATTTCAAGCTGACTAGCTGAAGACGTTACTGTAGCTATATCCATTAACAGACACGGCATTTCCTTGAAAATAAATAACAGCGCTACAACGACCCATAATGAAATGACCCTTCACAATAGATAATGCTTTACAATGAACTGTAACTGTATAATAAGCTACATATGGCAATTTATCTGTTCAATAAAATACCTTACTCACCTGTTGAGTAATAAAATGGCATCTCTGCGTAGCTTTTTACAACATTTCAAATTCCTCAATTCTCACCATCTCCGAAAAGCCAAGCCAATGTTGATTCTTGTTTTATTACGAGCTCTGTCGCGTTCTCCTTTTGGCTGCAGACTCTTCTCTGTTCGCCGGTTGATTCCCCAGAGGTTTGAGATTTAGCGTGCTCCATGTCAAGCTTTCTCACTCATTGTGACAACTAACCTAAGCCACTCCCACACCATACATGCATCAGTTCAGCCGGAGCAACTTTACTCTATTTACAGATATGACAAGGCATACACGGGTGAGTGACGTATGTACACAATTTACCTTGAAAACCATCCGGTCAGATCTAAAATATAAACACATAACAGGCTTACCATAGTGAATTAGAGTAAGACAAAAACACGTTTTGGAAGAAGGATTAATGATGTGTTGACTCATTATTTAAATTTAAATTTTAAACAAAAATGTTACATAGTGTAGGCTACCTTCAATTAAAAATTATGGTAACACTTTACTAATGTTAACTAATGAATCTTATTGTAAACTACATTAGTTAACATGAACTAATAATGAACTGCACTTCTACAGCATTTATTAATCTTTGATAATGTTAATTTTAGCATTTATTAATACATTAAGAAAATCAAGAGTTGTATTTGTTAACATTAGTTAATGCACTGTGAAGTATAATGAACAAACTATGAACAGCTGTATTTTTATTAACTAACATAGTAACAAATGTATTGCTCATGGTTAGTTCATGTTAGTTAATACATTAATGTTAACAGATGAACCTTATTGTAAAGTGTTACCAAAATGATATAGACATTAAAAAAAATAATCATGAAATGACAAAAACACAACAAAATTACTAAAAGGTAACTAAAATTTAAAATTAAAACAGAAACTATAAAAGTATGTCAGTGATACTAAAGTAACACTGATGCAAACAGACAGAATTTAATTAAGAATAATGTTTAATCTTATGACTGCGGGTCTGAATGACATATCTCTGAGCAATAAACAAAGAGGCTTCAGTAGAAGTTGAAAATAACTATGAAGCGCTAGATCTTCTGAGGATATCTGAGTGTTTACCTGTTTATATGTAGCCTCAGCCCAAACTCATTTAGAATGGCATGAAGCTTGTGGGTAAGTGATCATTCTGAAATCTAATAAAGCAATAAAGTCACATCAGGGTTTACAGAAGAATTTCTCTGAAGGTAATGAGCACCGACATACTTTCAGATGTTCAGATGGAGACGCAATACACTTCAGGTCATCTCAGTTTAGTCTAGACCTTTAGCTGCATTAGATCACTTTGATATTTTAAAATATCTTCATGTCAATAAAAAATCTTACAAAATGTATTAGACTGTCAATTTTGCCAACTGCATTTCTTAAAGGTCCCAGGAGAACAACAAAAGCAATAAAACCTCACTTAACTGAAGAGAGAATGCTGCCAACTCTTTGTTGGGAAACAGAGGAAATACAGTACAGTTTGTTTTTAGCTATATTCATCTATATCAAGCACCACAGAACCTGATTCCATTCAACCAATCAGATCTGAGGGACAAGTTTACAGTTTATGTCAAGATTAGGCTTACAGTCGGGGTTTGGTGCTTCTACATCATTTTCCTCTGATCAACAGAATACGTTGACCCAGGAACTCGTCTAACTCAGCAAAATCACGATGTGTATACACTCTACGTACTATGAGTAACTTTGCAACTACGTGTCAACTAACTCTTAGAGTATTAGTAGACTGTTAGGTTAGGGTTAGAGTTAGTAGAAGAAGTTGACATGCAGTTGCAAAGTTACTTATAGTCAGTAGAATGTCGGTTGAGGGACCATCAATTTATACATTTTAATTTTATTGAATGCGCACTTGTAGTATACTTCAAATCTTAAAAGTATTTCATTTTTCTTTTTTTAAAAGTTGACTGAAGCACATGTACACTCTTAAGAAAAAATGGTTCTAAATAGTACCAAATTAGGGTTCTTCAGCTTGTAACAATAGCAGAACCCAATTTGGTGTTAAATAGAATCCTAAAAACATGTGTGACGAGCAGGGCGGGCGAGAGCCGTGAGGGAGCGGCACGAGGGCGGTGACGTCCTCGAGTGATAATGAGTGTCAGCTGCGCGTTGCACCGGTCTTGAATCTCTCACGGAGGAGCTCCAGAAGCATAAAAGGGGAGCGACGACAGTGAAGGACGAGAGAGGACCAGGCCTGGACTCATTTTATGTTTTATTATGTTTGTGTGGCTGGCAGACGTCCGTGAGGGTCTGCCGGCATTACTTTCGTTTTGTTCTTTGTTTATTTTATATATTAAATCTGTTGAACGTTAAAAAAAAAAAAAAAACATAAAATAAGTCCAGGCCTGGTCCTCTCTCGTCCTTCACTGTCGTCGCTCCCCTTTTATGCTTCCGGAGCTCCTCCGTGAGAGATTCGAGACCGGTGCAACGCGCAGCTGACGCTCATTATCACTCGCGTCACCGGCCTCGCGCCGTTCCCTCACGGCTCTCGCCCGCCCTGCTCGTCACAACATGATTGATAGGAAACCAGTTACAAATTGAAAGTCAGCCTGTGTAATTGAATGGCTGAGCTCCAGAAAAACAGTAGAGGTGGCTTTGACAGTTACAGATTTGAAAAACTAAAAGGCGGGAATAAAGAACCATTTCAGCATATAATGGGCTCTTCAGGATGATACAGTTCTAAATAGAACTGTTACTACATGTAAAGAACCTTTAAAGAACCATCTTTTTTTTAGAGTGTAAGTAAAGTGTAAAGTACTTGATTATAATTTTATCTGTTGCGTGTTCTTCAATGTTACATTTAAAGTTAATACAGTATATTTTAAATGTACTAAATTTCAACATCAACATTACAATCGTGTAATTACAAATACGTTACATAAAACTTTTAATAGAAATGATATTAAAGTATATTTAAGTTTAACATAAATGCTTGTCTGTGCATTCAGCAGCACACTTTAACCATATTTCAAAGACAATAGAAGTAATTATAAAATTGCATATAAAGGTGTCCTTAAGTCTTAAGTGGGTCAAAAAAAGCACACTTATGTTCAACTTATTGCATTTAATATTATACTAAAATGCATTTTCATTTAATTTCGATTAACATGCAATTAGGTGTCCAAAATATTACACTGAATTTGCACTTAAGTCATTTAGGCCCGGTTTCACAGACAGGGCTTAGACTAAACTAGGATTAGGCCTTAGTTCAGTTAGGGGATTTAAGTCACTTTTATAAATGTGCCCTAGAAAAAAAACATTACTGGTGTGTATCAAGAGACAAAACAATGGCTCTGACATATTTTAAGATATGTCAGTGCAAGTTTCATTCAGTTAAAAAAGCTCAAATGTGCATTTTAGTCTAGGAATAGCTTAAGCCTTGTCTGTGAAACCAGGGGTTAAAAGTATATTATTTCAATAATGTTTTTTTTGTTTGTTTGTTTTTTTAGGTTGGCTGAAGTGTACTTCTTTTTTACAAGGGTTTGCAACCAAGAACACACGCTTATGTGTTGAGTGATGTGAATAAAACAAGATAATGTCAGACAGAAAGGATGAAAAAGACAGAAGAGGGAAGGAAGTACTTGATGACAAAGACCTTGGTGACTACTCTGCCCAGATTTTCGCAGCTAAATGGCATGCCAGGCATTTGTCTTGATTGTTCTTCCTGGTTGTGGCCGGGTTGGCGTGAGTCGCAGGCCAGATAAGCATCTATTATTTTTAGTGCTGAACAACGGCCCCTAGGGAGCTGGTATCCTGTTCATATCGGCAAACACTGCAACAGAACACAGTAGAATGTGATAGTAGAAGATACTCAACAACAGGTTGGATGTGATATCAGTGGGATGACTAAAAACATTAAAGACTTTGCAGCTGTTCTCTAAAAATACTGGATTTGTGCTTTTGTTTAATGTAGTTAATTAAAATGAGCTAATGCAACACAATTTATGAACGTATCCCAACTTATTATGGAGAGACAACCCACCCCCCAGCCCTCCAAAAAATGTGCACCTGTGGACTAAAACATAAAAAGGTTTTTTTTTTGTTTGTTTGTTTTTTTGTTTTTTTAAATACAAAATTTTAGTGCATATAAAATATAAAAAAAATATTAAATAAATTGCAATTTATTATTTTATTGATTTACCTCTAATTAAAGAAAAAAAATCCCTAATAGGTAGACATGCACTATCATCCATCAGTTTGACTCCAACTAATCTGAGCACAGCATGATTGACAGAACATTAGCCTTGTGACTGAATTCTTAACGTATGACAACATTTCTGAGTTTCTTTGAACACCAGGACAATGCAGTAAAAGATAGGTATGAACAGATATAGCTCAGTCTGAACAGGCCTGTCTGGTTGCAGTAACTATACTGTCAGGGTGAGATGGTGACCAAGACAAGACATGACCAAGACACTGGATAATTTTGTTTCTGTAATATAAATTATTTTTTTTACACATTATTACTTCAACACCAACATACAAATTCATTGCGATAAAAAGTGCTATGTGTTTCTGGATGCTTTTCATTTTTGATGTAATCCTCACTTGGCAACTGTTAATGGATTAGCATGATCAAATTCATCACTTAAAACACAGTTGACAACAGTGAACATTTATCCTGAACTTTAGGATTAAAATCAGATTTTTTTAAATCCTTTTACTCTTAATTTATCTCTTGATTGAATTAAACTAAGTGTTTGCGCTTGCAACATCAAGTTCAGTTCACAAGAGAACACACATACTGATAAAATGTATACTTTAAACACTGCAAGCTGAATTCGATACAATGGTCTGCCACGTGAATAAATTAAATCATAATAATTTTATAATATAATTATATTATAATTGAATAATTTAAATATAATATTAAACATACACTGTAAAATATTTTCATGATTTATTACATTTTTTCTTTTGTCAAATCAACTTAAATAATTAATGTAGTTCAGATAACACAATATTTTGAGTTTCTGTTTATTAAACCAATCGCCTTCATTGTATTAACTCAAATTTTTAATTTAAATGAACTCAAAATTTTAAGGCAACCAGGTAACTTACTTTTTTAAGTTAAACCAAAAATTATTTTTTACGGTGTATATTTAATCAACATTTTTTAAAAGACTTCCTTTCGGTAGGTTCACTGACAGATCTCTTGTAATCTAGTTATAATGTATATCTTGTAATTCAGCTATTATTGTAATGTTGTTACAGTTACAATTTTAATGTTGTTAATGTTGTAACAGATTAACTTCAGTTTAGACATTAATATTATATGTGTTTCCTTATTTTGGGGCATATATTATTGCATGTACGTACATTGACCTGATGTCTATTTCTGATGTGTGACAGACAAGATAAAAAGTGTTTTATGTTTGTTGATTGTGTACTTGTTGGATAGATAGAAAGAGAGGGGGTGTGTGTGTGAATATTGGGAGTGAGGCACTCTTTAAAACTCCACCCCTCTTGGGTGAAATGTGACTGCAAGTACAGCATGCTGAACACTAAAAGACACAGAGAGAGAGAGAGAGAGAGAGAGAGAGAGAGAGAGAGAGAGAGAGCATTATCAGAGAGCGAGAGTGCTTAACCACTGTTGACTGTCGGCAGTGTCACTGCTCCTTTGAGCTTTTGGCAGTAGAGGCACCTCCACTCACCCGCTCCACACACACGGCGGTAACACGCTGACTGAACCTCCTCCACTTCAGCTCAAACTCCACTTCAGCGGACTACTTCAACAGGATGGCTGCTTATCTGCCTTTTCTCTGGTGGTTTCAAGAGCTTTTCTAAAAGTTCAAATGTTTTTCCCCCATCTCTCTTGGACCAGTTTTAACTCAGAATAAAAGGGACTTTTTGTTTTCTTTCCTCCTACATCTGCAGTTCAGATGTGTGGAACATGGCATATATGTTTGCTTCAAATGCTACAGGACAGCTGGATATGCACGTTTTTTTCAGCATGACTGAAGAATATATGAAAAGGAATTGATGCTGTTGTTCAAGATTTGGAGATACGGTGGTATAAAATGCAAGATTAAATACATTATCGTCATGGTATCTCAATCACTTCTTTGAAGATTGAATAGATGTTTTGAGCACCTAGCTATGTCTCTTTGCTGCTGCTTGTTTCTGATATCCAGTTTGAAAAATTGCATATCTTGATCTCTGAATACTGAAACATGGATAATCTGACAAACAGCGCTCAGTTACCCACTGTGAAGCCAACAAGTGAACATCCCGAGGAGTTTCATCTGTTCATCATGGTCATGATGATCATCATCGTCATGATTATCGTCGTGGGTAACCTTCTGGTCATCATCTCCATAGCACGAACCTCCCATCTGCAGACCACGACGAATATCTTCATCATGTCGTTGGCATGTGCTGACCTCATAATGGGGGTGCTGGTGGTGCCACTGGGTGCCACGATTGCTGTGACAGAGAAATGGCAACTTAATAACACCTGGTGTGATTTATGGACATCGGTTGATGTTTTATGTGTCACCGCCAGTATAGAGACCCTTTGCATCATTGCGGTGGATCGGTATATTGCGATCACACGGCCACTGCGGTATAAAGTGCTCCTGAATAAGTGCAGGGCTCGAATTATTGTTTGTGTTGTGTGGCTGGTCTCAGCTCTTGTCTCCTTCGTACCCATTATGAACCACTGGCATGCTATGGATGATTTGGGACAAAATATAACAGAAGTGAAAAGTAAAAAAGAAAAGAGCTGTGATTTTGAATCAAACATGGGTTTTACTATAATTTCATCAGTGGTTTCATTCTACATCCCACTACTCATCATGATTTTTGTCTATGCACGTGTCTTTCTCATTGCCACAAGACAGGTACAGCTAATTGACAAGAACCGTCTGAGGTTCCAAAATGAGTGCATGGGAAATCAGGTACAGACGGCGATTCATGGCAACAACAACTTGCCTTCGATGTGCAATAACGTTGGAGGGACGACGGCAAGGCGGAAAAGTTCCCGCAGGCGGCCGTCGAGATTAACCGTTGTGAAGGAGCACAAGGCCCTCAAGACGTTGGGCATCATCATGGGCATCTTCACACTGTGTTGGCTGCCTTTCTTCGTGGTGAACATCATCAGAGTCTTTGAGCCAAATGTGCTGCACGTGAAAGTTTTTCGTTTCTTAAACTGGTTAGGCTACATCAACTCCGGCCTCAATCCCATCATCTACTGCCGAAGCCCAGAGTTTCGTGCGGCCTTCAAGAATCTTCTTGGCTGTCCCTGGATACCTTCGCTGAGAATGAACTTCCTTTACAAGGAGCTTCGGACTCGATGCCCCTGTTTCCTTGGGTCTGCAGAGTCAGGAATGCCTGGATCGTTCCAGAAGCCCCCCACATCAGCAGGGACACTGCCTGGGGAAGGGAGCAGCCAGAGCAGCTACAGGAGCGAGGAGCCGTCGCCGGGACCACCACACTCCAACGGCAGCACGTTCTTCAGTGATTTCTCCGAACCGGAGACAGAGTTGTGAGTTTCGTTCTCTTCTTACTTCTGTGCTGTCAGGTGTATAATATATAGATAAAGGGTTTTACACTTTCCTTATTTATTTTAGTATTCACAATGCGTCTGATCAATTTTCCAAGAAGTTCAGAAGAGCAAAACTGTATGTACTTCTTGGTTTTGCATGTCAGTATTAGGTCTGTATTGACGAATGACTGAAATCAATTCCCATGAATCAATGTCAGTAGGGGCAGATTGCTCAATATCACATGTCCAGTGAATTTTAAACCTGCTGTAATCAGGTGACCTAAAGTTGTGAATGCGCTTGCGGCGACTTTTCTCAGGGGGGATATAGCCCTGTGAGAAGTGCGTCAAGGTTGAGCAGGGCAATGTTGAAATTGTCTCGGATTACAGAGCGATTGGATGTGTACAACATTTTTACGCAAAAATGAACGGCTTGTTATGGTACTGCTTATGGTGGAATGTAAAACAGCCAGATGAAGTTTGTGTAGGGGGGAAAAAATACAAGGTTTAAGCTCATAATTGCTTGTGTTTATAGATGGAATAGACAAACAAGAAGGCCAGTTAAACCTCATGCAGATGAAGGTTCCTCTGGAGAGCTACAACTCTTAATGTTCATAAGCAAAACTGGCATGAGGAAGAATTTTTGCTCTGGTTTGAACATTTTGGCATTATCTTTAAAAGAACGCATGTCAGTAGAAAGGTATGAGGAATGGAACAGTACACACAAGCTCTGATATGAAAGAGAAAACATGTGCTCTAAATCTAGCTCTTTCTCTTAAATGCCCAAGAGAACTGGCCATCTTAAAAGAGGCAGACTTGCCCTTTTGTTGATTTTGGTTGGACTTTAAATTGTTGATAATGATTAAGTAGCTTCTTTATATATATGAAAAAAAGTCTCTTTACTTGTACAAGTATGAAAAACAGAAACTGAAAAATATGAACATAAAATATATCCGTCTCAAAAATACTCATGACTTTTGAGTGTCATCTTGACGAATAGCAGTAAGAATAATGGTGCATTCTCTAGATATCAAAAATGGGAGCAAGAAAAAAAAAAAAAAAGACACCACGTAAAGTTTATATAAATGTTGATTTAACCCCCATCTCAACACAGAGAGACACACAGCTTTTAATATTAATCTCTTATTTAATACAGATCTAAATTTCTTCATCCAGACCACAAAATATAATTAATCCAACAAGGATATACAAACACTTCAGTGTTGTTTTGTTTCATAACGCATTTACATTTAGAATATTTTCCAGTCTGTCAGATTTACAATGTAAATAGTGATCCGATAATTGTAGGGTTTTATCCAGAACATGTGGTAGTTACTTTAATGACTCACTGGAAGAGGCCAATTTTAAGATGTTTTTGTGGGTTTTCATTTGTACAAACTCAGAGCTTCTGCAACACAGGAAATAAATACTTACACTACATTAAATATTTCCTAACAACAACAAAACATTTACAGTAAAATGTTTTATAACTTTCAATTTAAAAAAAAATGGTGTCAGTGCTCTGAATAAACATGTCACAGATAATAAAAAATGGTAACACTTTAGTTTAGGGTCCAATTCTCGCTATTGACTAGCTGCTTATTAGCATCATTATTACTAGGATATTGGCTGTTTATTAGTACTTATAAAGCACATATTAATGCCTTATTCTGCATGACAATATTCTAAATCCCTTAATCCTGCCCAATACATAAACTTAACTACCTTACTAACTATTAATAAGAAGTAATTAGGAGTTTATTGAGGTAAAAGTTGTTTAGTTGATGGTTAGTTGATAGAGAGAATTCGACCCCTAATCTAAAGTGTGACCAAAAAATTCAAAATAGGATTTTTAATTAACTAAAAATAGGAATTGTATATAGAGGCTTTTCAGGAAATACTTTTTCCTAGAAGGGGGGAGACACACTTGACTATCACAGTACAGGGTTTACAGCAGCTGTTACTGGGGGCTGGGTGGGCAAGCCCTGGAGACATTTCCTAGCCACAATGAAGTGGAAACAATGCACACACATACGCATCTCACATTCAAACATAGTCATGTATACCAGACACCACAGGAGAGAGAAATCTTTGTTTTTTTACATTTTGAGTTTTGAGGAAATAATAGTCCCACTATGAATTGAAGGCACTTGTTGTGCATTACTTTTTTTTTTTCATTATAGCATTATAGCATATAGTTTCAAATTATACTGTGAGAGTCTTAATTGATGAAATTGTACCTATACGTACATATGTATATATATATATATATATATATATACACACACACACACACACACACACACACACGCACACACAAAATTTGTCGTGCTATTTTATAAAGGGACAATTAATTTGATATCACAAATAGAAATTTTTCTCTTGCGGACATGAAGTACAAGCAGCTAAAACCACAACAAACTTCATGTGAGGAGTAAAAATGTTGTGGTGGAGACCAAAAGGTAGAAGCGGTGAGAAAGGAACGACTTAAAGACATTCTGAGCGACTTCAATCTCCAAATGCTTGAAGCAGTGAGTTCACGGGTGTCAGGTAGCCCATTTCCACAAACAAATCACATTATTCACCGTATAGCTCACCAACCTACGAGTACATTGAGTAAAATTTGATCAGCCCTGTGATGTCTGAAGCCCTTTTACGTAAACTGTGTACTTCGTTTTTTTGTACACCGTGACCAGGTCTCCAGTGAGTTTTATTTAACACGGGGGCAACTCGAACATTATGTCTAGCAAAATGTAATAAGACAAAATGAGCATTTTGAGTATTTTTAGCGCAGTGTATTATGAATGTTGCCCTTGCAGACATTCAAATAATGACAGATGGAAGATAATGGCACTGTGTTTTGTTTAACGGGAAGTCAACATTTTGCTGCCCTGTGCTGCTGATGGGTACATTATGTGTTGCCTGCAGAAACACGCAAACGAAGCCACAATGATTGCTTTGTGTTTCAGTGAGCGCATTGAGAAAGGGTTGAAATGCTGTGTATGTATATTGATTAACCCTGCGTGAGAAAGAGCTTTGTAAGGACACTTGTTGCCCCCCCCCCTTTTTTTTCTGCGTCAATTGTATATTACTGCTGTAGAAGCTAAATATGGATTTATTGTTGTCCATAAATTTGTTGCTACCTCTAAATTAACTTGTATGGGTGAGAATGAGGTGGTTTCTGTAGTGTTTTTTTGGCAAGTTTTAGGGCCCCTCTGTTGCTTCTCTAACACCCCCAGGAGCTGATAAACTTTATCACTGAAACGCAACACTTCCGCCTTTGAGGAGAAGCTGTTTACGACCTAAACAGAGCAAGCGCAGCCAATGCTCGAAGCGAAGGCAAGATAGTAAGCAAACACTTGACAGAAAACCTCAATTTCTTCATGGAAATGAGAGATAAATTGTTTGTTCTTTGTCAGGATTTCACAAATTTTATGAAACAAACAAACAAACAATTGCTCTTAACTTACCTGCTTGCCTTAAAATTTTGAGTTCATTGAAATTAAAAATTTGAGTTAATACAATGAAGGCAATTGATTTAAATCAACAGAAACTCAAAATATTGTTATCTGAACCACATTAATTATCCAAGTTGATTTGACAAAAGAAAAAAATGTGTTGTGATAACAAATCATGAAAATATTTTTTTTTACAGTGTAACCTAAGTTTACGGGCTGAGAAAAAGAAAATGACGAGGGAGCCAATGGCTCCTAAAATGAAAAACATTTTTTGAGACAAATGGCTTTTTTAGCTGACAAATTACATGAACACTTGATTAAGATGGTTATTATATGGTAATATCATTTAAACAATAATACAAATTATATAATAATATAAAATTTACAATAATAATATTTTTATTATAAAATACCATTGTTAATTTATCAAAAATGAAACTATTTTTAATTAGTCAGGGTTCAGTGTTACAGTCCGCTATGAATGATTAACTGATAGGCTGTTTCAAAAATCTTGACAGACTTTTTAAAATGTTCCTATTAATAAATTCATCTTCTTGTGAATCAGACTTCATGGCTTGCGCTGTTCGTCATTGCGTGCAAAAAACATGAATGCTACCAAGGATGATCTTTAATGAAACCAACCTAATATGAATGCACACAAAGTTTTTCCTGACTATCACCAGTGGTGACTACATATTCAAATATTATTGCAAATTTTTATTTTTGTCACACTTGCAACTATTTTAGTCACAGTCTGGATCCCCTATTTGATTTGGTCTGAGTTCAATGTTTTTGCATCATAGTGTTGGTTTGTGCTCCATTTTGGCATATTATCTGCAAGTATCAAAGTTCAGTAAACATAGACGTGAATGCATGCCTTACTCCTCCAATACATTTGCATACTAAAATCAAAGACTGTTTTGAGTGGAGCACGTCCAGTTGTTCTTTGCTGATATTTGGCCAAAAGAAATAAATTGCGTTCACCTATCCATGCAAAGTGCAAGTTGGATGGACACATCAAAAGTAAAGTTTTGTTGGGAAAATAATCAAATGAGTTAATGCAGGAGGCTAGACAGGGCAAAAATTATCTACACTGCAGAGCATTCTCTCTGCATTACTCCTTAGGATTACAATGTTCTCCTTTAAAAATGAACAGTTGTTTTTTGAAAATGGAACAGCTTTAAATCAGGATATTCTTTCATTGCGAGCAAGCCTGGAAATTTCCATTCGCTGAATTAAAAAATTTGCGTCATGCCGTATGACATTCTACAAATTAGGATGTCGGTTCCATCTGATCATGACTTCACTGATTTAAAAACCATTTGCGAATCGGGCTGTATGGCTGTCTGACACCTGTGTGTGTATTTTCCTGGAGCCTGACTTTACAAACAGGTGCTTAATCACTGAATAGGTTTATGAGGAAGAGCACAATACAGCTGACAAGCCGAGGCTGGTATAATGGCTTATCTGCTCTCATCGCCTTCATTGCTGTAACAGTGGGGCACCATGTTTCCACAGATCAGAGGTTTATCGCCACCATCAGCTACTGGTATCGCTCTCTAGCTACTGTTGATCTTTACAAGAAAGGGTAGCTAAGATTGGCTCTTGATTGATAAATAACTGAGTGGCACAACAGGTTTCGGTTTGAGATCTCAAATCAAGGAGTGGCAGAACAGAGGGAGTTAAACACCTTTATTTTTCCTCTGTTCAATTTAAAGGGATACTTCAGCCACAGGAACTGAAAACTGGTCATTTACTCACCCTCATGTTGTTCCAAATTTACATTACTTGTTCCTTCCGTTGAATGCAAAAAGAGACATTTTGAAGAAGCTTTTGGTTAATCTTTTCCATGCAATTTTGACTACATTTACAGGCACCATCATAATGCTGTTATAGTTCAACCTCATGTAAACGCAATACTTCGATCAAATTGATGTGATTAAGCTCATAATCATAGCAACCAAAATTGTAATTTGGAGTACTTCTTTATTGCACAACGCACATTTCTTAAAGGGGACTTATTATGCCCCTTTTCACAAGATGTAATATAAGTCTCTAGTGTCCCCAGGATGTGTCTGTGAAGTTTCAGCTCAAAATACCTCACAGATCATTTATTATAGCTTGTCAAATTTGCCCCTATTTGGGTGTGAGCAAAAACACTGCGTTTTTGTGTGTCAAAGGTGTTCCAACACCTTATAAAAGTTAATTTTGCATAATAGGTCCCCTTTAAAGGTTTAGTTCACCCCAAAATGAAATTTCTGTCATTAATTACTCACCCTTATGTCGTTCCAAACTCGTAAGACCTTTGTTCATCTTCGGAACACAAATTAAGTACAGACCACATTCAAAGCCCAGAAAAGTAGTAAAGACATCGTTAAAATAGTCAACGTGACTACAGTGGTTCAACCTTAATGTTATGAAGCGACAAGAATACTTTTTGTGCGCAAAAACAAAACAAAAATAATGACTTTATTCAATAAATTCGTGTTTCCCCTGCCATTCTCTTATGCTATTTTCGTTGCAGTGCTTCCAGGTTCTATGTCAGAATGCCGAATCAGTATTGGCCAACGCTTGTTCACGTGAGCAGCACAACGTATGTGTGTGATGCTGACGCAGGAGCCGGCTAATACTGAGCCAGCGTTCGGACGTAAACATGGAAGCGCTGAACTGCGTTCACTGTGTCAACTGCGTACGAGACTGACAGGGTAGAGAAGAAATTGTTGAATTAAGTCATTACTTTTGTTTTGTTTTTGTGCACAAAAAGTATTCTCGTCACTTCATTACATTAAGGTTGAACCACTGTAGTCACGTTGACTATTTTAACAATGTCTTTAACACCTTTCTGGACCTTGAATGACGGTAATTGACCGTTCGCAAAGACCCACTCCCTTTAGTTACTGTTGCTATGTCCGACAAGCCATGCTGATCTCTCGCCACACATCATGTTCTCACGCAGTGAAAAATACATCGTGGAGCAAAGAGGACACTGACAACGAGTCGACAGAAAAGACAGAGCAAGTTACTTTTGATATGAAACAAAGTCTCAAATTTCAAATGTTGTCATTTTTAAAGAAATTTAAACAATAAATACCATTTTGTGGCTCTTTAATGTGTCGTGACAGATCTCCTCCTACTAGTTCATTTATAGCATCAAATAAACATGAATGAACATCATAAGGAATGTTGTTTCAATCGCGGAAAGATGTCAGTACACACCATTTTTCAAGTTCAAGTCCACCTACGTTAATCTACTAACATCCCTGACTGCTTTGTCGGACAAAATGGCGGATTCAGCGTTATGATTGGTTAGATCGCCTGTCAATCAAACTCCTGGCGAAGGGTAAATTACGTTGCTTTCTATGAGAGATAAAAAACAAACAAACTTGGATTTCATCAAAAATATCTTAATTTGTGTTCTGAAGATGAACGAAGGTCTTACGGGTGTGGAATGACATGAGGATGAGTAATTAATGACAGAAATTTCATTTTTGGGTGAACTACCCCTTTAATATTAAGCCTAAAATGTATTTTAATCTCTATATTACTAAAGATAGTGATAATATCAGTCTTTAAATGCAAGATATTTAAAGTGTGCCTAAAGGACACTTGCAATAGTTCCATTTTAGCACAATCAAATATACTTAAGTATTTCTTTAGTTGGACCTCAGCACTACTTCCAGATAACTAAAGTGCATTAGATACAAAATTACATGTAGTTGTTCCCATTTAGCAGACTTTAAGTAGGCCTATATCAATTTAGTATATACCAAAAGTACAATTGCTGGGCATTTATATTAGGTACATAAACATGAAAATGTATTTGTAGTATACTTAGCATAAAGTAAATGTATTTCAAAAACATTTTGGTATATTTTATTTTTCACTAGGGAACATATGTAGTGTATGCCAATTTTAATAGCAATAAACAGGCCATGTAAACATTATAATCAATCTATTCCACTCTGACCAAAGTGCACATGTGACGTACACGGATGATGTTGTCATGCACAGATTCATGAACATGGCGGTAAAGAAGGCCTCACATTTTTGAGTACTGAACAAATTTAGTTCAACGTTGCGAGACATGAATATATTGCAGTATAGCTTATTCATGGACAAAAACATAGAAATGAAAACTGAAAATTGTCCATAGAAATGTTTTGCATTTGACGTGAGTAGATTAAAACAGTTGCCAGTAACACATCTACCGTATGAGTTTATCATTTGTGTTGTGCTTTGAGGTGTGTGAATAATGGCGGTAAAAAAACACCATTCTTTGTGAATAATCAGAACAATGAAAATTGCCTTGAAATTGTGATTAAGGACTCTGGTTATTGGAAATAATCACATTATTAGTGTACATGTAAACATGGCCAATGAATAGAGACCAAGCAAGATCCAAAAAACACCTTAAATGCATCATAAAAGGAGTCCATACAACTATATTCAAAGTTTTCTTGAAAAAATATAAAGCTATGAATAATTTGTGAACAAATAATTTTAATGAGTTGAATCTTTTCATTGAAAGGGCTAATCCAGTTCACAAAACTTGTTTGAATGATTCGTTCACAAATCAGACTGATTTGATTCTCAGCTTCAGCTCACTGTAGCCGAACATTTTATATATTATACCTTTATGTTGCTTTTGCATCCCTAAAACATACATGAAAGTGAGTAATGAATAATTATATTGAATTATAATTTTAATAATTTGATTTTTTGAATGAACTATTCCTTTGAAGTGTACACAAATCACATATAACAAAAGTGAAATGACCATTAATATTTGATCGATGAATATGCCCAGATGGCCTTTGGTTTCCGAATAACACCCTCTGCACATGTGCATTGAGCCATATGTTGTACATCAGCACACGCATGCCTTCAAATGGTTGCTCTATCATTCTCGGTGCAAAAAAAAAGAAAAAAGAAAGAGCTGGAGCAAAAGAAAGAATGGCAGACAGAATAAGCAATGAGGTAATTCTCTGCAACAGGATATGAACTCAATATGGAAAAGAGCTCTTTTAGCCACAATATAGAGCAAATCAGCAAGATCTAGCAATCCCTATATCAGACTGCTATGAGATGACCTCACCGTTATTCTCATTTTAGGAGATGATCCCTTTCTGAGGCCACCTGAGTCTAAGCATATAACTCTTTATCAACAGAGGCTGTGGCATCCGTTTAGTTTATATGGTAAAAGTTTTATTTTTGGGGAATTTACAACAAGCTAGTCGAACCCTCATATTCTGTTGAGATTTTTTTTCTTACCCCAAATGATGTATGTGTAATAATAGTAATTAACCTTTTATTGTTGCTTTGAGATTCTTTTAGTAAGTATGCACTGTAAACCCGGATAAGTTCACTAACTCAAAAAATTTGAGGCAAATGATTGCCTCTGTTTTTTTAAGTTTGCAAACTTAAATATCATCAGTAAGCATAGCTAGTTTTTTTTAATAACTGTAAATTACAAATAAACATTAATTTAAACCAAAATATATATTTATTGTTTTGTTCATCTTAATTTGATGAAACTAAGTATAACGTAACCTGTAGGCGGATGATGTGATGTGAGTGTAGCCGATACCAACTATAATTAGACCAGTCTGCAACATTATTATAAACAGATGAATACTTGCATATTTTTGTAGCTATCGAAATAAAAATGCATGTATTTGGACTTGAATTGACCTGCTGTCGAATCCAACTGCACTGCGAACATCTGGGTATCTGTGTGGAGGGAAAGCATCTGAGTGCAGATTCAGTGATGGTCACATTTTGGTAAAAAAACGCCACTAGAGGATGTATGTTTGACATTAAAAATATTTGATTATGGTCGAATCTATTTTTTCAAGTTCCCTGAACTCTAAACTTTAGCGGAGTTGTAAAAACTAAAAAAAAAATATTTAGTGTTAATTTAAATCTTTGATAGATGTTGAATGAACTCAAAAATAATAGTTAGTTAAACTTTTTGGCACATTTTGAGTAAAAGGTACTTTCCATTATAAGTTAGTTATACTGTTTGGGTTTACAGTGTGTAATGTAATATAATATAATATAATATAATACATTTTTATAAAACGGTTAGTTCCTGTCCTTGTTTCTGTGTTTTATTCACGACAAAACACGGCTATGACTGCTTCACTCAACGGTTCTGTGTATCACTACACAACACCCTTAGCAACCACTCTTAGCAACGTAAACTGTATGTTCTCAATTGATATTGTTCATTGTTCATGTAGAAGAGTGTTGTGAGAAAAAGATCGAGTGAGCGAGTTTATTACCTGCATTCAGATTTAGCATTTTCCTTCAGGTCAGTCCTATGTTCATAATAAAAAATCTGTTTAAATGTCCGATGTATCATCTTGTCCTTTTAACAGTTAAGGGGTTTTCCCGTGACAGACAGCGCTAGTCAAAGCATTTGTCAGTTGCATCTTGTTCCATGTTCACAACAATTCAGTCTTTTCAATATAAAAGTCTTCGCTACTGACTGACACACTCAGTCTTTGCCGCCATCTAATGGCGTGAAAATGTAACTTCTGTTGCTGTTCACTGTCAGGGACTATTTTTTCCGGCGGAAGGAAGGCTTTTAGAAAAAGTTTACTTCATGAAAGTTGCACTGATACATATTTCTGGCTTTAATATTTGTATTGTGTGGTAACCTGAAGGGGTTCTCCGCTTCGCGTCGTGCCTAACAACGCCCTTCAGCCGTGACTTATTCACGATACAGCACAGCCTCGAGTACCTTATTGCTTTCTTAAAATATTGCAGTGCAATTTCTCGGTTTTAACACAAATTAGATGTGCAATTTCAGAAATGTGACTGGTACCATTGTAGTAGTAACATTACTTCTTCATGCATTCTTAAAAATAATGGTTCTTTATTGGCATAATTGGTTCCATGAAGAACCTTTAACATCCATGGAACCTTTCTAATGCACAAAAGGTCCTTTATAGTTTCTTCAGATTATTAAAATGTTCTTCACACTTATTCTATTCTTTTAAGAACTTTTCACTAAGAAGGTTCTTTGGGGAACCCAAAATGGCGGTTGTATGGCATCGCTACGAAACTCCTCTTTTGGGACCTTTATTTTTAAGAGTTTGGGGTCACGTTGGCTCCATCAAAAACACATCGGTGAAAAATATAATAAAACAAATCAAACTAAAGCAATAGTGGGAGTCTCTCTCTACAGTGTACACCAGATTCATATTTATATTACAATATATCATAAGCATATTTATTAAACTGTTAAAATGGCCTTGGTGTCTCTCCCCAACAGACCATGGAAGCATTATGTTGACAAAGGACTTTAATAATAATACTTCCATATTTGCATACCACTTTTCTGGATGCTACCACTTAAATTAGGAAAAATCTCCCTAACCTTGTCCAGTGCTGCTCAGTGGAGATATAAAATGATAAGCTATAAAATACAAAAGTATGAAATATAAGATATACTGTATGTATATATGTGAATTAATACCAATAAATGTAGCAATGTGACTGTACTGACATATGAGATCATCACAATCTCATCTTAATTCAGTAATGTCCCCATCACAATACTGATACATCTGATCAAATAATCTAATCAAAGCATCTTAAAAACCTTTTGTCATCTATATGCATCAGGCTCTGCTGACATGTAGTACGTGTTTAATAATGCATTGGCTCATCCATAATATGGGCGTCTTGATTTTGGAAAGCAAACATGCACTTTTGATTCAACACTGAACTCAATGAACTCTACTAGTAGCAGACAACTGAAATGGAGATCACATTATAGATCCATTAAAGCTTATTACATGCAAAGCATCACAGGAACTTGTTCCGAAAAGTCATCTGAAACTTTGAGCGTTGCCTTGGTGAACAAACATTTGTTGAAATTGGAGGATGAAAATTGTGATATTTGAGCAAACAGCTAGAGAACAAAAAAAAAAAAAAAAAAAAACTAGGGATGTCACGGGGTTAAAAGGATAATGATTCAGGTTGTTGAAAAAGGATTTGCAGAGCGTCAGAAAGATGTGGTTTCGCTTGTTTTGGATGTCGTGCTGAGATCAGAGTTCTCCTCGTGCAGGCAAGATGGAGAGGGTTTTTAAACAGCAGGAGAATAATAACTCAGACAGCCACGAACGTCACATTCTGTTATTGAATCGAATACACAGTACTTTCAAGGAATAAAAGAGCGTAAAAGCAGTGTCTAAGAGTGTAATAGGTTTTTCTTTCCAAAGAAGAGATCTAGGTATGGCCCCATACCCATATCAACACCTTAAGATGCTTTGCAAAGCTGTCACGTATACAGCAGGCGAGGGGAGTGGGGGTAGTGGAGTAAATGTTTCCCATGGTTCAGTTGCAACAAATAAAGCTCTTTTCTAGACTTTTGACAGCTAAAAGGAAATTCCACCAATTTTTCAAAATGTCCTCAATATGTTGGTGCGCAGATGTAGACAAGGCCACTTTGTATTAGACACCTCACTTATCATTGGTCATTGAACAACAGCTTTGGGAAAAAAGAAGTAAAAGAAGAAGGAGGAGAAACCAGAAATATATTAATTTTTATGCGTAATTATTAAAGATTTTTTTGCAAAACCTTCTGATCTACCACATTAAATCACTTAAAGGGGTGGTTCACCCAAAAATGAAAATAATATCATTTATTACTCACCCTCATGTCGTTCCACACCCGTAAGACCTTCGTTCATCTTCTGAACACAAATTAAGATATTTTTGATGAAATCCGATGGCTCAGTGAGGATACCTTTTGGGTGACAAAAAAACAAAATAAGGACTTTTCAACAATATCTAGTGATGGCCGATTTCAAAACACTGCTTCGAATCTTTTGTTTTGAATCAGTGATTCGGAGCACCAAAGTCACGTGATTTCAGCAGTTTGGCAGTTTGACACGCGATCCGAACCACTGAAACAAGATTCGAAGCAGTGTTTTGAAATCGGCCATTACTAGATATTGTTGAAAAGTTGTTATTTTGTTTTTTTTGGTGCACAAAAAGTATTCTCGTCACTTTATAGTATTAAGGTAGAACCACTGTACTCACATGAACTGTTTTAAATATGTTTCAAGTACCTTTCTGGATCTTGAGAAGTTTGGTGACATTGCTGGCAATAGAGGCCTCACTTAGCCATCGGATTCCATCAAAAATATCTTAATTTGTGTTCCGAAGATGAACGAAGGTCTTACGGGTGTAGAACAACATGAGGGTGAGTAATAAATGACATTATTTTCATTTTTGGGTGAACTAACCCTTTAATACATTTAAAGACAGCAGCCTGAAGGCTGGGTAAAACGATTAGACACATGTACTGTACATATGTTGCCATGGGATGTGAGGATTATGAGGATTATGCATAATTTATTCTGCTTTACTCTTATTACCTCAATACCTTAACCTCAATGCAAGGCTTTAAACGTCTCTTTGTCTTGTTTTCAAGACTTTTCAACCCAACTTTTCAGAAGGTTTTCAACCCAATACAAAATACCATCAAAGCCAGTATTGTCCAGTTTGTCCATTATACTGATGTTTTGTAACCTTTTAATAATAATACTAATAATAATGTCACACAAACCCATTATATAACCCATTTACTTCAAAACATATGATTTTTAATGACCAATAAATAATAAAATCATTACTTTAAACATTTTGCATCAATATTTTTAATAGTTACAGCGTCAATACTAAAAGTATCAATGCTTCAAGATCAATCCTCCCATTCCTAATTCAAGATTCTCTAAAACAAGTTTACAGTATCTTATACAATTTTGCTTATGAACCAAATCTGTTATTTAAGGAATGTTTAGATATTTTTTACTATAAAAAGACAAATGATGTAGAAAAGAAGAAATAAATGTATATCTGTTAGTTTGGGTCACATTTTTTGGTGATTCTTGTCTAGAGTCTACAGCATAGAGATACTGTGCATGAGAGCGATACTTAATCTCCTGTGGGACGGCAAATAAACTCACCAAAATTAGTTTAAGCTGTCATTGGCTCAGAGCTTAATTCAATCTTTGGTGACATGATTTGCATAGCCGGTTGCGGATGATCTTACTGTTCCTTTCTCAGCTGTGCTCCACTCTCTCATTCTGCCAAAACAGCTGCGTAATGAAGTCAATATCTCTGCATTTCCAAATTTTTCATGAGAGGCAAGAGTCAAGTTTTACATCAAAAGTAGAGAAGAGCAGCTGCTCCCGTCTCGCAGACCGCTTTGCCACATTTTATTATGATTATGATACAGTGTGATTTTTGAGTCTGTGGCCAGCAGCTGTGCGGATTATAGCCCGTTTATGAGGTGATGACATTCACACCGAAGCCTCGTTCACACTGACCTAGATTTTATTGCTGGAGTTCGCCAAATGTCTGTATTACTGGTGGCTAACATGTTGGATGGCTAATAATGGGCATAGCTTTTGAAAATCGAACAATACTAAATATGATTTGCTTAAAAACTTGAGCCTTATTGATGTAGCAGGAGGGTTCATAAGACAAAAAAAAGTTGGCTGCCCCATGGTATGATTTTAGAGCAAACACTGACAACTCGGTCATTCACCATGCAACGCCGATCGCACACTCATCGAAACATGTACCAGCAAGGTTGTTTTTGTGTTTGTACATTGCAGAGCTGAAAACCAGCGGGTGAGAACCTCGATGTTCTGCTCCGTGAGGCTTTCAGTCTGTTTTTAAAGTTTTGCCTGTGATTAATGTCTCAGAGGTATATAGTATATCAAATCAGTTAAGGCTCATTCAGTTCAGAAAAGGAACTTGAGGAAAAAATGCAGAATGCCTCTGTAGGATAAGCACTGGGGGTCAAAGGGCAGCTCTGTGGTTCTGCTATGCTATGATGTAGTAAAAATGGAGTAATTACCATAGAAACTGGATTGGCAGATGGGCCGAGTGGAAATATTTGTTCAAACTGTTGTCATTCAGCTACTGATGTTTAAACAGCTTTGTGTCAACTCTACAAAAATATTAAATAACATTTGACAGACTTGGACTAGGATTACCAAGAACTTCTTTTAGAAATATTTGTTCAGAACAAACTTAAAGGGATAGTTTTCCCCAAAATGTAAATTCTGTTATAATTTACTTACCCTCGTTCCAAACCTGTATGACTTTCTCTCTTTTGGGGAAATATTTCAGTGGTTTTGGTTCCTTTAATGAAAGTCAAAGAGTCCAAAACAACACTAGGCCCCTTTGACTTTAATCATATGAGCATAACTTTCAAAATATTCTTCCAAAACATTCTTCTTTTGTGATCCACAGTAGAATGTAAGTCATACAGTTTTGGATCGGCATGAAGGCAGTACATTTAAACTGAGATGTTTAGGTGAACTCTGATGATCAAATATATAATTCTTCAAAAAAAATTGCTGACTTTCAGTTATCATTCGCCTCCTAGGAACAAACTATCTAGCATTTGTTCAAGCCATTCTTGCAGAGGCCTGTAATAGATTAAGTGTTAAAGCGAATAAAACTTGTGAGAACATTTGTCGATTGTGAGGTCAGCTCCTCAACCATGCCAATACTGCGGTTTGACTAAGTGGCTGAAATTATATCAGTGTTCTGAACTCTAACCTCAAGGCTTAACAGTTCATTTACGATTAAACTGTGTAAATTAGATGGACAACAGGCACATTATGATGCTGTTGGATCTAAAGGACTTTCTGGTCATGTAACTGTTTGGTACAGCTGGTACTGGAGCATGAAATCAGCCTTGGAAGAGCTCCATTTTGCTGAATGATGAGACAAAGCTACATCCATGGAAGCACATAATCGGAATACGACGTCTTATTACTCAAAATGACTGGACAAACATTTATGTACACATTTAATGGCACCAAATTTCCTTGACAAAAGAGATGGATGTGTCTGTGACAAAAAGCAAACAAACGAGAATTGGATTGCCATGAACTCAGCTGATGGAAGAGATGATTGGGCTGAACTAGGGCCAACGAGCTGAGATTGGATCATGTAAGGTTTTTTTGGAGAAGGCCATATCTGGATGGAATGCTCAACAAAAGTGTCACACAGACCTGTCAAGACTTAGTTCCCAGTGTAGCACTCACTTCCTTGATATTTGTAGAAAGCCTTTTCCTCCGATACTGGACAATATCAATCGTCAATGCTTGTCAGCACACATAGGCGTTTTTCTCATGAGAAACCAAAGGGTGAAAAAAATATAAATGGAGGTTGTTGTTTCTTACACTTGTATGTAGCATCTATGAGAAGAATTCCTTGTACTGTACATGAAAGGCCTTCTTGACATCCAAAGACGGATTTGATAAATGGGCTAAAGCTAAACAGGATACTGATATTCCACCCTCAGTACAAGCTAAACCTTTCTATTTAGCCTGATATAAATCATGCTTTCCACTCCTGGTCTACATTTTATTACAATGGCGACCTCATTTCCCCTCAGGCACTGTGTGTAACAGGTATTGTGCTAAATAAATGACTGTGATTCATCTAAAATGGAAACACTATGGCCAGTGAGGGCTAACTGCAGTAAATCAAGGTGAAACTCAACGGAGAGTAAGATATGAGAATGCATATATGACTGCGTTATGCTTTATAAACTCTATTTGTTTATATAGGTGTGGTCAGAGTGGTTGTTTTTAGCAAGAACATTATGATTTGCATGTTACCGTGCTGGAATTCATATTCAAGCATAAAAAATACAAACAGTACAAACAGTGTTTGCTTATGCTGGAAGTGGGAAAACAAGTTTTTCTAGATTTCAAATTGTGCCCTAAAATTCTGAGATGCTGTATGAGTGACTGACAGTACGGTTGACATTAGTTAATGCATTAAGTATCATGAACTAACAACAACCCCACAACTTTACATATGACATGTGGTTTGGAAAATGCATAGATGAACATAACCACAGTTGATAACACTTTACAATAAGTACAAAACAAAATATTCACCCAAAAATGAAAATTCTGTCATCATTTACTCACCCTTATGTTGTTCCAAATCTGTATGAGTTTCTTTCTCGTTGAACTAAAAAGAATATATTTTGAAGAATGTTGGTAATCAGAGAGTTGACAGTAGCCATTGACTTCCATAGTAGGAAAAAAAAATACTATGGAAGTCAATGGCTACCGTCAACTGTCTGGTGAACAACATTCTTCAAAATATCTTCTTTTGTGTTTAACAGAGAAAAGAAATGTATACAGGTTTAGAACAACATAAGGGTGAGTAAATGCTGACAGAATTTTCATTTTCAATTATGCCTTTAAATTACACACAGTTAAAATTTTATTCAAGTACATGTGCTGTAGCTAGTATGCTAGTCTACACATGAAAATAAGTGTACTTTTTTAAAGCATGACAAAAGATTAAAGGGTTAGTTCACCCAAAAATGAAAATTATGTCATTTATTACTCATGCTCATGTCGTTCTAAACCTTGTAAGACCTTCGTTTATCTTTGGAACACAAATTAAGATATTTTTGATGAAATCTGATGGCTCAGTGAGGCCTCTATTGCCAGCAATGTCACTGAACCTCTCAAGATCCAGAAAGGTACAAAAGACATATTTAAAAAAGTATTCTCGTCACTTTATAATATTAAGGTAGAATCACTGTACTCACATGAACTGTTTTAAATATGTCTTTAGTACCTTTCTGGATCTTGAGAGGTTCAGTGACATTGCTGGCAATAGAGGCCTCACTGAGCCATCAGATTTCATCAAAAATATCTTAATTTGTGTTCCAAAGATAAACGAAGGTCTTACAAGGTTTAGAACGACATGAGCATGAGTAATAAATGACATAATTTTCATTTTTGGGTGAACTAACCCTTTAACATAATTTAAAATTTTAAAGTTAAACTGTCCATTTGATATTATTACAAAGAGCATTTTAAAATGTATTTGAGTGTTCTAAGAAACATACAAGTTTGCTGTCTTTAAATACACTTAGGTTGCCTTTTATTTAATTAATATTAATATATTAATTAATATTAAGTACAGATTAAGCTTCACAAGGGGAACCTTATTGCATAGTGGTACAATTTCTGTTTTAAAGGCAGGAAGATGATAAAGTTGATGGCTGAAGGGCATTACCTTCTAATCAACTTTGCAATGGAAATGAAACTCTAAGACTCTGCGGTCTTCTTTTCACTGTCCTCACATGGATATAGATGGCGGCAGACAAACAGATGCTGCGCATTCTTTCAGTGCATCAGAAACTAAAGGTTAAAAATACCCCTTGGTCCTTTGATTCTTTATGAGGTAATCAGAAATGAATCCATAACAGAGTGAGAGAGATGAATGAGATGAATGATTTGGGTGCCACCATAAAACTATTCTGATAAGCGGACACAGCCAACAGGATATAATAATAGAGTGGATATGGATATTGAAATGAAAAAAAATGTGCATTCATGTCATGACATGCCTTCGATGATTAATTGGAATAATTACCCTGGGAATAGTACACCCCCAATTTGAAATTATAACATAACAGACCCCTTTGACCCCTGCAGTGTCAGGTAACTCCCAAACCTCTCTGTTTTAATGAATAGCTTTGTAAGAAAAACAGCAGTGGAAGCATGACAGGAGGGAACGGCTCGAGCTGAGTTAGCGAGATCACAAACGAAGAAATTCAAAACGTGTTCCAGGTGGCCTTTCTGGGCATGGCAGCAAGGCCAGACGTGATTAAAATATTTTCAGGTCATCAATCATTGAAGTTCACCATGTTTTACATCTGACATTTCACTGGACCATTTTCCCAAATAAAGTGGTGTCCAATATAGAGCTAGAAATGGCCAACATAACCATCTACCTTTACTCAGAAAAAGATATTTTAAACTAAATATACAGTTTTTGAAAAGTTGGGAAAATATCCCAGTGTTTCACACTTAACAGCCTTTCACAGACTAACCTGAAAGCACTGGCCAAACTCGAAACAGAAGCAAGGCTGCGCTGCCACTTACCTCGGCAGCTAGGGTGAAGTGTGCTTCCGGCTGATGAGGCTAACGGTGGCCAAGGACGGGGCTATGTATTGTTTAATATAGCAGTATGGACAATGCATCATGGAGATTATTCCATTTTGGAACTCGCAGTGAAACACTAGCCTTGGCTGAGTGTCTATGAAAAGCGTTATGTACATAAACACCAATATCATGGATCATGTTAGGATGTCAATCAGAGCAGATGGTGCATGTCGAGGTTAGAAAACAATAGTGCAACAGTAGATGCCCAAAGTTCAATGAAAGTTTGTCCTGGACCTGGCTGGTTCACTATGGAGAAAATAAAACTCACTGAAAAAGTGGCAGTCCCTGTTGCACTCAATAATATTTGGAAACATAACTCAACTTCACAAAGTAACTGAGACTATATCCACTCAATGAAACCTGGCTTAACTGACTGGAAACCAATGGGAAAGCAATATCCATGACTCTGCATTGAAAAATGAACAGAAACTGCAATGCAGCTACTGCACCTTTCGATTATAAGAGCCAACTGTCATCACATCACTCTAGAATGACTTTTAAACAAAATTTCAGTCACACTTTATATTAGTGTCTTTAACTATGCACTTATGTCAAAAATAAATAAATAAATAAATAAATATTATATATATATATATATATATATACAGTCAAACCAAAAATAGTTCAGACATTTTTGATATATTTTTACTAGTGGGTGCAGGACGATATAGTTCATTTATGTAAGTGAGGATAGCAAAATAATGTAAACTGTGACATATTATACCCAAAAATTCTTCATACAGTGGACTACCAGTAAAATTGATAAACATTTGGAACCAAAAATTATTCAGACACTTTGACCTGACCATGTTTTGCTTAAGTGTTATCTGACATAATTAAGATTAATTTTTTTCTGACACATTTTAACTCTGAGATCTTGTCATATTTTATTACCATTTGTTTTTTAAAACTATAGTGAATAAACTGTATAATGAATGAAATGTTCAAGGTGTCTGAATAAATTTTGGTTTGATTGTATATATATATATATATATATATATATTTTAGGTACAATGTACTTATTGTGTATAGAGTTGTCAAAAGTACTGACTTCGGTACTGAAATTTTAAAAATGTGATGCTTTGAGCGCTGAGCACCTCTGATTGGCCATTGTGTTCACGCGCTCAACATATATGTCTGCAATTGGCTACAATGATCAACGTATGGGAACGTTTGAATTTGAAAGCGTTTTGAAAGCAGGAGCGGGAGTGTTTGAAAGCGGTGTCTGGTCCACGATAGACGCCTGCTTTCAAATGCTCCCGTGTGTTTCTGTGTAAGCGCTCGGTGAAGAAGATGACTATTTACAATTGATGACCATTTACAATGTTTTTGAAGCGTTGATCATTGAGGCCAATCACAGATATATCCAATGAGCGCGTCAACAATGGCCAGTCAAAGGTGTTTACGAATCCGCCCAACAGCGCTCAAAACGTCACATTTTTGAAATTTCAGTGCCGACTTGGTACCGAAGTCGGTACTTTTGACAACTCTAATTGTGTACATGTTGTTTTACAAAACACTTTGGTAACATTTTAGAATAGGTTACTGCTCTGTCGTTAATGAATAACTACACAGGAACAAATGAGTAGCGCAATATTAACATTCTAGTAACTACTATTAACTAACAAGAAACTCTGATTAATGAATTATTAAGTAATAGCGCTCAGTTGAATGTGGTAGTTCACTATTAGCTAATCAGTAACTACTATTTGTTTTTTCATACCTCTGCAGGAATAATAAGAACTACTGTATACAGGTTCATAATTAATGTGAGTAATGTGTAATGCATAATTCATTTTACAGTAGAGTGAAGATCATGGTAACCCACTATGACTCAAGTATTACCAAATCCTTCAGAAGGAATTAGTAATTTGGAACAGTATTCTAAAGTGAAAAGCATGATAACTCCCTAATGACTGAAGTCATGGTAAGTTTTTGAGGTTTTTGTAAGGTTTTGGACTGTAATGACTCAAGTGTTACTACATCCTTCTAATAGAATTTTTAATTGTTTGGAACAGTATTCTAAAGTGAAGATCATGGTAGTTCACTAGTAATGACTCGAGTGTTACAAAATCTCAAATCCTCAAATCTTTAACAATTAATTATATTTAATTTAAACAGTTAAGACTATGCAGTGTTATTTTACATTTGACAGTTTCTCTACCTGTTAAGATCTACCTGAAATTACCTGTTTATTTCATTTGTATCTTTGCTCTATTGTATTTTTCTAAGCTTGTAATTTGTTTTTCTATGCGGATACTCTCAAATCACCCCAGTCATTCTAGAATGATTAATTCTTTCCAAATAGAGCTATTCAAGTCATCTGGTGAAATTGTTTTCATAATCGCAGTATATCGCAGAAAGACAAAATATCGCAATGTCAGTTTTTTCCAATACCAAGCGAGTTGCAGTATTCTAAGCAGATATGATTTTTGAGTATCTGTAAAGATTAAGAATGGCTTAAATTTTGAGATTTGATAAAGATAAAAGAAGCTAAAGCATTAATTTGGTTATCCATTTTAAGGTTGCGCACAATCTCATTTTGGTTAGCAGACACAGGCCCAAATAGAATGATTTCCGTCTTGGATTCATCAAGATGTAGAAAATTTAAAGACATCCACTTTGTCAAATGATTAATTTAAATGTTAATACATAGTAGTTAAAGATACTTGATATAAAATGGGACCAAAATGTCTTATTCCATTGTATTCTGACTATTTACTAAACCGAGAACCTTTACCTAGGAAATGTATCCGGTCATCTTATATTCCATCACGCTGCCCCCCAGAGGATCGAGCGGTGGGCCGGGCACTCTCAGAACATTTCTCATTTTGTTTTTTCCTCTTCTCTCAGATAGCACATAAATGCTCGGTATTGTTTATGTGTTCCTGTGGAGACATGTACAGTAGCCAAGATAGGATCAGAATCTCAGGCATTTAAAGTGAAAGAAAATAGTGGAGAAGAAGAAGAGGTAGGGCTCACAGCAGTGTGACGAGGTTAACGAGAGGGTGCCAAGAAATGAGGGATGCTTAACTGAGAATATCATTGGCAAAAGTACCATTCAGCCAGCCAGTCTTCATTAGAGAAAGGCAGAGGAGATTGACAATGGAATGGGATTGAGACATGTCGTAGACTGGTCTAAAACCTGCTTTAGTCATGTAATATATGCATTATAACTGCTGCGCCCACAGATCCAACCGTCAAGTCAATTCTTATTAGCAGAATGTCTACCATCTGCTACAGATTAACCACCAAACCGAAGTGTCATGCACATATTTTTATGAAGGTGCACCGGTTTGCACTCCTAGCTCATTTGCTGCCCTAGACAAGATGAGACATGACCCAAAAACTGAAAGGTGACAACGGGTTCAAATTCTGACATACACTAACATTCAAAAGTTGTTTTAATGTTTTTGAAAGAAGTCTCTTATCTCACCATGGCTGCATTTAGTAGATCAAAAATACAGCAAAAACAGTAATATTGTGGAATATTATTACAATTATAATGACTGTTTTTCTTATAATTTAAAATGTAATTTATTCCTGTGATGGCAAAGCTGAATTTTCCAGTCTCCAGTTTCACATGATCCTTCAGAAATCATTCTAATATGCTGATTTGGTGCTCAAGAATCATTTCTTATTATTGTCAAGTCACCTTTATTTATTTAGCACTTTATACAACACAGATTGTTTCAAAGCAGCTTTACAGTGATAAAATGATTCAATGATGCAAACAGAATTCATTTCAGCAACCAGCTAAGTGTCCCCAACTAAGCAAGCCAGATTTTGTCAATGTTGAAAACAGTTGTGCTGCTTAATATTTTTGTGGAAACCATGATGCATTGTTTACAGGATTCTTTCATGAATAGAAAGTAAAAAAGAACAGCATTTATTTGAAATAAAAATGTTTTGCAACAATGTAAAAGTCTTTGCTGTCACTTTTGATCAATGTAATGAATTTTTGCTGTATAAAAGTATTTTCTTTAAAAAAAAAAATCTTACTAACTGAATTTAATAATCAGTGACCAGCATCCATTAAGATGCCATAGCGGTTTAGATTTATTATCAAAGGCAAATATCTGTGTCCCCTCAGTTTGAGTGGAAGGAATCTGCCATATCCAACACATTTTTAAAGCTAAGAAACCATGAATTTGGGAACTGGCATGCAACAGGGGAATGGGGGTACTAGTCCATCCAAATAGCATTTGACAAGTTAATGCTTTTTACAAGCCAGTGACTGTCAGAATAAAATTTGCATTTAGACATGCAGCCAGTGTCTTTGCCAATGTCGCCGTTCATACTGACTTTAACAGTGTGGACAGCTTTGACCACTTATATCTTACCGTTTAAAGGTTTAGTTCACCCAAAAATGAAAATTCTGTCAATAATTACTCTCCCCCATGTCGTTTCAAACTCGTAAGACTTTCGTTCTTCTTTGGAACACAAATGAAGATCTTTTTGATGAAATCTGAGAGCTTTCCGTCCCTCCATAGACAGCTATGCAACTGACACTTTGACGCTTCAAAAAGTTCATAAAGAGATCGTAAAACTAATGCATATAAATTGAGCGGTTTAGTCCAATTTTTCTGAAGAGACACAATTGCTGAACCGACTGAATTTAGGCTTTTATTCACATATAAACATTCATCAACTCACACATCAGGTGTGGTAAACAGAAGCTCAAGCATGTTCGCTTGACGTGCGAGAACCAATGAGGTTCATTCTTGTGTGTTACGCAGCACTTTCGGAAGTGTCAATATGTCAGTTGCGTAGCTGTCTATGGAGGGATCTTCTTTTGTGTTCTGAAGATGAACAAAATTCTTATGGGTTTGGAACGACATGAGGTAGTGTAATTAATGACAGAATTTTCATTTTTGGGGGAACTTACCTTTTAAATGTAATATCAGGCTGCTTCTTTTCAAATGTCCTATCATGTTGTTTTGTACAAGTTTTGTAACCCTTAAAGCTGAAGTGTGTAATTTCTGTTTCTTTTTTTTTTTTCTTTTTTTTTTAAACAGAACACTCCCCCATCCTTTATTGGTCAGAAACAGATATTACTACCCCAATCTTGGTTGATCTAATGTTTCTGTATCAGACAATGTTTGATAGAACCTGCAAATGGTTCTTATAGTTGTTTCTACGTATTCAGCTGGAGTAAGATAAAGTATTTAACAAGTTACAAAATGTATGGAAAAACATTTACATACTTCAACTTTAACACTGTCTGATCTTTTTTTTAATTTCTTTCTTCCAGATGTAACCTAGAGGAGCAGGATGGCTGAGAGTCTCTAGTATGGCTGAAAGAAAAGGACGCTGAGGAAGAAACAGGGAAAAGGACTGACTTACATCACAGTTGGCAGGACTTCCCCAGCAGAGACCACAAGGGCCCAGCAAAACATCCATGAAGCCATCAGGGGAGCCTGCTCCAAAAATGAAAGACAGAAGGGTGCAAAGATATAACCATAGACAGGCAAGTGCTGAGAGAACTTTCTCACAAACAACCCGTCTATGGAGAGAACGACTGAACTGGTACTGCTCATGGAGGAGTGTAATGGCGAGGAGTACTGGAGCGATCCACTTCAGCCCGGTTTGGTCTAGTTTGTTTGGCAAAAAAACTAATCAGACCTGTAGGTCCTCCAACATGTGTTTCAGTGCTATGTTCTGAGTATGGACTTCTTCAAATACATGGACACAATAACTCTGAATAGACTTTCCAAGCACAGTGTTTTTTTTGTTTTTTTTTTGTTTTTTTTTTAAATATGAAAAGTTTAGATTTTGTACAATATCCTATACTAAATTATTATTATTTATTTTACTCCCCACATTTTAGCTGTGAATGTGTAAAATGCCTACCACATTAATATTTCTGTGTTGTACAGGTTCAGTAGTCCACTGATTTTTCCCAGTCCAGCCACCTCAATATAAGCTACAAGATTTCCCGCTTTAACATCCATCTACACAGCAAGCAAACCTGAACTCTCCTGAGAACGTTGAGAACGGGTAGACAGCTTCAAATATGGTTGCTGTGTAAAACAGTGTAAACTGTTGTAAAAAGTAGAGGAAGGCCAATTCTTCTCTCACTCAAAATTAGGGATGCGTGATATTAAAATTCTGGTTGATACTGATAAACCAGATGAATAGCCAATGTTACAATTCTACACTATTTTGTGTAAATAAATAAAAACTAAAATCAATTGTGAAATTATAATATACAGTATGGATAACTGATATTCATTTTGAGATTTTCTAAAGATTAAATTGCTGTGTTGGTAAATTGTTACTGTATTTAAAGTTAACTTTAAATGAGTGTTAGATGACGGCAAAGGTAAAAATGTTTACGCGATTATATATCTAATACCAATAAATTTAAAAATATAAACATCTAATATCATCCGATGATCGATATATCATGCATCCCTGTTAAAAAAAAATCATTTTTAACTTTGACCCTCATCAGATTTATCTGTTTTGCTGGCTCATGTTCGTTCAATGCTGCTATTTTTCAGTTTATTTTGGAAATTCAGAAAAAAAAAGAAAAAGAAAAAAAAGCTTTACACTCCTCCAACCATTACAATATACAGGACTCTACGCACAATTGTTTTTTATTATTATTATTATAGGCCTACAAGATAAGCAAGCACCTGAACCTCATATTCTAGAATGTATTTTTGACATAGGGAACACATTCACCTATTTGTTGTATAATATCACTTTCTATGCTTAATGTGATACTTGCCAAAAAATCTAGTTTTTGAATTTTTCCTGTTTGCACAGATCACAATGCCATCTCATACCAAGTCGAAACAGACCACCTCCTCTTTCACTGATTTTCTCTGTAACGGCTTAAATTACAGCTGATCAAAAAGCATTTCTAGCAAGGATTAGACCGGTATGGCAACTTTAGCACGATAATATCCAATGATGGAGTTTTAACAGGACAAACATGAGAACAGGATTTTAGGTACATTTGTTTTTTTGTTTTTTTTCTTCAGGTTTTTGATCAGGTACAGTGGTAGAGATAAATGTATTATTTAAGTGAGATTACAAAGGGAAACCAAAAATGCTATGTCAGATGAATACTTATTGATATTAAATACATTTTAAACAAGCACATCGGCCTACCTTTCAAACTCTGTATATAAAATTGTGTGTATTTGTATGTATGTGGGGTAAAAGAATGTTTGCGCTGACAGAAATGCTCAAAATTATGAAATAAAAAAAATCTCTTAAAGATATTACATCCGTTATGTGGGCTTGGAATGAGCGTGAGAAAGTGTGAGATAGATGGTTTAAGTTTAAATTCATTGCATCTAAATGACAAGACAACGTGTTCATCACTGATTTAGAATTCAAATCTGCACTTGGTAGCTTTTTACTCTTTAAAAAAAGTTTTACACAAAGAAATGAATAACATCAGCTTAAAGACATGCACAGTACACTCCCACATGAAGACATTCAAAAGTGCATTCAGAAGTGCACTTAATTGTATTGAATGTGCATCTGTAGTGTACTTCAAATATTAAATTTATATTTTGTAACACTTTATTTCAGTGGTCAACTTTAGACATTCTACTAACTATAAGTAATTTTGCAACTACATGTTAACTCTCATTAGTACTGTCTGTATTAGTACTGTCAGCTTAGTATCTGCTAACACTTTATGTTGATGCTCCCCCAAAAGACATTCTACTGACTATAAATAACTTTGCAACTACATCTAACAACCTGTTAACTTATTCTACTAACCCAAACCCTAACACCTAACCCTAACCTAACAGTCTACTAATATTTTAATATGAGTTAGTTGACATGTAGTTGCAAAGTGACTTATAGATAGTAGAAAGTTAGTAAAGTGAATAATCGAAATAAAGTGTAACCTTATATTTAAAAAATGTACTTGCAGACAATAATAATAATAACAATAATGTTAATGAAATAAAAGGCCACTTAAGTGTACTTAACTTTCATGGCTGTTTATTTACTTTTTAAAGTGCACTTTGTGATATTGTCAAATGAAAGTTTACTTTAAAGGGTTAGTTCACCCAAAAATGAAAAAAATGTAATTTATCACTCACCCTCATGTCGTTCTACACCCGTAAGACCTTCATTCATCTTCGGAACACAAATTAAGATATTTCTGATGAAATCCGATGGCTCAGTGAGGCCTCCATGCCATCAAGTTCATTTACACTTTCAGTGCCCAGAAAGCTACTGAAAACATATTTAAAACGGTTCATGTGAGTACAGTAGTTCTACCTTAATATTATAAAGCGACGAGAATACTTTTTGTGTGCCAAAATTTTTACCAAAAATATCTTAATTTGTGTTCCGAAGATGAACGAAGGTCTTACGGGTGTAGAACGACATGAAGGTGAGTAATAAAGTACTTTATTTATAAAGTAAAGTACTTTTATATAAGTAAAGTACTTCATTACAATTTTATCTGTAGTGTGTTATTTGCTATTACATTTAAAGTTATTATACTTTAAATGTATTAAATTGCAGTTTCATCTGTACAAACGTGTATTTAAAAATATATATTTAAATACATGGCATAAATTTTCAATAGAAATGGCATTAAAGTATATTTTAGTTTAACATAAAATCAGTACATTCAGCAGTATACTTTAACCATATTTTAAAGACAACAGAGGTAATTATGGAATTACATATAAAGATGTAAAAGTATACTTAAGTTTAACTAATTGCATTTAATATACAGTATATTTAAACTATAATACATTTTCATTTAATTGTAAATAACATGCAATTAAGGGTCCTATTACCATTACATTAAAGTATATTCCATAAGTACTCTTTTTAAAAGTATACTTATTTTTTACAAAGGTTATCAGTAGCCTAATAAAAGCTGTTGACATGTTGAGATCAAATGACCAGCATAATACTTCACTTATTTTGTTAATTCCCTCTGACTGCAAATAGAGCTTTATTACAATTGCATCAGTAACTCAAAACACTTGCTTTTGCTCTATAATGCACTGCATCCACACCACTGGACTATTCTAATGCTCTTCTGGCTGGTCTTCCAACATATGCAATCAAATCTCTATAAATGATCCAGAATGCAGCAGCATGACTGGTCTTCAACCAGCCCAAGAAAGCCTACATCACACCTCAAGACATTACAGATCGCAAACTGATCTGCACCCTCCTACCTCCACTCTCTCCTACAAGTCTACGTCCCCTCCAGAAGCCTGTGGTCGGTAAGTGAGCTGCCCCTTGTGGTGTCATCACAGAGAGGCACAAAATCACTTTCCAGAACATTTTTGTTCACTGTTGCTTGCTGGTGGAATGATCTTCCCAACCCTATCCGGACAGCCGAATCCCTGACAATATTCATAAAAACAGCTGAAAACTCATTTCTTCTGCGAGCACTTAACTGCACCCTGCTGGAAAAACAAACACAATAATCGCCTTCATCTTTTACAATTCCTTTATCCCTGTTCTAGCTTGTACTATTCTAAACAATGTCCGAAACTTAAGCACTTCTCGTGTTTATTGTCTCCTTAAGTTGAATTGCTTGTTTGTATCCCTCATTTGTAAAAACATCTGCTAAATTAATAAATGTAATTGTAGGTGTCAGTATAATCCATATGACTCAGCGAAACATAAACAAAAAATGACTGAGTTGCACCATGTATAAAGTTCTATACAGCTTACCAGACAGATATAGAGTATGAATGCATGAGTATTTGTGTTTACCAGTTCATTTGGTGAATGTGGCATTATAACAACCCAGGATGTAACAACACCCTTATCACTCCAGCTGTACTGGATGGAAACAATTAAAGGAGAACCTCCATTCACAGCACAAGATGAGCTGACAACAAAAACATGTGGATACAGGGCAAGGCAAAACAATATCCTTAAAGCATTTATACAAGGAAAAACGTCAGAACTGGTATTTAGACTGGCAACAGGGATTTGACGATACTTCAGCGCCACCACTGTGCCTCCTCTCGGTCAATGACCTCCACTAAGATCGGCCTAAGTACTGGAAAAAAAAAAAAAAAAAAAAATCATCTTGGGAGATACTGATCTCCAAACCTCCCATGCAGCTCAAAGCCATAATAAACAGCATCATGTCAGGAGGGAAGATGAATTTTCCTAAAGAGGTATATCAGATCATGGTTGAAGATGGACGGAGCTGCTCAGAATCTCTAAAACAAATAAATGTTGGAATGAAGGGAATTCAAGATTCAACTAAGGAATCAATGGCCACAATCAAACTGTTACAGATGTGCTTTAACTAAATGAAAATATGATCACTATCAGAATTATAATGAACTGTTAAAAGTAGTTCAAAATTTAGTTTTATGACTAGTACAGTATGAAGAAGAAAAAAATATTTGAGTGGTTTTTCATAAGCAAAGTTTTAAAAAGTCACAATAAACATAAAACATTATTAGTAGCAGTAGTAGTAGTAGTATTAAAGCTGCAGTCCGTAACTTTTTTTGTTTAAAAATTATTCAAAATCAATTTTTGAGAAAGTACATAACCAGCTAGTGTTCAAAACTATCTCCTTACCTTAGCCTGATTCACAACAGTAAGCTTGTAATAATGTTTTATAATAAAATCGGTACTGGTAGGTTTCCGCGGGAAAAACAGCCGTTCGTCTTTACGTCATTACATCACGCCTGTTTACATAAAGGAGTCCCAGCTAGTAGGCTATATGGCATGTGAGGATGCTGCAGGTGGCGGATCATTTATAGCCTTTTCTCACAGCAGCTGGAATAATTAATTATCATTTTGATGCGGATTGTAATCCAGAAAGGTCCAAATGACAGTCATCAGTGACAACTGGAGATTAACCCGGAGTCAAAAGCAAAAGACGTCGGACTGCGGAGTGGCTACAGAAATTGAAATCTACAGGTAACGCTAATACACACTAAATACACAGAGTCACGCAATGCTGATGTTGTTAACATTGACAATTTGAGAAAAAAGTATAACAATAATAATAATTTGCAAGGTTTGACGTGATCCGAGCTAAACGATTGTTAGATTTAATCACCATTGGCAGCGCGATTTATTGTAATGCTTTTTTTCCTCAGTTGGTCAGAACAAAAGTGGTAGACATATTACTTACTTGTTCAGATGACATTTTCCGACGTAGAATCTGTGATTCCGAAGTACAGTATCCACACCGATGTGGTGACTGGCAGCAAACATTAGATTCATCCGTGCTGAGGAGCCGTGCCGATGTACAACCCACGTAAAGATGATAATTCCGCAAATAACTGCAATTGCAGGTTTCAAACAGAGATGGCGACAAAGAGGCAAAAATTACAGACTGCAGCTTTAAAATACATTTTTAGGTAACACTTTAGTTTGGGGACCAATTCTAGCTATTAACTAGTTGCTTAACTAGTACTAGCATACTTATTAGTACTTATAAAGCACATATTAATGCCTTTTCTGCATGACCATATTCTACATCCCTTAATCCTACCCTAAACTTAACCACTACCTTACTATTAATAAACAATAAATTAGGTGTTTGAGGCTAAAGTCATAGTTAATTGTGAATATGTTTTCCCCAAACTAAAGTGTGACCAATTATTGATTCAATAAATGATTATTAATGATTAAATGTTATGTTTTTAGATGGTGCAGGGAATTACTGTAATAAATGTGATAATTTCTATTCATGTTCTACCAAGTTTAAAAATACCTAAATACTTCACTTCATTGACCCAAACAACTCCATTTCACAAGAGTATCTGTGCAACATAATTCCTATTTCCATCAAAATTCTAAGTAATGTGGTGCTCATTTATGTGTTCCTCAAATAAACTGCAGGTCTGGGCAGGGTGCCGATGCCAAGATAACAGGGACATCGGAGATAACAAGGGTAAGATGAGTGTGGAGTGAGTGGGTATGCACTATTTGTACTTACTAAAAAAAAAAAGAGAGAGAGAATGTGGAGAATTCCTCGGAAAAGAAGAGGTAAAAATGTCATAGAGCAGGATAGATTGGTTAGCCATCTGATAAGCAGCACAGCCAACAGTCGGACTCACCCGCCAAAACAATGTGTACAAGAATTTCACCCTGCAACATCAGTGAGTCAAATGTGAAAATCATAAGACAATAAAAATCCTAAGAGGTTAACTAAAGGTCAGAAGTCTTTTCTTCTTCTTTGTCTTCTTCAATGATACACAAGTACTCACTGATCAGATGAAAACAAATGCAAAAACCTGATGAAGAAAGCACTGGCAGTGTCCACACATTTTAAAGAGATAAACTTAAAGAGATATTGCTCAATAGTTTGGGGTCAGTAAGATTTTTTAAAAGAAATTAAGAATTTTATTCAGCAAGGATGCACTAAATTGATCAAACATTTTTAATGTTAAAAAAGATTTCTATTTCAAATAAATGCTGGTCTAAAAAAAGAATCCTGAAACAAATTGGATCACGATTTCCACAATAATTTTAAGCAGCACAACTGCTTTCAACATTGATAATAATAAGAAATGTTTCTTAAGCAATGAATGAGTATATTAGAATGATTTCTGAAGGATCATGTGACACTGAAGACTGGAGGAATGACTGATGAAAATTCAGCTTTGCATCACAGGAATACAATATAAAATATAAAATACAATTTTAAAATATATTACAAAAGAAAACAGTTTCTTTAAATTGTAATAATATTTCACATTATTATGTTTTTAGTGTATTTTGATCAAATAAATGCAGTCTTAGTGAGCAGCAGAAGAGACTTCCTTCAAAAAACAAAACACTACAGTAAATCTGATTATGGCTAAACAATGCGCAACAAAAAATCAAATACATTTTGACTAGAAACTCAAACCAGGGTTCCAGTATGAATCACAGGGCACTTGTATGTTCAGGAAAAAGATATATACTCAGGAACTTAATGACCTCTGTCTATATATCTGACATTTTCAGATGCAACAATAGAAAAATATAGAAAAGTTCTTATTTATATTATACAGAAACAGAAAAGTAGAAGAAAAAAAGTGTACTTCGACATGTAATAAACTCTTGGAAGGCCATTAAGACAAATGCAAGGACCAAATATAATATAATATAATATAATATAATATAATGCACTAAACTAAAATCAAGATCTAGTAAGTGACTGTGGAAAAGCAAGGAGCATTTACCTGCCTTAGACAAAAAGACAAAATGTGGAAGAAAAACTGTTGTTTGGCAGAGCATAAGATATTGACATGAGAAACAGAAATGTACATTATTATCACAGAGTGATAATCTCTCTGCGGGAATCACACCCTCTGACCCCAGGACTTATACATGTTTATAAATTCCACAGTATGGCTGTGATCTCAATGATTTTCCCCTGTGACCAAAACTATAAAGATACAAAAGCGAAAACCTACATACAGACAGAAGAGAGAGAGAGATTACTGGGGGAGGGGGGCTGGGGGATAAGTAAAAATGTAATAAGCAGTTTTACTGCTATAATTTGGTTTATAAAAATAAAATGCATGTGCTTATATTTGATTAAATTTAATTGATACAGGTTATGACTGCCAACATGTTGTTTAAGGCAAAATGTATGTAAAATGTATAAACAAATAAACTGTCGCCCCATTGATTAATCCATTAATTTCCTTAATTCTGAGACTCTCTAGAAATAAATAAAGAAATACAACGCACATGGCAAAAAAACAGTTGTTTAAGCAAACTTTAAGTTAGTAAAAAAGTTGTATTTAAGAAATAACTAACAACATAAGGTAGGATAAATTTTCAACAACATCCTCAGGCAACAAACGATGAAAAAAAAGTCATCGAGCGCCCTCTGGTGTCTGATGAAGTGTCTCACACGCTCAGGCAAAAACACCTGAAGTTCATCACCAACAGATTCAATTTACCAGTGATCTGCGTGCAGTGTTTTTCTTGCTGTTTACAGGTGTGCGTCGATGTGAATAACACTATATTTTAAATATATAGTTGTTTAATCCTTGCTCCAGGGTATATTAACTGAAATATTGATCTTGATTGTACGTTTTTGATTATATTCTCAAGAAAGTCCGCCCATTTGTAAACAAACATTTACGATTGGGGCCGTGCTGAATTGTTCAGGCGAAGAAAGGGTGCAGACAGACTTTCTCCCCACGCCGTTTCACCTTAATAGCATTTATGCTGGTTGAAATGACAAACTGCTTTGTCGAAAATGACTCTGTAGCTTCAATCAGTCTGTCTGAATTATCCAGCTCATCATCTGTGTCTGACAGAGCCTGTGTTCACTGGGGTAAGATCAATTCCCTCCTGTACGACGAGCCATTTCGATTGCCTACAGTGTTTTAGGCTACCTGCTTTTACTTGCTGTTTCTTTCCTGAAAGGTTGTGTACTCAGTGACTCGAAGACCACAGCTGTCTTTCAAGCGGAAAATGATCTTCTGGAGAATCAGTTTTTCATCAAAACGGTAACAAATCCATCAGTTCTTATCACAAACCCAGTTTTAGGCCTCATATGTTCACCCCAAACATGAAAAGTGTCAATATTTACTCACCCTTATGTTGTTACAAACTCGTATTGACTTTCTTTTTCCGTGGCATATGTTATACCACTCTTCCTCCAGTGAGCTGATAATCGTTGTGACTGGATCATTGAGCAAGTCCGATTCATTGAATCATTCTTCTCAGTCAAATCTTTTCATCCATGGATCGAACATTGCTCATGAACACCAACACAAATGAAGCCATGTTTGTTTGTTTATATATTTATGCATGTATGTATGTATGTATCTAAACAATATATATATTTTTTTTTTTCAAACTGAAGGCTTGAAATAATTTGCCGAAGTTAAGGAACTGTAATGCGCCAGGGCCTGTAACTACTTTATTGAAGTTTAAAATTTTTATGATGCTTTTTGTCATTTTGTGGCTTGAGTACCAGTCCACATTCACTTTCATTTTCATTATAAAACTTTTGTTTATGGGTCATTTACATTTTGGTACATGAGGGCGAGTAAATAATGGCTTGAATTTTTGGATGAAATATTAAAAAGTTCTTGATAAAGTGTATGAGTGGGCCTGATAACCTACACACAAATCCACAGGTTTTTTATTACTCTGAAATGGCCTGATTTCTGTTTTCACAGATATGTCTTAGTGAGGAGGCAGGAGATGAGATGCATATTGTGGCCGTCTGTGACGGTGTCGGAGCTTCCAAACCATTGCCAATTGCCACCCTCCGCCACTGCATGCCAATGGTGAATTTATTATTGTGGCTGATAGTTTGATTGATTGATTGAAAGACTTAAACTGCTAATCATAAATGTACATGAGTGAATATTTTGTCATATGTTGCAGATCAGTTTTCCTAGTTTGGAGCTTATACCACCTGTCACATTTAAACTGTGCTCTGGTAAAGGACCTGTGTTCATCTCTGCTCAGCATATCACATGTAAGAGTCTGCATTAGAATACTTGTATTCTATTTTCTGTGTTCGCCAAAGTTGGGAAAAACTCACTGTTTTAGAGTTAGCTCCCTGTCAATTCATGAGTGTGAAAACGTAGGTTGTTGAATGGAAATTTGAATTGGAATGACAAAGAACTGCAATTCAAAGAAATTCAACATGGTCACACATAAGGAGATACAAAACTGAAATAATTAAATTTTAATTTAAAATTGATTACTTTTTTCGTAAGTTTCGTAAGTGCAAGTTGATTAAATAAATAAAACTTATTTTAATTTAAAACAATACAAAATTGTAATTTTGCCATACAGCACTACAAAATATCCTTCTCAATCAATTTTCAGATAACTTTATAAAAATAAATATTGACCTTAAAATTATTAGTGAAATGAATGATATTGTAATTTTCCATAATGCTCCACATATATGAAAATGATTATTGGTACTGTAATATTTAAAAAGATGAATTTTTTTTAAATAATTCTTAAATTCAAATTTGAATTACAATTCTGCATGCTCTTTATATCAATTTAAATTCACTAAATTATTCATAGGCGTTCCCAATAGAGTTTAACAGTGGAGTTCTGTAAGTAAAGCTTTTTTCTTTTTTTAGTAAAAATTGATTTTAAACGTTAACTTATAAACCTTTAAAGATAGACTTACTGTCAGCTATGAGGTTGTTATTCTATGATATTTGCTTCTACATTATTTGTTTATTTTTTAAAGAATCGTGTTTAACAGCAAATTCTTGGTGAAAAACTACATTACCCATGCTGCTGTACAGAAAATTACACCAATCAGATAGTCGAAAAAGCAACAGATAGTTATTTGGCTCCACCCACTCCCATGAATCACTGTGAATGATGTAATTGATCTGTCCAAAATACTTATATTTTGCAGTAAACTTAAAATATATTGTTTTTACATGTATAGTCAACATTTGTAAATGACAAGTTTTATATTTCTCCATTGTTTTTAATTCAATTATGCTGTTTGCAATGCTTCATGGGATTGTAGTTCTTTCCCTCATTAAAGCGTTAAGTGCACAGTCTTGTACCTTTGTCGTCTTGTCCGATTTTCAAATACTCTTTTGCTTAAAATCAAAGTTTGTATTGTTGCAATTCACCTTGTAGCTGATTGGCTTGGTTCATGGCTTATAACTCTTTAACAAAGACTTTTAAAATCCCTATGGGAAAAAATGAATGGAAAACATACTTCATGCACTGTTGCACTTTATTCAATTTTGAATGCTGCTTAACCATGCTAAATATTAATTTCTGCCTTTTTGCAGTGAATCCCATTGAAATGACTGAAGGAGAAGAGGACGATGAAGAGGATGAAGATGGTTAAATGCCAGTGATGAGAGCTTATTTTGACACTTTTGAACCATGGATCCTGTGTGACAGCAATATGCACCCTGTCAAAATTTGTTTCTAAAGCATCACATTGTATTAACTTCAAGTGTTTTAATGCTAACGAAAAACATCAATCTTGTAAAATAATAAAATGTGTAAATAATACCACAATTTTATATGTATTTTTTCCCCATCTGTAGACTGAGATATGCACAAAATGTTAAATAAAGATACAACTGACTTGAAGTGAGAAATAAAGTATAATAAACAATGCAACAGTTTGTGTAAACTGAATAATCCCTCTTTTGTCAGAATAGTGTTAATTGTAAAATTAATTTATTTAGCAGTGGCTACAATAGAACTAGCTTGGTGAGGGTATGACATCATGACTTATGGCAGAGTTAATGAGCCGTTGCTAGGAAACAGTCACGCATCTAAGCAACAGACAGTAAACAAACCATTGCACATTGTCATTGACATAGAGCTGAAGAATGACTCGTGTTTACAGTGAGAAAAGAACGTAATGCACCAGCACGAGATGTCTACTAGCTCTGTGTTTGATGGCGCAGTCTTCATATCATCCGAGATGAAGCTTATAGAGGATTTCAAGCGAGACACGCACCCTGATAAAGTGAATCTTGCTGGGAGGGGTGAGTGATTTTACTACCTCTGCCTCAGACTGGACATGGACTACTACCTATAATGATGATGGTTAAATTAAAGACCCTATAAAATCAAAATTGAATTTTACCTCTTTTGCTCTTAAGATCATTTATATGCTAGTGTACTCCTAAAATGTCAGATATACAGGAAAATGGATCAAACATGTAATTAATGATGCATTTTGCACTAGTATAGTTCACACACAAAAAATGACAACTCTGCAATTTACATCTTACTTTCTTCTAATACACACACAACACTGCCTGTTTATAATCAAATGTAGCCTACATTTCTCTCAATGACCAGAGTATGTTGGAGAGCATGGACAAACCACATGGCTTCCTCTTGTACGAAAAATTAAGCAGCAAATTGCCACAGATCCGACTATAAACCCTGAGTACCCACCCATCCTTGGGATCCCAGAATTCACCAGGAGGGCAACCGAGCTTGCATTGGGCAAAGATAGCCCCGCCATTGTTGAAAGCAGGGTAATATCCTTTAATTATTTTCGGTAACCGATGTCACACTGTAAACTAACCTTTAAAATATATTCCCACAATTGTTGAATGCTCACTTTAATCCCCAATCTCGCATGTGATCAACAACGACTCACAAGCTGAATACACTGATAGCACTGTAGAGGCTTGGTACATATCCAATGTGCAGTTTGTTTGTAGAGGGTGTAAAGCCGGTCGGCTTCAACACTATCGTGAAATGGCAGTACAGGCTGTAAACTGCATATAGCTTTTGATAATTGAACTACGGAGAAGATGTGACGCAAATGGGTTAGTCACCCACATCAGACATAGTCAGAGATATTGGTGCTGAATAGAAACTAACCTCCACTGATCACTTTAGTATTTTTTAACTGATTTAACATGACACTTTAGTGTTCATATTCAGGTTATATGTGAATAAAAACCTAAATTCAATCTGTTCATCATATAAAGTGATTGCGTCTCTTCAGAAAATTTGGACTAAACTGTTTAATTCATATGGATTAGTTTTACAATCTCATTATGAACTTTTTGAAACATCAAAGTGGTAGTTGCGTAGCTGTCAACGGAGGGACAGAAAGCTCTCAGATTTCATCAAAAAGATCTTCATTTGTGTTTCAAAGATGAACGAATGTCTTGTGGGTTTGGAATGACATGAGCGTGAGTAATTAATAACAGAATATCCAGTTTTGGGTGAACTATCCCTTTAAGACAAGAGGCCTGACAATAACAGTCTTTACATATCTATCAACCTTAAAGGGATAGTCCTAAAATGAAAATTAAGGCATAATTTACTCACCCTGGTGATGTTCTAATGCCGTATGCCCTTCTTTCTTTTGTGGGCCACAAATGGAGAATTAAAAAAAAAAAAATAATAATAATAATAATAATAATAATATATATACAGTATGTCCTGCTCGTGCTCGTATAATGGCAGTGAATAGCAACCAGCATCAAGCTTTTTAAAAAAAGATGCAAAAGTATCACAGAATGATCCCATGCTGTATATTTTAAGTGTTCTGGGGGTATACGAAAGGGTTTGGTAAAAAAAAAAAAAAAAAAAAAAAAAAAATTGAATGTATCATTTATCAAAATTCTTGACCTTGGCCATTAGGCAAGGCTGCAAGACTTTTTTTTTTTTTTTTTTTTTTTTTTTTTAAAAGTCTGTATTTCATGTTGTGTTTTTATTCATCTTGATTTCTCACAACTTGTGTGATTTTTCTGGGGGAGAGTAAACTGCAGCACTATTAGTGTCTCACGAATGTGCACATTGTGCAGCCATGCAGAGAAGACCAACAGCCAAGGTTAAATAATGCATTACATTTTGGGTTGTTTTTCAACAAACCATACCCCCAGAACACTTGTAATATGTGGCATGTGTTGCATGGGATAATTCTGTGATACTTTTGCATCTTTTTCAAAAAGCTTAATGCTGGTTGCTATTCATTGTCATTATATGGACGAGCGCGAGCGGGACATTTTTCTTTTTAATTCTTCTTTTGTGGTCCATAAAAGAAAGAAGGGCATACTACATTAGAACAACACCAAGGTGAGTAAATGATGACTTAATTTTCATTTCAGGGTGAACTATCCCTTTAAGCATTTTAACCAGATGGAACAAGCAATTCCACATGATTTAAAAGAAGAACATAATGTCACTGGTAATGTAGAACAGTGATTCCCTACCAGGGAATTATAGGTTTGTTAAACCTATAAAACAGAAATTGCAACTTTTGGTTTCTTTTATAAATAAATTTGACATTTGGCCATTCTCAGAAAACGCTTCCCCATGATTGTCCCCCAGAACTGTCAAAACTTGCGACAGACAAGCAAGCTCAGGTGTCTTATTATGGTGAGTCTGTTTTTCACACACAATCAGGAGTGTCATGCAGAGTTCAAAGGAGACAACAATGTATCCACAAGCTCAGATATTGAGTTGAGTTGATTTTGAATGCAACTTACAAAAAATCTTATCTGTGATAACTAAAATGCATGATAATTATGGATGATTAAGTGTATGTCTAAATTGACAAAAATCACTCTCAAAATGAAAATGGCAAAGCTGTTCTTTTCCATATGACGAAAATAAATGGTGATAAGTGACTGAAACGATCAATTGCAATTTTTCTTAGTTAATAAAATAATAATAATTGTATGTTCAGTTTTTAATCTGAGTCTCCTTGCAAGCTAAATAAAATGTCTACCATGCCAGTACTTACAGTCTGTTAGTTTTAAAAGTCCCATAGCAGATCTAGACAAGTGGAGCAAGGAAGGTGAAAGGTTTCAGCAGAATTCTGACAATGTGCTGCAGGACAAGCTTACAGTGAGCACTGAATCAGGCTATTTAAATGTTGAGCCATGTAGTAAACAAATCTTTCCCAACCCTGTTCCTACACACCAGCAGTGCACATTTTGGATGTCTCCCTCTGTTTCTGGTCTTGGAGTCTCTACTAATAAGCTGATGAGTTGAATCAGGTGTGTTTGATTAGGAAGCATTCGAAAATCTGTAGTGTTGGTGTGCCTCCAGGAACAGGGTTGAGAAACACTGTAGTAAATGATGTGATTGATAGCTGATTGCATTTAAAGGATTAGTTCACTTTCATATAAAATTTTCCTGATAATTTACTCACCCCCATGTCATCCAAGACGTTCATGTCTTTCTTTCTTCAGTCGAAAAGAAATTAAGGTTTTTGATGAAAAAATAAACAAATGATCGCCTTCCAAGTGCTTCCGCCAAAACCGTACTTTCGTATTCTTCAAAAAGCTTACGCTGTATGTCCTACGCCTTCCCTATTCTACTTACGGAAAAAATGTAACTGGCGCTGCGTTCGTTCCGTAAGTTGAATAGGGAAGGCGTAGGACATACAGCGTAAGCTTTTTGAAGAATATGAAAGTACGGTTTTGGCGGAAGCACTTGGAAGGCGATCATTTGTTTATATAAAGCATATACATTTACATTTTTTTCGAAAATGACCGATCGTTTCGCTAGATAAGACCCTTATTCCTCGTCTGGTATCGTTTAAAGCCCTTTGAAGCTGCACTGAAACTATAATTTTGACCTTCAACCGTTTGGAGGCCATTGAAGTCCATTATAAGGAGAATAATCCTGGAATGTTTTCATCAAAAACCTTAATTTCTTTTCGACTGAAGAAAGAAAGACATGGGGGTGAGTAAATTATCAGGAAAATTTTATATGAAAGTGAACTAATCCTTTAAAGGACCTATCAGCCTGTGCCATCTAGAGTTTCATGACTGCATTAGATATTTGAACTAGCTTGTCTTGCGTTTTTAAGGCCAATTCACACTGTACCAACAGACGGCGACCAATGCGGATAATCACCAGATTACAGTACATTACTTCTCAGACATTCCACGACAATGTTCAGTTGTGCCGACTAACGCCAGCAGACACCAACAGGGGTAACACATTAATGCGACATTAATCCGTTGCCGTTTGTTGCTGTCTGTTGGTGCAGTGTGAATTGGCCTTTAAATGCAAAAACACATTCTTTGTGAATGGTTCCTTGAAATATCTTGCACTAAGGGACCCAAGACATCTGCTAGTGCCCATCCAAAAAATGTGTTGCATGATGTCCCTGAACACATTATTAAATGTTTTTTGTTGTTGTTTTAAAAGTAAATCAGGATTAATAATTATAATGGCCACTTTTGTCAAATAAATGATCATCTTGTCTCAATACATTTTGGTTTGGCAAAAGGGTATTTGAGCCTCAATGAGGGCGTTGAGTACTAAGACAAAAAAAAAAAAAAAGAGAGAGTTGGGAAATACTGATGTTGTGAAGTACATTTAGTTTCCAAATCAGCAAATTAAATTTGAAATGTGTTTGGAAATGCTGTAGGTGTTTGGCGTCCAAACAATTGGATGTACTGGAGCAGTTCGCCTGGGCGCTGAGTTACTGAGATCCTGGTACTGTTCAAGTTCTTCCTGGAGCGGACCCATTCTGCTCTCCTCTCCCTGTGATGGTGAGTACAAAATGTGTAGATGCCATAATGTAGATTTTTTTTCTTTTATGTAGAAATTAAATTCTAATGTTCAGTAATTTTAGACCAAAAACTGAAGATGAATCTATATCTGAGATTTAAATATGCAATGGTAGCACATGTGGTAATTTCTCTGACGTTTCTTGAAGACTCATTGACAGGCTTCTTTAAGGCAGCAGGGATTGAGGATGTGCGACATTATCGGTACTGGGATGCAGAATCCAATGAAGTGTGTGTGGAAAACATGGTGCATGACTTGGAGAACGCTCCGGAACGGTGTGTAGTGGTTCTGTTTGCTTCAGGCCACCGTCCCACTGGTGCTAAACTCTCTCAAGAGGACTGGAAACGTGTAGCTGAGGTCATGATGGTACGGTCTAGGAATGAAAAAAGAAATCAAGCTTAAAAATGACAACTTTCCCTTGAATTTTTTTCAGTTTAATTATTTAGAAAGTTTATTATCATGTGTGTAAGGCCATTTAGACACTCAGGGTAAGATCAAATATACTTCAGCCTCACTAAACTCACTATGAGAATGAGAGAATTTTTAAACGCTTTCTTTCATGTTTTTTTTTTTTTTTTTAAATCCATAATTCAAGTTAGTCTTGATAAACAAGTAAAAAAAATAGTTCTGGTTAATATATGGTATCAGATGTATACTACACTGACCATTAATGGATGGTGTATTGCTTTGATCTCATCAACATCATTAGTGTATATATAGCATAGTTAAAGCTTTTATCACTAATGACTACAGAGTTGGTCAGTGGCATTTGATTTATAAGGATTCCATGAATGAAATTCCTGTTATTTGGAAGTCTTTCAATCCCAATCTTTCTCTTTCTCTTGATTAGAAGCGCAAGTTGTTTCCATTCTTCTTGATGTCTGCCCAAGGCTTGTGCAGTGGTTCCCTTGAGCAAGACGCCTGGGCTGTTCGTCATTGTGTGTCTTTGGGGCTTGAACTGCTCTGTGCTCAATCTTTCTCTCACAGCTTTGGCCTCTATGGTGTGTTTACTGTACCATTTTAAATTGTGTTATAGTTTAAATTACTAAAAACCATGTCTAAGTGTTAAGCTACTAGAATTATTTTGGCTAATGACGTTGACAGGTGAGAGAGTGGGGCATCTTCTCTGCGTCTTAAAGAAGAACATGCTGGCCGTGCAATCTCAAGCTGAGAAACTCGTTCAGACACTTTGGTCCTGCCCATCGATGGAAGGGGCCAGGGTGGTTGCTACTATATTAAGTAATCCTGCCCATTTAGTTGAGTGGTGAGACTTATTCCATTCATTAATGCATTTTAACATGATTAAAATGTTTATTTAAAGGAGTCATGACATGGATTTTTATTATTTTAAAAATGGTTCTTGAGGTTTACTTATAATGTAAAAAAAAAAAATGCAGAAAAAAAAAAATTATATATATATATATATATATATATATATATTTGCGGGAAAACGATTATTGTCAACACTCCTTTTGACCCTCTGTCTTAAATGATCTGTTTTAAAGGGATAGTTCACCTGAAAATAAAAATTCTGTCATCATTTACTCACACTCAAGTTGTTCCAAACCTATATGAATTTCTTTCTTCTGCTGAACACAGAATATGATATTTTGAAGAATATGGGTAACCAAACAGCTGCTGGGCCCCATTGACTTCCATAGTAAATAAATAAATAAAAAATACTATGGAAGTCAATGGGGCCCATCAACTGTTTGGTTACTGACATTCTTGAAAATATCTTTTTTCTGTTCAGCAGAAGAAAGAAATTCATACAAGTTTGGAACAACTTGAGGGACAGAATTTTCAGTTTTTGGGTGAACTATCCTTTTAAGGGGCGGCTCCTTTAAGGCGTGTTGGTAAACGGCCACTGTTATGAATGGTTAGCATCATTACGCCCGCTCGCTATTGCACATGAATAAGTGTTTTGAAAACATTATCCATATAAAACTATCGTTTACAGACAAAGCATTATGAAATCATTTATTTACGTTTTTGATGCAGCTGCTGTCAGATCCAATACAGTTGTCTGTTTCATCTTTCAACAAAAGTTTCTTTGTGAACTCTCCATTACACTGTGGTTTGTTTACAAAACAAAATGCTCCGAACAAACATGTAATCCTCTGACACGATCTGGGACGCCATTAAAATAAATCATCCACTTGTTCCTGACACTGGAATCCTTCTGAAGTCTTTACAGAGACACAAAAGAGCTGTTTAAACTGGAAGTGTCAAAGAGAACATTCATTCACTCTTCCATTTGTCCTGTTGCCAGGTGTGTGGAGTATGTCAGAAGCTGAACTCGCATCTGTATACTGTATCCAGTGTAGACAGCATCAGTGATTATAATGGGTTCTATTTGCTTTTGACGAAATGTGACACTTGCATCTGGTGTAGGCAAATGTCAGCCTTAAAGCGACTAAATGCCAGTGGGCGGGGCCTATGGTGCGATAATGTATAACAATTATTTGATGTCTTGCTCTGGAGGAAGTCATATACAAATGTATTTGCCCGTGTGACGTCACAAATCCCACAGTAACCAAATGAGCCATTTTTGGAGCTTGGTTAAGTAAATGCTTTGTTTATAATGAGGAGGATGATTTAAAGGGGACCTATTTATGCCCCTTTTTGCAAGATGTAATATAAGTCTCTGGTGTCCCCAGAATGTGTCTGTAAAGTTTCAGCTCAAAATACCCCACAGATCATTTATTATAGCTTGTCAAATTTGCCCCTATTTGGGTGTGAGCAAACTCATGCCATTTTTGTGTGTGTGTCCCTTTAAATGCAAATGATCTGCTGCTCCCGGCCCGCTTTCTAAAAGAGGGCGGAGCTTTAACAGCTCGCGCTTCAGTTGCTCAACAACAAAGCTGGAGAATCTCACGCAGCCAAAATGACTATTGTCAGTAACGGTGTTCAGACTTACTTTGTTCAAACCAGAGTCAGACACTGATGGAGAGACTCAGGAAGAGGTTACAACTTTTAGAACTAACCACTAACCATTTTTCTGAATGGTTAGTGGATAAATTTATGTAGTTGCTGTGGAATTGATTCAACTCATCGACTTGCATGTGCCATCATGTTAAAGGGTTAGTTCACCCAAAAATGAAAATAATGTCATTTATTACTAACCCTCATGCCGTTCCTCACCCGTAATCTTCGGAACACAAATTAAGATATTTTTGTTGAAATTCGATGGCTCAGTGAGGCCTCCATAGCCAGCAATTACATTTCCTCTCTCAAGATCCATTAATGTACTAAAAACATATTTAAATCAGTTCATGTAAGTACAGTGGTTCAATGTTAATATTATAAAGCGACGAGAATATTTTTGGTGCGCCAAAAAAACGACTTATATAGTGATAGCCGATTTCAAAACACTGCTTCAGGAAGCTTCGGAGCGTTATGAATCAGCGTGTCGAATCATGATTCGGATCGCGTGTCAAACCGCCAAACTGCTGAGATCACGTGACTTTGGCTCTCCGAACCGCTGATTCGACACGCTGATTCATAATGCTCCGAAGTCGTCATCGGCCATCACTATATAAGTCGTTATTTTGTTTTTTTTTGGCGCACCAAAAATATTCTCGTCGCTTTATAATATTAATATTGAACCACTGTACTCACATGAACTGATTTAAATATGTTTTTAGTACATTAATGGAACTTGAGAGAGGAAATGTCATTGCTGGCTATGGAGGCCTCACTGAGCCATCGGATTTCAACAAAAATATCTTAATTTGTGTTCCAAAGATTAACGAAGGTCTTACGGGTGTGGAACGCCATGAGGGTGAATAATAAATGACAGAATTTTCATTTTTGGGTGAACTAACCCTTTAATCTTTTGTGCAAATCCAGCGTTGATTTGACCCTCGTTTGTGAAGCAGTCTGGCATAAAATGACATCACATAGTAGTAGTCTAAGCTGCTTTGTGGGTGAGTCATAAGTAACACCGATACATTTCTGTCAAACACAACTTCTGTTTGTGCTGGCATAAAGTAATAGAACGTATGAAGGCTAAGGGAAAGCACATGGAAAGTGGAGCTGCCTGAACCAAAGAAACACTTTGCATTACTTAAAAATCGTCATCTGCAGCTTTGCCTCGCTTGCGAAAACAAAATGGCAACGCCATGGGTGGAAACATTCAGATTAAGGGGTGGTAATATTATAAGAAGATCCCCTTCCAATGTCACTAGGGGAGAGAAATCTGAGCGGCTCGTTTTTTCACATGCTTGCAGAGAAAGGCTTAACAAAACAAAGTTACTGGGTTGTCCTTTTTCACGTTTTCTGGGTTGGCAGATGCACCGGGGACCCAATTATAGCACTTAAACACAGAAAAAGTCAGATTTTCATATGTCCCCTTTAAATTTTGATGTTTTAACAGTACAAAGACCTTTTATATGTCAAAAGATCAAGGCAAATTTGATTTCTCATGTCATGACCCCTTTAATGTTCATACATTCTTTGCATTTCACTTCTGCTCTAGCTTGTTTCCTAGTCTAGCTTTCTAATAAACCTGTGGCCATTTGCATAAACTGCTTAGACTAAAAGTTAGTCATCTATTTTTTTTAAAAGTCAGTTAAATAAAAAGGTAGATCGGTCTAATTTTAATCAGAAAATTAAAACTGATTACCTTGTCTCGCTGCTAGTTGATCAAATAGAAAAAGTACACTTTAAATACCCGGATGATGCACTTAATTAACCGAAAAAAACAAAGGGTGGAATACTGGAAACTTCTTGCACTCAACTGTTGCAGGTTTAATTACGTAGCGGAGGGGGAGGGGTTATCAGACTCCGATGTTGAATGACAAAATAAACTTAGAAAATTCATACACTACACGGCTGAGTGCATAGTGTATAGTGCGTCATTTGGGACACAACTACAGTCTCAACATAGTGGTTAAGTTTATGCAATTGGCCCCTGGCATTTTTGAATACTGAATATTGTTGGCTCTGCGAGGAGTTGCTTATGTTCCTCTATTGTAAGTTGCTTAGCATATGCTAAATGCATGAATGTAAATGTTATTTTTTCACAGCATTTTATGTTATAATGTCCTTATAAAGTATTTGGATGCTTAAGTCACACAAAATGCATAAATGCCACTGAATTACAGTACATACAAAATATCAAACCAAGAGTCGTGTGCAAACAGATGCAGCTAGATGCTTTTTCTCAGAAGTAACCAATTTCATTTAGATGCTTTCAAGGTCATTTTTAATGGATGTATGGAGTCAGTTCTCCTCAAGTTTACACAGGTATCTTATTATCATATGTAGTTCATCACATTACATTTATGAACATTATTAATACTTTGTGTTAGTTTTGAACAGTATGTCTATTGTTTTATCAGTTAAAACATTTTGTGGAATGATTTGCTTAAAAAAATGCCATTATTATCTCTGCATAATGCCATTTGGTTTGACATTTTACCATACACTTTAAGTGTGGCTTAAGTATCTAAACATGTTTTCCACGTACTTGGCCCTTGGCACTTTTGTATTAGAACATCTGATTGTCACTCACAGTCTCTTTATATCAAAGCTACCTATAGATTAGTTTGTGTTTGACCTTAACCATTTCATTTATGCTTAATGTTCAAAAGCAAATGTGAAATCATTCACTCTTGAAATTACCATTTCAAATTAAGAACATCTCAATCTGAACACTGAACATCACACTTGTAAACACGCATAAATGCAGTAATGATTTTGAGATGAACAAACGCCCAAGGCTTTCTATTCTTTATGCAAACATTGTGCTGAAATTAGAAATTGCTCTTTTTATTATTCAGCAAATGAGTCTGAAGTTTTTCTCAGGCAGGAAGGTGTGAAGGCCATTGCTGAACGTTGCATGCTAATCCGAGAACGTCTGCGTGAGAGACTGAGGATTTTAGGTGGTCCGGGGCGTTGGGATCACATAATAAAACCTGGAGGACTTTATTGCTGTTTTGGACTGAATGGTGAGTGGTACATTACACATGCATGAATATAGTTCCACTTTCTTCATATTTTTGAGCTAGCAGTTCAGCATGCTAATATTACAAGGGGAGCTCAATACTACAGTATACATTTAAATGTATGCTTGAAACACTGTAATGGAGTAATGAATTTAATGTTGTCTACCAGCTCAACAGGTGGAGTTTCTGATTCAGAGGAAACACATCTACTTGTTACCCAACGGGTGTCTAAACGTTAGTGCCATTAACAGCCGTAACCTGGACTATGTTGCTGAATCCATCCATCAAGCCATGAACTCTCAACTCTGATTTCACTTCATAAGCTTACTTTAACTCTTCATCTGCAAAATGCTTTTCATCAAATATGCAGTGGGAATTTTTGTCTTTGAATCTTCAGTAGGTATATTTCAAATATATTCAAACAGAGTACTGAGCACACTAAAACTTCTGAAACTTAGACTTAACTTTTAATGAAGGCTGTAATGCAGGCAGAGCTGCAATAGACTTTGCTGGTTCCCTGCTCTTGAATACTGTATTTGAATACTGTACTTGAATATCAATAGGCCTATTGGCCGTGTGTATATATAGGGTATATTTACATAGAAATTAAGAAATAAAAGTACATCTGTATATCACCCCCAGCCTTGTGTGATGCCAGTTATCAAGCAACATTCTCACATTACCCTCCCGTACAACACTTAAAAGTGTATTCATTAGCAAATTCACACATCATTTAATAGCATGGTCTTACCATTTTTCTCTTCTAAAATACACTGTATTTTAGTTTTGGTTTTTTTGTTTTTTTGATGAGAGAGCCACAAAAAGCACAGTTTCCACACTTGAAATCTTCATCATGCTTGTGATATGGCATGTTTCATTACATTACGGACATTAGCCTATGCATTCACGTTAAAGGATACAGTTCATCCAAAGATTTTTTGAGAAGGTTTGGAGTGACATGAGAGTGAGTAAATGATGATATAATTTTCATTATTGGGTGAACTAACTGTTTAACTGAGTTCATGCTGTTCTGATGTTAACACCCATAGTTCTTAGATGCTGGACATCATGGCAGGCATCATATTTGGTTCCTCCTCTGTAAGAATGTAAAACGCCAACGGACCTTACAATAAAATGAACATTACTATTGGCATTTGCTTTTATTACCGCTGGGTGATACATAAAAGTGAATAGTCCATTTTATTCTTTTTCTTTCTATATACTAAAAAATTAATCCAGGGCAAAAAAAAAAAATTAAAAATCATGAATGATAATATAAGTGCACAGTGTACAAATAACTAGTTACCACATTATTTCTTATTATTGTTCTTAAAAAAATGGCCGCAACCCAGCAAAGCTGTTCCAGAGGCTATATCTAGATCAGGGGTGTCCAAACTCGGTCCTGGAGGGCCACTGTCCTACAGAGTTTAGCTCGAACCCCAATTAAACACACCTGAACCAGCTAATCAAGGTCTAATTAGGCATACTAGAAACTTTCAGGCAGGTGTGTTGAGGCAAGTTGGAGCTAAAGTCTGCAGGACAGTGGCCCTCCAGGACCAAGCTTGGACACCCCTGATCTAGATGGTCGTGACAGACTAAGTTGCTTTCCACATTAAAAGTGATAGACTCTATTATGCTCTAGGACAAAACTGCAAATGAAGACAGAATTGATCAAAACAATTCCTACTGGCACAAACATAACTTTACTTACAGTAAGAGGTTTCAAAACATTTAACATTAATCAAAGGAAATTACCATAGCAATTTGAACAATGTTTTTAAGGGATCAATATGCCTCTTATGCCTATTAGTTAGGTCTAACAGTCTTTTACCTTTAATAGTCTCGTACGGTTGTGCTCCACTGATAATTTACTGCATTCTTTGTAGTGACAGCAGGGACAGCAGCATGTCGCCCACACAGTGACAGTTCAATACCATCCAAATACATCTGGTGAAGACCAACAATCACTGCAGTTCTAACAGCTATTTCCTCCACATGAGTTTAACTGCCCTCGGACGGTGATTCACAGCTCCTGACAAATCTTTTTTTCTGGTTAACCATATGTGAATTGCACGCAAAATACAGTGTGAGAATCATAAATGTTTTGGTTTTGAGGATCAAAAATCTTTTTGCCCCAATATTTTACATTATACTACTGTTTATTCCAATCCAATTGGTTGAGCGGTGTTCCAAGAGTTTTGATATTCAGTCCAGTAACACTGGGACCTTGATAATGGTATGTGATTATGGTGTGCGTTGTGTGTAAATAGACCTTAGTCAAGGTAGATATTTAATTTTAAGAGGGTGAAAAGGAGGCTGCGAGGGATAATTACAATGGCATGCACTGTATAAAGGTCCTTAGATCACATGTTATTTTCAAAACTGTTCTGACAGCTACACTCACTGCCTCTACTTCAGGGCGCTATGCTTCCCAGGTTAGGCTCCAGCATTCCTCATTCCTCGCTCTTCTGGCATACCAGTACAAGGTCCTCCCCTTTGGGCTGTCCCTGTCTCCCCGCGGCTTTACCAAGGTTGTGGAAGCTGGGAGGTGGGCATTCGTATTCTGAACTCTCGACGACTAGCTCATTCTAACTCATTCTCGAGATCTATTTTGTGAACACAAGGACCAGGTGCACTGGCACCTCAGCCATCTGGGGCTTTGGGTCAACTGGGAGAAGAGCAAGGCCTCCCCTGTGCAGAGCATCACTTTTCTCTGTATAGAGTTGAACTCGCTCGGTATGCCCGATCAGCTCTGTGCTTTCCTTCCTGCAAGAGAGGCTGGAGTGGAAGCTGTCCCCCTCCACGTTGAAAGTGTATGTTGCTGCCATCTCAGCACATCACGATGTACTTGATGGTAGGTTGCTGGGAATGCATGATCTGGTCATCAGGTTCCTGAGAGGCGCCAGGAGGTTAAATCCTCTCAGGCCTTGCCTCATTTCCTCCTGGGACCTTTCTGTGGTCCTTTCTAGTCTGCAGAGAGCTCCCTTTGAGCCGCTGGAGTCAATAGAGCCTAAGATCATGTCTCAAAAGACAGTGCTCCTAACCACATTCAAAAGGGTAGGTGACCTGCAGGCATTTTCAGTCAGCGAATCGTGCCTTGAGTTCAGGCTGGCCTTGTCTGACGTAATCCTGAGACCCCGGCCCTGATATGTGCACAAAGTTTTCACCACTCCTTTTAGGGACCAGGTGGTGAACTTGCAAGCTCTGTCCCCAGTAGAGGCACACCCAGCCTTTGCATTATTGTGTCCCGTTTGTTTTTATGTTGTGTTTACGTGGACTGCACACAGAGCTTCAGAAGCTCTGACCAGCTCTTTGTCTGCTTGGAGGTCAGCAGAAGGGAAAGGCTGTCTCCAAACAGAGGTTGGCCCACTGGATATAGTGGATGCCATTACCTTGGCATACCAATCCAAAGGTGAGCCGTGCCTCCTTGTAGTGAGGGCTCACTCCACTCTGGGTTTTGCCTCCACCTGGGCTTTGGTGCGTGGCACCTCTCTGGCAGACATCTGCAGAGCTGCGGGCTGGGCGACACTTACGCTGTGCACTGCGTAGGTTATGACTGTGTGAGGGCAGTTGCCAAAAAGGCATGCTACAGCTTGCCAGCATCTGTGTCTCCAACACTTGTAACAGAGTTCAGTGGCTGTGGTGCTGCCATAAAAACCATTACGCATATGGAGAGTTCCCGTAAACAACATATGCCAACATATGCTATTTGTATATAGCCTATTAATACATTAAAGGGTTAGTTCACCCAAAAATTAAAATTCAGTCATTAATTACTCACTCTCATGTCGTTCCACACCCGTAAGACCTTCGTTCATCTTCAGAACACAAATTAATATATTTTTGATAAAATCTGATGGCTCAGTGAGGCCTGCATTGCCAGCAAGATCATTTCCTTTTTCAGTGCCCAGAAAGGTACTAAAAACATATTTAAAACAGTTCATGTGAGTACAGTGGTTCTACCTTAATATTATAAAGTGACGAGAATACTTTTTGTGTGCCAAAAAAACAAAACAACAACTTCAAAAAACTGCTTCATGAAGCTTCGAAGCTTTATGAATCTTTTGTTTTGTATCAGTGGTTCGGAGCGCCAAAATCACGTGATTTCAGTAAACGAGGCTTCGTTACGTCATAAGTGTTTCGAAATTTCAATGGTTCACATGACTTTGGCAGTTTGATACACGCTCCAAACCACTGATTCAAAACAAAAGATTCGTAAAGCTTCGAAGCTTCATGAAGCAGTGTTTTGAAATCGCCCATCACTAAATGTTGAATAAAGTCGCTATTATTTTTTATTTATTTATTTATTTTTTTGCCGCACAAAAAGTATTCTCGTCGCTTTATAACATTAAGGTTGAACCACTGTACTCACATGAATAAATAAATATGTCTTTAGTAGCTTTCTGAGTATTGAAAAAGGAAATGATCTTGCTGGCAATGCAGGCCTCACTGAGCCATCGGATTTTATCAAAAATATCTTAATTTGTGTTCCGAAGATGAACGGAGGTCTTACGGGTTTGGAACAACATGAGGGTGAGTAATTAATGACAGAATTTTCATTTTTTGGTGAGCTAACCCTTTAACAATGTCGAGACTACAATATATTAACTATGAATTAACTAATAGTAATTAACTAATTAAACTAATAGTTTGTTAATGATTTGTAAGTACTTTATTACTGTATACTTATTATAAAGTGCTAACACTAAAGCTAATAAACTAAAAAAAAAACTAAAAAAAAACTAATCCTCTATTTAAAAAAAAAAAAAAAAAAAAAAAAAAAAAACTGTATAGAGTCTAGTTTCAAGAACTAAAACTCCATTACTGTCATGTTGACAAAGCTGCTACTTGGGGAAATATCATGAACATATTGTGCTCTTCTGCTGGTTTTTTATTTGTCAATTTTTCCCTCACCTATAGCAAGTTTGAAATGAACCCAGTCAGATGGCATAAACTGGACAGATATTAAATCGATAAGATGGTCAACAGAATGAAAGTGATAGGGAAAAAATGATGTAGGGGACACTACCTTGACCTTGAGCAGAAGTACTCAGGCATGTCAATCATTTCTCTCCAGGCTGAGATATAAGTTCACAGCGACACGGTCAGGGCACTTAGAAGATCATAGAAACACTCTACCATTGTGGAAGAGCACTCTTTGAAAACTAGGCAACTACAAATATCTGCACGTTTCAACCTTTGTTTCCATGCCTCAAGCACAGGAGAAAGTGGAGAGGTAATCCATGTGCTCTTGTCATGAGTGGTTTATATATAAAGACACAATGCGTCATATTCATGTTTCAGCAGAAACATACCAGCTTTTTTGTAACACTTTGATGTTACAAAAGTTGGTTGATGTTCTGAGCTGACCTTTCATATTCTCGATGAGTGTTGTTTGCTCAGAATTGGATGTGTTTCATCAATGACATGTCACCGATCTGTCAAGATTTTCCAGGTATTGTAAAGCGCATGCTACAGTTCGGAAAACACACTGAATTATTCAGTGGAATTGTGAGTGTAGTCAGCAAACATGCACCTTATTCACGAGATGATTCATCAGAAAGAGATTTTAGTGTGAAGAACCTTTCATTGGAATAGCAGTGACAGTTCATCCAAAAAAGAAAATACTATCATAATTTACTCAGCCTCATGTTATTTCAAACCTGTATGACTGTCTTTCTTCTATGGAAAACAAAAGGAGATATTGTGCTAGTTGCTTTTTGCCACACAATTATGAAATTTTGATAATAGCTTTCAAGCTTCAAAAAGATACAAAAGCACCATAAATTTAGTCCATATGACTACGCGTTATATTCCATGTCTTCTGAACCCATGTGATAGCTTTGTGTGAGAAACACAATACAGTTCAAAAGTTTGGGGTCGGTAAGATTTTTCAATGTTTCTGAAAGAAGTCTTCTGCTCGCCAAGTCTGCATTTATTTGTACATATAATACAGCAAAAACAGTAATATTGTGAAATATTACAATTTAAAATAGCTATTTTTAAAATATATTATAAAAATATAAATATAAAATATATTATAATATATATTCCTGATTGCAAAGCCATTACTCCAGTCTTTAGTGACATGATGATCCTGCAGAAATCATATAATATGCTGATTGACAGCAAACAAAGGAAAATAAAAATCCATTTTATGCTTTTTTATGACTTAAATGATAACTAAATGCAATTTATATGTAATTTGCACAAATGTATTCCATAAGAATATGCGGCTACTTTTTATAGAGCCTCCAATGGAAAAAGATGCTTCCATTTTTCAATGCTTTTCATAAAGGGCACAATGTACATCAAGCGAAATTGAAGAACAAACTGGTGTGACATAATTTCAAACAAAATCATTTGGAGTTCATTTCAAGAGTTTGAATAAGCTTGCTAAAGCAAATTTTCCAGAAAAATTCGCTCTGGCTGGCAAACTACCTGTAATATGTAGGCATGCCTGCTTTGATGTGGAAATCTTCTATGGCTCATTTCTTCTGTTCAGTTAGTCAAGGTCAGATGCAAGTAGAAGCATGAGCACACTGGAGAGCTGCTTTATGAACTAGAAATTGTAGCGAATTAACTCAAAGGGGAAATATTAATAATTATTCATAACTCATTATGATTATTAATTATGATTAATTATGAATATGTAAATCAGTTAATCAGATTAACTGGATGTAGCTACATTAAGATTAATATTACAATCAATTAACCTGTTCGTCCAGTGAACACTCAGTGTTGATTGTTTATTAATTCTAAGAAATGTTCATTTCCAGGTTATGGAAAAAAACAACATTCGTATTGTACAGTACTACTCAGAGCATGTAGTCAAGATCTAAATCACTTAAGAGGCAATTTATTAGCAGACGAAGTCAGAACCAAACATGTATTGTGCACAATCCCTATTAACTAACTCACAAACACATAACTAAACTAACAAACACATAACATACACGCAGGTCACACACATACGTAGGTAAGAATGAGCAATGATAGAGTTGAACCGGGAATGGAGCTATAGGAAAAAGTCAAAGACAATCTGGAAAAGAATCATCAGTTTCCTCAGTAATAAAACACCTTTGCTGACAAAGGTAAGTTTTACAAATCAATACTAAATCGCTGTTTAGTGTTCAAATGTACGATACTTGCAAGATGCCTTTAGGCTGAGGAGCATCGGATCTGCAGGCTGGGTTGTAATCTTGATGGTTCGGTCCGAAGTTGTTGCCAGTGTCTTCTGCGTTAGATGAAGTACTATGAAACAACTTATAGATGAGCACATGGCTGGGTTGTAGGCCGAGGCCTGCAGGCCTGCAGCAAGAAGCGGGTCTCTTCAGTCGTCCAAGAAGCAAGAAAAAAGAAGGAGTGGCATTGTTCACTGGCTTTTAACCTCTGGTCAAAGTCACACCTCTTAGTTGTTGACCGGACCAATGAAGATGTTGTATTTCCGGGCGACACCACGCCTCCTGTCAGGGCTTTTACGACCGAGCAAGATTAACTGGCTGAAGTTTTGAAGAAGAACTATTAAAGATTCTTGTAATACTGATGTGTTGCACAGGTATGGACATACCGCATACACAAGCATTTAAATCTTCTCGATACGAACCCATAGACACTAAACATGGCATAATTGAAGTTACCTTAAATGTATCATAAAACATGTGAATACAATGAGTGCAATACAACAACAGTAATAATGGATACCATTTCCTGGGGATGTGCATGTTCATTTATAGAACAGTCTGTCTATACATTAATGCAGGAAAGTCTGTGTTCTGTGGGGAAAATGCAGGAAAGATGCACATTTCTGTGTGTCTTCTCTGCTCTTCCATGTGGCAGCCACATTCTTTAGCGCAATATAACTTGTAACAGAGAACTTCTCGGGGGTGGGGGACAGACCCCAGAGTGCTTTAAACAATTATTGGTTACCTATAACAAATAATTGTGTCTGATTTGTCTCAGTCGTTACAAAATTTAAGTTGTAATTCTAATTGAATTTCATGTTTAATACTGTAAAGCTGCTTGCTTTAAAGTAATATATGGTGTATAGTGCTATATAAATAATTGTGACGTGACTTGTCTTGACTGGAGTGCCAGATTACAGGGCTGGTGCAAACATATTCCCATCGCTAAATGATCAGATGCTTTCTTAACTGCTGTTTTCTCACAACTTGTCACTCACATGCGATCAATAAGCAATAAGCTGTCAGATTTTATTTGTTGTGACATACATAATGGCTGAAAGTTCTTTTATAGCTATCTGAGGTCAGCTTTTACATTGGTAAAGAGCTGCCATGATAATCCAGTCTCAGCAGTTTATGGACATCTGAAAACAGAGCTATTCCATTTTGTTCATATCTACCAAGGGTGCCAGTATTAAGGAAGGACACTGAATTGGTTATAAACTGCACACATATTTACATATGCACTGCATACCCTCTCAAGCAAAAGGCTTTGCATCTGCAACAACTGTTCACCAGTCAAATCACACAGCTGGCACTCGGACTACTTCCGCAATTAAGGAGCTTCTCGACTGCTTTAATTTAACAAACTGGAATGAATTTAACAATCCATATGTCGATATTAGTGGATGCTCAGTGGTTTCTTAGCTTCCTAAAAAAACTAGAAACAGCGTGTTCAAGTTTTTCTGTCTTAATTGTAATCACAGTTACACTCCATTGTCATGTACTGGGTGCTTTACTGTATCTATTGTGATTAAATTAAGTGATTAAATTAAATTTAAAAATTGGTTAACTGATTCATATGTGATTTTTTTTATGTCAGTAGTTGGCTCTGTCATTAATAAAATGTCAATAAAATGATGTTCTTGCTTTTTCATATTTTATTACTGTTTTTTTGTTTGTTTGTTTGTTTTTTAACATTGATAATAATAAGAAATGTTTCTTGAGCAGCAAATCAGCATATTAAAATGATTTCTGAAAGATCATGTGACACTGACTGGAGTGATGTGCTGAAAGTTCAGCATTGCCATTACAGGAAAAAAATTACGTTGTAAAATTTATTAAAATCAAAATATGTTATTATAAAATGTAATAATATTTGCAGACCCCTAACTTTTTTGTACATTCTTGTGCCATCAGCCAATCAGTATTGTCAGTGTTTTATTAACTCTCTCTCTCTCTCTCTCTCTCATATATTATATATTTTATATATATATATATATATATATACACACACACACACACACACACACACACAGTTGTATATGCAAATACTGCCACTTCCAACAATCTCCAATGGAGCAGAAAATTACTTCCATCATAAAGCACAGCAGCACATGTCCTGTCCTGAGACATATCCAGAAACTGGGCATTGCACAAATACCACACTTTTACAGACCCATTTTCAAAAACATTATCATTTCCTTGATCTTCCTCTGGTTCAACTTTACTGATGCAAAATCAGAAAAGTCTGCTGAAAAATGACTGGCTGCAATCTTCCATTCCAAGCTTTACCATTTTAAAGTAGTGAACATGGCTGTTAAGTTTATTCAGACACCTCCCACCCTTGTTCTTATTTATTCCAAAAAGCTACCCTCCAGAAAATGCAGTCCCACATTAAACCTAACCTAGCCCACACAGCAGTGTTCAAATGGAAAAAAGAGGTCTTTGGTTCAATTTCTCTGCTGAAATAAACTAATTTATTCATCTTTTTTTATTTTATTCATATTTTTATTCTAATTTATTCATTCCTCTTTTTTTTTTCTTCATAAATCAAGTAATATTGCAACTCCATACAATTGGATTTATTAACCAATTGTTAAGATTATTTAAAATAATAATAATAATAATAATAATAATATAATAATAATAATAATATATATATATATATACACACACACACACACACACACACACATATACACACACACACATATATATATTATTGGTCATGAAAAACCCATATTCATTGATTGCTGATTTGAATATTAAAGGCCCCTTGTGGTGAGAATCAAACTTTTAATGTTGTTCATATGTCTATGTGGTGTTTTTAACATGCTTTAAGACCATGTGCATATTCTTAAAGGTGCAATATGTAAGAATTTTGCAGGAAAATATCCAAAAACCACTAGGCCAGTGTTATATATTTTGTTCACTTGAGTACTTACAATATCCCAAATGTTTGCAACTATTTGTAAATCGTGAGAAAACCAATTTTAACCAAGGCTCCGGGACGTGTGAGGAGTTGCCTGTCAATTGGGTCATACGCGCGTTACCCTCGGTTTCTGGTTTTATTTTGACTCTTTAATATTTACATGTTTTAATAGACAAGGGAACAACTGTTTTGATATATTAATAGACAGAAAACTAATTATTGTTATATAGTTCAACACATTTAGTCTGTCTAATTTTCTTGATTTTTATGTGAGTACCATGCTTTACCATGCCTTTACCAGAGAAAAACACAATTTTGTGAAGTAGCTAACATAGCATAATCAGATGCAGCTTTATTTTTAGTAACAGTAATACAGAATTTTCTCCATCATACAATACGTTTTAAAATTAATTGCATGCCATTTATCAACACAAGCCATCCAGCATTTAATATGATATTCTAAAATCGATCTAGCTTACTGCAGTGTGCAACAAGTGTCTCACAGCAGCCGCCGAGCGAATGCACAGAGTAACGTTATAACATCATTTTCAACACACTCAAATGTATCTAATATGATAAACAGCGCTGTGTTACCTCATACTCATAACCGGAAAAGCGGAAGCAGCGCCAGCAACTGTGGCATAATAAAAGTTCCGCTGCTTGCAGCGTGTTGCATTCGTCTCTCGTTAACAATCGCTCCAGCGGCCTCGTTCAGCTCCCACAACACTCTGTCCTGCTCTGCTTCATACTACAGTAACGTTAATAATCGCATCCATGAACATGATTTCTTCCCGAGTCCTATCCCGATTCTTTTCAACCGGCTCTGAGGTGAAGACCACATGTCCCAAGATTCCGCGCTCAAACTTGGCGTCATCAAGCTACGCCTTTGTTTTGAATAGGCCTCTAGCGACCTCTAGCGGACAGAAAATTCTACATATTGCACCTTTAAGTCAACATATTTTCATATTTTCTCATTGTTGAGTAACTGCAGTAAACCAAAAACAGTCTCAAACCCACGGTTTGAAATCTCTGGTGTTTCTGACATCACAAACTACCTCGTAACCAATCACGTCAACGTGCCGGCGGGCTTTAGCATATCATTAACAGACCACGCAAGGGAGTCTCAAAAGAAGGTTATCTCGGTATATTTTTCTGTTTATATGAAAAATCATGTAGATTTAGCAATATGGTGGGTGTATGCTGTATATTACGATGTTATGATGAACTATATGCCTTTCTCCTCTGACGTTCTGAGTTGTTCAAAGTGTTTCTAAGGATACTGACTGTTAAAGGCAGCTGTCTGATTTGTGAATGTGATCATGGTTTGTGTAACATTAGCAACACATTATTAGCTGTTAACAGTCAAGCAAAATGCTAATCATATTAATTACCGTTATGTGTCCGATGTTGTAAAAAAGCGATACCGTTGTGCAGTGTTTACCTCAGTAAGCTGACCGAGTGGATCTCGTCTGAGCTCGTGCGTGGAGGCGGGGCTAATTATCATATTCATAGATCCGTGTACATTAAATGAGGCAAGGGTGTAGAGTTACATTCAAGCTATTTTAAGGCATTAAGATTATTTTTTTTATTTTTCACAGGAAAAAACGTCTAAATATGTAATTTTGGTGATCAAAGATGAGTTTTAAGGGATAAAATGATTGACTACAGGGGGACTTTAAGTAGTATATAGTCCCCCAAATGTCTTACTATTGCAGTCCTTGTACTTTTGGCTTGAGGTAAGATAATATGATTTTATGTAAAGTTCAGCACTAATCTTTTTAAATGAAAAAAGATAAGTCTGAGAATAAATCGTGTAGTGTCCTGAGAATAAAATGAATATATGTAATTTCACTTTCTGTCTTTCTTTCTTATCTCTGACTGTTGAAAAGGATTTATTCTTCAACAATTTCAGATGAATCTGGTCACCTAAATGATAACGACATATGAGTCATAATAGCTTCTGATTTTCCTGTCTCACCCACATTCTCTCTCTCTTTCCTGTAATTAGAGGTGCACTAGCAACGCTGTGTATCTGATAATACAGGCTGAGAGGGGATGTATTATACTCCTGTGCTTCCATTTCACAGGTGCTTATTGACAGGGTTAACAATGAAGAAAATTAATGACTGTCATAGTGCAAACCCATTAGAGATTTGCCCCAGCTCAACCCTCACCTCCAGGTTCACAAAAACACAGACAGAATATGCCAGAATATTAGCCAGTTCATCTTGCTTACTGTAGCCCATCATATCTCACTATAGTAACTAGATCAAATGCACAACAATTTGTGAACTTTAAAAATGTAAGCAGAACAAAAACCATCCTCAAGCCATTGTCAAAATTAATTTAAAAACTATTGTTGTTCACTTAGTCTAACCTAAGGCTAACAGGTGTGACTCTTGGATTGTCCTGTTTAAACAACAGCTTATAGAAGCAGCTCAAATACTGTCTGTATGCAACATAATTCAAGACTCTCACAACAGCCTTGAATAACACTTGTAACCATAGTGAGTAGTAAATCAAAGACGGTGACTAACATAACAGCAGAAAGTCCATTAAAAACTGACACGACATCACAGACAGTATATACAGTTGTGGTCAGAAATATTGGCCCCTCTGTAAATTTAAGCAAAGAAGGCTGTGAAAATAAATATGCATTGTTTATCCTTGTGATTTTTCATTTAAAACATTCACAAAAATCTATCCTGGGGGTGGGGGTGGGGGGTATTCTTATGAGTAAAATATCTCTGACGTGAGGTAATACGAAGGGAAAATTCCCTTAATCATCCATCACAATGGGTAAAACCAAAGAATGTAGTTCTGATGTGCAGCAAAAGATTGTTGAGCTTCAGAAAATAGATAGAGGCTGTAAGAAAATAGCTAAAGCATAGAAAATTCTCATTTTCAACAGCTTGAATCAACTGGAGATGTTACAAATCTGCCTGGAAGAGGACATGTGTCTATATTGTAATAATGCACAGTGAGGAGGATAGTTTGAGTGGCCAAAGACTCTCCAAGGTTCACAGCTGGCTGGAGAAATTGTAGAAATTAGTTGAGTCTTGGGATCAGAAAGCCTCAAAGAAAATATCAAAGAAAGGTTTCAAGAAAAAATTCTCTGTCCAATCCAAAAATAAACTCCAGCATATTCAGTTGCCAGACACTACTAAACCTCAATCAGGACTGCATTCTATGGTCAGATGAAACTAAAAAGAGAGCTTTTTGACGGCTTCTGCTAGAAATCTTAATATGGGCCGTGGCTGTATTTTCCAGCAGGACAATGATCCAAAACAAGCATCAAAATCAACACAAAAATGGGTCACTGAGCACAAAATGAATGCTTTGCTATGGCCATCCAGTCCTCTGACCTGAACCCTAGAAAATGAGTAGGGTGAACTAAAGAAGACCTTGGAATTTGAAGGATTCTATATGGAAGTTTTTGAGATTCTGTCTCTGATCTTTTGCCACGTGTTCTCCAACCTCATCAGGCATTATGGGCCCAATAATTGTGGACAATATGTATTGGAGAAAAACATTTATTTCATAATGACATTAAAGGTTTTTTTTTTAATTACATTTTTAAATCATTAAGATTCAATAATCTTTTGTTGTGCTTTAAAGAAGAACACTTATTTTGATTAACATACTAAAGCACATGTGAAGTACTTGCTTATACTTTTAACTGTAGTGTGTTATTTGATATTACATTTAAAGTTTATATATTTTAAATGTACTAATTTTAATTTAAATGTACTATTATAAATGTTCAAAGATAATTATATACTTAAGTCCTACTTCAGTGGGTTGAAAAAGCAGTCCTAAGTTCAACTAATTGCATTTAATATAAATTTTAATTAAAAGAGATTTTAATTTATTTGTATAACCCGAATTCCGGAAAAGTTGGGACGTTTTTTAAATTTGAATAAAATGAAAACTAAAAGACTTTCAAATCACATGAGCCAATATTTTATTCACAATAGAACATAGATAACATAACAAATGTTTAAACTGAGAAATTTTACAATTTTATGCACAAAATGAGATAATTTCAAATTTGATGCCTGCTACAGGTCTCAAAATAGTTGGGACGGGGGCATGTTTACCATGGTGTAGCATCTCCTCTTCTTTTCAAAACAGTTTGAAGACGTCTGGGCATCGAGGTTATGAGTTTCTGCAGTTGTGGTGTTGGAATTTGGTCCCATTCTTGCCTGATATAGGTTTCCAGCTGCTGAAGAGTTTGTGGTCGTCTTCGATGTATTTTTCGTTTAATGATGCGCCAAATGTTCTCTATAAGTGAAAGATCTGGACTGCAGGCAGGCCAATTCAGCACCCGGACTCTTCTACGACGAAGCCAAGCTGTTGTAATAGCTGCAGTATGTGGTTTTGCATTGTCCTGCTGAAATACACAAGGCCTTCCCTGAAATAGATGTCGTCTGGAAACCTTTATATATACTTTTCAGCATTGATAGTGCCTTCCAAAACATGCAAGCTGCCCATACCATATGCACTTATGCGCCCCCATACCATCAGAGATGCTGGCTTTTGAACTGAACGCTGATAACACGCTGGAAGGTCTCCCTCCTCTTTAGCCCGGCGTCCATGATTTCCAACAAGAATGTCAAATTTGGACTCGTCTGACCATAGAACACTTTTCCACTTTGAAACAGTCCATTTTAAATGAGCCTTGGCCCACAGGACATGATGGCGCTTGTGGACCATGTTCACATATGGCTTCCTTTTTGCATGATAGAGCTTTAGTTGCCATCTGCAGATGGCACGGCGGATTGTGTTTACCGACAGTGGTTTCTGGAAGTATTCCTGGGCCCATTTAGTAATGTCATTGACACAATCATGCCGATGAGTGATGCAGTGTCATCTGATGAAATTGAAGACCACGGGCATCCAATAAAGGTCTTCGGCCTTGTCCCTTACGCACAGAGATTTCTTCAGTTTCTCTGAATCTTTTGATGATGTTATGCACTGTAGATGATGAGATTTGCAATTTAATGTTGAGGAATATTGTTTTTACAGTATTCCACAATCTTTTTACGCACTCTTTCACAGATTGGAGGGTCTCTGCCCATCTTTCCTTCTGAGAGACTCTGCCTCTCTAAGACATCCCTTTTATAGCTAATCATGTTACAGACCTGATATCAATCAACTTAATTAGTTGCTAGATGTTCTCCCAGCTGAATCTTTTCAAAATTTCTTGCTTTTTCAGCCATTTGTTGCCCCCGTGCCAACTTTTTGGAGACCTGTAGCAGGCATCAAATTTGAAATGAGCTCATTTAGTGGATAAAAGTGTAACATTTCTCCGTTTAAACATTTGTTATGTAATCTATGTTCTATTGTGAATAAAATATTGGCTCATGTGATTTGAAAGTCTTTGTTTTTATTTTATTCAAATTTAAAAAACGTCCCAATTTTTCTGGAATTCAGGTTGTAAATAACATGTAATTAATTTGAAGGATTCTATTCTCTGCTGCCTGCCTTGACCCTTGCCTGTTCCTGGATTGTGTATGTTTGCTGCCTGCCCTGATCTCTGCCTGCCTTGGGACTCTGATTGTTTGCTGCCTACCCAGATCACTGCCTGTCACTGTTTCTGCCACTGGCTCATCCTTGCTGTTATTTTGTCTGTGAACTTGACTTCAATAAAAGCTGCAGATGGATCTTCACTTCGTTGACTTAATCCTTACAGAAGACTTCGCCACACAAGGATCCAGCGGCTTCTCCAAGGAACATAGGCCAGGTATGAACACAGCGATTCTGCTGCTAGCGCTCAAGCAGGGCACACGATCACTCGAGGGTTACATTGGGGAATATTTGGCTTTGGCTAATGGCTCAGAATTACCGGACTGTATATTAATAGACTTTTTCTGTGACGGCCTTAATCAGCCTTTAAAATCAAGAGTGATTCATGAAGATCCACGTCACGTCCTCGTACATCATTGGGTAGCTTTTTGGATTATGTTTTGTGGCCTGTTGGTTCAGCGTTCACTGTGGGTGTCGCGGAGGAACGCAATCCTGCACTAACTCGTATGATAGCAGCCGCGCTAAAACACGCTCACAAAAAGGCAGCCACAACAACACCAAATCAAGTCACAGTTGATCACCCTGAGCCAAATCAAGTCACAGTTGATCTCCCTGAGCCAAGTCAAGTCACAGTTGATCTCCCTGAGCCAAGTCAAGTCACAGTTGATCTCCCTGAGCCAAGTCAAGTCACAGTTGATCTTCGTGAGCCAAGTCAAGTCACAGTTGATCTTCGTGAGCCACGTTACGTCTCCGCTGATCGCCCAGAGCCACGTCACGTCTCCGCTGATCGTCCAGAGCCACGTCACGTCTCCGCTGATCGTCCAGAGCCACGTCACATCTCCGCTGATCGTCCAGAGCCACGTCACGTCTCCGCTGATCGTCCAGAGCCACGTCACATCTCCGCTGATCGTCCAGAGCCACGTCACGTCTCCGCTAATCGTCCAGAGCCACGTCACGTCTCCGCTGATCGTCCAGAGCCTCGTCATGTCTCAGCGGACCTTCCAGAGCCTCGTCACATCTCAGCGGACCTTCCAGAGCCTTGTCACGTCTCAGCAGATCTTCCAGAGCCTCGTCAAGTCTCACCGGATCGTCCAGAGCCTCGTCACATCTCAGCGGATCTTCCAGAGCCTCGCCACATTATGTCTGACACCCCAGAGTCACGTCTTGTTGCGGTTGTCGTACCACAACCCTCCTCTGTTCTGTCAGGGGAACCCGTCATCAAGCGTCAGAGGTTGGCATCCAGCGTGGAGGATCCACCGCTGGTGTCAGTATGTACAGCTGGTTTCCCCAAACCAATTAATTTTAGCCCTCCTGCTCCTGAACTGATTCCCCTGTCTGCAACGCTCCCCATAATGGGGGTCGCCTTATGGTGTATCTGGGCCGCGCACATCACCACTGAATCTCCAGAGGTGGTGGCTTATGCTGCAGAACTTCTGGAGGTAGTTACTCCCGCTGCAATTTCCCTAGAGGTGGCGGCATATACTGCAGAACCTCACGAAGCGGCGGTGCTTGTTTCAGCTACTTGCACGGTGGTGGCGTCCAGCAACACATTCTCATCCAGTCCTGAATCAGCCACGGAGGCCATTTGCAAACTCTTGTCCTGTCTCGACCCAGCCGCAGAGGCTGTCTGTGAACTTTTGTCTTGCCCAGAACCAGCCACAGAGGCCATTTATGATTCCTCCCTGTTTTCCGATGGTACCACTGTAGAACCTCCAGAGGTGGCGGCATCCGCTGCAGACCCTCTAGAGGTGTCAGTGGTACCCAGCTATGAACTTTCGCCCTGTCCTGTCACGGCTAAGGTGGCTGTCTGTGAGTCTTCAGCCGAGATGGCTGCCACGCCTGAGCCCTCATCCGAGATGGCTGCCACACCTGAGCCCTCAGCCAAGATGGCTGCATACACATCGGATCCAGTCTATGAATCCGCTCCAGTCCATGAATCTGCTCCAGGGCCCACTCCGGTCCATGACTCCACTTCTGAGTCCACCTCTGTCCATGAGTCTACTCCTGAGTTTGCCCCGGTCCCAGAGCTCAGCCTTGTAAGCTATGAATTTCCTGTCTGTCCTGATAGGACCACAGAGGTCATCCACGAGTTCCATGTCTGCCCAGAAACAACCATGGAGGTCATCCCTGAGTTCCTTGTCTGCCCTGAAATGACCACGGAGGTCCTCCCTGAGTTTCTTGTCTGCCTCGACAATACCGTAAAGGTCATACCAGAACTGCCTGTTTGCCTCGACACGACCGCAGAGGTCGTTCCTGAACTGTCTGCCTGCCGCAACATGACCAGAGAGGAAATTCTAGTCAGATCCTTGGAGAGCATTCCTGAGCTTCCTGTCCGTCGTCTTACGGCCCTTGTGGCCAAAACTAACCTCGCTGAGCTCTATGTTTCAGATTCACCTGAGCAGCCGTATTGGTTCCCAGTGTTACCAGATCTGCTGTGTGGTCATCTGCTCCGCCGTGGGGGTCTTCAAGCTTGTCTTCACTGCTGTGGTGGTTATCTGTTCCACCGTGGGGGTCTTCAAGCCCGTCTGCGCTACTGTGGTGGTCGTCTGCTCCGTCGTGGGGGTCTTCAAGCCTGTCTGCACTGCCGTGGTGGTCCTCTGCTCCACTGTGGGGGTCTTCAAGCCTGTCTGCACTGCCGTGGTGGTCCTCTGCTCCGCCGTGGGTGTCTTCAAGCCTGTCTCCCTGGCCGTCTGTCCAGCCTTCTCCGCCCTGGTCGTCTGTCCAGCCTTCTCCGCCCTGGCCGTCTGTCCAGCCTTCTCCGCCCTGGCCGTCTGCCCAGCCTTCTCCGCCCTGGCCGTCTGCCCAGCCTTCTCCGCCCTGGCCGTCTGTCCAGCCTTCTCCGCCCTGGCCGTCTGTCCAGCCTTCTCCACCCGGGCCATCTGCCCTGCCTCAGTCTCCAGGCTTTCGTCCGCTTCATGGACCGGGCCCTCCATCTCGCCCACTGTTCCGCCTCCACTCCACCTCCCTCCAGGACTTTCTGGGTTTTGAGTTTAGGAGCGTCTGGAAGCCGCTCATTAGGAGGGGGGCTATGTCACGATCACCAGTGAGAGTGCCCGTCATTGCCACCAGAGGGCACTCCACCCTGGACTACACACATCATTTGGACTCCATTTCCCATCTACCCTCATACCTTGGACTGATCACCCTGCACCTGCTACCCATTATACAATCACTCACTCACTCACTCACTCACACATAAAAGACACTTGCACCCACACCTCTATGCGAAGTCTTGTTTAGCCCATCTGACATTTCTGAGCGTTTCCCCTGGTTTCCGTATTCTTGTGTTTGACCTTGGACTGTTTTTCTGATTCTCTGCTGCCTGCCTTGACCCTTGCCTGTTCCTGGATTGTGTATGTTTGCTGCCTGCCCTGATCTCTGCCTGCCTTGAGACTCTGATTGTTTGCTGCCTACCCAGATCACTTCCTGTCACTGTTTCTGCCACTGGCTCATCCTTGCTGTTATTTTGTCTGTGAACTTGACTTCAATAAAAGCTGCAGATGGATCTTCACTCCGTTGACTCAATCCTTACAGTATGACTCATGAAGAACTAAACCATTAATTAATGATTACTGCATCATCAACTAATAAAGTTTCTATATGATTAATAGATTAATTAATATATGAATTGTTATTAATTAAATGTGTCATAATGTATTAATTCCTTAATAACATATTTTATTAACTAAAAGTGTAAGTTAATGTGTTAATTACCATGATGGGTTGAAGCCATGTACTTCAACATCCAGTTGTCTGCTTTAATTAATCATTAACTAATGATTTGAAAATGTATCATGTTATGACTTTACTTGTTGAAGCACATGACTATTAACTAATTGTTAGCTAATATGTAATTAATGGGTTTTGACAGTTGCACATGCAGTGAGTGTAATGACAGAGAATGTGTTTGAAGGATGGGTAAGTTGGGCTGCACACAAATATCAGCACACCAGAATCTGAACTACAGATTGATGTTGCACTGTGTTTAAACTGGATGCGACAATTATCGAGTCATGCCGCAACAGCTGTCTACACTGGACATGACAGACCATAGCAAGTCCATTTGTCCTTCATAACAGAAGTGACGTTTTGATGTGTTGTGTTGCGTCGTGCCGCATCCAGTGTAGTATCACTATCACTAATTATAATGGGTTCTATTCTCTTTGTCTGGTCTTGACACAGTGTTACGAAATAGCAGTGCCCGGCCACATGTTCTCAGTGTTCTGTCTTTGAATCCTAGACCTCAAGCTTAACCTGACACATTCCTGTGCCATGAACAACAAGGTTCTGGATGCAGCACTTCATCTGGTACAGTGGAATCACGGTTGTAGATAGTTGGAAATTGAAATCCATGGCTTAGTGTAGATGTCAAAACCATAATGACATATTAGCTAACAATTAGTTAATAGTCATGTGCCTCAACAAGTAAAGTCATAACATAATGATACATTTGCAAATCATTAGTTAATGATTAATTAAAGCAGACAACTGGAAGTTGAAGTACATGGCTTCAAACCATTGTGGTAGTTAACACATTAACTTACACTATTAGTTAATAAAATATGTTATTAAGGAATTAATACATTATGACACATTTAATTAATAACAATTCATATATTACTTAATCTATTAATCATATAGAAACTTTATTAGTTGCTGATGCAGTAATCATTAATTAATGGTTTAGTTCTTCATGAGTCATACATTAAAACATGATTATCTGTGCATTAGTTAAGCATGAACTAATGCATATTGGTGCACCCGTACTGTAAAGTGTTACCTGTTGTGCTTTAACATACTAAAGCACATGTGAAGTACTTGCTTATACTTTTAACTGTAGTGGGAACAAATTCTTAATTTGTGACCATGACATCTTTTTTTTTTTCTTCCCCCAGCATATTATTGAGATAACATGTTATTGACATCCATAGCCATCATTTTTTTTTTTTTTAATTGATATGTATCTAGGAGTAAATATTAACTCTATTATTTAGCATTAGTTAATCTGTTTTCAAGCATACTGTAGATTACTCCTATTTGGATTTAAATCTGTTTGAAAATGCTTCACATTGCAACTGGTATTTGCTTATCTTGAAATAAAGCTCATTTTAAAAATAAGAAATTTAGGATTAAGTTAGGATTTAGAATTAATTTGTCCCTGTGATCTGGATTTCGACAGCCTCATCTCTAGCTGTCCTCAGTTCACTATAGTAAGTGGGAAAAAAAAGTCAAAATTGATTATCTAGTTCGCCAAGTACCTGGACCTAAATGGACCTGTGCCTGTTCTCAACATGGCCAATTTGTCCATCATTTTCTTCTCTGTGTCAGATTTATAAAATATCAGTCACCAGTAGATTCTCAACCATCATTCTAATAAACTAGAGTTGCAGTGTAATCAGAGCAGCATGTTGGAGGCGATCAGCTGGCTTGATTGTGAACCAGATTTGTCCTGTCATAACCTTTGCCTTTAGAAGTAAATTGAAATACTTGTTGGAAAGATACTCACCTACACACAGCTAGTACCTTATTGGCTTTGAAACTAAAACCAGGAGGTAAATTGTTGGATATTGATTTGTGAAGAAGCAATCTTTCTGGAGAGAGTTTTGATTGAGATGGTCTATGAAGCAGAAGACAGCTATTAAAGACTGAAGGACAAACTGGGTAAAAACAATGACACATGCCTATCAAACCCTACAGGTGTTAAACTGCCTCTCTGAGTGGGACAAGACCAACAGCTGCACGAATCCAAGAAAAACAACTCTTACCCCTTCAATTTTGATCAACATTTTATTTGAAGACAAAAGACTTGGTTCAAAGGATATTTGACTTTGATTCTAGGGGTTTTCATGCACCTTCCTGAGCCTGAAGTGCTCATGGCAAAATTTTAGAAATGTTATTTTAGAGAATGAAAGAGAATGGTAGTTGCTTCTGTAAAGTGCTCATGCATTCTTTCTGTAATGACATGATATGAGTACACACCATGGTAGTGAAGGGACATTAGGGACATTAGTAATGTGCATAATAATCTTTTCTGTGAGTCAGAGCTTTGTAGGACGAACCTCTGACAGAATACAGTAAAAGAGGCCAGTTTTATCACTGAATCGTAGGATGGTTGAAGGTTGATAGTGGAATATTGTCTCTTACATCCAAATGTCAGGCCGCTAACCTTGGTCCTGGGTTTGTCAGCGATGAAGGTCAGTGAGATGAAGTGGATTTCAGTGTTTGAAATTTACAGATATACTGTCTCTCTGATATAGTTTAAAATGTTTTCATGGTTTTAGTTTTAGTTAACAATATAACACTACTTTAAAGTGCCCCTATTATGCCTTTTTTAAGGTTCCTAATATTGTTTTGGGAGTCTCCTACAACAGGCTTACATGCATGCAAGGTCAAAAAACACTTTTGTTTTCTCATAATATACATTTAATTTCACCTCAGTTCTCAATGATTCGTAAACGATTCGTTAGAAGCAGTTTGAAGAATCAGTCTCTCTAAACCCCACCTTTCCGTGAGCCTACACTGCTCTGATTGGTCAGATGGCCCAATCCTTTGTGACTGGATTTTGCCGGAAACGAAACGCTCACTGCCATAACTGAATGACAGGTATCAATTCGCAAGACATTGTATACAATATATGAACAGAAAAGATGGCATGGATTTTACCGTATCAATTTGAGCCCGAGTCGGACGATGAAACGTCTGAAGTAGTCGATCAACCAGAAACTGATTCGCAATCACGACTGGAGCAGGACGTTTGTCTATGGTAAGTGTCACCTTAGTTTGTGTTATTTATAAGACGTGATAGCAGTGTCACTGTTATATTTTATGTAGGTGCACCAGTGGGAACTGTATCAGAATGCCAAGCGAAGCTGAAAACATAAGAAACATTTAGGCCAGATGTGTACACAGACTTTTTCGTCATAACTATTAACAAAGTTAAAAATGGCTATATCATCATTTGACATTACAATGGGTGTTTACTGGTTACAGAGAGAATACTTCAACTTAGCACGGACTAACATCTTAACATCCTATTACAATACAGATAGAGCTCCACTCTATTGTAATAATAAAAAAGCAGAGGAAAAAACAGTTTGTTTTACAGTTATGTAAGTGAACCGGGCCCACAGCTATGTTGTAAACTCCCACGTTAGCCGAGCACAAACGTGAATATCTGATGATGCATTACACTTTGTAAACAAAAGTCGTGCTCCATCCTTGATCATTACTCCAAGTAATAAGACAGACAAGCTGCATTAATCGACAAATTTTTAGATAAAATTGGACCCACATCTGAATAGCAGAACTACAGAAATGTGAGTTAGCCAGTTAGCAGGAGACATACAGACTAGGGTGTACGTTACACAACATATCATACAAAACTACGCATTTTAAACAATAGAAAATATAAACATCAATTATTAATCATACTTACAGGTTGAGATTCAGAGGAGCAAGCTAGTCCAAATAAACTGCGCACTGATCCATATTTTAAGACCAAGCGTTTTGTGAATCCTGCGTTAAACTCCCTGAGTTTTGAAAAGCGGTCGTCACTAAAATGACGGGAACACAAAAGATTGTACTGCTAGGGTATTGTTGAAAAAATTAATTTTCCCTGGTGTCTGCGGCACAATAAGTGGGCGGGCAATATACTAATGTTTCGTCTTGACGTCACAACGAAACGGCTTGGGATTCGTTTTACAAACGACTTGTTTAATTGACTCTGAGTCGACTCTTACTTTTGAGAGACAATAACTTTATATACGGTGCACTTTCAGATTTAAAACTTTGCAGGATGTTTTTATTCACTTAGAGCTATGTTACACACTACAGGAAAGGTAATTTTCAAAAATCCATAATAGGAGCACTTTAAATATGAACGTTTTTATATGATGTGCCATTGTTCATGTCCATTTAGTAAGTGGATAAGGTTTAATGTTTAACTTTATTGTCCATTCTGTTTGAGTGGAAATTTGTCTTTGACACTGGTATATCATACATTTATATACAAATATTTTCACATGATTGTTTACACATTGACACAGACAACGAATTAAACAGAATTACACAAAGTTAATGATTCCTTGACACATTTCAAGTATCCCACAATGTGTATGGGCATATGAATTTTAAGTATACTCTTAAGAATTTTAAGAGTGAAGGGGATGAGTAAGAAATTTAAATATCACAATCGCCTTTTTTCCATAAAATGAGAAGATACTTCCTGGAGTTTATGTTGTTTATGCCCAGTTATCTTATTTGTCTGATTAATTACTTGTAAAAGTTAAAGGATAGTTCACCCAAAAATGAAAATTCTGTCATTAATTACTCACCCTCATGTCATTCCAAACCCATAAGACTTTTGTTCATCTTCGGAACACAAATTAAGATATTTTTGATGAAATCTCAGAGCTTTCTGTCCCTCCACTGACAGCTACGCAACTGACACTTTGATGCTTCAAAAAGTTCATAAAGAGATCGTAAAACTAATCCATAAGTATTGAGCGGTTTAGTTCAAATTTAATTTTATGAACAGATTGAATTTAGGATTATGTTCACATATAAACATTCATCAACTCATCAGTTATGGTAAACGGAAGCTCAAGCATGTTCATTTGACGTGCCAAAACCAATGAGGTTCATTCTCGTGTGTTACACAGCACGATTGAGTTTCCGGAAGAGGTTTGTTTTCGCACATCAAAGCAGGCTCGGTTGAGCTTATGTTTATGTTCGCTAATCAATGTTTATATGTGAATAAAAGCCTAAATTGAATCTGTTCATCATATAAAGTGATCGAGTTGCTTCAGAAAATTTGGACTAAACCTCAATATGGATTAGTTTTTTGATCTCTTTATGAACTTTTTGAAGCATCAAAGTGTCAGTTGCATAGCTGTCTATGGAGGGACAGAAAGCTCTCAGATTTCATCAAAAAGATCTTCATTTGTAGTCCGAAGAAGAACGGAAGTCTTACAGGTTTGGAACGACATAAGTGTGAGTAATTAATGACAGATTTTTCATTTTTGGGTGAACTATCCCTTTAAATAATAATATAAACTTTTACCTCAGGTTAGGCACAAAACGGTTAAAAAAACATGCAGAAGTGATTGTTTTTCCTTTGATCCTCCAGGCATATTGTATCTGACGTGATGTAGGTCACAGTTCCCAGTGTACTTGTGCATTAACTCCATGTTCAGACTGTGCATTCACGGTTCACCGATGAAAGGTGTGCTGCTGTATAACTTTGGTTTGAACACATGCCGAGAGGGGAATTGAACATGATGATCTTTACACAAGATTTTTCTGTGTAGGTGCAAAGCATATCAAACAGATGAAGCTGGTAATATTGAGCACATACTTCAAAGAGTCAAAACAGAAAAATTGGGAAAACATCATACTCAGAAAAACACTCATCTACCAATGCACTTTGAAAATGTATTTCCTTTCTGAGGGTAAATGTAGCCTTTTTCTAGCATGTATGTGCTAAAAACTAACCAGATGAATTATATTGTGGCTTGATGTCAGACAAAGCAGTTTACGGCATGAATTAAAATTAGCTCAAAACAGTCATCTACATATTGATTAGCATTCCACCATAAGCCTGAATAAAGTAATTTTGCCAAATTAAACCATCCTTCATCCCTATCTACGACTGTCATGGAAAACATTTGCACATTTTGTTAGCAGGGAGGATTAATGGGTTTTACGTACTTAAATCCTCAAAAAGCCATTAGGACTGAAGCTAAGCTAACATATTCAAGTAGCCTCATAAAATAATCCATTACAGTTATGTTCTCACGGATTAATAACATCTGATATTCCAGAATATATTTTCATAACTAATGCTCTTTTCAAAACATTGCCCCATCTAAGATGCATTCACTCCTTTTCGAACTCTTGCATAATTGACAGCGACGGGACATTAACTAACAGAATTCGGCAGTGAAGCTGATTCTTTCACTATGGGATCGCACTGCATTGATTAAGCTGCGAAGCAAGCTGTCCGAATGTTCCTGGCAATGGCTGGATGAATTAATTAGACCTATTGACTTTAGAAGGGATTGAAATAGTGAAATCTGGATAAGTGACTGTGTAAGTATAAGAATAAAATATACACAAACCCATTCTAATTTACTTATTTACCAATGTTGATAATGCTATTGCTATTATGAATACAAAAATGGTACTGAAACTAAGGCGTAGGTTTGATTTTTGACTTTGGTAGGGACATAAAAGCAGTCACCGACCATTTTTGCATTCATTTTTTTTTTTTTTTTTTTAATCCTGGGACTGACATTAAGATTATTAGTCTATAATGACTTCATTATTTTAAAACAACTCTGTAATTTTATAAGTTAAAGGTAACTAATGATGAAAAGGTGGCAGTTTAATAGAGACTTAACTTTAACTTTAATCTGTATATAGTGCAATTGTCAACATCTTTCATATATCAGCATCGGAGTACATATACATAAAATATGGAGAGCACTTACATTAAAAGAGCACAGTTTTCTAGCGTATTCACTTTAACTTATTAGGTAATGTCAAAAGAAGTAGCCAAAATTACAACAACAGTGGTTACACATAACTATATTTGTTTGATTAAAATTATTGCTAGGGACAATTCAGTAGTCCCTCGATATTGGAAGGGTAATGTCCCCAGTGTCCCTTCTAAATTCTACGCCCTTGTACTGAAATATAAGTGAAATAATCTATTAGACCAATTTTGATATTACGGCAGATTGCCATGAAAATAATAGGCAGGAAGAACATCATCCATGGGCCTCATTCATGAAACTCAGTCATTGCTTTTAGTAATTTATGTAAGGATGATTTTATGAAGTACTTGCACAGAAATTTATTCTGCTCCTGTTACATTGCTAAGACCCAATATATAGGCATACTGTGCTAAGGAAAGCTTTAAAAAATAATATCTGAACTATTCCATATTCATTCATTCAGGAGTGTAATATTTTGCCCTTTGGCAGGTGATACAGAGACTTGTAGGTTGAATCGGTTCAGAAACTCGTATTAGACTTTTAAATGAGCACTTTGAGACTTATTTATTATTTATTATATTGACCGTGCTGTTTTATTATGAATAATGTTTTTTTTTCTTTCTTTTTCAATGTATTGTAATGATAATTTCATACCGTGTGTATGTGTGTGCTTGCACATGTCTACTGTATGTTTTATATTGAGTCCAAATCAAATTTCCCTTCTGCCACAACAATTTATAATTTTAATTAATAATTAATCATTTTAATAATTTTAATAATTAAAAATTTAATAATTTTATCTGCTTTGAGACAGTATTTACACTTTAAATCAGTGTTGTTTTTGTATCATTGATATACTATTATAGTTTTTGTATATAAATCTTTTGAATTCGATTTTATTTTTATATTTTCTGTTTCACTTTAGTTAAAATTTAGGTACGACAGAGTGGAAGTGGAACTGTTTGCCTCCGAGGATGGAAACAACCCACTGTCCCCCCTGGTTCGACCTCACATCTCCAACTTTGTGGGGCTGGATGCCATGGTGCATGCATGGTCGAGGCTGCGCCTGTACACCTTTCCTCCAATGGCTCTGCTCCCAGCAGTTCTAGCAAAGGTTCGCCAGAACTGAGTTTGCTTTATTCTAATGGTTAATGGTTCTAATAGCTTCTTCTAATGGTTCTGGCCAGCCCAAGTGTGGTTTGTGGACCCAGTATCTCTCCCGATCTGGAGAGAATGTCTCTCTCAATATACCAGAGATATGGAAGATTTGGATCTGGCCACTGAGGAATACCAGCTCATAGATTCTGGACTTCCGGCCGAAGTCACAGAGACAATCTTCAATGCTATCCATTAGGTGTATAGCATCTTCCGGAGGTATTGCAAGGGGTGCACCTTTACAGGATGTTTGTGCTCAGGCAGGCTGGTCCACTCTGCACACATTTATCAGGTTCTACAGTTTGGACATGGATTCAACCCTAGGATCCTGTGTCCTTCAGGGTTGATCCAAGTCCAGTCTGTGCTCAACAAGCATCTGTGCCTATACGCAGCCATGTGGGCAGGCTCTTATTGGGTGTGGCAAAGTTGGAATTGAAGTTCTCATAGCTTCAACGGCATGACACAGTGTCGAGTTCCACTCGAAAGGGAACATCTCAGGTTACATATGTAACCCAGTTCCCTTAGAGGGCAATGAGTCGCTGTGTCGCATTGCCACACCCTAGCTAAGCCTGTGTGTCTTCTTCAGACAAATTGGATCTGTTGATGCGCATTCTGATGTCTGTTTATGGATTTACATCCATATGTTCAGCCAATCAGATGCTTCAGACACCGGCTCACACAGAAGTGTTCCCATTGCTAGGGATGGGCATTAATTCAGATACATGTACTTAAAATATGTATGTGAAATACAAAAATACTTTTTTGTATTTTAAAGCATTTGAAAAAAAATTCAAATGTAAGTAAGGAGTGTGTGATATGACAATATATATTGTGGCAATGATATAAAGTGTAAATCAATTTAACTTTTTCGGTAACACTTTACAATAAGGTTTCATTAGTTAACATGAACTAAGAATGAACAATACTTCTACAGCATTTGTTAATCTTCGTTAATGTTAATATCACTAATATACACTAATAAAATCAAAAGTTGTATTTGTTAACATTAGTTAATGCACTGCGAACTAACATGAACAAACAATGACCTACTGCATTTTGATTAACATTAACAAAGATTAATAAATACTGTAACAAATCTATTGCTCATTGTTAATTCATGTTAGTTCATACATTAACTAATGTTAACAAATGAGACCTTATTGTAAAGTGTTACCACTTTTTCTATATCGTTTATATATCACAGTATGCAAATATATCCATGCAGCTTTTTGTCACAAACAGAAGAGGACAGACGAGGTAAGTTATAACAAACAGCTTTCATTGCAGGTAGATGTGAGCAGAGCGGGAACACAGCAGGTAAGGACAATGGATGATGGATAGTTTGTCTGAAACTTAGCTGACGGTAACACAGTGTCTCTTGTGCAGGTGTCGTAGTGATGAGCAAGCAGACGAACAAGGGAACAGGATGACGACGACGAGGAACAGAAGACAGAAGACTTGGATCAGGAACAGCAGGTAAGTACTCAGATGAGTGCGTGTTGAGTCTGTATATGCGTGATAAGACCATACAATGAAGTGAAGGGAACGGTGGCTTTTGAAGGGTTAGTTGATGAGGGTGCACAGGTGATCAGAATTCCAGGGACAGTGAACGAGTGGGCGGATCTGGTGCTGATGGCTGGATATATGGTGTTGTTGAGTGCGTGACAGTACCCCCTCCTCCATGGGCGGCTCCTGACGGCCATTAATGATGATGATGGGGATGACCTCGACCTCTGGGAGCAGGCCGATCAGGGTGTACAGGAGGTGGAACTGGATGAGCAGTGAGGGGTCGTACCCCTCCCAGTCGATCAAGTATTCCAGGCGGTTGCCCAGTAGTTCCGAGTCAAGGATGGACTGAACCCGGCAGATGATGTCTTCATCTGCGACTTCTGGAGGACGTCATACGCCATCATTACCAGATCCTGTGGAGGAAGACAGCAGAGGGTCAGTTTAGGGCTTCAATAGTGATACGTGGACGGCTGGTGAAATTTTGTATTGAGGAGGAAGGTTCAAACGGTAAGTGACGTCGTTGAGCTGCCTCTGCATGGTAAATGGACCTATATAGTGGGGACTCAGCTTAAGGGAGGGCAGGCGAAGATGGATGTCTCGGTTAGATTACCAAACCTTTTGTCCAGGTTGATACTGAGGAGTTGCTAGTCGTCGAACATCTGCTTGGTTCTTGTGTCTTCGCACTGCCTGTTGGAGGTGTACATGAGTCCCACACCATCTCGCTCTGCTGGAACCTCCGATGGCTCGCCAGACCATGGAAACTGTGGTGGATGTGATCAGGGATGTTGAGGTATCCTAGCACACATTGGAACGGAGTAAGCCTGGTGGTAGACTGAGGGAGTTTTGGGTGTACTCCGCCCAGGGGAGGAACCAGCTCCAGCTGTCCTAGTTCTGGTGGCAATATGACCGCAGAAACCTCATCATCTCCTTGATCTTGCAGTCAGTCTGCCCTTTTGTCTGAGGATGGTAGCCGGATGATAAGCTGATGGTAATGCCAAGGAGCTTGAAGAAGGCTTGCCAGACAAGTGAGATAAACTGAGGACCTCTGTCGGACACAATGTTCTCTGGGAGACCGAAGTGGTGAAAAACGTGCTGGAATAGAGCTTCTGCCGCTTCAAAGGCTGTAGGGAGTCCTTTTAGAGGGATGAGCTTGCATGATTTGGAGAATTGATTGACTATGACAAAGATGAAGGTATTGGAATCAGAAGGAGGGAGGTCAGTCATGAAATCTATGCCGAGATGTGACCAGGGACGTTGAGGTATGGGCAGAGGAACCAGTTTACCTTCAGGTAATCAGCAGGGAGTGTTGGTGATGGCACAGACTGAGCACCCCTTGACGTATCGGGAGATGTCCTGGGTCATAGACAGCTACCAGTAGCGTTGGTTGAGGAGCAAGAGGATTTGCTGACTACCTAGGTGTCCAGAGGTGTGAGCTGAGTCCATGAGGGGTAGGTGACAGGTTGATGGTACATAGATACGCCCCTCAGGACCTCCCGGTGGAGCAGTTTTGGCGAGGGTGGCTTGACAGATTTGGTCGTCGATGGCCCATTGAATGGGGCTAACAATCATGGCTGGAGGGAGAATGGGTTCAGGAGTTGTGGGTTCAGGATCAGGATAATGCAGACGGGAAAGAGCATCGGCTTTGCAGTTCTTGTTTCCAGGTCGGTATGTGACTTGAAAGTATAAATCTAGTGAAGAATAAAGCCCATCTGTCCTGATGGGGGTTGAGCCGTTTAGCTTCATCTAGGTTTCTAGGTTTCTGTGGTCAGTGATAACCTCAAACTGATGGGTGGCTCCCTCCAGACAGTGTCTCTACTCTTCAAGGGTGATCTTGATTGCCAGGAGCTCACGATTGCCGATGTTATAATTCTGCTCCGCCAGGGACAGCTTCTTAGAGTAGAAGGCACATGGATGGAGGCGTGGGGGATCATTCTGCCCGCTGCGAGAGCACTGCTCCGACTCCAGAGGTGGATGCATCTACCTCAATTACAAACAGCAACTCAGGATTGGGATGATGGATGAAATGGAGTGGAGACAAACGCTGCTTTTAGGCTTTCGAAGGAGCTGATGGCAGATGGTGTCCAGGACAGAGACTTGGGCCAGTTCTTCAGGAGTGAGGTGAGAGGTGAGCTGAGAAAACTGTAGTTCTTATTGAAACAACGATAAAAGTTTGCGAAGCCCAGGAATCTCTGTAACTCCTTTACAGTGGTGGGTTGTGGCCAGTTCTGGATGGTTTCCACCTTCCTCTGGTCCACATGTATGCCGTGCTGGTCGATGATGTAACCCAGGAATTGGACAGAGGTGGTGTGGAACTCGCACTTCTCCAGCTTCAGATATAGGTGGTGCTCACAAAGACGCGGAAGGACCTGCTCCACATGTTGACGATGCTCAGTCAGAGTTTGGGAATAAATGAGGATATGGTCTATTTAGACAATAATGAACTGATCGAGGAAATACCGGAACACCTCATTCATGTAATTCTGGAAGACTGGTGGTGAGTTGGACAGGCCATAGGGCATCACCTGGTATTCATAGTGTCCTGAGGGGGTCATGAAGGTGGTCTTCCATTTGTCACCCTTCCGAATGTGGATCAACTTATAGGCACTTCGTAGGTCCAGCTTGGAGAAGATGCAATCTCCACGCAGCTGTTCCAGAGCTGCTAGGACCAGAGGAAGGGGATAGCTGAACTTAACTGTTTGAGAGTTTAATGTCCGGTAGTCTATACACGGCCGCAGGCCTCCTTCCTTCTTGCCCACAAAGAAAAAGCTTGAAGCGGCAGGGGATGTCGATGGACAATGAACTCTTGTTGAAAAGCCTCCTGAATGTACTCCTCAATGGCCTTCTGCTCCAGGATGGACAAAGGGTAAACTCTGCCTTTGGGCAGAGTAGCCCCAGGTAGCAGGTCGATGGCACAGTCCCATGGTGGTGGTAACTGGGTTGCCAACTGCTTGCTAAACACATCCTGGAATGCCTGGTATTCAGGAGGAATCTCCACTTTACTCTCCATCTCAGGACTTTCGATGGAGGTTGAGTCGAGGGGAACGACGGAAGGAGGACCAGAGCTGAACTGCTGACAGACAGGAGGAACCTTGATAACAGAAGACAGGCAGGTTGGAAAGCAGGATTCTCCCCATTGAAGGATCTCACCAGTATTCCAGTTGATTTTTGGCTCATGTTGTTGTAGCCAGGGGCGCCCCAGTATGATGTCAGCAGTGGATCCTTCCAGCACCATGAAGGAGATCTTCTCTTCATGCAGACATCCTATGCGGAGCGTCAGGGTAGGAGAGAACTGACAGTTTTTATTGCAGGTAGATGTGAGCAGAGCGGGAACACAGCAGGTAAGGATAATGGATGATGAATAGTTTGTCTGAAACTTAGCTGACGGTTACACAGTGTCTCTTGTGCAGGTGTCGTGGTAATGAAGCAGGCAGACAAACAAGGGAACAGGATGATGATGACGAGGAACAGAAGACAGAAGACTTGGATCAGGAACAGCAGGTAAGTACTCAGGTGAGTGCGTGTTGAGTCTGTATACGTGTGACGAGACCAGACACTGAAGTGAAGGGAACGGTGGCTTTTGAAGGGTGAGTTGATGAGGGTGCACAGGTGCAGGTGATCAGAATTCCGGGGACAGTGAACGAGTAGGTGGATCTGGTGCTGATGGCTGGATAGATGGTGTTGTTGACACCGTGACACTTTCAGTGTGCAGGAGTTATTGATGTAATAATCAGGGGCTGGAATGTAGGTGCCAAATACGGTTTGATGTCTTTTATTTTGTCTTTTATCACTTCCAGTTTGTTACATCACTTGGTATAGGAGCATATTACCTGTTAGTTTGCGTGTGGATAGCATGGAGGAAGGGGGTGAGTAGCTGGGATGCTCACTTTCTGTTGACCGTTTTGTTTCATTTGTTTCGTTTCATTTTATTTGGTTTATTTTCCGTTTTCTACCTTACCGTCTTCATTCAACATGTTGCTGTTCATTTCAATATTGTAATTAAAACCTCCTGAGTTTGCATCGAAACGCGTCATGGATTTATTCCCACTACTTAGCCTCTCAACGGATACTGGCTGCCGCTACAACTGACACATTAGAGAGATAAAGGAACATTTCCTTCAGAAATTATTCTAAAATGCTGATTTGATACTCATTTATTATCAATGTTAAAAAAAAAAAAATACTGACCCCAAACTTTTGAACAGTGGTGTATATTGTTACAAAAGATTTCTATTTTAAATAAATGCTGTTTTTTTTAAACTTTTTATTCATTCATAGATAGATAGATAGATAGATAGATAGACTTTATTTCAGCTAACATTTATTTTGTTTCAAGTAGCGAAAATGTTTTTTTAATAGTTCTAGATTTAGTTATGTATTTAAAGCAGGGTTATTATCCTTAAGTTTTTACATATGCCATTGTTCACATCCATTTAGTAAGTGGGCTCTTAAACGGAGGAGGTATTTTCATCAAATTATTATTTTCAATCTGCTCATGGCAAACACATTTCATACAGTCACATCTCACCAATCTCACATGTTTTCTACTGTGTATCCAATAAGCTCTGATACATTATAAATTTGTTTGCCAACAATCAAATATTTGTTGCTGTGAGACTCGTTAGCAGCATGCTGCTGCGCCTTAATGTGCACTTGATGGAAGACGTAATCACTTGTGGTTTGACAGTATAATGCCATATAATATACCTTCTGCAAGAATGTTGCCATTGAATATGCAAGGTGAACAACCCACTCCAATAATAATAAAATAAAATTGTTATTCTTCTTTATTTTTTTTTTTCCAGAAACTGTGAAATTACACCCTTTTTAGAAATGCCTTATGAGACAGCTACTCGCTCTAAGAAAGATTGCTTTGAGATTTTAGATGAGCTCTTCAAATGCTTCTCAATTGTCATTCAAGCAGCAACTTAAATGATTAATTTTTTAATTATAAAAACAACACATTTTAAGTAAAACAATATGATTTTGACTATAACAAATTAAGACCAACATTATAAATCAAAGCTTGTGGTGATGGAAATTTCCACATACGTCTCACTTGAAACTTAAAAAGACTTGTCCAGCACCTTATGTTCTTCAAATAGATTTAATAAATAGAATTGCAAGAATACAGTCTAACATTTCCTAAATACTTCCTCATCTGCCTTTGGTCAGAAAAACAGGTAGCCCTGTCCCCAACTCATACTATTGTTTGAGACAATGTTGCCTTGTCATGCTGCTCAGACATGTAAATGAACAGAGCAATATTCTGATACCATCACACTTACATGGCTTTCATGTGTCTGTACACTAGCAGACAAAAGATTGAAATAATGTTTATGTTTTTGAAGAAGTCTTTTCTGCTCACCAAGGCTGCATGCATTTGATCAAATATACTGTAAACTCTATTATTTCAATTTAAAAGAACTGTTTTCTTTTTAAAAATATTTAAAAATTTACTCCTGTGATGGCAAAGCTGAACTTAGCAGCCGTTACATCAGTCTTCAGTGTCACATGATCCTTCAGAAATCGTTCTAATATGCTGAATTGGTGCTCAAGAAACATTTCTTATTATTATCACTTTTGAAAACAGTTGTGCTGCTTAATATTTTTTTGTGGAAACTACTTACTATTTAAAAGTTTTGGGTAAGTAAGATAAAAAGGAAATTTTATTCAGCAAATTTATTTATAATTTTATTCAGCAAAGTTGAAATTGATCAAAATTCACTTTTATAATGTTACAAAAGATTTATATTTCAAATAAATGCTGTTCATTGAACTTTCTATTCAATTCCATTCATCAAAGAATTCTGAAAAATTGTATCATGGTTTCCACAAAAATATTAAGCAGCAAAAACTGTTTTCAACACTGTTAATAATAAGAACCATTATTAATAATTGAGCACTAAATCAGCATATTAGAATGATTTTTGATCAAATGTTACTTAAGATTAGAATAATGGCTGCTGAATATTCAGCTTTGCCATCACAGGAATAAAGTACATTTTAAAATATATCCAATTAGAAAACAGTTCTTTTAAATGGTAATAATATTTCACAATATTTTGATCAAATAAATGCAGCCTTGGTGAGCAAAAGAGACCGTTTTCAAAAACATTAAAAAAAAAAAAAAAAACGTAATTATTCAAAACTTTTGACCTATAGTGTATGTGGAACACAAAAGAAGATATTCTAAAGAATGCTTTAACTGTTTTTGTCCATAAAGTGAAACTGATTCCAGTGGATCCCACTGACTTTCAAACTCCTAATGGATTGGGTTCCTTGCCACTGTTGCCTTTGGCTTGCTTAGTTGGGGACACTTAATATATATATATATATATTTTTTTTTTCAAAACTGAAGTTTGCATTGACACTGTTATTGAACTGAACTGAACTGAAGCAACATCGAACTGTCTCGACCTGAATAGCAACACTATTGTCTTCAGTAGAGCTACTTACAGCTAAATTGAACTTGTTTCACAACAAATGAACTTTTTTTGATGTTTGCATCATTAAAGAATTAGTTCACTTTCATATAAAATTTTTCTGATAATTTACTCACCCCCATGTCATCCAAGATGTCCATGTCTTTCTTTCTTCAGTCGAAAAGAAATTAAGGTTTTTGATGAAAACATTCCAGGATTATTCTCCTTATAATGGACTTCAATGGCCTCCAAACAGTTGAAGGTCAAAATTATAGTTTCAGTGCAGCTTCAAAGGGCTTTAAACGATACCAGACGAGGAATAAGGGTCTTATCTAGCGAAACGATCGGTCATTTTCGGAAAAAAAAGTAAATGTATATGCTTTATATAAACAAATGATCGCCTTGCACGTGCTTCCGCCAAAACCGCACTTCTGTATTCTTCAAAAAGCTTACGCTGTATGTCCTGCGCCTTCCCTATTCTACTTACGGAACGAACGCAGCGCCAGTTACATTTTTTCCGTAAGTAGAATAGGGAAGGCGTAAGACATACAGCCTAAGCTTTTTGAAGAATACGAAAGTACGGTTTTGGCGGAAGCACTTGGAAGGCGATCATTTGTTTATATAAAGCATATACATTGAAGTCCATTATAAGGAGAATAATCCTGGAATGTTTTCATCAAAAACCTTAATTTCTTTTCGACTGAAGAAAGAAAGACATGAACATCTTGGATGACATGGGGGTGAGTAAATTATCAGGAAAATTTTATATGAAAGTGAACTAACCCTTTAACTCTGTTTCTTACCTGTTTATTACTGTGAAGCTGCTTTAAAACAATTTTGTATAAAGTGCACACAAAAAAAGAAAGAAAAAAGCAGAACACTTTTGTCAAAATATCTTCTTTTGTGTTCCACAGAAGAAAGAATGTCATTAGAATGACATGAAAGTAAGTAAATGATGACAGAATTTTCATTTTTGAGAGAACTATACCACCAAGCTTGGATCTGAGAAAGCTTCTGTTAAATAATTAGCTATTCTACTTCTAAGTATCAAGTTTGAAAAGACATGAAACAAAAATAGGAATATTTTATCAGTCCTCTCTTTCAAATATCTCCATCTGTGTGTTCTTTATATAAAAAATAAACACATTGACATGATGCTCCTGTGTGGCCCAACATTCTTTCTCTTGCTTTCCAAATCCCAAAGCTTATACCAGCTCAACCTGTGGTAATATCTCTGATCATCTTGTCCTCATTCTTTCTTTTATTTCAAATTACACCTGCCTGGAGAAGAGGACAAAAGCTAATTGTGACCTAGCCAGGAGCAAGGACATATCACCACATGCATTTTTAACTAGGGACGATCGGCTGATCAAATGTAGACATGTACGTGACTCAGAGTGATCAATCTGAAAGAGCATACAATCCTCCTGTGTGTAAAAAAAAGTGGACTAGACATTTCTGTGGCTTTAAATGTGATGCAATTTTTTTTTGTGCCTTTTATTGTAAATGTAAAATGTGCGGCAGGTAGTGCGTTTGCTCTGACATGCACTGCACTACACAAGTCTGGCTTGAGGTATTTTAAAGGGTCTATTTTTATTTGTGTACACTCACAATAAAAACAAAACATTGTGCTTTTGTAAAATAAAGAGGATGCCGCTTTCTGCCATCCCGGTTTCCTTTCCATGAAGATTGTGGAGCGCGTCCCAAAAATTCATCGAAATTCCGCGTACCAGCAAGCTCTTGCGTGCCATCTGAACTTTTTGCAATTTCTCCTCTTTGTCTTTAATTCAAAATATTTCACACAAACAAAATCTAACCTTTAACTAAAGTCAAATAGTTGAAAAAAAAATATTATCATAAAACAATTTTTCTGAATATGTATTCCACATTTATTGGCACCCCTACAGATTTTAATGAGTAACAATCTAACTGAAGTGGCTGGTATACTCCAATTCATATGGTATGTTTTTAAGTTCACCTTAGTGATCAGAAACACTAGTTTCATTAGCCGCGGCACACTAGTGAGCTGTAGAAAAATGCATGCGGCAACATCAACAGAACATTAGGATTCACACATCATGAAAATTGAAATTTTTGTTCAGTTACATTTATTCATTTTTTATAATTTAATAATTTCTTTGTAATAAACACTTTAAATGGGCTATAAAAATGTTGTTGGTTTTTTAAAAGAACAACTAAGATCAAATAAAAACGCTTTACGGGCTCAAGCATAGGCAGAATTTGTAATAACGAGTTTTTGCAGCGTTGATCAATGTAGCCAATCACAGACAAATCTGTTGTTTCTAGAACGCAATGAGATGTTAGGATCCAGTCACCGCTCGAAACAAAGTTTTTGTTCAGCGCTGAATGCTTTGCATGATGGCAAATCCTCTGATTAAAACAAAGTAGACATTATTATTAAAGATTCATTGTGCAGTCATTTAAGCATTGTGAGATTGCAACAAATTTTCATCTTTTTAGTAATTATGGAAGCGCTCCTTGCACGCATTCTGCCATTCCAAATCATGCACGCAGCACTGCCTATGCTTGCTTTTGTGTTGCTGAATGTTATTGATACTTTAAGTAAGGGATAACATCCAGCCGGTTGTTATCTCAGAATAAACCCCGACAGGGTGATCAGGATCTTGTATTCTGAGATAACAACCGGATGGATGTACATTATCCCGCTTATTACACGGCTACTTGCCACATAAGTAAATAATTAGACATGAAATATTGATCTGAGTCGATCTGAGTCCGCTTCTGCGGAGAGAGCAGTTGCTCACGCGGCAAGTTCAAACTAGACAGAAACACATTTAAGAGACACGGTACAGTCATACAGCATATTACACAGCATTTCGCCACATAAATAATTATGGGGATTAGATATTTATCTGAGATTAAACTGATTTAAAATTGTACCCGTTTGTTATCTTAATCCATTACAGTGAACAAAACAATAGTCACAAAATGGCAGCAGCTGCGTTTGTATGAAACGAGAGAGTGAGTCCGCGATACCGGATGACATAATTAAATAACTACACAAAATTTGACTGCTTTTTAATATTTTATTAGCTCACCAATCAGAATCAAGTATTCCACAGAGCCGTGAAATAATAACTTATAACAAATATTTTAATGTATCACCGTTAACGCTGGGCTCTGTAGGTTGTGGCTAGGTGACACATACCTTCTAAGTGGAGCATGGAAATCTCATGGATATACTGGGAAAAAAAACAAAACAAAAAAAAGTTTTATACTTTTTATTTGTTTAAATGCTTAGGCTAATATATTTTCCATGTGCAGTCAATCAAAAGTCCTGGTGTATGGGCTGTGCAGTGTTCTCAGCGATTTCTTTTCTTTTTTTCTCAGCGATATGCTGACATGTTTTATATACTCGGTATTGTTTCTTGAGGGGTGTTTTTAGAGTAAGATACATTTCTTTTTCATGCAATTAATTCCTCTTCATGGCCGGGTTACGTTTCTCTGTGTCGTAAACTATAGGGCGAGGCTTCTAAAATTTGGGGCATGATATTTAAATGAGGACTGTTTTCAGCCGCCACATTTATCAACGTACGATCAGTCGTACGATAGGATTGCCAGCATACGAATGTTTGATAAATCATTATTAAAAATAAATCGGATCTGCACTCATTTCTACATTAGATTGATAAACGAGGCCCAATATGTATATAAAAGCTTTTTTTTTTTTTTTTTTTTTTTTTGAAGTTAGCCAATATACTGTTTTAAATATACTGTGCATTGCACTTCATTTTTTATATCATGAGATTTTGGCCAAATGTATTCAACAACAATAAAAACTGAGTACCCATAACTACAATAAACTTTATAACCTGTAAGTTGATGAAAACTTAATGCGATGCACTGACTGCTGATCAGATGCGGCTGTTGTGATGGACAAACCACATATCTCTGTCATTCGCTGGCCAAAAACCTTGTAACTCTATTTGAGCTTGATTTTCATAAAATATTATCCAAAACTATAATCATACCTCACCTATATAACCACAACTTGTTTGGGAAGGTTGCAATAAAAAAAAAAAAAAGCCTTTATTGACATCAAACAGCAATCTCATGCACAGTTTGAACTTTCAGTGGGACTGGGTTTTATGGTCGGATGAGACCAAAATAAAGCTTTTTGGAAAAGCACCAGAGGTAGGTTTGCCATGGACAGAAGCATAGCCATGCAGAAAAGTACCTCATCCCCACTGTGAAGTATGGTGGTGGATCTTTAATGCTGTGGGGCTAATTTTCTTCCAAAGACCCTGGACAACTTGTTAGGATACACAGTATCAAACTCCATCAAGTACCAGCAGATATTAAATCAGTCTTCCTGACTGACCCTGTCAGGAAGCTTAACCTGGGTTGTGGTTGGATCATGGCCAAACTATTCTTGCATAACAATAACAAACATAAAGAGGGTGACAAATGGTCATGCTATTCTAGTGGTATTTAAAAGATGCACTTTCAATAAGAGACACTTCACCATCCCCTCTTTGAGAGCTAATGAATCGTTTTGTAAAAGGTCTCATGTGTGATAACCTGAGGCAACAGCACTAGTGAGACTTACTTCAGAGAGGATGTTAGAGATGGATTAGCCTTCACCTCATTTGAGCTTTTTCTCAAGCTGTGCCCATGAATTTGAATGTAAGATTATCTAGCCAAAATCCATATACGATTTTGTCAGAGTAACAAAGGTCGACTGATAACTAATGCGGCATATGCAGTATTTGAAATTCATTCAGAAAGATAAACCCAAGACAGAAAGATAACTAGCTGCATAAGATTCACACAGTCAGAACTAATTATTGCTTTTCCCTTCCCAAGTTCTAGTTTTTTGGATGAATTGTTAATTTCCCACTGTCTTCCTGATAGAAATGAAGGTCCTGCTACATCTGTGCAACTTCCAGTTAAATGTTTCCTTGGATACACAGATGTATCCACAGTAGGCTAGTCAAAGTGAATCCATATCAGTGATGTTACATTAATTAGCTAAAAAGAAAGTGCCAGGCGCTACTATAAATGAGTTACCTTGTGTCAATGAATCATTTAAATATATACTGTATATCCACAATTACTACATACTTTTAAAAAGCCTTTCTCTGTAATTATACACTCCACTTATACTGTACATTATTATTAATTTCTCTCTGTCTCCTGCAATATGCTTAGCCTGGTGTGACCATATTGTGAAAAACATATTGCAACATAGCAACAACACATTACAAGAAGGAGAATATGCATTGATATGACTGCAATCATCACCTCCAGATGATTGCATAAGAGCCGAGCATGCCAGCAGATTGGAATTAATATTGTGCGTTCATCCTAAGTGCTGAATAAGGCTTTGAATTTACTTGAACAACTCTGAGCCAATAGCTTTCAGACAAGCGCAGAACATTTTCAGATGGTGAGCAATAGTGAAACAAGCGGGCAAAGGGTTATGGCAAAGTAAGAATGATCAACCTTCATAATCTCATAAAAGAAAGTTGTTTCCTAACTATCATGAGTTACCAGGACAATTCTCAATAAACCAAATATAAAGTATTTCAATAAAAAAAAAAAAAAAAAAAAAAAAGAATTAAACGTTAAATACGGTGCTATTGGAAGGACTTTCCAGTTCAATAACTATAATTTTAAGGTTTATTCCACTAAACTACCACTTTCAGGAATGCTTTCCATTTTTAAATGCATCATTTCCTGCAAAAAAATAATTTATAGATTTAGGTAAACTTATTAGATCGGGCACCAAGGAGCAACAGTTTTTCGACATACCTGTGGTGGGTGCTTTGTGGTGAGGAGGAGCCGGTGTTGTCACACAGGAAGCTTTGTGTCCTGATCTGGTGGCCATAAGGCATTGAGACACCTACCTTGCTCTGGAGGCCTGCAACAGTATCAGTCTGCTACGGTTGAGGAAGCTGTTTTTTTGCGTCCTCATAACCACTGCATTTCCCTGACTGCAGGTGCAATGCAGCCAAGTGCAAGGAAGCGATAGGCTTGCTTCCATAATACTTATGCTGCCAGCACTCAACGAATGGCTGTTGTGAGAGTGAGAGCCAAATTCATTGTCTATTTCGCCCGTCAAGAACCCCATTTGGGGTTCTCAGTGCTGTTTGGCAAGCAGGTGGCTCCAATGGGGAAGGACATTGGTGGTGGGCAGGCCTGCTCTTTAGGCTGATGGCCGGGTCACACCGCCATATTGCACGGTTCCTCCAGGTGGTGGCATCTCGTGGGCACCGGAGCACCGCAATCACATGCTCAAACTGGGAACATCAGAGTAATCCCAGGATGACTCACCACTGAGGGTAGTGAGGACGGAAGAACCTGCGAAGAGTGCTTTGGCAGTAAAAAGATACCTTCCATGACTTTGTGAGCTCCTCATGAGATTATTCTTTGTGAACTCTGGCAAGAAAGGAACTGGGATGGAGCACAGTTGTGTGTGGCGCTCTGAGCCCAGAAACCAATCATCTATACACAATTGCTCGGGGCAGGAGCAATCCACTCAAGCCAGATGTTTGTGATAGCCTGGGCACTGCCAATTGCCTTTGCCCTCAGCGCTTGCCGCTAAGGCCTTGTGCATAGTAGCAAAAGGACCAGGATGGGGAGCAACCGAAGGTTACTTTCTGCTCAGAAAAGCAGGAAAGTTGCGACTGCAACATTCCCATGGCCACGCTCTTGCAATGAGTACATGTACCATCCACAAAAGCTGCTCCAGCATGGGCATGGCCCAAACTGCAACAGTGATCGTGACCATCTGATGGAGACCGCATTCAGAAATACATGGGTGAAAAAGCATCTTTAAAAATACCTTCGTGTTGAATTCGTGTTTGCTCTTTTACAGGAAATTTCTCTTTTATAGAGAAACTGTCTTGTAAGATAATATTCTCTTTTGGATTTTTTTCTTTCTAGTTGCTAGTTGAAGCACCCTGGGGAACTCTATTGCACTTATCTGTGTGTATGTGAGAGAGAACGCGAAGGAATCCAACAAAGCTTCTAGGCAGAGGTGGATAGAGAGAATCACAGACGCGTCTTCTCGGCACCGAAGAACAAATCTGAATGAGTGGATGCATGCCATCTTCTTTTATACCCATATGTCCAAGGGAGTGGCATATGCATATTCGACTCGCAAAGTATCAGAGGTGTTTGGGGCTCCTAAGTGTGACCCTAGTGTCAGTACATCGATACAACGTCGAAGTGACTGACAGATAGTGAACTATTGGTTAGGCTTAGGAGTTTAGCGTAGGTGGTATGTTATTTTCAAACACAATAGAGCATTAACCGCTTAGTGCCAGTCACTGGGTATTTCATTTCCAAACTGTCATGATACGTACAACAACCAATGCCATTGAATGAGAAGTTACGAGATTTGCTTTTATGTTTTCTTTTTATGTTTTGGATTGTCACAAATAAATTACCTTGACAATACCAATTACCTGTCGTGACTGACTTCCATGCCTGCCATGAACCTGTCCTGTCGCTGCCCTTTGGGGTAGTTTTTGTTTGTTGCATTCCCTTTTTTAATTTAAATAAAAAAGCCCATCAACACTGCCTCTCTCTTACCATCATGTGACAGAACTATATTTCATATTCTGTATTCTGTTCAATAATGGTGGAAATGTGGAAATAGTCTTTTTGAAGTCAAGACTGTAAGGTATGCTTTATTACAGAAATTGACTTTCAAAAATAAACCAACTCTGAGAAATATTTAATGGAGTGAAAAATATGTCTCTCTCTTTATACGCAGTATATATGAATGATAATAGAAAGTCCCTAGTTTATGGTTATGAATTCATTTATGAAGTGCAACCCAGCTGAATGTCTTTCAGGACATTCAACTACATTATGTAAACTATATAAACTTTCTCATTAAAGAAAAAAGTTGAAAACATAATTTGCGGACCCTTCACCTGAGCTCATGCCACTCATGCCATTTGCGTCACACTATTCCTCTCAAATCATTTTAGGGTGTATGGTATAAATATTACATTTATCCCTGACCTCTATGTACCAGAAGCATTATACCTGAATTCTCAGAAGTCATCTATCTGGAGAATGAATGCTGAGATGGAGGCATAGGTTACAGGAGTCTAGATAGAAAAAGCACAGCAGTTGTCTGCTTTGTCTAGCGAGAGCAACAGGTAGCCTTCGAACAATGATGGACTATTTTTTTTTTTTTTTTTGTTCTGCATGAAAGACAGACCTGAGGGAAAACAAGCTGAACCACAGAGTTCACAAAAAGAGTTTTGAGAAAGTTCGCTCCAGGCATTGCCTAAAGGATGTGCTGAAGGAGACATTCCAGTAGGTCTACGTATGTCTCTTATGTCTGGAGTAAGTATTAATGTCATCTGTACTTCACAGTTGAGAGGCGTGTTCAGATAACACAAAGGTTAGGTGGTTTAATACCATTTATCATTCTTAGTTGTGATTAAAAGGTCAGACTGATGGCATATGAACACAGAAGCTTTGATAATGGGTTTGTGTCTTTCCTGTCTGCTTGTTCTACTTAGGTGGTATTTCATCATTTCACATATTTCTTACTGCCCTGAAAGACAAACAGAGAAGTTTTGAATAATAATAATAATAATAATAATAATAATAATAATAATAATACATTTTATTTATAATGCGCTTTTCTAAAACCCAAAGCGCTACAAACAAATAAAATACAAAACTACAATAAATGCAATACAAAGAAGAAACTATAAATCATAAAATACTCATTACAGTACAACACAATAGAATATTACTGACAGTCCATATAAGCAATTTTAAAAAGATGAGTTTTTAACAGCTTCTTAAAACTGGCTAGTGTGTGAGCATCTCTAACAGCAACGGGGAGCGCATTCCATAACCTGGGTGCAGCAACAGAGAAAGCTCTCTCCCCCATAGATTTTAATCTATAGGGAGGCTGTTGAAGAGTAAGAGAATCAGCAGACCGAAGGGAACGAGAAGGCGTGTAACGGGTGACTAAGTCACAAATATAAGAAGGGGCTATTCCATGTATAGCTTTGTATGTTAATGTGAGAGTTTTACAATACGTGACTGTACAGGAAGCCAATGCAAACTATAAAGCACGCCTGTGATATGCTGACATGATGGAGTATATGTGAGAACACGAGCTGCTGAATTCCGGATATACTGCAGGCGTTTGATTGATTTAGCAGGTAAGCCAATGAATAGTGCATTACAGTAGTCAATCCTGGAAGTAACAAATGCATGAATAAGCCTTTCAGCGTCAGGTGGAGTGAGGAAAGGCCTAATTCTTGCAATGTTTCTGAGGTGATGGAAAGCAGATTTTGTGATACTCTTAATGTGAGAGTGTCTAGTGTCAGATGAGTGTCAAAAATCACTCCAAGGATACGAGCCTCAGCAGATGGAAGTACTACACTGTCATCCATAATCAAATTAAGATTGCTACCCTTGTGAATAGCCGCTGGTGTGCCAATGAGTAGGACCTCTGTTTTAGAACAATTCAGTTTTAAAAAGTTATGGTGCATCCACGTTTTTATTTCCTGCACACACTCTGAAAGAATTGTTGAGGTGAGAGTAGGTGTAAATTTGGGTGTCATCAGCATAAAAGTGATACCCCAAATCATACTTCCTAATAATTTGTCCCAAAGGAAGCATATACACACTAAACAATATAGGACCCATGACAGATCCCTGAGGAACACCATGACAGACCTGTCCAAGTTCAGATTTGTTGTTTCCCAAGACAACAAACTGGGTACGATCAGTGAGGTAGGATTTAAACCAGTTAAGCACCGTACCAGTGATACCAAGCCATCTCTCCAGCCTATTTATCAGGATAGAATGGCACACTGTATCAAATGCAGCACTAAGATCTAACAAGACCAGGATGGTGGAAGCTCCAGAGTCAGCTGAGACAAGCAGATCATTCATAATTCGAACCAGGGCTGTCTCTGTACTGTGTCCCTTTCTAAACCCAGACTGAAAAGGTTCAAAAAGCTTATTGGAAGACAAGTGCGAGTGGAGTTGTGCCACAACAACACGTTCCAAAACTTTAGCAAGAAAGGGTAAGTTTGAGATAGATCTGACTTATCACATCCAGGCTTTTTAAGGACTGGTGTAATAGCTGCAACTTTAAGGACTTTTGGAACTGTACCAGTAGTGAGGGAGGTGTTCACAATGTTCAAGATGAGGGGACTAATTGAAGAGAGACACCCCTTTAGAACAGATGTTGGGATTGGGTCAAGAGTACATGTAGTTGTATTCATTGCCATCAGTAATTTCAGAATACAATCATTAGTGACTATGTTAAAACTAGAAAATGCACTTTCAGGAAAACTAGGTGGAAAGGTCACAGGAACTGCAGAGCAAGGTACCAAACTGATAGACTTATTTTCAATTTTTTCCATGAAGAAACTAAGAAACTTGTTACACTCCTGCACAGAGGAACAAATTGGTGACTTGATTGGTGCAAGAAGGCTGTTGATCGTCTTAAAAATCTTATTAGGGTTTGCAGCACCATCACTAATAATAGATGAATAGTACTTTGTTCTTGCTGCTTTGAGTGCTTCAGCGTATTGACCGTCATACATAAGCTTATGAACAGTTAAACCTGATTTCTTATATTGGCGTTCAAGCTGCCTACTTTTCATCTTCATAGCCCTTAACTCAGTGGTGTACCAAGGAGAAGATTTACTAAATGAAACAACATGTTCTCTCCTAGGGGCTAATTCATCCAAAGCAGATGACAAAATAGAATTATAGTGATCAACAGTTTCAACAGCTGAGTGCTCTGAGATCAGGCAGGAGAGACTGTCAAAGTTAAGATTCTTGACATTTCTAAAACTAATGACCCTTTTTTGAGTACCTCTTAAAAGTGGAACATTTAAATTAAAAGTGAGAAGCTTATGATCACTGATACACAAGTCACTACTATCTAGCTGATCAATGTCCACCACAACAGAACACACCAGATCAAGTGTGTGACCTTTATTATGAGTGGGAAATTTCACGTGCTGAGTCATGTTAAAACAGTCTAATGCATCCATGAAATCGACTGTTAGATTACTATTAGAGTTATCCACATGGATATTAATGTCTCCAGTCACAATCATTGCTGGACAAACAGCACTAAGAGATGTAAGTAGCTCTGTGAGTTCAGTAAAAAACAGAGGATTTGGTTTTGGAGGTCGATATATGAGTACAATAAGGACAGGTGAGACACCGTTCACTTTAAAAGCAATGCACTCAAATGATGATACACAGGGAATGGTAATTTCCATGACAGATATATCAACTCTGTAGATAACAGCGAGACCTCCACCTTTACCACTTAGACGTGGCCTCTCAATATATGTATATCCCGGTGGAGCACTCATATTTAAGTTTATAAAATCATTTGGCTGGTGCCAAGTCTCACAGATACAAAAAAAGTCCAGAGCATTGTTCAATATGATATCATGAAGTACAGCAGTCTTATTATTCAGTGAACGAACATTTAGATGTGCAAATCAAGCAGTTTCAAGTCGCATTTTCTGATGAGTCAGTTGCGGATAACACAAGTTTGCATGGCAAACGCCACATAGAGAACGCTTTTGTGTTTCAGAGTCCTTGGATCGAGAGCATAAAACTTTAATGCCAGTCCCAGTAGTATGAACATTCCGCCGTGATCCTCTGTGTAAATATTTCAGCTGACGTAAAAGCCGACATGATTTCAAGGTCTTTTGAACACAGACGTCGGGAAGTAAATAATGTTCCAATGAGAGAAGGTCAGCAAAAGAGTACCTTATCATGATGAAATCCAACTGTTGAAGGACCCGCTCTCCACGAAGCCCAGACAGGGTCAAAATAATGATGATGATGACAATGCAAAGCAGAGGAATCCGCATGATAGGAGCAGCAATATCCAAATTGAGTCACTTGAAACAGAATCCAGACGCGTTATCACACCGCAGCATATAGATAGCTATCACACAGGCCGCAGCGTTCCCAGTCAGCAGGATCAGCAATCCCACGATGTTGTGCCCAAAACCACAAGAAACTCCACAGTAGAACTCCAGTGTCAATAAAACAGCATTAAAACACCAAATAATAAAATCTCTACTGTTTAAAAACAAACGAATGAGATAATAAATTAAAATACGGACGGAGAAGCGGCAGCGGCAGCCAACATGTGCCAGCGTTCTCTCCACCGGAAAAGTATGAATGTCCACACTGCTCTGTAAAAAGCACCATAAAAGTATTTAGTAGTCCATAGAACAGACTGAAATTTCATTATTCACTGATTATTCATCTTGATTTGAAAATCTTACTTGACAGCTTGAGTAAAAAATGTGTACTCTTCTTGTGCTTCCAGGAACAGGGTCGGAACACACTCTTTAAGCTTTTATCAGTGAAAAGTTTTTATGTGTGACCAATTTAGGTGTACCCATAATTAGACACAGACTCTAATTCTGGCATATTAATGGTCCTTCAAATGTACCATGCATTTACCAAAGGTAAAATAATAACTTCCAACAAGCATCCAACGAAAATAACCACTTTTAAATGTCTTAAAAGCCTTTGACTCATAAAATAATTATACTGTGAAGCCATTCAAATATACACTACCATTCAAATGTTTTCAGGCTTCTGAACATCATCTTTAGGTCTAGTGGTAAGAGTATTTGTGTATTGAGCAGTGTTCTCAGCTGGAGTTGTTGGTGTGCATGGAAATGCAGTGAGATGGGAAGCATTCCATGTCTTTCCATCACTAAGAATGTATGTACTCACTCCCAGTCTTTTGGCAACCGTGAGAGGATCAGTAAAATTTGTGTCCCTTAAGAACATTCAAGGGGTTCCATACCCTCACTTTATCCCCCTCCTGGAAACAAGGAGTGTGAGCACCCTGCTTAGCAGTGTATTTTTTCATTTTACGTTGCAGCCGCATATAGTGCATCCGGAAAGTATTCACAGCGTTTCACTTTTTCCACATTTTGTTATGTTACAACCTTATTCCAAACAGGATTAAAATAATTATTTTCCTCAAAATTCTACAAACAATACCCCATAATGACAACATGAAAGAAGTTTGAAATCTTTGCAAATTTATTAAAAATAAAAAACGGGGGGAAAAAAAAAAAAAAAAAAAAAAATTCACATGTACATAAGTATTCACAGCCTTTGCCATGACACTCAAAATTGAGCTCAGGTGCATCCAGTTTCCACTGATCATCCTTGAGATGTTTCTACAACTTGATTGGAATCCACCTGTGGTAAATTCAGTTGATTGGACATGATTTGGAAAGGCACACACCTGTCTATATAAGGTCCCACAGTTAACAGTGCATTTCAGAGAACAAACCGAGCCATGAAGTCCAAGGAATTGTCTGTAGACCTCCGAGACAGGATTGTATTGAGGCACAGATCTGGGGAAGGGTACAGAAAAAATTCTGCAGCATTGAAGGTCCCATTGAGCATAGTGGCCTCCATCATCCATAAATGGAAGAAGTTTGGAACCACAAGGAGTCTTCCTAGAGCGGGCTGCCCGGCCAAACTGAGCGATCGGGGGAGAAGGGCCTTAGTCAGGGAGGTGACCAAGAATGGTCACTCTGACAGAGCTCCAGCATTTCTCTGTGGAGAGAGGAGAACCTTCCAGAAGAACAGCCATCTCTGCAGCACTCCACCAATCAGGCCTGTATGGTAGAGTGGCCAGACAGAAGCCACTCCTCAGTAAAAGGCACATGACAGCCCGCCTGGAGTTTGCCAAAAAGCACCTGAAGGACTCTCTGGTCTGATGAAACAAAGATTGAACTCTTTGGCCTGAAAAGCAAACATCATGTCTGGAGCAAACCAGGCACCGCTCTTCACCTGGCCAATACCATCCTTACAGTGAAGCATGGTGGTGGCAGCATCATGCTGTGGGGATGTTTTTTCAGTGGCAGGAACTGGGAGACTAGTCAGGATCGAGGGAAAGATGAATGCAGCAATGTACAGAGACATCCTTGTTGAAAACCTGCTCCAGAGTGCTCTGGACCTCAGACTGGGGCGAAGGTTCATCTTCCACCCTAAGCACACAGCCAAGATAACAAAGGAGTGGCTACGGGACAACTCTGTGAATGTCCCTGAGTGGCCCAGCCAGAGCCCAGACTTGAACCCGATTGAACATCTCTGGAGAGATCTGAAAATGGCTGTGAACCAACGCTCCCCATCCAACCTGATGGAGCTTGAGAGGTCCTGCAAAGAAGAATGGGAGAAACTGCCCAAAAATAGGTGTGCCAAGCTTGTAGCATCATACTCAAAAAGACTTGAGGCTGTAATTGGTGCCAAAGGTGCTTCAACAAAGTATTGAGCAAAGGCTGTGAATTGTTATGTACATGTGATTTTTTTTTTTCGTTTTTTATTTTTAACAAATTTGCAAAGATTTCAAACAAACTTCTTTCTCATTGTCATTATGGGGTATTGTTTGTAGAATTTTGAGGAAAATAATTAATTTAATCCAGTTTGGAATAAGGCTGTAATAATAACAAAATGTGGAAAAAGTGAAGTCCTGTGAATACTTTCCGGATGCACCGTAACCTGAAGGTTGCAGGTTTGAGTCTCAATACCGGCAGGAAATGACTGAGGTGCCCTTGAGCAAGGTACCTAACCCCCAATCGCTCCCTGGGCAGCACAGCAAAAATGGCTGCTCACTGCTCCATGTGTGTGTCCACAGTTTGCAGTGTGTGTGTGTGTGTGTGTGTGTGTGTGTGTGTTCACTACTCACTACTCCTAACGTGTGTGCACTAACTGGATGGGTTAAATGCAGAGGACTATTTCCATGGGTTACCATACTTGGCCTTCATATGTCACCTAATACTTACTACTTCCAACACACACTGTCAAACCTCTGCAACTGATCCAGAATGCTGCAGCAAGAGTGGTCTTTAATGAGCCGAAGAGAGCGCACATGACGTGACACCTCTCCTCATAAACTTGCACTGGTTGCCAATTGCTGCTCACATCAAATTCAAGGCACTGATGTTTGCCTACAACAACTGGCTCTGCACCCCTATACCTAAACTCACTCAAGTGAACTCAAGTGTACAGCACCTCGTGGTGCCATCCCAAAGAGGCACAAAATAACTTTCAAGGACCTTTACATTGACTGTTCCAAATCGGGTAACTTTACCTGAGCTGCTGAGTCTTTAGCCAATTTCAAGGAACGGCTGAAGACGTGTCTTTTTCATCAAAACTTGACCCATTAATACTAACACTTACTATTCTATATATCTATTTAAGAAAAAAAAAAAAAAAAAAGAGAATGTGCTTGACTAACTGGGACTAGTCACATCACTTGCATATTGTTGCCCTACTGTTAGTTTGATCACTTCTATTGCTCTCCTAATTTCTAAGTTGCTTTGGATAAAAGCGTCTGCTAAATGATTAAATGTATTGTCAATGGCTCAGCGCCAGCCAAAGCACTAAAAGCACATTTGAATCTGTCAGTTTGTGATGTCACTGTACATTCTAAAATCCCACATGTTGGATTGTAACACTCAAATGGTTAAACAAAGCACACGAGACAGGAGTAGCGAACTTCATCCATCTTGTTTACTCATCAATTCCGTTCCCACACACATTACGTCATACACAACAGTTCAGACTTCCTTGCAAAATAGTAGTCCCAACACAATTCTACTTATAAACACAACAAAATACTGTAGTTAGTAGTAGTTTTTTCTTTACTTTTCATCAAATAAATGCACTATATACAATTTTATGCTAAACACCATTAACATTCTGCTGACACTAGTAATTTACTTGTGATAACAGAATAAGAAGGTACTATAATTTTCCAGAGATTAACATGAACAATTGTCCTCCTCTGTGCTAAGTGTTAATATATTGGTCTTGCAAAGATGCTTATTACCTACCAGACTAATAACACTTTTACTCCCTCTGTATCTGTGAGATCTTTTAACTTCTAACATGTAGCCAAAGCCAATGCAGCAATTAATCACAGCTACAATGTCCTCATTGTACAATGTCACTATACTGGTATCTATGAACAGTGTTGAGGGTAACATAGTGAGCATCGATGCTCCCTGATTTTCACAGTGCATTGTGGGACTTTTTAGGGAGCAAACGCTTCAGTGCACTGGAAGGATTTTGCGATTGAGACTCCCTGATCAGTGCCCTGACTACTGAACCAGGGAGATGAATGAGACATATCCAGATTTATAAGAGACACACTGTATATCGATCCATCCGTTCGGTTTGTAAGAGTCTGACATTGACTCACTATAAGCTGAGCTGCTGAATCAACCTTACACAGAAAATCTGTGAACTCCTACTGCAGACGTCCATGAATATAAACAGAGGGCATAAAACTGTTAGCTCTGACTCTTTGTTGAGTCAGGATTTAGCGGAAGGAGCATGAATATTTATTCACAGCTGTCTCTGCACTTACACATCAGTATGTGTCTGCATTTTTTTTTTTTTTTTAATGTGAAATAATTAACCCCACTGTGCAGAGTATTTTATTTCTTTATGGGCTGTGTATTCTATTTTTCCATGGGTTTTAATTAATAACAATATGATCACAACTAAAATGTTATTTGTACTCACACAGCATGTTGCCCAAGAGACTGTATTGCCTCTGAATGTGTAGCGTCTTTATGTGCATGTGTTTGTGTTCTGGGTGTTTGCACACTGTAAACCCATTTATAGCCTAAATTAAAGACTGTTATCTGATACTGTACAGTATGTCAGTGTTATTTTAGTATTTTAGGATTATTTAGCTTTAGATTATTTATTAATATACTAATATAGTTTTCATCTTTTTTTTAAATCAGTTTTTATTTTTATAATTTACATTTTCATTTTAATTTGTTTTAATTTAGTAATTTAAAGTTACAGTAATTTTTTGAGTTTTTGTCATTTTTTTATTTTTTGTTTGTCTATACATTTTTTATTAATTTTTATTTCAGTTTTTGTGTTAGTTATTTTAGTACTTCAAGTTAAACTGAACAAAAATGAGAAATGCTGCTGAAATAAAATAGTTTTTTTCAGTTAACGTTTATTTCATTTCAAGTGATGAAAATGTTTTTTGTTTTTGTTTTTTCAGGTACCAATAATAGCTATGCTTTATATGGAATATGTGTGCATGTGTAACCTGTTCTCATGAGAAAACGCAACTATTTTTCATTTTGGCGATTTGATGACACATTCTTATGATTTCAGTTATGCGAAAACACACACACACAAAAAAATCAAGGTCCACCCCTAAACCTAACCCTCATGCAGTGGGGCAAATGCAGATTATACGAAAATGTACGAATGAGACCAATTTGCCAACTCGTGAAATAGTTACAAATTGGCATGAGAGTGTATTGGTATATACACCTTTGTAGCACATTCATGTAATAGCAAAAGCACCTCCCTTGTTTTTCTTATATATTACATAAACTATGCATCTGAACACCACGATCTCTCATGCAAACTAGAATATACTTGTCACCATGGTTACCATTCTCCATAAGAAGGTATTTGTCTATCCATCTTTTGTCATGACAAAAAGTCATGACCTCAAATCAATAGTCATTTTCACCTTGCATGCCAAGCAACCGATTCCTCAGAAATGGTTTGCAGGCTATGTGTTTGTAGTGTAAAAACAATTCAGTCAGCATCCATCCCTTGCTTCCCACATTTATCAGGGTGAAGGTCTAGAGCACATTTGTATTTAATGTAAAGTCAAAGTTGTTTTGTGTTACAATCCCAAGGCCTTCAAACACTGACCACACACTCCAGGAAGGTCTGTAGTACCTGTAAAAAGCTATGCTTTAGCATACTTGAGCCAAAACTTGACCCCTTAAAATGCATCACTGCATTAACAGATTGGTCTGGGAACACTGATCAATAGAGAAAAGTAATTTACAACATGTAAATAAAGAACATTTTATGGGGTTAGAATTGTTGCATTATTCAAAATAAATAGATTGAGATTCACAAAAATGAATCAAATTTACAAATAAATAGATTAAGATATAGTCTCAGCCTCAGACGTCACGCCCACGGACTGTTGGCTGAATGTCTGATGCATATGGCACACTTAACTGGAAATGCTTCAGGAGTTTCGAAGTCGTCATCTGGTTGGTTGAATTCTACAGGATGTCCAGGAGATGTGTGTGTCGCGTTCTTTAATGGTCCGCCTGGAAACAAATGCCGTGACGCCAAACCCCCTCGTGGAAGAAGAACGCCGTCATGTTTACAACTGTGACAATGAGCGCTTACCAGGATCAACTAAATGCTGGATTTCCAAAAGTATGCGAAGTTCGCGGCTCCATTGTTGCAGTAAACTTGCACAACGTTCTTGAATGAATAATTGATTAGATGCATGCTGGTCTGTTATTGTAGGGACATCGACTTTACATTTTCACGCCCCTAAACATGATGCGAAACAAAACGAAACTGTGATTGGTTGCGTCAAACGTCCTCTTGGGTGGTCCTTGGCCAATGAAAGCTGCAATAGAGTCCAGACCTTCTGCCGTCAGTCTGAAGGTCTGGCTACGTAAGACTAAGATCCACAAATAAATGTAAAGAGTTTCACAAAAATTAATAATAATAATAATAATAATAATAAATAATGTATGAGCAATATCACACGAGTAGGCCTGTGGCCTTGTGCCTACGGCCGAATCACAGCCGTACTGATATACAGCCATATCGCACGGTTACGAGTGTGATATTGTGTTTATACAACAGTTCGACGGCACAAGTGCGTAAATAAATAAGAACAACAACCGAGAGTCTTTAAAAACCCTCTTTTGTGAGGAACTAATTCCTTCTGCCATGGATTAAAATTTCAAGTTGACAGTTTTACAGTTGAGCCCAAGCCTCCATCACTAATATTAAAACGTCAATTCAGAACTAGTAACAAAGGATCGTTGAGTCATAAATCTCACTGTAATATGTAGAGTATTATGAGAGAGAGATCACCTGAGCGGGTGTATTACCTGCATCTAGCTGATATTCTTCAGGTCAATCTTATATTCATAATCACAAAATCAGTTTGAATGTCCGCTGAGGAAAGCGATATCTTTGTTTTTGTCCTTAACATTTAAGACATTCCCATGACAGCGCTAGTCAATGCGTTTGTCAGTTGCGTCTCGTAAGATGTTTAAAGTAAAAACAACGTCCTTGTTTCCTTGTTTCAGTCCATTTTAATATAAAAGTCTTTGCGACCGCCTGACTCACTCATAAAGACAGTCTTTGCTTCCATCTCATGGCGTATTAATGTAACTCAAGTCGAAATCACTAACAGACTCAATACCAAAAAATATGGCATGTTATTTATATAAAATATTATTTATTGAACAATAATATTTAAATTAACAACAATAGCCATTATAACAGTATAAGAAGTAAAATAGGAAATAAACACACAAACAGTTCAGTCAAATGTACAAAAGCAGAACTCGAGTTAGTGCAGGATTTAATTTCAATGTAAATATAAAGTTTACACACATATAAATATAAAACTTAATATAGTCCTTAAGCCAAATCTATTAGCTCTGGAACAAGTAATAGATTAATAAGACCAAAGATTGCCCGTTTGATATACGCAAAATGAATTATACCTCATGTTTAAACACTATCTACATAAGAGCCAGCGGCACATTCCCGAAGGACTGGCCGAGATGAAGCTGTTCTCTGCGGGTATATGAGCGCTGAATGGTCGCTGACGGCCTGGAGCTTGCATCTCCGAAAGAGTCTACACAAATTTTCAAACAGGCGCTATGTTTACATATAAATCGCATATCTGAGGTCTAAACAACTATATTCTCGCCTAAAAAACTCGTAAAACTACATTCCGTTACAAAATAACAGTAGTATCTATAAAAATATGGCGGGTTTGCTTGTCCTCTTTTAGATTCGAGAACCAGAAAGAACTGTTGTATAAATACACACACACACATATATGCATATTATATATATATATATATGAAAACACCTGATATAGCTGCCTGATTGAAGTGAGTGCTTTCACCTTTAATTGTTGTGATGTCATCATGAGCCAACATAATTTCCTGTTGTCTCTCCTCCTCTTTCCTTTTGTGCTGAAACTGAATGGAATATATATTTCATATATATATATATATATATATATGAAAACACCTGATATAGCTGCCTGATTGAGATGAGTGATTTCCCCTTTAATTGTTGTGATGTCATCATGATCCAGCATAGTTTCCTGATCTATCTCCTCCTCTTCCCTTTTGTGTTGAAACTGAATGGAAGAGGTGGGTTATTTCTTTACCTAAGCTGTACTTTAGTCCGTTACTAACCTGAGCGTAGATTTGTGGGGTTATTGACTTAACGTAATCTACTAGAGTTAATAATTTCAGAGTAAGTCAGAATAAATTCAGTTGTAACAATTTATTAGTCAGGTAAATGTATCAGGCCAATTATACAATCAATAACTGATACAAAACATCAAATGCTCAGAAATATAGAGTAAAATATGTATACCTGACATCAAAAAAGATACATAATGCTGAGTGTCTGAAGGACACACAGCATTACGGGCTGATCTGGCTACAGAATCGCGCCTTGAGCCCTTTGCAGCATTTCCTTAAATACCAGACCAAGACAGAAACCTCTTCTAAAAGGAGACATGAGTTAACAATGGGAATTTGCATTAATCAAGGTCCCAGACTTGGGTAGTTTACACCTTAATGAGGACAGAAGGTATTAATTTGCATGAAAGACCCTGGGAGAGGGCACACCCACCACAGTAAGCAAAGTATCTCTGAACTCTTAAAACCTTTATTACCTTTTGGGACCATTGTACCAGTTGCACTGAGACATTTCAAATGATACCAAACATGTATAGCGCTGTATGATAATTGTTCACATTAAACCATATAGATTTTTGGGTGAATTTCAGATGATCTCAACATGGAGAGGAGAGATGGGGGAAGAGGGGGTGAAGGAAAGGAAATGTAGATTAATATTGAGGTGTGATCGACTCAGTGTAATTGCGTCTCAGATGGGGATGCTAATTTTGCAAGAGAGTGTTCAAATGTTAATTTCCTTTGTTTTCTCAGAGAGTAGCCCTCTCCTGGTCCAGACAGTCTAGCATCAGTCTTACAGTTTAGGTGTAGAAAAATTAATAAACAGCTGGAATATCCATTATCTACATGTGGGTGGGCTTGTCACAAACGTTTTTTTGTCCAAAAAATCCTCTATTGTGTGGTGTCATTACGATTATTTAACTGCTCCCGATCAAGAAGGAGCATCCCCGATCTCAAATCGTAAATATCAAACATGTTTGATATTTATGACTCTTGATCGGGTTGCCTCTGACGTAATACCCACGATCGTCAACGAGAGTGCGCAAGCGTCACCTACCAGATGTTGCATGCTTCTTTAGCTGAAACTTGGCAGCCACAAACATGCCACGAAAGTGGAGTATTGAGAAAGACTATCACCCATATTCTTTTTCTCTATTTTGTTTTTCACTGTAAAGCAGAAAGCATGGCAAGAAAACCAGATGACAACGTCGATTGTCCTCCATTCGTTTTTTGTTTGATCTCGCGAGTCACTGCGAGATCTCGTCTCACTGTTAAATCGTTCCTACAATCAACAGGTGTGTGGTCTTGCAGTCCGGTCGAATCATCTAGTGTGTGCGTTCAGAGGATTATAATGCTAAAATTTGGTTGAAACTGTCATTATGTCTGTGGTCTCCCACAGTTTTAAAATCGGTTAAGATTTGAAAATCGTCTAGTGTGTCCCAGGCCTTCGTCAGCCGAAGATCAAGTTGTGCCGTCATCAGTTCTTCCTTAGTTCCACGCAGCAGAACACGTTTATTGCAACTACATTTCATCTTTTTCTCAACACAAACCGTACCGAGGCAGAGCCTAGACAGGGCTTTCTTCTGTGTAGACATAAACCCAGATAGCATGGTGACATTGATACAATGTTGAGTTTTGATCCAAACCATCATTTTGGTTGAGATTGAAATTTTAATGTTCAAAGTGTGTTGGATCAGCATTGAAATTTTGATGAAAGTTGACAGCACACATGGGTGCAGTTGAACTAACAGTGATTTGTAGTTGATGACCACAAGATCATCCAGGAATGTATCTGTGCAGAACACTAGTGGGCGTTTCTCAATCAGTGGGGTGTTTTCAAACCTGATTTGCTCTAATCCACTGGGGGCTTGGTTTAGGGGTGGGCCTTCGTGTTTTTGTATGCAAAACCCGGAAGCGAGTTAGCATTTCAGGACTTCCGGTTCCATCGCCCGGTTCCATCGCCCGGTGCCTTCGCCGGTTCCATTTTTGCTAAATCGCCTGAAATAAGGTCTGTGGTTAACAAAGCCTCTAAATATTTTCACATTTTGATCTATGACATAAAACACACCAGTTATAACCCGCTTGTGATTTTTTAAACCTTTATTGTGTCTTAAAAACGGCGGTTGCTATCAAGTTGCTAAAAGAGACTACTTCCTTTGGCGGGGACTTTAGACGTCACCATGACAAACAGGACATTTGGACAGCATTTCTCTTGAAAAAGTGGATAAGTATACATACACAGCGCAGATCATAATCATTGAGCATGTTTTTAAATAAAGTTGTTTTTTAAATAAAGTTTGAGGAAGCTTTGTGGTGGTGAAGTTGATCCGCGACCATGGTGTGCTATAGTCCGTTTATAGCCTACTGTTAGCTTTTTATATCTGACGACTTTATTTAGGCTTCAAAATGTATAAATGTTGTGTTAACTTGTAAAGATTATCTTGATAGACAAAACGCGTAAGTGTCATAACCCTTTGTTAAACACAGAGCTTATTTTTTGCGATTTTCCAAAAGTCTATGGGAAAAAAATGCATAGGCTTTCGATCGAGGGAACCTATGCGCCGCTAACTTCCGGGTTGGCCTACAAAAACACGTCATCTCTGAGGTACTCTATTGTGTGTTGAACCACCTGTCATACTTAACATGACTTCTCTAGTACAGTTTCAAACAGTGGTGCATCTACCTTATTATTTCTCCTTTCTTTTGTTTTGTATGCTTGTTATTTGCATTTGATGTGTTGTTACTGACTGTAATTAGATAAATTAAAAAAAGTGCTTGAATAAAGCATCTATTTTTCTACATTCTTAAAAAAAAATGCATCTTGCTTTAGTAATGTTTATTAGGAATTTTATGAATAAAGTTCTAACATCATTTAACAGATTTCTTGAAGTGCAAGAGACATGAAAGTGAGCAAGAATGTCACACTTCACACATAGCCCATGTCTTGCATCCATCAGTGCTTGCAGAGCACATTGCTCCTTTAGTAGGAGTGAAGGCAGATGAAGATGGACAATAAAAAAAACAAAAACAAAAAAAACAAGAGAGAAGCACCCTCCTGATAATGCTGACATTGTTTATACATTGAGTTGTTGTTAACAGCATAATCAACTGACCTGGGACTTGATGCTATCCTGTGCCTTACCCCCTGTTCCCTGATTATTGCTTAATCAGGTAATCATTCATATTTCTGAATCACTATTAAATTTGAGGAATGTAATTTCCATTCAGTTTAGCCTGTTTCCACTAAAACACAATCACACACAAAAAAACACATCTTGTGTTTATTGAGAAAGTGACTGACATGGCTATTTTGTGATATTTAAAGAGATCTAAGGGGATAGTTCAGCCCGAAATGAAAATTCTGACATAATTTATTCACCCTCAAGTTGTTCCAAACCTATACAAGTTTCTTTCTTCTGTTGAACACAAAAGAAGATATTTTAAAGAATGTTGGTAACCAAGCAGTTGACAGTAGCCATTGACTTCCATAGTATTTTTTCCTATTACGGAAATCAATAGCTACCATCAGTCTGGTTCACACTGTTCAAAAAAGTTGCGATGGGTTAATTCTCTAAGCAAGTAAACTCGCCTATACAGTGAAGCGCAGACCAGTAAATGTGAAAATACACAGCAGTCAAAACTGTTTTTTGCTGAGTTTATATAGTATTAAGTATTAATTGATGTCAATCAAAATGGTGTGTTATTTTCTCTGCCAACTAAACTACCAAAGCAAAGTTGTCAGCAAAACAGGCCAAAAGAAGTAGACTAATATTTCAATTTCTGAAATAAACCCCTATACCTCTTTCTCTGACACGCATAGAGTTAGCCATAGATGAATTTACACAGAAGAAAGCCCTGTTTAGGCTTCGCCACGGTACGGTTTGTGTCGAGCCATTCGTTAGTCTGGTTGTTTGGTGAGAAAAAGATTTAAAGGATTAGTTCACTTTCAAATGAAAATTAGCCCAAGCTTTACTCACCCTCAACCCTCAAGTATATGACTTTCTTCTTTCTGATGAACATAATATTAAGAAATATTAATAAATATCCTGACGCATCTGAGCTTTATAATGGCAGTGATAGAGATCAATGAGTTTGAGCTGAAGAAAGTGCTTCCATCCACATCCATCCATCATAAATATGTGCTCCACATGGCTCTGGGGGGTTAATAAAGGCCTTCTGATGTGAAGCGATGCGTTTGTGTAAAAAAATATCCATATTTAAAAAGTTACGCAGTTAAATATCTTGCTTCCGCCAGACCACCTTCCGTATTCAATGTACGAAGAAAGTATAAAACTCTTGCAGTTCAAAAAGCTTACGCTACGTCCTACGCCTTCCCTATTCAACTAACGGAAAAAGCTATAGGGGTGACACCAGTTTACTTCGTAACTTGAATACGGAAGGCGGTCTGGTGGAAGGTATAGATATTTTACTTCATAACTTGTTAAATATGGATTTTTTTTTTTTTTTTTTACACAAATGCATCGCTTCACTTCAGAAGGCCTTTATTAAGCCCCAGAGCCATGTGGAGTACAAGTTTATGATGGATGGATGTGGATGGAAGCACTTTCTTCAGCTCATACTCGTGGGTCCCGTTCACTGCCATTATAAAGCTCGGATGCGTCAGGATATTTATTAAAATATCTCCGAGAGTGTTTATCAGAAAGAAGAAAGTCATATACACCTAGGATGGCTTGAGGGTGAGTAAAGCTTGGGCTAATTTTCATTTGAAAGTGAACTAATCCTTTAAGAAGTGGGAATGCTTTTGGCTGTTGTGTGACAGTAATTTCACCTATTATACAAACTCGCATGTTTATCACAAGGTTGAATCCAGTTATTCATTAGTCAGCGACTTGATGCATTTGTGTTCTATCATGAATAACATGATGCTTCTATAACACGTTATTCCCATTACAGAGATGTAAAGCGCTGTTTTTCTGGCATTTTTAAAGACTAATAAAATATAATACTGTGGCTTGGCTTTATACACTAATGGTCTTAACGAAATTCAAATTTTAAACATATTTTACTATACCAAGTTTTGGGGCTTTATACTTCTTATTTGAGCCAATGCAGGTGAATGAGCCAATTTCAGGGCAAGATCGCCCTGATTGTAAAGCACATGATTGGAGCGAGAGCATGCTATGATTGGTCAGCGCAAATGGCTCTTATCTGTGGGGTGGAGTCCACTTATTTGTGGATTTGTCTGCAGATCTTGAGCTAGTAATGTTTTAAAATCCACAAATGCATGCGGGCATCTACAAATGCAGTTGTGTTTGTGACATAAAATACATTTGTAATTTATTTTTTTATTTGCACATCTCATTTTATTTATTTGTGAATTTTATTAATTTTTGTGAAACTCTTTACATTTATTTGTGGACCTTAATCTTTTTGTTTGTGAATTGATTTAATTATTTTTTGTGAATCTCTTTACATTTATTTGCGAATCTCAATCTATTTATTTGGAATAATGCAACGATTCTCTAACCCGATAACATTTCCCCCCATTATTTTTCATATCTAGTCTCATTGATTATGCTTTGACCCTGTGAGCTACTAACACAAAGATTACAGAGGAACTGTCAGAATAGAATATTGCAGTAAACGAACCATACAAAAGATCAAGTGCGAAGATCAAAGAAAACATACTGTATTCATCTAAATTGCTCTTTCAGCCACAGAGTTAAGCTCGCCACTCGGTCGCTCTTCGAACTGCTGCTCAGCTTGGGAGAGATTTGGTCAAAGGGGAAAGCACTGTGTGGGTGTGCAGCCAATAAACTATCAGATAAACATACTTAACCCTGATGGGACCAGCAGCACAGAACATCAAATCTTTAGATAGGCTAGTAACTGTTCACAATAATATTTGCTTGGCCATTGCTGCATGTAGGCTACATAAAATATGTGCTTTACATCTTTGCTTTACTATTTACATAACATTGATGTTTAAATATGACTATGTTTTATAACATATGATGCACTAACTAGATATGCTCCATAACATTTGACAGTGAATCAATATTATCATATAATTAAATTAATCATTTACTCAAATAATGTAATTAATTTCTCGCCCCCATGTTGCTGTAACCCATTTTTAACACATACAAGATATTTTTTAACAATCTTCATGCATCTTTTTATTCATCTAATGACAGATCATAATCAGTGAAGTACCGCATGCAGACTCATAATATTTTTTTCTTCATTTAACATGTTCATCTAGGTGTCTGTCACTTGGAAAGTGTAAATCTGATTGGCAAAGGGAAAGCTGGAGAATTAAAATGTTAACCAGTACTGACTGTGACATAATTGACAAGTAAGACGTGCAGAATTGAAAGGTCGAAGAATAAAATCTCTCTAGATTTAACCATAATATAATTGGACTCAAAAGGCGCTCGAATAACACACGCGCGCGCGCGCGCACACACACACGACCCTGCCTCTCCAGCGGGAAACACAACTCTCATGCTCTCACTCAGGTCCGGTCGCGCATCTGATGATAAACGAGCGCGCGCGAGTCCGCTGTTAGAGAATCTGTGCATCTACGTGGGAAACAACTAAACCGCATCCCTGTTGCAAAAGGTGAGACGTCTTATTTATCGTCTTTCAGTTTTTTCATGCATCTGTCAAGAACCTGTACCCTGGATATACTGAGTTTAATTTAGTATAAGTGGTAAAAAAGGTTAAAAGTGTCAACATTTCGGACGCATTCACAAAACCAATGCATAAATGACTAACAGTTTAACTATGTACACAGTTTAATATACAAAACATTAATTTATGAATATAATATCAGTAGTCTATAGCCTATTAATAAGTCATGTAGCCTGTTTCAGAAGTGGAGTACTGCAATCTCATCCCATGGCATCAATGACAAGATTTTAATGAAATAGACGAACGGATAGTTCAAGTTAGCAATTTTGTGCTTTTTCATACGAATGGTAAAAGTATGGTTCATGCACATTTTGGTTCATACTTTAGTCATTTATGCAGCATTCTGAAATCTACTGTTATTCGGCTTATTGATGGAACAGAAGATGCATTTATTGTTGGTCTGTTAACTCCTCTGTTTATGAATCTGTCCTCTTTGCGCTTTGATTAACCATTTGTGAACCAGATGAGGGGAAGTCGGACTCATTTCTAAAAATCGGTTCTTTTGAACAGCTAATGTCAAAAAACAGTGATTCTTTTTTTTTTCTTTTTTTTTTTTTTTCACGTGACATATTAAACATCCTAAACGTTCAAATAAAGCAATATTTAGAGCATATTACTATGTATTGCATTTAACTTGATTACATTTTTGATAAGGGTGTTTATTGTAATTATATTGTAAGTTTGTTGCAGTTATGATTCAGCTCATCAAAACCGTAATTTAGAACCTCAATACACTTTATTATATAAACAATACTAAATTCATTTACATTTTACTTTGCTGAAAAGGTTTTGCACGTTTCAATAAATATACTATTTATTTAAGCCAACTTTGTATGTTTTGGTAACTGAAGTTGTAAAAATATTTCCAGTAGGCTCCTTTTATTTATTTTATATATATATATATATATATATATATATTTCTATTGGCCTATTGAACAATGGGTGAAAAACACTAACATTAAGGGATGTATTTTTAGCACATTCATCTGTAAGTACTAAAAGAAAAAGAAAAAAAAATGTGCTGAAACAAATATGAGAAAGATGGTTCTCCGTTCAGTCCAATGGACTGATTCAGTCCGCATCATAAATTTAGTTTAGACATTTGTGAAATGGTTCAACAGATTAATTGAAAAACAGTTCGAGTCAAAAGAACAATTCATTCAATATTACTGTAACGCAATTGTGTGAGTGTGTGGGAGTGAGGGCAGGTATGCTCGAGTGAGGTCTGAATAAACTGCTCAATGAAATTCCTTCACAACAAAAGATTTGGCAGTTTGACTGAGAGCATGATTCAACTGTATATTACACCTGGAGAGGCAGGGATTGCGGATTTATGACCTGGATGGAAGCCATTGAGGGGCAGCTGGCTCAAAGGGAAGTTGAAGTGATTAAACACAATGCCAGAAAATCGACAGCTGAATTAAGGGACTTGTAGAGAGAGTAATATTTTCTGTTTCTATTCCTTCTTCTCTAGTATACAAGCAGTCTATTTAAAGGCATGCCTGCATGTAGGCATCACCAGTGTTGGGATCGTTAGACAAAATCATTACTCATTACTATTTTTTCAAAAGTAATATTATTACTTTACTTATTACTCCCTGCCAACAGTAATTCATTACACTACTCGTTATATTACTTTTCTATTACACCCCACAAAATTGTAATTGCTGACTTCACATGTGCGCCTCTTTGTGAATGTCATGGAATATTTACACATTTACTTCATATATTTCCTTAGACAGTAATCATAATTTCTATTCTTTTTCCACTAAATTATGTGATCTGATGAGCATTAGTGGCTTCTCAGTGTCTCCCTCTGTTTTCACTTCTGTGATCGCTGTTATGACTCAAAGAATGATGATTTGCTGCAGATACATTACTCGGATACATACTTGATTACTCGGATGCATACTTGATTATTGACATTATTCCTTCCCTATACGGATGACAAAACGTCCTGTGAGCTTCTGCATTCTGTCTCCATACACAACTAACATGAAGATAATACACGTACTATAACATAATGGTTTGTATGTGATTTTCATGCACTTTGGGTTATTGTTTTTTTTTTGTTTGTTTTTTGTTTTTTTAGAATAAATTATCTAAAAAACAAGTTATTTCTGCCTCTGTATTATATGACTAGTACAGTATATGTTATATATACTATATTATATGAAAAAAAAATCCACGTTAGATCACCATTGGAAGTTATTACAAACACTTGAGTAAAAGTATTAATCTCATAAATTGTGTAGCAAAGACTTTTGATAATAGGTGGGTATAATATATTGGGATCAAAGGGATGTGGATGGGCAAGCCACGTAATGCCAGAATATAGAATATGCCACAATTTACATTTGACAACAATGTTTTTGTTATCTTTTCTCCTAAGTCTCTAAAAAAATCAAAGTAATAACAATTTCCAGCTTTCCATTTTCCAAGCTAGCTTGCTGCAGTGGTGACATCATGTGCACATGTGAGTCGTAAAGATTACAAAAATTAAACTAGGGATGATCGGATTGGTGGTCTTCAAATCAGTAGGGGTTAAGACAAAAATAAGGTTGTAACGAGCCATTATATGGATGGCAACTGTAATATTTGTTGATTTGTTATACTACTCATTACTAGTATTACCTAACACTGGACATCACAGACTGCATAATCTGAAGCACATGACTTAGGCTTATTGTGTTTTGACAGTAAATGTCATTTTGTTTTTGTTCATCTGATAAATATGTGTAGCAAACATGTCTTTTTGTTGAGAAAAGTGAACATATCATAAAAATCTATGATTTACTTCACTGCTTTGTTTAACAAAATAACTGATTTTAATCTCCTTCCTTCTGAGGCAAGTCTGTGAGACTGATTTACAGTCTGAATGTGTTAAGCTAGACAAAAGATGTCAAAGGCTTTGAGAAGGTCTTTTCTGACACTAGATCAATTGATCAATTTAATTTGCATTTAAAACGAAAACAAAAGTTGTTTCGAGGAGGGGAATTGTTGCTTGAACAATGCATGCTGTCATATATTTGATCATTGCCCACTCATGTGTTTCATTTGCTATGTCAGGGAAGGAAAAGGTGTCACTTTCAGGAAAGATTTGTCAGGGCAGTGTTATAGAGCTTAAAGGGATGGTTCACACAAAAATGGAAAATCTGTCTAAATCATTTACTCTGATATAATTTCAAACCATATCACCTTATTTTTTACAGTAACTTCTCTTTTACATTTGTCTTGTACATTTCAGTGTACAGCAGAATTACTTTACAGAATTAATTAGTGCTTCATATAAGATACAAGTCATGAATTCTCTGGAAAATCCAGCTGATGTCCTGATGTGTAGGAATGGATTCCACCAATATCCACTGTCCTCCTGTGTGTGTTTGGAAACACCTTAGGGCTGGAATATCTAAACGATTTTTGCCCAGGGGCTCTAAGACAAAAATGTCTCAGGTTATGCATATAACCATGGTTTCTATGGGGAATGCTTCCGGCATATCCGGTGTCTGAAGCATGAGTCTAAACGACAATGAACTTGACATTGGCAGGTGGCAGCCTATGACGTCATTACTGGTGTGACCATGAGTATAAAAGGGCAACTGTAAAATACATCATACTTCTTGTCTGAAGGAGACGTGTGCAGGAATACCGAAAGCATGGCAAAGGGACGCAACGTCTTGTTCCCTATTCTCAGGGAACCATGGTAACATGCGTAACCTGAGACGTTCCCTTTTGAAAGGGAACTCACGCTGCGTCCCCTACGGGTCGCTATGTGGAACGGAATACCCATGCTGCCATGCTGAAGGGATGAGTGCCCTATTGGCTGAGCTAAGTCAAAGGACTCAAAGGAGTCCTCATCCCTATGGTGCACACCAGCAACGCAATCATAGATCTTGCTTCTCAAGATCGGAGGCCTTGACAGGATGACTCTAAAAAGAGGAAGCCTAACAATGTTCATATTCAGGCCAGCATCCAAGGAGGCTCACAGAGACCGTAACACTCAGAACTTCTGTTCAAACAGCCCTAAAGTGTGGAGGCCTCAAACAAGAGGCCTAGCAACACTCTAACTCAAGGGCAGTACCAAAACAGCTCAGAAAGGAGCTAGCAACTCAGTCTAAATGGCCCACGAAGCTCTGTAGAATGGAGGCCTCAATACGACGACTCTCATAATGAGAGGTGGCCTAGCAACACTCCACACTAAAGTCAGTAGCCAAGAAGGCTCCCAGAGTGCCTAACAACTTAGCATACTACCCTACTGCCTAGCCGAGCTCTAGGAGCGAAGGCCTCAGTATGACAACTCTCTGAATCGATAGGGGACTCAACAACGCCCCCACGCTCAGGATATCTTGCAAGGAGGCTCACAGAGAGCCTACAACTCACAATTGCTGTCCTAGCAGAGCTCTGGGGAGTGGAAGCAAGATAACTCTGTAGCGAGAGTAGTCCTAGATACGCTCACAGTAGCCAAGGAGGCTCACAGAGAGCTTAACCACTTAGCCTTTGGCTGAGCTCATAAGACGAATACACTACGTCCTATGCCTGTCAAGAAGGTAACATAACAGGGCCAGGAGCTTGACACAATAATGGGCGGAGCTCAGGGGAGTGGAGTCCTCTAATAGAACAACTCTCATAGTGAGGAGAGGAGCCTAACAACGCTCTAGTTCAAGAGCAGTGACCAAGGTGGCTTACAGACAGCCTAGCAACTTAGCCCCTGGCTGAGCTTAGAAGATGGAGGCCTTAACATAACGACTCGAGAGAGAGAGAGAGAGAGAGAGAGAGAGAGAGAGAGAGAGAGAGAGGAGGCCTAGCTACATCCAACGTCTGTCAGAAGGGCCTCATAGAAGGCCTAGCAACCTGACACTAACATAGCAGATGGAGCTCAGGGGAGCAAACGAAAAAAAATGGTTAAAAGTACTCCCAACCCAGGTGCACCAGAGGAGGCTCAGGAAACTCAAGAGAGCCTACGACTCGGAATTGCATAAAAAGGCAGAGCTCTGGGGGAGTGGAGGCCTAAATGTACAATTTTCTTAGAAAAAGAAGGCCTAACATCGCTATCAAAGGAGCAGCCAGGAGGCTCAAGAGAGCCTAATGACTCAGCATTGTTACCCAAGCTCCCATCAAGAAGGCACGTAGCGCGCCTAACAACTTGATGCTGCTGGCCCCAGGAGGAGCACTGAGAAGCAGCCCTACAGCAAAAAGGACTCTCTAAAAAGAGATGGGCTAACAGTACTCTTTATAGAAGCAGTAGCCAAGGAGGTTCAAGGGGAGCCAAATAACTAGACAATACTGCCTGCTGATCTAAAAAGCAGGGGCCTCACAGGAAGATTCTCAAAATGAGAAGAAACCTAACAACGCTCCAGTCCTAAAGGCACAGCCAAGGAGGCTCAAAGAGAGCCTAACAACCTGGCAACACTACCTGGTCCAAAAAGGATGAAAAACCCCTCCATGTGACAATTCTCGAAACGAGAGGATACATCAGTAAGTCCTGTTGTCCAAAACAACCTCCCAAGGAGGGTTTATGGAGCCTAAAAACTTGCACCATTATGCAGGTGAAGCTCAAGGGAGAGGAGGCTAAAACAACTCTCTATAACGAAAGGAGGCCTACGGCGCTTCCTATAGACAGTGGCCAAGGAGGCTCAGAAAGCCTAACAACGTGGTGCGTGGTGAAGCTCTGAGGACAGAGGCCTCAACATGACAACTCTCTAAAGGGAGAGGAGGACTAACTATGTCCTATACTCAAAACGGCTAACAGAAAGCCTAACTACTTGATGACCCTATTGGAGCGGATCTCTGGGGAGAGGAGGCCTCAGCAGAACAATTCTCTGTAGCGAGAGGAGGCCTAAACGACGCTTCCTTCTGAAAGCAGTGGCCAAGAAGGCTTGTAAAGTGCCCAACAACTCAGCACTACTGCCTGCCAAGCTCTGGTGACAGAGCCCGAGTATGACAACTCTCTAAAGTGAGAGGAGGCTTCTATCGATATCCCACGCTCAGAACAGCTTACCAAGGAGGCTTTGCAAAGCCCTAGGGAGCAGAGGCCTGAGAAGAATGAATCTCTATAACGAGAAGAGGCCTAACAACGCTTCACTGAAAAGGCAGTAGCCAAGGAGGCTCACAGAGAGCCTAGCAAACTAACAAACTGCCAAGCTGAGCTCTGAGGATGGAGACCACAGCATGACGATTCTCTGAAGGGAGAGGAGGCCTAACGATGTCCTACACCTAAGACAGCTTTTCAAGGAGGCTTACAGAAAGCCTAACGACTTGACACTGCTAACCAAGCAAGGCTCAGCAACCACAGCTTCTGCTTACTGAACCTGTCATTCAGTAGAAAATAAAAAGCCTCAGCTACTGAGAAATAGCAGGGAGGCATCGACACATGATCACACAATCCTTACACATTTCCGTAATAAAGGATAAATGTGGGCTAAATTTGGAATCCCTTATGATCTCTCTGCCACAGCATGGAGATCAAAAGAAAAACAGAAGGCTCACAGAAGCAGGGCAGTTATGTACAGACAAATTGTTTTCCAAAAAATGTGTCTCATGCAGCCAAAACTGATTTAATCTGTCATTGGCACAGGCTCTAACTTAACACAACTCCTGATTGTTATAATAATAACAATTACAGCACCTTTCTGTCTCTAATTGCTCAGAAATAGATAAATAACAAAGAACAATAATATTATTTGAGTCAACAAGAGGAGTCAAAAAAGGAAAACTTCCTGTTCGACTCGCCCATGCTCTGCCTACAACTCATCCCTCGAGAGTCAAGCCCAGGTGGAACCAATTACTGTGACCGGATCGCAAAAAGCACGCATTTAACCTTAAGCGTGCTAGTTCAAACGACAGATTCTATCACTCTGAAAAGAATCATACAAGAACAGACGTGAATGCATCGCTATGAGTGCCTTCAACTCCATCGAGAAGGGAAATTGTTGCTATCCTATTTGCTTAGTAACCATGATAACTTCACTTACACTGTGAAAAAAACATTCAGACCTCCCCAACTCAAAAATGTCTAGTGACTGGTCGTATCTAAATTTTTCATTTGGCCTAATTGAATTTCTGTTAATTGAATTTTATCAATTGTGGCAACAGTCTGTTAACACAGGCTCAATCAGAAATAATATGTTGAAACAATGGAAAAATGTAGTTTATCAAACTGTGTTGTTGGTCCAATTAAATATTTTAAATTGTAGTAGCAATTTTATTTCTCACTGTCCCAAAAGAAAAAAAGTATGAAAAACATAAATACACATAACATCTGGCAAATGATAGAACAGAAGTTACTTATGTAATGAGGATGAGACTTTGTAGATTTTGCTTTATTGTTTATTTTGTGGTATGTAAATATATCCAGCTTTTCAGGACTGCTTAAAATTACTGACATGAGCATTAAAAAAGAATGAATGGATGAATAAAAAAATCATGAGCTTGAAGTGTTTTATATTACCAGTCAATAAGCCCCCAAAGAGTCTGACGCCAACTGAAATCTAACGGCACTGTGATCAGTGATCGCATGGCACACATATCACACAAATTACATCTCGGAAGTCGATTAAACAGTATTTTAGACATATATGACATGAGGAAAAAAAACTATTGGTGACCATCAGATAATTATGTGTTAACCAGGAAAACACAATCATGAAACCAAAGAACGCATGAACTTGTGATTCTACAAAATGCCTTTTAAACGTTATTTTCCAAAGTTTTGCTTTAGGACCCGGTATAACTTCAGTGCTCAATACTCACCATAATGTCTTGAAACTTGTGATTCTATTGGGGATGTTTGTTTCAGTCTTCAGCACCGGCTGGTTCACCTCAGGCATATTTTGCACATGCATATACAGTTTTTTGGATGTAGGACTTGTTCAGCCAACACAGATTTTTCACTTCAACTTGATATATTGACTGAGCACAATTAAATACGTTTGGTGAATATATATTTTTAATTTTAAGTGAAGATCTTAAGCTATGTTTAGTACAATGCATATTTTTGCATGGGGATAATTATTTGGAAGTCATTTATTGAGCCAACATGTAATTGTCAGTTTCCACAATTTTTCAGAATTAAAATTTTTTACAGTGTAAGAAAAATAACTTTTATGAATCTGGAATCACATTCAGTCTCTTGTATGTTCCGTGTGCACGAGTGTGAGCATGAGCAATAAGTTGCTGGCTTTTTTGCCCTTATTTACAGTCACGGAAAAGTTACAGTTGCTGAAAGTCAGATTTAACAGATTTTGGGCAGTCGGAGTTGATAGACTTTATACTTTATGTAGAAATCGCGTAGTGTATGATGGGCACAGACTCTGATTTTTTTAAACTTTAGACTTAAACTTTAGGCCTTTGCAATGACCCCGCCACCTTTGAACTCTTGATGGAGCAGGTGCTGGCTGGTATCTCTCGTGGTATCTCTCGTCGCTGTTGTGGGGTATATATAGCATGCGTTAACAGGGATGGGTAATTTCGGTCCTGGAGGGCCAATGTCCTGCAGAGTTTAGCTCCAGTCCTGATAAAACTCACCTGCCTTTAGCTTTCTAGTAGTCCTGAAGCCCTTGATTAGCTTGTTCAGGTGTGTTTGATTAGGGTTGGAGCTAAATTCTGCAGGACAGTGGCCCTCCAGGACCGAAGTTGCCTGTCCCTGATCTAGATGACCTGTTAGTGCATGCAGAAGACTTTGAGGGAGACTTGCAACATCTCTAAGAAGTCTTCGCTGCTATCCGCTGAGCCAGTTTGCACCTCAAACCCAAGAAGTGTGTGCCGCAGGAGTCGCCTCTGACCCAACCAAGGTAACAGTGGTGCGAGCGTCCCGTGTCAAAGAACCAAAGAACTGAGCTGCGTAGCTTCTTGTGGCTGGCATCATACTTTAACCAGTTCATCCAGAACTTTCCCACCATTGCCCACCCGTTGCAATGGAAAAAGGGCGACCCTTCGTCTGGAAGGATGTTTGCGAATAAACATTCAATCGGTTGCGTGAGGCACTGACAAAGGCTCCAGTGTTGGCATACCCTGACCCGAGATGGCCGTTCATCATTGACACCGATGCCAGCAACGTGTGTAAAGGTGCAGTGTTGTCGCAGGAAGGTGACAAGGGGGAGTATGCTGTGGCATGTAGTGGCTGGAGTTTCTCCAGGGTATGCCAACACTAGAGCCTTTGTCCGTGCCTCACACAACTGATTGAATCCCTCTTCACAAGCATCATTCCAGACAAAGGGTTGCCCTTTTTCCGTTAGCTGGTGCAACGGCTTAGCAATGGTTGGATAGTTCTGGACGAGAAGCTACACAGCTTGGTTTTCTTCTTTGGCACAGGCCACTCTCTCACCACTGTTACCTTGGTCGGGTCAGTGGCGACTCCTGCAGCACTCACTATGTGTCCCAGGTCTTTAAGATTGAGCACCGGGCTTGTCGATATCACAGTAATGTGGACACCCTGTCTCGCTGCCCGTGTGAAGTGGTCGAATGCCGCTAGTGCCAAAGACTGGAAGAATATGAAAAAGCAACACAAGACATGATGGTGTAGCAGGCCGACAAGGAGGATGGCAACTGGCCCACCTAGGGCATCATAAGTTACAGCAGTTACAAGAAGCTGACTCCACCCTGAAGAGGCTATGTGAGTGGCTGGTCACGGGACAGCGACCAGAACGGCAAGAGATAAGGGCCCTCGAACCAAAAGTAAAAGCCTACTACTCTCTGCATGACAGTCTGCTATATGCAAGCTCAGTCCTTGAGGGGGCTGTTTGCGTGCATTGCGAGCACTTTCCCATGAGGAAACTTCGCTCTCATCTGGCCCTTTTTTTGAGGGAATCAGGCTAGCCATCTGTGCATCGCGGTTCAGGACTCAGCTGCAGCTGAGGTGAGTAGCAGACTGAAGTTGTGGGGCTCGCAGGTGGAGCTTGTGGATGAATTCGAGAGAGGTATGATTATTTCTCATTCATCTGTGGCTGATGAGGGTGAGCTGCCGGATGATGATGTGTTATCTCTTACATCATCTGATCCAGCAGCGAGCGCGCTCCTTGATTCAAGCCATGATGAGCAAGATGTGGCTGATGAGATCAATGATGCTTCCGAGGGCTCTCAGCCCGCTTGCCCCACATATAACGAGTTATTGGATGTTATGTCCTGCGCCGTGGCGAGATTAGACCTGCCATGGAAACGTGAGAAGCACGAGCCCCCTCGCGGCCTTCTCTACGAACGTTTCCTGTCGGGACATAATCGTCCAGCTCATACGAGCCATCCCTTTCCCCCAGATCTTCACACTGAGGTGCAGAGATCTTGGGGAAAGCCATATTCTGCCTGCATCCATTGCACTCATGCAAATTATGCTGATGTTGAGGGAATGCAGGAGCCAGGCGGGGCTCTGACACATTTTTTACATCCGTCCCTGAAGCTGGACCTATGTTTTTGGCAGTTTGTTTACTTTTACATCTGCCTTTCTGATGGTTTGGCATTAGTGGCTAGTTGTGAATGCGCTGTCTGACGCCAAATAGTACTGAGTAGTAGGCTCTCTGTGAGCCTCCTTAGTGACTTTTTTGTTTTAACAGGGTTTTTTTCCGCTTCCTTGAGTTTCACTCAGAAAGCGTTATCTAGTTATCTAGTACTAAGTAACTAGTTTTCTGTTTTTTGACGTTGTTAGGCCAATGTTTTAAGGCCTCCGTCTGCAGAGCTCCACCTGCTGGTGATGCTGAGTTAAGCTTTTTTAGCCCTTTTTAGGAAGCGCTTTTTGCCTGTAAAAAAATGCTTTTTCAAGCAGTGTTGTCAAGTTGTTAGGCTCTTTTTTGAACCTCCTTGGATACTGTTTTTTTTTAGAATCTGCTATCAACATCTGGCTGTATTGATAGAAGTGCTTTTTAGCTTGATTTAGCTTTATTTTTACATTATGAGCGTCGTTAGGCTTCCTCTCTTTTGACAATGTTGTCTTTATTAAGGCCTCCGCTCTCTAGAGCTCCACAGGCTCTAGTAGGCTCTCTGTGAGCCTCCTTGCAATATATCATGTGTGTGGAGCATTGTTAGGCCTCTTCTCGATAAGCATCGTTATGCTGAGGCCTGCACTCCTGGAGCTCAGCTTTTATTTGCTAAATTGTCAGGCTATCTGTGAGCCTCTTTGGCAAAATCATCAGGCCTCCTCTCGCTGAGAGAGTCATCTTTATTGAGGTCTCCGCTCTCTTGAGCTCCGCCCTCTTGAGCTCCGCCATGATAGCAGCCATGAGTTGTAGGCTCTCTGTGAGCCTCCTTGCAAGATGTTCTGAGTGTGGAACGTTGTTAGGCCTCTTCTCGATAAAAGAGTCGTTATGTTGAGGCCTACACTCCTGGAGCTCGGCTTTTATTTTGCTTAAATTTGAGTGTCGTCAGGCCTCCTCTCGTTCAGAGAGTTATCTTTATTGAGGCCTGATCATTGTTAGGCCTCCTCTGATGCTGAGGCCTCCGCTCCTAGAGCTCGGCTATTATTTGCCAAGTCGTCAGGCTCTCTGTGAGCCTCCTTGGCTAATATGAGTGTCGTCAGGCCTCCACTCATTTTAGAGAGTTATCTTTCTTGAGGCCTCCGCTCTCTAGAGCTCCACCAGGATAGTATTTTCGGGTTGTAGGCTCTCTTTGAGCCTCCTTGCAGATATCTGGTGTGTGGAACATTGTTAGGCCTCCTCTCTATTTAGAGAGTCATTTTCTAGGCCTCTGCTCCTGAAGCGTGGCTAGGCGGTAGGATAGTATGCTTGGTAGTTAGGCTCCCTTGGAGCCTCCTTGGCTACTTAAAGTGTTGCTAGGCCTCCTCTCAATCTGAGAGGCATTCTATAGGCCTCCACTCTGCAGAGCTTCGTGGGCCAGCTGATTCAACCCGTCGCTTCCCTTGGGTTAGAGTGTTTCCAGGCCTCTTGTTGAGGCCTCCACTCTCCAGGGCTGCTTTTAGGTAAGTTGAGTATTTTAGGCTCTCCGTGAGCCTCTTGGAAGCTGGCCTAAGTATGAACGTAGTTAGGCTTCCTCTCTTTAGAGTTATCCTTTTGAGGCCTCTGTTCTTGAGAAGCTCTGACCTATGATTGTCACTGGTGCACCTTAGGAATGAAGACTCTAAGATTTTGACTTAGCTCAGCCAATAAGGCACTCATCCCTTCAACACGGCAGCGTGGGTATTCCGTTCCCCATAGCGACCCCTAGGGGATGCAGCGCATAGTCTGCACTATTCAAAATTACTTTACTGTTTGGTGTGACATATTCAAGTGGTTTTCTGACATTATTTGGCTATTCTTTTTCTCTATGGGACCATAATGTCTCTGTATAAAGTACCATTATGTATGGAATGAATATTGCTAAGAGTATCATTCTAAGGCTTTGGAAGTTGGATACTATTCCTCAGTTTAAGACCTGGTTGACTTATCTCGCTGGTATATTGCACATGAAGAGAATCAATTATGGAGTTATGGGTATCCTTGATAAATTTCACAGTATATGGCAACCATTTCTGGATCATTTTGCCCAGTCTAATGCCAACTCTGACCGGTAATGTAGTCCATAGTATGCTGCTTGCCCTCTATTGAGTGATTTTTTTGAAGTGTGATTCACCGAAACTGTGTTTACATCCTGGTTGTTGTTGTTGTTTTCGTTTGTTTGTTTCTTTTTTCTTTTTTGGTGTTTGTTTTGTGTTTTTGGTTTTTGTTTCAGCATTTATGAGGTTAATGCAGGGAATCCCCATTTTCAAAAGAATAGTACAGATAGAACATTGTTGCTGTTTTTGTTTCAAGCCATTTGCCGATATAATCCTGAATAAACGCATCAGTGAGCTAGATCCTCTGGTTTGTCACCACAAAGACATAACAGTATGTTCTATATAGTATGAATGTGTTTAGGATGAATGAAATTCGGACATCCGCCATGTCGTCACTGTCGTGTGACCTACAGGGTCAGTTGCGTCGCTTCACCGCCAATCACAAATCCTCTCTCGTGGTCTCATGGGATAGTAAATTGTCCATCAAATACGCACTTTAGAATCTCAGCGGAAATAGTAGGTCATCTAGGTGCTTTTCACCTACTATTTTTTGAATACTATGCATTCGAATGTTTTCATTCGTCATGCCTCTCCTAGCAACGAGGTACATATTTCTGCTTGAATTTGAGTTTGGAATGACTTGAAAGTCTCAGTCGTTTAGTGCATGCCCAGTTTTTCTCTTTAACTACAGTACTACTGTTTTTAAAAATGTATAGATTTTAAAAGTCATGTAGTGTACTCCAGCCTTAATGGTGCTTGAAAGTCATTATTCTTTCCATTTCTTTTTCTTGCGGTCAGCTGACCTCTTTGGTTATGATTTGAGCATCTGATGCATCATAGAAACGAAAAAGGCACTCACATGAGGTTTAATAATAAAAATATTAAAATAGGGCATATAACAATAAAAGTCACAATGACATGCTGCCGCTAGAAAAGGAAGGCATCACACTCTGTGGGAACCTCTCGGTTGTGACTTTTAATGTTATAGCCCTATTTTAATAAAAATTTTATTATTAAAATTACTTGGATTTCTTGTTTCATAGCCTGCATATCCCTCAAAAGAGCACCTAACAGCATTGAAGCGAACAGCTTCTTGCTGACAGAATTTATTGTGATTTTGAAATTTTCTGCCTGCATAATTAGAAACATGATGAGTAATGTTTTAGAATACATTTATCAAACATTTTGCTATTTTTTGTCCACTTAATGTTTTAGGCTGCATTGCTCACCACAGCTTCATATTAGTGCGTTATTATTATTATTATTATTATTATTACTTTACTTCAGTTCTATTTAGATTTAGTTCTTTTGCAATTAAAATCTGTTGACAGCAATGTATGGTAAACAGCAGGAACACTTATTCTGTTTGTTCACCTGGGCTCTCACTATAATGTGAGCCAAAAAAAGAGAACCTCAATAGTTCCATTAGTCTGTGTTTATACCAACTGAGCATTACTGAAGCACCCACAGAGATGGGATGCAACCACCCAGAGTGGTTTAAAGAAACTCACAGAATGCTGGAGACTGAGAATAACACACACCTCACATGCCTGATATCAAGAGCTGTTTTAGTCTGTTTCTGCTCAATGTGTTATCATTAGACCTAGGATATAGCATATCTATATTAAAAAAAACGCACAAATATTTTGACAACATTCAATACATATCTTGATATTAGGTCTAAAATAGCTTATGGGGGTTTGTTTGTTTTTTTAATCTGAGAAACAATAATTTGGACAAAATAATATGGAAGCCTGTCTTCACTTCAGAGTGAAAGTAATTGTGACTTATATCTTCCAATTGTACAGTGACCGAGAGGGGACATGTTCGGTTTACTTAGTGTGATATGTGGTGATAATTTTTTTGAAGTAACGACATCCTTATGTCGTGGCCACACAATGTGAAGTCATGGCCTTGAGATCCTATATTTTTCTCGTGGCCATGATTCTTATGTTGAGGGAATGACATCTATTTCTCATGGCTACGAGTTTAATGCGTAAACAAACCTGCGTGATAGGTTTTATTGATCCGCGTATACTAAATGAGGCAAGAGTGTAGAGTTACATTCAAGGTATTTTAATGAATGAAGAAATTTTTTTTTCACAGGAAAAAAACTTTTAAATATGTAATTTTGGAGATCAAAGAAGAGCTTTAAGGGATAAAATTATTGACTACAGGGGGACTTTAACCTATATTATAGGCCTATTATATTATTGCGCACGATGTTGCCATAGACAGCATTCAAATGAAGTTTGTTATTATCAATACATGTTAAAAGAATATGTAAAAACATAAAATAATATAGGCCTACAAGAAAACATTTGTATCTATCCCATCCCACAGCCGTTAAAATCTATTCACTGATCGTGTCTTCATTTAGTATTTTTATATTATTGGTTATATTTTTTTTATTCATTGTGTATTTCCTTTATTTTCACTTTCATTTAATGCATCTCTTTGCCTAATTAACATTCTGTATATTATGTTACTTAAAGTATATGTTTTGTAAAATACTGTAAATGATCATGTCAATAAAGTTTTTTACTTTATGACTGTATTTCTGTAGGCTACAACAGCATGTGATGATAAGAGCGTTTTCATTTTAGAACGCATTTGAATGAAGTTCAAATATTTTTTGAAAATGTGTTACATTTGTTTGTTATTATACATAAAAATTTTTTATTATTATTAGGCTATATTATATCTCTTAATGTGACATCATTAAATCAAATTTATTTATATACTGCTTTTCACAATACATGTTCAAAGCAGCTTTACAGACAATCATGATGTTAATGTTTATAATCTTAATATCTCCATGAATTATAGTCACATTTAGCAGATTAGAGCTGGGCGATAATATAGTTTAGAGCAGGGGTTCTTAACTCTGGCCCTTGAGATCCACTTTCCAGGACAGTTTAGCTCCAACCCTAATCAAACACACCTGAACAAGCTAATCGAAGTCTTCAGGATTAGAAAGATTTTAGCTGCATCTGAGCTCCCTAACTCCCGAGCTTTTGAATCAGTATACGATTGTACACGATTCCGGGCACTCGTAAGGACCCTGGTTCACCACACATTGGGACAGTGATTACTCAATTAAAATAATCAAAATATCCGGACGCAACCGAGCTTTATAATGGCAGTCAACAGGGTTCACAAGTATGAGCTTGAAGAAAGTGCTTCCATCCACATCCATCCATCATAAATGTGTAGGGAAGAGCGGGGCACAACCTAACTCTTTTTGACTTTCTCAGTTTGTGTAAATCTACTTAGGGTTCAGAGAATTTCTTTTGTTCCACATTAATTTCACACGTCTGGCACAAATATGTGGCTTTGTTTCATTAATACAGTGTATACTTTTTTTTCTTTATTTATCCCAAAAGAAGGGAAGTGAAATGTGACAACATGCCCCATAAGTGGGGCAGATTGTAACATGTGATGGGGCACGTTGTAACATGACCATATGACAGCTAAAAATGTTATCTGATTTAATTAAAAAAATATGTACATGACAAACTAAAATATTTTGTCAATAAAAGACATTATAAAATTCATATAAAATAATAGCATTATTTTTAGAAATTCAAATTTAAATAATTTTGTAGTTTGACAACGAACACGCTGCAAAACACAGCTATACAGCACTGGTCAAAACAATACACCCAAACAGATGAAGAAACATATTCAGACATTCAGAAAAACACAGCGCTGAACAAAAACACTCCTCTCCCTCCACTCACAGCTCTCACAGAACAGGAGACAAATAGAAGAGACAGTACAAATGCTGAACATTTCTTGAAATAATATTTTCTGGATGTTCAGGTTCTTCCTCTCAGTCTTTATTCACCTTTTTTTCCCATGGTTTCTCAACAGAAATTCATAAAAGTTGATTATGCCAGTTGTATCGTAACTGTATTGAACAGTATAGTTCTAATAGCGGGGCACATTGTAACGCAGTGTTACAACGAACCCTATCTGCGCAACTGGAATTTAAACCTGGTTAGTGTCTTCTGATAGTTAGTGAAGCATTAAAGTACTACCCAAACTGCTAAACAACAGATTGGAGATTAAAATAATATCAGATTTGTCTAATTTTAAATAAAAACATAAAATATAGATGAAAAATTAGCTTAAGTAAGAAATTTACTTTTGCTATTGTTAAATAAATGTTCAGGTGATATCTTCCAAAGATTTTTGAATTTTGGCACAATTTTTTCTCTATACATTGTCGATATGGCAACTAGTAAATACGCTAAATTTCTTCATGCTAGTGTGTGTGTCAGTATTTAAACCACGTGTGTTACAACTAACCCTGCATTAGTTTGTGCCCCGCGCTCCACTTCACACAGCTCCGGGAGGTTAATAAAGGCCGTCTGAAGCGAATCAATGTATTTGTGTAAAAAAATATCAATATTTAAACAAGTTATGAAATAAAATATCTAGCTTCCGCCAGACCGCATATTCAATGTACGAAGAAAGTGTAAAACTCTTGCAGTTCACAAAGCTTACGCTACGTCCTACACCTTCTCTATTCAACTTGCGGAAAAAGTGTAACTGACACAACGCCAATTTACACTTTCTTCGTAACTTGAATACGGAAGGCGGTCTGGCGGAAGCTGGATGGATGTGGATGGAAGCACTTTCTTCAGCTCATACTCGTGAACCCTGTTGACTGCCATTATAAAGCTTGGATGCGTCAGGATATTTATTAATATTTCTCAGATTATGTTCATCATAAAGAAGAAAGTCATATACACCTAGGATGGCTTGAGGGTAAGTAAAGCTTGGGCTAATTTTCATTTGAAAGTGAACTAATCCTTTAATTATAAATGTTAACTAGATGTGGCCTGTTGCACAAAGCCAGTTTCAGTTTCTACCCAGGTAAGTTCAAGATTTTCGGGCTTTTGAAGGTGGATTGGTTTTTAGCGGGTTTCATTGCTATGGTAACTTACGCTACATGGCTAACCTGCTCCGGAGCAGGTTTTATTCTGGGTTAGAGATCGTAAACCCAAACTGGACCAATCAGCTGTGAGTAAAGTGACACGTATCTGATGCAATAAAGCCACTCCCCCTGTATCTCTCGCTCCAAATTAAGCAGTTTATAGTGAAAACATTTTAGAGACGAAATTGCTCATCTTTTGCTGCTAATTATTTATTATATTTATATTATATGAATTATGTATAATTCATATAATAGTATATTCATCTAATTATTATATTACTTGACAATTAATATTTAACTTTGCTTTTAAATTGATATAAATATAATACATGCATCGATATATATAAAGCTTTTAAACAAATTAAGCGTATTCATTTGAGCTCTTTGTGAATCTAATATAAATTATTATATTATAAATTAGGCATATTTCTTTGATTCACATGCATTGATATAGTCAGATATTTTCTTTCAGCTGCCTTCTCAAACTTTCACTGCAGCAGTGTTTATTCCTGCCTTGTAAATGCATTTAATTTCATGATATTTTTCATAACGATCTCTTAATCTTCAGAAGATAAGTGAATTGCGCGGCTGTCTCGTGAGAAGTGAATCAAACGGACGCTCTGCATGTTCCGTGTGATTGGCTGTTTGCCGCACGTGTCACACTTTCAGGTGCACGCGCTTCAGAGTTAATCACAAACTCTGGATTAAACCTGAGTTGACAGAGAAAGTTTATACCGAGCGTTGTGCAACATCTGATCCTGATCTTAACCAGTTTGGATTTATCTGGATTTGTCAACTCTAAACCTACTCTGAAACTCAGAGTTTGTTCAACTAGCTTCATGCAACAGGCCACTGTCTAGCATTGTGTTTATGCTGACATATAATAAAAAAATGGTTTGTCTTCTCAAATTTTTTTATCGCATGCCATTATATCTATTGGGTTGGCTCTTGTTTTATGTTTCGCACTTCATAAATGTGACGTAATTTTCGGTAAGGGAACATAGTGAGGAATGTTTCAGTGCACTGAAAGAATTTTGCAATTAAGACAGCCCTTAAAGTGGCTGACTCCCTGATCAGTGCCCTGACAACTGAACTAGGAAGCTGAGTGAGATGCAACCATAGGCAGGTGAGTTTGTATGTATAAATTAGGGGTGTAACAGTACATGTATTCATCCCAAACCGTACGGTACGGACAACGAATATAGTCAGTCACGGGCAATCCATGCTCCAATCCAGAAGGGGGCACTGCTTGCTAACCACCACAACAGGAAAAAGACCAGAAGAAGAACAGCGCATACGCAAATGACTTGAGTACTTGAAAACAAAGTTCAAAATATAGTGTGCACGCGTTGAATGCGTTTTTCTGCGCTCATGGACATTAGAATAGATGCTTTTGACGAGATGCTTTAGAGTTTTGTAGCTGATTGTGACCAAATACCATTTGTTTTTTATTCTACATCCCATAATCTTACCCAATACCTAAACTTAAAAACTACCTTACTAACTATTAATAAGCAGTAATTAGGAGTTTATTGAGGCAAAAGTCGTAGTTAATAGTTAGTTAGTGAGAATTGGACCCTAAACTATAAACTCAGGTAATACTCAGGTTTCAGCTTCTTTTTACAAAAATATTTTAAAACATAACATGCCATGTAGGGACTACCATAAATAGTTATGAGTAATGATGCAAACAAATTGGTAAATATGTGCTTTGAAGCGATTAATTGAAACGGACCATTTAAGAGACATTAAATTAATCAAATTAAGCAATACAATTGTCGTTCAATAGGTTTAAACAAGAGAACCGATTAACAGTTCTTTCAACATTGTTGAACAAGTCACAAGGCATGTAGGGAGAAATTAGCAGACTGACAAGGGCTTTAGCAACTGTCACTTTAAGATTACTGTGATAACATCACTAATTTCAAATCACTGCAATAGCATTGTAATTGTTCAACTAAATATATCATCCAGTTTATTGTTCATCTAACACAGCCCGTCCACATTTATCCCAGCATCCTTGAATATGTGCTAATGAAGGTTTGTGCTAAGTAAATAAGTTGTCTCTGACATTTAGCTCATCATTCTGTTTAAAATTACCAGCTGCAATTGATTCCTGTCAAATGGGTATTTTTGAATGCGTGTCAAATGTGAAAATACGTTCTGCAAAAAATCCTGATTGAAGACAACAGTAATGATGAGATACGCATTTAAGCCACAAATTAAATATGCAGCATACTGCTCTTGTAACAACTGACTGATTGGTAAAGAGAAAATAACAGAAAACACAATCACTGCTTTGCAGTAGCTTGTTACAGGAAACACCAAAGAGCATTTATGCTTAATCTATAAACCATTTACTCACTTAATTAGAGGGCGCTAGTGAATGAGGTTCATTTGCATTTCAACAGCAAGCACCCTTTCAAACGGCAAGGCCTACATGTGACTGCAGCCGAGACACATCTTTGACTCAAATCATGCTGGCTTTCATTAGTGTCTTTTGGAGTTTCTGTTTACTGCTGTTTGGTTTGACAGAGCGTATATCGTGAGGAACACACAAATCTCATGTCCCACTGATTCATTTGTATGAGTAACTTGACTTGCGAAGTCAAGGCTCTATTGAAGGGCTTCTATAAGTGACTTCTCTTTTCTATGCGGAAAGTGGTTCGGTATAGAGAACTGGAAATTTCAGGGAAAATTGTGGCTGTGCTCATTAGAGTTTGAAAAAGTCACTTCGTTATATGAGCCAACCTAACTTTCATCATGAACTAGCACCTATATGGTGCAAACTGCATGTTTGGCACCACACGCCCCCACAAGACACAATCAAGTAGCTCACTTCTTCTTCACAGCCATTTCAGCCCATCTGTTACTAGTTTAAAATTTAGCACAAGAGTTGATTTATGAATAAAGCTAACCAAAATGTATCTCTTTCCTTATTAATATGCCAAAACCCCCACCCTTCAGGTCTCTGAAAGCAGTATTCCAGGATGGATGGCAGTGGTGGTGAATGGCTCAGCACTCCGGTGACCTCGTCTTGCTTGGAAAACGTTACAATGGAAAATTCCAGCTTGGGTCAAATCTACGAAGTCATGCTGCAGTCGACGAACACGACTAAGCGCAATCCTCAGTTTGTTGGCGTGGAGCTCCTTCAGTCTTTTAAACCTCTCATCATCCCGTGCTACGCTCTTGTGGTCCTTGTGGGAGTTTTCGGGAACTATCTGCTGCTTTACGTCATCTGCCACACCAAAAAAATGCACAATGTGACCAACTTCTTCATCGGTAACCTGGCATTTTCTGACATGCTGATGTGTGCCACCTGTGTGCCCTTTACCCTGGCATATGCTTTTAATCCTCGCGGGTGGGTTTTTGGAAGATTCATGTGCTACCTGGTGTTTCTCATTCAGCCTGTGACGGTGTATGTGTCAGTATTCACACTGACAGCCATTGGAGTGGACAGGTGAGCGATGCATCTGAGTGTTGTGTCTCTTGACAGTGTGACTAATTTATCATTGCATCAACTTCAACTAGCATTCTGGGGCCTTTGTAGTGCATGTTTATGTAACAGACATGATCGGTTGATTAACTGTGTAAAAAACTGTTCAAAACATTTTTAATGTTTTTTTTTTTTTTTTTTATAAGGCTGCATTTATTTAATCAAAATACAGTACAGTAATATTGTGCAATATTACACTTAAAATATATTTTCTATTTTAAAGCGTTAGTTCACCCCAAAATGAAAATTCTGTCATGAATTACTCACCCTCATGTCGTTCCACACCCGTAAGACCTTCGTTCATCTTCGGAACACAAATAAATATATTTTTGATAAAATCCGATGGTGAGGCCTGCATTGATACACGCTCCGAACCACCGATTCAAAACAAAAGATTCGTAAAGCTTCGAAGCTTCATGAAGCAGTGTTTTGAAATCGCCCCATCACTAGGTATTGTTAAATAAAGTCGTTATTTTGGGTTTTTTTTGGCAGACAAAAAGTATTCTCGTCACTTCATAACATTAAGGTTGAACCACTGTACTCACATGAACTGTTTTAAATACGTCTTTAGTAGCTTTCTGGGCACTGAAAGTGTTAATTGTCTTGCTGGCAATGGAGGCCTCACTGAGCCATCGGATTTTATGAAAAATATCTTAATTTGTATTCTTAAGATGAACGAAGGTCTTACGGGTGTGGAACGACATGAGGGTGAGTAATTTATGACAGAATTTTCATTTTTGGGTGAAGTAACCCTTTAAAAGGATTAATTCACTTTCAAATGAAAATTAGCCCAAGCTTTACTCACCCTCAAGCCATCCTAGGTGTATATGACTTTCTTCTTTCTGATGAACACAATCAGAGATATATTAATAAATATCCTGACGCATCTGAGCTTTATAATGGCAGTGAGCGGAATCAACGAGTATGAGCTGAAGAAAGTGTCTCCATCCACATCCATCCATCATAAACGTATTCCACACGGCTCCGGGGGGTTAATAAAGGCCTTCTGAAGCAAAGCGATGGGTTTGTGTAAAAAAAAAAAATACGGAATGCGGTCTGGCGGAAACTAGATAATTTACTTCTTAACTTGTTAAAAATGGATATTTTTTTACACAAACCCATCGCTTTGCTTCAGAAGGCCTTTATTAACCCCCCGGTGCTGTGTGGAATACGTTTATGATGGATGGATGTGGATGGAAGCACTTTCTTCATACTCATTGGTCCCATTCACTGCCATTATAAAACTCTGATGCATCAGGATATTTATTAATATATCTCCGATTGTGTTCATCATAACATTGTTGACAGACTTGTTATACTAACTCCGCCTACTATTGTCTGATTGAGCCAGACAGTTACAAAAGAAATCCTACTGATAACAGAATCAGTGACGTGGAGAGTAAGGCGGGGGGCGCTAACTTGTGACGTGACTGTCTGTCACAAGTTTGAATCTACCTTTTTCCAAACTCATAAAAATTTTATAACAACAGGAGTTTTTCATTGTACTGAGATCTGAAGGTACTCAATACATTAAATAATGCAAAGGCACATTTTCCCATTGCATGGTTTTTATTTGCATATCCTTTCACAAAGACAAAGTATGTGTCGCCTTGCTGGCAAGAGTGTGTTGCACCACAATTATGCAGATAAAAATCAACCAATTGAAACTTAAGGGTTTGCATGATGCTTTAGAGAAATATAAATCTACTGCCACAGCCACATGTCATAATCAGTTCAAAAAGAGCATAGGCGATCATATGATGACTGGATTCTGTAAATTATCATGATTTGTTTAAAATCATTAAACAAAAAAAAGTTTCCACCAATAATTAATTGTTTCTTTAAATTCTTTTACATCTCAGATGTTGATTTTAGCAGATTTTTTAAATAGATTTCAAACTTTTGGTTTTTGTTATATGAAGGTCACAATAAAAATGTCTTGGAAACCATTTTTACCATGCCTTAATTATTTATTTTTTTGCTGCTTTTCAAATAACTTTATAATTTGTCCTTGTCATAGACCCAGACCTTGAGTCTTAAACTACTGTATTACAATCCATCATATAAAAAAAAAATAATATTTAAATATGTAAAAGTATAATCAAGAATTTTAAGCACAATACATTACTTGAGATGTGCTGGAAATGAGACTGGTGGGAATTTTAATGACTTTCAGACAAAAAGAAGGTTTTTTTTGTTTTTTTAAATTGAGAATGTGAAAACTGTTAAGTTTTAAGAGAGTTTATTTTCTAAAAGCCCACATTGTTTGAACTCCCCAGGCAACCAGTTTGGTGATTTTCAGCTCAATTTGAATAAAGCTGTAATCTAAACAGCTCTTTTTCAGGGTACCAGACGACCCTGTTAAGTGCCGCTATGGAGCGTTCGTTTTTAAATGAGTAATTTTATCTGTAGGATACAAAAAAGGCCATGAGAATGCATGATATTACGTGTACCTCCATCTTACATGTGACAAACAGTGACTTGTACAGTGACTTATTCTGCAAATACATAGACACATAAACACTTAAGCTAGAAGGCTAAAGTAACGTCAACGTGTTGCCAAATGTGAAATACCACGGACAACTAAGATAAACCAGGAATTGTTTTCCCCATTTCTGAAGATATGTATTCATAGAGGATCTTCTCTATTTTAAATTTGTGACTTTGTAAAGCCTTTAACCTTCACACTCTCGTCCCTGCGTAGGTGCTTGAGTCAGTGATGGATGATGGTGCTGCATGTTAGGCGCAGAATATGAAAAATTGGTGGTTTGTAGTATAATAAGTGCATTAGGAATCCATTTACCTTACAGTGAAGGCTTTTTTTGCGCATTCAAGGCTGTCACCTCCTGTACGTGGTCTGGTGGTTCATCTTCAGTGCTTTTACGTGTAGTGAAACCCACATGAATACTGTCTTTGAAAGCCCCTGATATTATCGTTGGGTTTAGATGCAGACCCATTCAACCAGGCTGGACTGAAGGCGTGAAAATGTCTGTCCATTGAAGAGGTAACACATTGCCGCATGTCTTCTTAAGCAAGACATGGTACGGGTCCTGCTCACCTTGAAGCAAATAAAGAGTTCGTTTAGAGGTCTTGTTTTGATCCAGTTTTTTACAGCTCACTAAATGACTCTACAAAATCAACATGCTAAATCTCTTGTTCAGCTTATTACACTGTCTTTATATCCTAACACAAAGCTCAGAAACTCAAATATCATCAATGATTCTAAGAATTAATATTTCTGATTCTTAATGCAAAGACAGTTTTTAGCAGTGTTGCTTAGTGTCACTACAAATACTAAAGCTTGAACTGACAATGAAAAGAATTGTGTAAATTATAAAAAATATAGGGCTATATGTAAAATATGATTCCTTTGTAAGTAAATTTTGAACAAGAACAAATTCAACCGTTAATGCCAATTATAATAATACATGAATCAGTCAGATAAAGAATCATTTTCAGCATGGCAATGCATATAAAACTAACTAATCAAATACGCAATACTAAACTGACTTACCACGTTAAGGGCTGGTTCACATACAGTAGTGTTTTTGCGTTCTATGGCGTTGCGTTACATTTGTTTGTCTATGTAAACATGCACTAGACAGGCGTCTCTTTCAACGTCTCGCGCATGATTGCCACGTTTTTAAAATGCCATGTCAAGTTAACAAAAAAAGTTTAACTTTTAAAAGCGTTCTTAGCCATTCCGTTGCGCTGCGTGATTGATGTCTTCGTTAGCATTTTTGGAGACCGACGTGAATGAATTTTAGCGCCACCTTTGAATTGAATATGACTCTTTTTAGGACACGATTCCCAACGCGCCCGATTTAAGGAATCGATTCTTTATGGAATCGAGTCTCAGCCCTAAGAGTCCCACCACATTGATTGAACTAACCATGCCTTGTCATAAAAAGGTCAAATTATCTGATATTGTTAAAGGCATGCAGTATCAGATAACCTTGACCTTGACACATAGTCATGAAGGTCTGCAGTGAAACAGTTCTGATATAGCAGATATAGCTATAAGAAATAATAATTTTTTCTGTTACCCTGAATGTCCACTACAGCGGCAAAACTCCACTCAGTGCCGCCGACAACAAAATGTCTCCGCTTTGGGGTGTGTCTGTAGCGAGTCGAGTGTGTTTAATCTGCTTTTTTTTTTCAACATACGTGCAATATAATCATTACAGATATAAGCAATTACAGTTGGAAAGAGGCAAGCTTTGATTCCGAATGCCATAAGTAAAATTATGTCAATTATATAAACTTTTGTAAACTCAGCCAGCTAATCACAATGAAAGCATCCAAACTGTTCAAAGTCAGAGTTGGAAACATCTTGAAAAAAATGTGTCTTTTCCCACAAATTTTGTATGTATGCAAATTGCATAATATCCAAGGTAGGCTACATTTCTAGTCATTGATTTCTGTCCCTGCTATTTACATTCACAGACATAACCAACTGTGTTCATGTGAACTTTGAGTGTTTTTGACATAACTTTGTTATTTGACAGTTTAAACACAATAAGACATGAAAAAGAAGTTAGTTTAATACTCACGAGAAGTGCCATCTGATAGCCAGCTGTCTGTGCGTGCTTTAGATGTTTGCGCTCAGAAAATGAAAAATTAGAACTGATATAGCTTTAAAACGCATGCAGATAATAAACTTTCATGATGAAGAACTGCAATGTCTGTGAGCATGGCCACGATAGAGATGATAATCAAAACTAAACATACAGTATGTTTTGTTAGTTTTTGGCAGAGGTACTAGTTGTAGCTACTGGCTTCGCCCTCTTCTGGAAAGCGGGGTGGGGAGTAGCAGCTCATTTGCATTTAAAGACACATGCACGAAAATAGCATGGGTATTTAATAAAAATGGATATTTACAACATTGTATAATAAATGATCTGTGAGGTATTTTGAGGTGAAATTTCACAGACACATTCTGGGGACACCTGAGACTTAAATTACATCTTGAAAAAAGGGGCATAATAGGTCCTCAAAAATAACAAATAATTTATCATAAGCGTTTATGCTGGGATGTGTAGGTTGTGGCTAGGCGACGCATAGCATGAATGTTGCAGGTGGGAGTGAGAGAAGGTAACATATATTTTTGCGGGAGTAGGACTGAAAAATCTGTCCCATGCAGGTCTCTAGTTTATAGTTCCACATCTGGGACGGCATGAGGGTGAGTAAATAATGAGAGAATTTTCAGTGTGATCATGACAGAAGACGTGTTGAACTGTTGCCTCAGATACAGATGTGAGATCACTGCCATAACTTGTTTCCTCATTTTAACTTCCAGATACTACGCTACAGTTCATCCACTGAAGAAGCGCATATCAGTTCTGGCCTGCACGTACCTTCTCTCTGGGATCTGGATTCTGTCATGTGGTCTGGTAGCTCCTGCTGTGGCCCACACGTACCATGTGGAGTTCAAGGACGAAGGTTTCACCATCTGCGAGGAGTTCTGGATGGGTCAGGAGAGAGAGCGACTAGCCTATGCTTATAGCACGCTCTTCATCACCTATGTTCTTCCACTGTCTGCTCTTTGCATCTCCTACTTGTGCATTTCGGTGAAGCTTCGCAATTGTGTGGTGCCGGGTCATCGTACCCAGAGCCAAGCGGAAGCCCAGAGGGCTCGGAAACGCAAGACGTTTCGCCTGGTGTCCTTGGTCGTTGCTGCTTTTGGGATCTGCTGGCTGCCAATAAGCGTCTTCAATGTTCTTCGGGATATTGATATAGACCTGATTGACAAGCGCTACTTCCTGTTGATCCAGCTGTTGTGTCACTTGTGTGGAATGAGTTCATCTTGTTGTAACCCATTTTTATACGCATGGCTGCATGACCGTTTCAGGGCAGAATTGCGAAAGATGTTTACCTGCCATCGACGGATTGGCATCGGGATTCCTGCTAACAACTGTGCCACTGCTAGCGTGGTTCTCTGACAGAAAATGAGCAGGTTGAGTTAGTTCAAAGACCACCAAGGCTAGCAGAACAAGATTTTGGAATGGAGAAAATGTTCACATCGGTCCTGGCCATAACTCTGCCATCTGTAAAGTTCCTCCATGTGCATCTTGTTCTAGATGGACACAGATGGTCCTTTTTGGAAGTACAAGCCATGTCTGCTGATGAGAAAGCTATTGGATTAAGCCACAAGATTTGACCATGCTGTCTGTGATTTGAATTTGGATTACTTAAAAAAGGAAACAGGCTTGTGATGTTGGTCTCATCACAGAGAATGATCCCTAAAAAAAACTGAAACAGAAACATTGAACTTCTGACACCCAACTTACAGAAAAGTAAACGATTCAGCTCTAAAAGTGTAGTACAGCTTATATAAATGCCTTTTCACTGCATGTGTTTATACAAGATGATATTGAAAGTGTATTTACATCGAAACTTTTTTTTTCAGCTACAGGTAACATAGGACAGGGTCTAGAGAGGTAAATAATATTGAAACTATATTGATTATTGAACTAATTAGTTGTTTTCAAACCGTTTAAGCCTTTTATGTTTTTTGTGCTTTTATGTTTTTTGCGCATACTTTTTTTTTTTTTTTTAAATAAAGTATGCAAAAAAGCACAAACTTATTGTCTTTATATACAAAGCAAAATTAGCCTGGGCAAACAAAAAGTTATTTTCAATTTGCAGGAAATAATATGACTCTATTGATGTTGTAATGTAATTGAAATTGTTTGTTAATGAACCAAGAATCGAGTAAGCTATCTACATTTTCCAGAAGCAAACAAGGAACAAAACTAAAAGTTCAGAGAGGTGTGAAAAAGTTTTGGGCAGTCTCACTTGTGATTTTGACTGTACAATTTTATATAAATTCATGTAATGTGAATGTTGCATCAATAAACTATGTCTGGACTAGAGGTTGTTTTATACTGAGAATTCTCAGCATGATCACTATCATCACATTGACGGAGATAGGAAAATGTATATTTTTAAGAGAAAATAAATCATTACCAAGCATTACTATAGCTCACACTTAGGTTTAATGATTTGAACAAACCTCCAAATATTACAGTGTGCTAAAGACATGAATTATACCCCAAATCATGCAGCTGGTCGAGGAGAGGTTTTCACATGGTAAATGATAAACATGAAAAAATCCCATACTGTATACTTACTTTGTAGGAGCCGAGCCAAAACTAGAGGTCATAGAGACTTGGAGGTGTTTTTTTACTCCCTTGTGAAAAAGAAGTAAATTTTAGCATACTTTTAAAAGGTATGGGTCTACTTATTACATAAGTAATACACTCAAAAAGAATAAGTTCAAGCTGAATGTAATTTACAATGACATAAAAATGTATTATAGTTTAAATTTATATTACTTTAACTTATTATAACTTAATACTTATATTATTGTCTTAAGTATATCTTTATGTACAGTTAAAATGATAATAAAGTACTTTACATGTGCTTTAGTCAACACAAAAATAAATGTACTTTTTTTAAAGAACGACAAAAGATTATTAAAACAATGATTTAAAATGGTAAAACATTTAATTTGACATTATTACAAAGTTCACTTATTAAAAGTGTACTTAAGTGTGTTAAGAAACATAGGCATGGTTTCACAGACAGGGCTTAGATTGAGCCAGGATTTATGCAACGTCTACCAAAAGTGTGTCTGCATGTGTCCATCAATTAGAATATAATGCTTACAAATTGTTTATCATAAACTAGTGCTATCTGTTGTTTTAGTATATTACAAGTTGTGGAAGAATTCCAGTGAGGAAAAGAAAGTCATGTCTATTCTCAGAACAAATATAAAACATTCAGAACAAACATAAAACGCTCCTGACCGTAAATTTTAGTAGGTACCTAAATTTACTGTCAGGAGCCACTACCAGCGTTGGGGAAAGTTACTTTTGAAAGTAATGCATAACATTATTGTGTTACACCCTAAAAAGTAACTAATTGCTTTACTTAGTTACTTTTTATGAAAAGTAATGTGTTACATTACTTTGCATTACTTTTTCTCACCTAGGCTGGGCTTAATAACAACAAAAAAGTTCTATTTTTTGGCAAATGTTAAGTTCTATTTTTTTGGCAAATGTTCACACCAAAAGTGAAATGAATAAGCCTCAGGCTGAAGGAAAAGCATATTTACGCCTGTACAGTAGAGGGCGCAACTCAAACAAACCTTTCAGCTTTGCTGCCATTCTGGATTGAAGATGAATAGGATACAGGAGAAGGAAGTTCAACACTTATATTCTAAATCTAATCTAAAGTAATTTTTGCTTATTAGTATGGTTGAATTAGATCATTGGAGGTCAGCAGCAAAGACATTGGTTAATAAAGTGAGATTAAATACATAAAGTATATTTGTGTAATTTAATATAGGTAATTTTTACAGGTTTGCGTAAAATTGCGTTACTTATTTGAAAAAGTAACTTAGATATTTTGTTGTAAATTGAAAAACTAATGCTTTACTTTACTAGTTACTTGAAAAAGTAATCTGATTACGTAACTCAAGTTACTTGTAATGTGTTACCCTCAACACTGGCCACTACTGATACAAATACTAATTCAAAGTGGCACTGTTGCATATGAACAGTAGGGAGATGAACTGATGAAAAGACAAAGAGACTGCAGCCAGAAATCTTTGAAACGCTTTGGGCATGATAATATCCTCACCACAACAGCCGAAAATGAAAATGAGGTGTAGCAACAAAAGACAAAGCAAGAAAAAAAAGGAGAAAGCGTTTCTATGGTGACTAACTCAGTACATCATTTGAGTTTTTCTCTTTTTCCCTCCTATCCACTCAATCTCTTTCTATGATAGATAGTGATGTTTTCAATGGTCTGCCATCCCAGTACATCAAAGACTCTATATGAGCGAGGCTTCGATAATAAGACCAGTGATTCACAAGGAGGATGACAGGAAATGTGAAAGACAAACAAGCTGCACACTGCAAATGAGTAAGATACTTTCAGCTCTTCATCTCTCAGGCTGCCAAGTTAAGCTTCCAGGTCTAAGATCTATTGTACAAACAAAAAAGAATATGCTGCTCAGACACACTGCAGTGGCGACATTACATCTAGACCTGGAAATGGCTCAAACAGATCTTTTGTTTCTAATGCTAAGTCCCCCCAGGCTACCTCCCAACAAGGTTTAAGAAAATGGAGAAACAGCACTAGGTCATTTCACTATTTGTATCTTTGTATTAGTGCTGGGGATTTTTCAGTAACTCTTTCTACAGGTTACATCATTATGTCAGAAGGTGGCAAAAAGTGAGTCACTGAATCATTCATTAAACCGACTCGACACATTTTATTCAACCCAATCTCATTAGAAAAGGTAACTATTTTATGAGATGGTGATTTTGTATGAATACATATGTTATTTGTACGGAAACTTGTGAAATTTTTTGAGAAAAAAAAGTAAGTTTGAAGGTCCAGCCCATTAACAGATCGTATGAAAATGCATGAATGAGATGAATTAGCCACCAATTTGCCAAAATGTAAAATAGTTATGAATTGCCATGAGAGTGTGTTGATTTTATTCAGGAGTGAAACGAGGGACTGTCTTTATGAGTCATTCATTGAAACATTCACTCAACCGTTTTATTCAGGAATGAAATGCCATGATGTGTTATTTGTAGATACGCAAAGGCCCGTTCTGCTTTATTTGAAACATTTTTCTTTTCTCCGAGCAAAAATAGTTTGGTAATATTTTGTATAAAATGTAAGTTACTCAATATTAACTTCTTTTTTAATTGAACTATTGAACAAAAATAGCACCGTGATGATAATCGTAACAACTTGTATGATATTGCTGAATTATCAATGTCTAGAATAACTTCACATTCACTTTTAATATGGGAGGGACTAAGCTTTAACTTTCCAGTTCTTTAACTTGAGCATTGTCTGAAGTGTTTTTTCAATGTTCTTATCTGCATTTGAGAAACAGTTATAAATGGACTCCCTGCAGTTCCACTGCAGACCCATGTTGATGACTTTTTCATATTTTGCAAAATAAAGATTAAAAAACATCAATAGATCTCTGAATGAATTCAACTGTAGGGGAAAATATTTTTAAGCAAGACTGAAAATGTGTGAATGACGGTAGACAATACAGGATAGTGCAAACAGAATATTCCTGATATTTGAAAAACTGTAACAGCATGGACAGAAAGCAGCTCTTTTGTTTGACTGTCTTTTCTATTTTCCTTTTCTTTGTTGCAGACAGGCGGTCAGCAGCAGTGCTCTATGTTTGCTGCTCTCATATTTCTTCTCATGTGTGTTATTACCCTCAGAGGTGTTTTCCTACTGTGCTTGAAAACGGAAAGTTGTTTCAGTTGTTTCAGGAAGAAATGAAAAAGCCAAATATCAGCAATGGATCATATAAATAAGGCCAAATGTAAAATATTCAGCTTCCTAATCATTCCGTGTTTTGATGTAAATTGTTGAATGCAACAAGTTTTGTGAACAATATATACAGAAATTCATTTTGAATGAAGCCCTGTTACAAAAAAAAAAAAAAAATAACATTCCTTAAAATGAAGATACCAATGATGTTTTTTATGCAAAATATATATATATTTTTTATTTAACGTCTACAAAGAAAGAAAATCGACAAACCTGTTACTGAGAGATTTTATTTTGTTGCTTTTTCAGAAAAAATAAATAGAAATCACAAATCAAGTCCACTGTTTTGTACCTAAGTTTTGCTAAATTGTTTGCCAATCTTAAAAAACCTTCCACTTCGTAATGGAAAATAACACATCTCATATCATATGCATATCATTTTCTGAAGTCAGATAAAAAGGATCTATTTTTGTGCAAAAAGAACTAATCACATATTTCAGCCTAAAGGTTCTGGGTTTTTTCTATCTCTTGATATTACACCCAGTATGTAATGGCACTGCACACATAAATGGCACATCAATATATCTGCACATAATGACACAAATTGGTCTGCATGGAAATGGGAAGATCACTAAATCCATAGTTTCTGACGTTCTGCTCATTAATGCAAGCTATATGCATGCATTAATTTTACACTCCACTTTGACTGAATTTGGATCCACTGATGATACAAATCAGTCAATATCAGCCTTTCTGCTAATTATCTCTTGTTTCAAGCTACTAATTAGCTAACTGTAGATACTGTCGACTGCATAACCTTTAAGCATTGAGTAAGGAATGCAATTAGCTTCAGATATTTTGATAGTTGTGTGGTGAGTGACATCAGGCTCACACTCTTTGCATGTAAAAGTCAATTATAATAGCAGCCAAGAATCATTTTTATACAGTACACATATAATGATGAGGGCTGTGCCATCCTCTTGAGCAGCCTGACATGTAGTAGAGAATACAGTGTGCTGCATTCTACTGCCATCTGCTGAACAAAACTGTACTCAACAGTCTGCTGCTCTAAGCTTTACTGGTTTATACTATCATGTTATTTATGAGTATTCATTCGTTAAAGTTATTATAAAGCTTATGTCAACTGATACTTGATCAGTTCTTGATAACTTCATCAGGTTTTTGAGGAATGTTTATATCTCTAAATCTTGGTTGTATTGCATTGCAAAAAACTACAGAGCTTTGATCATAAAACAAATTTAAATTTTAGTTTAATTTAAAGACATTTGGGAGATATACAGTAGAGTGACATTTATATGCATTTTATGTAATTAGAAGTAGTCTGTTAAACTGTTAAAAAGATTGATTTACATTACATGCTATCAGAATTTCTTAGTTTTTGGTCTTTTTTAGATTATTCAATAAAGGTTCAATAAAATGGTTCTATATATGGTAGCAGTAATTAAGAGCTCATTGAAGTCGTAGGTAATAGTTAGTTAATAGTGAGAATTGGCTAAATCAGGCTAAACTTTCATGAACAATATTAAAGGGGACATATCATGAAAATCTGACTTTGTTTAAGTGCTATAATCGGGTCTTCAGTGCATCTATCAAACTAGAAAACATGAAAAAGGACAACCCAGTAACTTTGTTTTTGTAAGCCTTTCTCTGCAAACATGTGGAAAAAACGAGCCGTTCAGATTTTGCTCCCCTTGTTTTTTTTGTTTTTTTTTAAGAAGGGAATGTGTCCAGATAAATTCATATACCAGTATGTGCAAATCATTTTACACCAGACTGCTTTGCATACGAGGGTCAGTAAAACACAGGATTTGCACAGAAGTTGATTCTCAAAGATGGAATGATACCAACTGTTCATGATCCAATTTCATATATATTTCGTGATGTTTGCAAATGGTCTTTCTGAATGTGTTTCGTTAGCATGTTGCTAATGTACTGTTAAATGTGGCCAAAGTTACCATTGTTTCTTACTGTATTCACGGAGACCAGAGCCATGTCATTATTTTCATTTTTAACCCGAAAACGCTTGCAGTCTGTATAATTCATTAAACGCATCTTCAATCTTATTGAGTCTCTCCAACAGTGTGTAGCTTTAGCCACGTTAGCCGTGCAGCACGGTATCAGACTCATTCAGAATCGAATGTTAGCAAACATCCACAAAATACATGCCATACCTACGTGATCTGCTTCACAGTTTGTAATGATCCATTCTGAGAGATATATTTGATGCGTGAGCTTCTCCTGTATTATTTATGCCTCAGTGTATTGGAATCGTGAGCTTGGGGGCGGGGAGCACAAGCTCATTTGCATTTAAAGGTACACACACCAAATCAGCACATTTTTTCTCCCACCCAAAAATAGGCAGTTAAAACATTTTATAATAAAAAATCCATGGGGTATTTTGAGCTGAAACTTCAGACACCTGAGGGACACCTGAGACTTATACTACATCTTGTAAAAAGGGGCATAACAAGTCACCTTTAACAGTCACCAAGAAAAAAAAAAAGTCATCATTTACTCACCCTCATGTTGTTCTTAAACTTTTTCTTCTGCAGAACACAAAAGAAGGTATTTTGATAAAGATTTTAAAAAGTATAAAGATAAAATGTCTTTCTTTGTCCAAACAATGATAGTCCAATGTTGTTTTGACTTTCATTAAATGCACAAAGACTGTCGAAACATTTTTCAAAATATCTTCTTTCATGTTCCACAGAAGAAGGAAAGTCATATGTTTGGAATGACATGAGAGTAAGTAAATGATGACTGAATTTTCATTTTTGGGCGAAACCTCACTTTAACAGTTTATTAATGCACATTAAAATATTTAGACTCATATACTTTTGTATTTGAATGTGTATGAACTACTGTTAAATATTGTATTAATACAAAATACCCATAAATTATATATAAAAACACAGGCTATGTGAGTTCAACTAAGTTTTATTCAATGAATTGAGGCATAATCAAAATTACATTTCTGAAGTTATTGAAGTTAAGGAACAATGACATGGAATGTTCAATAAAAAGAGAAGGCACAGGTCTACAAATTATATCTTGTGCATATATGCATAGCATCTGCAATAATTAATACGGCTTTTCATTCAAATTCAGACATGAAGGAGTTTTTGGAGTGTGCAGAACCTGGTAACAGTGAAAATGCTGTGAATAGTTTAGTGAACTCACTCAAAGTGATTAACACTTGAACGAACACAGCAGAAGCTCTTGATTATAATTGTTCTCATGACTGAATTTATATGACTGCAACACAGAAAACGGACTAATTCTGAATAATTAAAATCAGTGACAAATAAATTAAAGACATAAGGTTATTTCTTCCATCCTTGTCAGAGGGGTAATTATCTCCTCATAGTTACACAAATGGACAGGGTAAGTTAATAACAAGTAAATGTTTACTCACTCATTAATATTAATAATAAGAATGGAACATGTAGTGGGGAGCAGATTTGCGACCGGTACTGTAGGATAAGACCTCAGTTTTAAATCACAGATCTCTGGTTTCACAACAGACAATCTCTAGACAAAGGCTACATGATACAGCGCAAAAGATCCCGGTTTGAGGAAAGTACCGCATTACCTGAAATTCAAGAAACAAAATTCTGCAAACACAGTTATTGCTTGTTCATTATTATCCATCGCAGTATGTCACAGTATGTACATGTGCTTAAAATATTGATATCAAGCTTTTTTTTTTAAAGAATGCTTATTAATCCCTGGTCAACATCACTATAATATAAAAACAAACATGTAGCATAAAACATTCAGATTTTGATTCATTTAACAGCTGACTGCCAATTCAACTGAAAAACTTTTAGTTTATGAAGTTTAAATATGTAGTCAATATTGACCAGGGCACTGAAAATGAACTATATGTCCAGTGTTAGAACAAAGGCCTTTCATAAGCAGAAGTATACATACAGGCAAGAAAAATATTTCTTCATTAAGGCATTTCTACAGAGGTAATTCTACAGGGTATTTCAGATAATTACTTATTATAAAAACACTATCCTTCATAAATAAAACACCCCGTTCAGGTAAAAAAAAGTGCTTATAGTGTAAATGTCTGCCCTTGATTTGAGCCCCAACAGACATAAGGCCGCATCAACAGTAATGAACGCAGTAGTCAAGATCGAAACAAATCACTTCAGGGAGAAGGAAAATCTTTAAATACAAGCTTAAGACTGCAATAAATAATGCATTAAGAAGCTCTCTCTTTGCCTAAATGGAAAGGTTCACAGAAATACAATGAGATGATCAATAAATAGGATGTATTTGTTTTTGGGTAGATTTTGGAGTGAGCTTGTACCATGATCCAATCAAGAAAAAAAAGCAACCAAACAAAAACAATACCCCAGCATCCAAATTCCCAGCATACAGAATTCTGGCATTTTCTAGTTGGACCTGATTTCACACATCCACATAGTAAAAATAAGTTATTTGGAAGATTTTAGTGGTGAAATCATAATGTGAAGTCATGCATTAAATACTAATACAAATAAACTGATTATGAGATGTGATATTACATCCAAAATCCTTGTGTGTATGTTATGATCAAACCCTAACACTTGGAATTAAGTGAAAGCAGGATGGCCGGTTTTTCCTCAATGACGCGTACTAGCAGGTTATCAATATAGTCCTCTAACTCGAGGATCCTGGCATCTTTTTTGGATAGTTCAACCTGTTGCTTTACCACCAGTGTGATCAGTTCCTCCTGTGTGAGCTGGGTGTACGGACCGCTCTCTCCAATCTGGATATGAAGTGAAATAAAGAAACAGAGAAAAACAGAAAGACAATTGGTCAACTGATATACAGTACCAATCAAAAGTTTGGATACACGTGATTGATGTTTTTCATTATCTTAAAAACTACAGATGTGCAGATACTGAAATTTTGGCTGACACCAATAATTATTTTCATGTTATTGGCTGATATTAAAATTCTTTTACTATTTTGTCTAAATAAATGAAAAATAGCAAATTTAAAAATCAAATGTTTTAAATGCTACAAGTAGGCATCACAACATTATAGTGTACAGTATGTTAAATGTAATATAAATGAATTTCCATTTTTCAGTGTTAATGAACAACTGTTCAATTAACAATTTTTAAAAATTAACTTTCAGTGAGTGTTAGATGATGACAAATGTAATCTAAACATAAAAATAGGAGAAATGAGCATGCACAATTAAATATCCAATATCAGCTGATACTGGAAAACTAGAATCAAATTCAAAATGAGAGCAGACTAGGGATGCACAATATATCGGCCACCATATCGGTATCGGCTGATATATGTTTATTTTTAATGTTATCATTATTGGCCCGATAAGAAAATTTGGCCGATATATTAAAGCCAATAAAAAATGGATTATTTCCTTCAGCTCAGACACTTCAGATACGCACTGTCCGCTATTATGGTTTTGAAATACAAAAAAATACAGTGAAAATACAGTGCAACGTACAGCGCAAGTCTGTCCTATAGACATAATATTATAATGAAAACATTATAATTGTGTGCTTGGGACATGGCTTTTAATGGTGAGACTTTTGTTTTTGTAATCGGGCTCTCAAAAATTATATAAAAATTTTGATTTAGATTCATCTGCCAATATATCGGTTATCGGCTTTCAAATATAAAGAATTATCAGTTATCGGTGCATCCCTAGAGCATACATAGAAACAAAGTGTGCCTGATTTTCTTTACAAAACTGTCAATTCCCATTTGTTCATCGTGTTTAACATTTTTTTATTCTTCAGTGTGCTAAATCAGGGGTCGGCAACCTATGGCACATGTACAGAGCCCTTAAAGGGACATGGTGATCAAAATAAATAAAGAAATAAATAATGAGATGGGAAGAAATATTATGTCAATGCTTTTGCGTTCTCTCGCAAATTTTTTGCATTCCCCTAAGAAGCATTTCTTCGGAACGCAAACATTTTGCGAGCGAACGCAAAGATTCTTGGGGGAATGCAAAACATTTGCAAGAGAACACAAAAGCATTGACAAATATTTTTTCCTACCATCTCATATTTTTTTTCCTTTACCATGTCTCTTTAGGGGCTCTGTAAACACGTGCCAACACTGGCATACGGAGAAGTAATTGTTGGCACGTAAGCAAAAGCGAGAAAAGTGTACTGTATATAGGTGAACAAGATTTTACCAAGTACAACATGTTCCTGGATCAACATCTTTGTTGATCCTGGAACAACATTCCATTCAACTAATCAGATTTGAGGGACAAGTTTACAGTTTATGTCAAATTTAGGCTTACAACCAGGGTTAGGTGCTTCTACATCAGTGTCATTCACCTATCATTTCCCTCTGATTTTAGGGATAAGTTTAGGTTTAGGGGTAGGGATAGGACTAAATTGAGAAAAAAAAAGCTAATGTTATAAATTTCGGAGATATTCAACTAAGTATATAGAGTCCTATTAAACATTCCACACACATCACAATGACAGTGATGTGCAAACTCCGTTCACGCGTAGTGGGGTTCAGTAGGGTCAAACTGGAAATCTGTTTAATTTAAACCTGAAAACAAAGTAACTTCTGTTTTGACATTTAAAACAAATTTTATGTAAAATTGCTTCAGAAACAGCATAGTGCTTAACTAGGAAACTTAAAAATGTCACTTCATGACAAAAGGTTGCTAACCCCTGTGCTAAATAGTAAGAAGGCAGTGATAAATTACTGTACCTTTGGCTTCTCAGCCATTTCCTTGATGGTAATAATCTTCGGGTCTTTCCCCACAGCAAGAACACTGGAAGACTGGCTCTCGGTGGTGTTCATGGGTTTCACTGGGTGAGGCCTGAGAAAAGAGAGATACGGACATATTAAATGAACATGAAAACTTTACTGCAAACAATGGCTAATAATTAGAGCATTTTCATTCATCCAAGAGGAGGATGTACACTTTCAAGGATAAAACAAACCCTTAGAAAATGTTTATAAAAGTAAACTTTGAAGATGTACCCACTTCATTTTAGTATTTGATTAAGGAGACATGGATATGTTTGGAAGGGCGTACCTTATTGCTCATCTCATGCTAAGAATTTAGTACTATGTATGCAAATTTTCTGTTTGCACAGATACTGTTGGAACTACATTTGTGAAAATGTGCAGTATACAACCACTACAGCACACTACATAGGATACTGCATAGCATAATACATGTTTGACCATTTCAGGAGAGATGAATGACTGGCAAAAAGTTAAGTAAAAAATGTAAAATAACTGTATATATTTTTCTCAGATGATAACTAGACGCCTCTTGCTGATGTAAACATGCAATGTAGCAAATAACGTTTTGAAATGCAATTTTGTTGCATACTACATTTTTCACACACTAACTTTACAAAAAAAAAAAAAAAAAGTGGTATAAAGTACATACGGTCTCATATGCAGAAAGCAGTTATTGGCATGTGTTAGTAAACCATTCCAAACTCACCCAATGTATAATTCCCAACAAAATCAAAAGATGAATAAAAGTACAGCAGAGAAATGTGTAAGCACCTTTGAGGTAGAGCAATTAAGAATCATGCATAATGTAAATATCCAGCAAAACAACATGATCTTCGGAACAAACACAAATTGTGCCCCACCACTCATGCTCACCAGTATATGAATATGTGACCTTATAGTCTTGTATGCATCAGTTTCATGTAAACTTCAATGAGTATGTTAAGTAAATCTCACATCTACAGCATTTCATATGGATCCAGTTTTATAAAATGTACACATTGTCAAGGTAATCAATATAAAATGGCCTACAATAACAAAAGAGAACATATAATGGAGAAACCCCTGTATTATTTGTGACACTGCCTCTGTTCTAATTTACACACGTCCTAAAAGACCATGACATTTTGAACCACATACAGCAACAATCAATAGCAAAACCCCAGGCCCACAAATCCCAACAATCACAATCCCAGGAAGCAGTAACCAACCACTAAGCAACCAATTGAACAAATGCCAAAGGCCAGAGATTGATTGAGGAAGTTTCAGGGTAAACAAAAGCTGCTGATTTGAAAGTCGATGGGTTTAGCACAACAAGGGTGACAGAGGAGTTCAAGGAGTTGTTAGTAGGGGTTGGGAGAACTTTTCTCACCTTCTTGAATTAGAAACAGCACTTCCACTACCAACTGGCTGAGCCTCTGATGGCGAGACCCAAGCACGAAGAGCAGTCTTGCCCCCAATAGGGGATTCAGATGTTACTAGGGTGGGTTCAGTTCTGCTTGCTGGAGCAACACTAGTTACAGTCAGCTCAACATCTTCAGCATCTTGTGAAGATTGAGAAACTGATCTACCCAGACTACCATTCTCTGTACCAACTTTCCCAGTCGTTGTATACTGGCGTTTCTTTTTAAGTGAAAAATTTCTTTGAAATGAAGCTCTGGCTTGTTCAGTAAAGCTGGGAGATTGTTTTCCGCGCTCTAGTTTCGGAGCTGTGCCGTATTCAGAAAGATTTGTGAATGGATCAGTTTTCCCTTTGTTTGAAAATGCATCTTTTTTATCAATGGTCGACGTCCGATCTTCAAGATTTCCCATTTTCTTTGGGCCCCTTGTGAACAGGTCAACTTCATTTGTGGTCTGCTGTGGTAAAGCCCAGGGATCTTTAGATATTAGGTTATCACTTGGGAATGGGTCAAAAGCAGTCATTCCTTTCCCCTCAGGTTCATTAGTCGGTTTCCCCAAATGCAGTTCTTCTGGAATTTCAGCAGTTTTAAGGTAGTCTGCTTCAACAAACACTTCTGTAGAAATGTTTCCATTCTGTCCCTTGTGTGGTTTCTCAACTTTGTTGTTTTCTGATGTCATGGCTTGAGCTGTTACCTGCTTGTCTGGTTGGACTTGTTTGACTGGGTCCTTTACTAATGACTGTTGTCTTGGTTTTACTGAAGGCACCTGTTTAGCTGCATCATCAGTCTTTGAATTAACATTTTGTATGGCTCTGGCAGCTGGTGTAGGCTTCTCTTTTGACTGGGAGAGTTGATGGGTAATGGCATCAGGAGTCGGAGTCTTCCTTTCCATCTCCTGAGGTATATGTCTACTATGGACAGTGGGAGGTGGCTTATTTTCCATGTTCTTGGAGTTTTCAGGCTTATTGACCGTAGCATATAAAGGCTCATGACCATGTTGGAAATTAGGCTCGAATGATAGCTCTGGTGTTGCAGGGGCTTTGGGGGGCATGATTGCTTCTTTGTGCCTCACAGGGGCAGGGGGAGGTGCCTCATGATTCCTTTGGTGCTGGTTAAGGTTTGCTGAGGTTCTGTCTTTTAAGACCGCAGATTTATTTGACATCGGCCTCTCCGGTCCATCTACATTCATCTCTTCAGAGAAATCCCAGTTCCTCTGGTTTACCTCTGCAATAATATGGTCCCAACGTGTCTGAGTCATCACCCCATGCCTTTTCTTGGGAAAGAGGGTTTCATAGTCTGGCAGAGGAAGAGCAGGCCTTTGACTATTTTTGGAGTTCTGTGTATGCACTTGTCCCCCATTATCAGGATGGCTTTCAGTCTTGGACGAGCCCCCATGATTACCAGGGGGTAGAGGAGCCTTTCGCTTCTTATCAGATTTGGGAGCTGAGAGGTTTTCCATGCTGGACTCACTTGATTCAATGAAAGTTCTCTGAGGTTTAGGAGGTGCCAAAGAAGAATGAAGATCAGAAAACATACCAAAAGACTCAAATGATTTAGTAGAGAGGGGTGGGGAAAGTGGAGAAGCGTGGATAGTGCTCTGGGTGTCTACAGAGTCTGAAGGGGATTGGGAATGGCTATTATCGGTTTCAGGCAGTACACTCAGAGCCAATCTGCCAAAGAGTAAAAACATAAAATGGTCAACTTACAGCTATACCAGTGCTTACAATCCAATATGTTTCTGCTGGACATTACTACTGCAACTGATAACACTAAGTTCAATCCATTTAATACATACAGCACAGGACCCTCCTTATCATTACTCAATGCCTGACATTAACACTTTACATGAACAACTGAACACTCAAAACAATAGAAACAATGTCTTTCTTACTATTAAATGACTAATATATATATATATATATATATATATATAAAAATGTATATGTATATATGTAAATATTAATCTTTTATTTCAATTCTAGTCTTTAAACATAAACCCCAGATAGACAGGAGGAAATGTACCCTGCACTTCCAAATCTAAAAGGTCCACACAAACAAAGACAACAAAACTGATTCCTGTCTCTATCTATTCTCAGCTTTTAGAAAATTAGTTACTCACCATAATAGTTAATCACCACAAAACAGAAGTTTCCTAAAATCCTTAAAACTCCCAGTACAAAAAAAAAAAAAAAAAAAGCAATCTTTGAGACTTTTCCCCCTACGACAATGTCTCTTAGTCACTGTCTCTAAGAGTACAAGATCATCATCTTTCACAACTTGTTTCACTCCATACCAGAAGTCTAGCACCTGACGATCCAGTCCACATTCCTTCCTCCACTAACCAATCAAAGGGCTTAGGCCAAACAGGTTAAGTAAGTTACACAGGGTCAAAATGCAAATCATTTAATACAATAAAACCTATTCTGAGTACACTTTGTGGCCATAAAAATGAACAGACACTTAATGCCATAAATAAAGTATACATTTAGTATGCATTGGATCAGGTGAAATTCTGCACAATTTATATCGGTCTAAAGAATTACAGGCACTCTCAACAGAAGAATGAAAGAAGAGCTGTTTATTTGACTAAAATCACTGTGATACAACATGTTCCACTTTCACCCAAGGGTATGAGACTCAGTGATACCTGAACCCCCACATCTAGTTGAGAAACAATGATCTCATCCCATCCTTACAGACAGCCCACCCCCATACACACACACTTTCACAATGGGATACAGCTGTGCTGAGAGACAAAAACAAAAATACTAGAAGCTAATGGTAGTGCTACACACTTTCAGTAACAACCTCAGTGTGTAGCAATTTTTGAGCCGTTTCACTAAAACTACTTGTGCACTTACTCTCTTGACCTGTTAGTGTGCGCAATTTCAGATCTTCTGTTATTAACCATCTCTTAAAGCAATTTTCACAAGGGGGCTGTGTCTAAATAAATGAGTTCCTCTTTAAGAGGAGTAGAGTAGACAGAGGTGAGGGGAGTCGAGTTTCAGCCTGGGTTTTCCTCAGCTCTCAGGTGTCAAGATACTAACTGCATTACAGGGCAGCCTGAAGCATCATTCAGCATGCAGCCTCAGCATGAGGTAGGCTGAATATAGTACAGATAAAACCTCTAAATCTTTAGTTCTTTAGCATCTGATAAGAATGCTAAAAAATATGGTGTTTAAAAGAAAACAATGCTCAGACAGTTCCCTGGGGTTGCATTAGAGCTGGCTAATATAGTTAATATATATATGCAAAAGGAAAGTCACATCTATCTAATAACTGTTTCCACTACAAACCCTTTGTTTTATCAAAAAACAAAAAAGGCCAGTGTTTTGAAAAAAGTGTTTTGCTTATATATATATATATATATATAAAAATCTCATTCATAATGCTATATATATCATTCATAATGTACACTACTTTTCAAAATTTTGGTGTCAGTAGTATTTTAATGTTTTTGAAAGATGTCTCTTATGCTCACCAAGGCTGCATTTATTTGATCAAAAATACAGTAAAAACAGTAATATTGTGAAATATTATTACAATTTAAAACAACTCTTCTATTTTAATATATCTTAAAATGTAATGTCTTTCTTTTAATTTGAATTTTCAGCATCATTACTCCAGTCTTCAGTGTCACATGATCCTTCAGAAATCATTCTGATATGCTGATTTGGTGCTCAAGAAACATTTCTTATTATTATCAAATTTTGAAAACAGTTGCTCAATATTTTGTTGTGGAAACAATATATATATTTGAGGATTCTTTGAGGAGAATAGAAATCTTTTGTAATATTATAAATGTCTTTACTGTCACTTTTAATCAAATTAAATGTATTCATGCTGAATAAAAGTATTAATTTCTTTTTTTTTAAAATCTCAATAACCCCCAGACTTTTGAACGGTAGTGTATAATGTAATAACTGAAATCGTAAAAAGTTAAACATAATTAAGCTGTTTTTTTTTTGTTTTTTCTCCACTAATTGAATACAAGGAGGCACCAATATAACAATGTACAGTAACAGAAATATTTAATCTACTTATAGTTTTACTAAAACATTTTAATAAAAATTAAACTTATCAGACCTAATGCCTTTCTTGGCTACTATTAAAACAACTGTCTGAATCAACAGACACGGATAACTGAAGCATTTTTAAATGTCAATTGTTTATATCATTTTATGTAGGCCTACACCTTTTATGTATTTCACATCTATTAAGTCACCTCTGTCTGTGATTATGAATATCCACGCTGCACAGGAGCCCTCCAAAACTGCCTCCCTGATATCAATTTTTAGATTTATTTTAATGTAGTAGATATGGTTTGGATCGCAGTCTTTGTGTTAAACGGGTTGGGTACAGAATTAAATTAGTGTTGTTGATTAATGTGTCGGGTGTTCTGGTAGGTACTGCAGGTGTGGAGGGTCACCAAACAGGACCCGTGCAAGACTCTGGTTAAACTATTCTGACAAACACTAGAGGAAACTTACTGGTCAATTAATTGTGCATTAAAATCATCACAATATTGCCTAATATTATATCGCCAGCAAATGCATTGCTAATAAGCGACGATTCACCCAGCCATGAATCAAGAGGAGGATATTCAATATGTGTACTCACCTTGGCTTGACGGCAGACACTTTTGCAGTGCGACTGGGGAAAGCACTAGCGGGTGGTGTTGGGGTGAGGGTGGTCCTAACGCCCCTCCGTGAGTCTGTGGATCTCTCTTCTGGGACAGAGGCTGGAGTATCCGGTGTGAGGGGAATGTCTTCAAAGGGGTTTGTGGAAGAGGGCTCATCCAGACGTTTGGGTTCATTCATTGCTTCCTCTCTCTTCTCCTCCTTCTTCCTTCCAATGCCAAAGAGAGAGGAGAGGCGTTCAGTTACTCTGTTCTCCTCCTGATGCCGCTGCTCCTCGGCTCGCTGCGTCTCCTCCTCATGGCGCTTCTTCTGCAGCTCTTCCTCTTCCTTGCGCTTCTTCTCCTGCTCTTCAAGTCTGCTTTTCCTCTCTTCCTCTTGTTTTCTCTCTCGTTCTTGCTGCTTCCTCAACTCTTGCTCTTCCTGTCGATTCAGCATCTCTTGAAGGCTTCTTACTTCGGGTTTCCTTCCCCTCTCCTCCTCCACCACCTCTACACGACGCTCCAGCGAGCTGAGGCTCCTGTCCTCTAGATGGCTCTGTGGGACAAGAGAAGTTTTGTCTTGCACTTCAGGTTTGTATGAGGGGATGCTTAGGCCTTTCAATGAGTCAATGGAGATATCAGAAGTATTTCGTTGATGGTATTTATGAACATCCTCTACTGAACCCTTTCCTGAGCTGTTCAGACTGAGTGTGGAGCCAAAAGCAGCTTTAGGTTCTTGTTCCTCTGCATAAACGTGGCCGCCGTTGATACAGAGGTTATTCTGCGCCGGTATGTTTTGTTTAGAGCGGCTCAGAAGAGAAAAGGGGCCAAGAGACACTTTGCTATCTGAGCTGTCAGTGCGCTTGTGTCCCAGAATTTTAAACTTCTTTTTCACTGCAAAGAGAAAATAAAAGACAATATGTATTAAAACTACAATGTCCTTGAGGTCCAAAATGTATTTGGATAAAGCCACACTTAAAAATGTCTAACTGCATTATATAAACAACGAAAAAATTGTTAGCAGTGACTTTTTGATTTGTAACTGGTATCAAGGTGAATTTTAGAAGATGTATGAGCTACTTATCAAATTATATTTATATAAAAAAACTGAAAGAGTACAAACTAAAATTTAAAATTAAAGGTGTTTTTTCCTCACCGTTTTTCTAACAGAATACAAAGAAAAATATATTTAATCATTTTAGTTTTGTAACAATACACAGTAACAAACAGAAATATTTACCTACTTACTCTAGGAATAAATAACATTTAAAAATATGTATTAAAGGTGCAATATGTAAGATCTTCTGTCCGCTAGAGGCCTATTCAAAACAAAGGCGTAGCCTGATGATGCCAAGTTCTTCTTCTTCACCTCACAGCCGGTGGAAAACAATTGGGATAGGACTCGGGAAGAAATCATGTTCGTGGATGCGATTATTAACATTACTGTAGTATGAAGCAGAGCAGGACTGAGTGTTGTGGGAGCTGAACAAGGCCGCTGGAGCGATTGCGCAACACGCCTCATGAGCAGCGGAACTTTTATTATGCCACAGTCGCCGGCGCTGCTTCCGCTTTTCCGGTTATGAGTATGAGGTAACACAGCTCTGTTTATCATATTAGATACATTTGAGTGTGTTGAAAATGTTATAACATTACTCTGTGCGTTCGCTCGGCGGCTGCTGTGAGACACTTGTTGCACACTGCAGTAAGCTAGATCGATTTTAGAATATCATATTAAATGCTGAATGGCTTTTGTTGATAAATGGCATGCAATTAATTTTAAAACATATTGTATGATGGAGAGAATTCTGTATTACTGTTACTAAAAATAAAGCTGCATCTGATTATGCTATGTTAGCTACTTCACAAAATAGTGTTTTTCTCTGAGGCATGGTAAAGCATGGTACTCGCAAAAAATCAAGAAAATTAGATTTAAACAATAAGACTAAACGTGTTGAGCTATATAACAATAATTAGTTTTCTGTCTATAAATATATCAAAACAGTTGTTCCCTTGTCTATTAAAACATGTAAATATTAAAGCGTCTTTGGTGTTTCCATGGTTTCTACAAAATAAAACCAGAAACCGAGGGTAACGTCCCGGATCCTTGGTTAAAATTGCAATTTTCTCATGATTTACAAATAGTTGCAAACATTTGGGATATTATAAGTACTCAAGTGAACAAAATATATAACACTGGTCTAGTGGTTTTTGGATATTTTACTGAAAAAATCTTACATATTGCACCTTTAAAATAAAAGACGATTATTTTAAATTGTGATATTTCACATTATTACTGTTTTTTTTTTGTTTTGTTTTTTTTGTTTTTTAACTGTATTTTTCATCAAATAAATGCAGGCTTGCTGAGCATAAGAGAACATTTTAAAAATCTTAATTATTCCAAAATATTTTAATGGTAGTGTACATACAAAAACATTTTAATGAATGACAAAAATATCTAAAATGAATGATTTGAATTGATTTAAGGATGCATGATCCATATAGTAACTGTGGATTAAATGTCTAAATACTTTTTATACATCATAATTATGCAAACTGGTCAAAGCAGACATTTAAAAGCTTAATCCAAAGGAGAAAAATTGGAAAAATTGGAAAAAAACATATTTGGACAAGATGCATAACCTTAGACCTTACCATCAGGAGAGTCCACATTAAGGCCGGATGATCTGCTGCTGCTGAGTGAACTGTTCTTCTCAGGCAGGGTGCCCAGGGTTGACATGGACTGGGATACATTCCTTTGGAGGTTTGTTTTTGGTCCAAAAAAGGATTTCAGTTTAGATTTCTTCTTAGGAGAGTCTGAACTGCCCTCTTCTTCCCCTTCACTGTCTATTCCCACTGAGGAGGGCACGATCGCAGAGGCAGAATCCGACAGGCCGTCTTTCTTCTTACCACGGATTTTATCCTTGAGCTTGGAGATGCCGGAGCGAGGCTTGTCTGCCATGGAGAGGTCAAACATGCTAGCTGTCATGTTATTCCTCATGAACTGAATGTCCAAAAGAACTTCCCCTCTGTTTTTCTCTTGTTTCCCATTCTTATCCACCAGCTTGTGCCAACTGCAAAGAGAATCAAACAAAGTCTTCATTAGATAACATGACAGTTGTGCCCCTTTTTTGTTGTTGTTAAAGGGGTCCTATTATGATTTTTTACATTTTCAATTTTCTTTAGTGTGTAATGTTGCTGTTTGAGCATAAAAAAAGGTCTGCAAAGTTACAAAGCACAAAGTCACTTCAAAGGGAGTTATTGTCTATGCTAGTAAGCACCGTTTCTGAACTCCATGAAACCTCCATTGTAGTGCTGAGTTTTCTTCCAGGAACATATACGTCACAATATTTCTCATTTAAATAACTCCCACTGAAGTACGCTAAAAAAAAGACGGGACCTGGTTGAGTCGTGTTAGTAGTGTGCTGAAACTCATGACCATGGTAAGGGGCCTGACATTTCCGAAACACACTTGAAGCGGTTGACCAATCACAACACACTTGTCCAGCTGACCAACAGAGCACATTGTGTTTTTCAGAAGGAGAGGCTTCATAGAGACAGGAACTAAACAGAGCGTTACTGACAGACTGGGAAAAGAGGTGCTGCAATAATGTAAAATATGTGAAAAATGTGTTTTTGAACATTCAAACATGAACCCCTATTCTAGTAAACCCCAAATCAAAATCAAGACTTTAATCAAGACATAATAGGTCATTTTTAGAATTATTTATTTTAATTATTTCAGCGTATTCTAAGTCTTACTTTTAAATCACATTAAAGTATTGTTATTGCTAACTAAAACTATTAAAAAAATTTGCTCATTAAAATAATGCTGAAATACAATACAATAAAAATATAAATATTACATAAAAACGTAAACTTAAAAAAAATGTATTGGCAACTAAAAAGTTTAAGTTGAAGTACTAAAATTTACTAAAAACGAAATTAAAAAATAAAGTTAAATAGTAATAAAAAACAATAAAAACACAAAAGCACATAAAATTACGAAAACTTAAACTAAAATTAATATTTAAAATATAAAATAATAGCTAATTCAGTAGCTAATCCAAAATATTAACAAAATAAATAATACTAAAATAACACTGCATACAGTCAAACCAAAAATTATTCAGATATTTTTGGTATATTTTTACTAGTGGGTGCAGGACACTATAGTTCATTTATGTAAGTGAGGATAGCAAAATAAAGTAAACTGTGACATATTATACCCAAAAATTCTTCACACAGTGGACTACCAGTAAAATTTGGAACCAAAAATTATTCAGACACTTTGACCTAACCATGTTTTGCTTAAGTGTTATCTGACATAATTAATATTATTTTTTTCTGACACAGATCTTGTAATATTGTATTACCATTTTTTTAAACTATAGTGAATAAACTGTATTAATGAATGAAATGTTCAAGGTGCCTGAATAAATTTTGGTTTGACTGTATGTCATGTAATTTATGTCATTTTGGGAACATTTTACATATGCCTTGTTGCAAATTTTCTTTTGCCTTTTGTAAAGGAAATGTTGCATATATTTTTTAAAAGACAAAAAACTGGAAAAAACTGTAGAAGAACCCTGTAATCTCCAGCTGGTTGTACCATATTATTATTATTTTATTATGTGAGAATAGCAAGGCCACAGAGTGATCATTAGCATTCATTATACAAAAAAAAAAAAAAAAAGTTTAAGGGGTTAAAAGTCAGGGTATGATACTTTTTTTTTTAGTTTTACAGTGGTTTGCTATAATTATATAGGATAAATTCATTAATTCAAATGGTGGTGGGATCAAAACTAAATTGCTGTATACAAAAAGAGAGGCCAGAATTTCACATGGGAGTTGAACTCTGTGCCAGTAAATGATCCAGGTCACAGAAGCCCGCCTACTGATGAAATAAAGGCAAAATGTCTGTTTATCCCGCGCTTGTCCCCTCATTTCTGCTCGGCAGTTTTTTCAGCAGAGCAGCAGGTAGGAGAGTTCTAGAGTTCAGTATCTGCAATCATGAACAAGCCATTATCCGCCCACGCTGTTGTCATAATAGACTCCTGAACACAGGGATCATGGGTAGTCTACAGTCACACTGACACCAAACAACGGATCCCACAGACGAATCTGATTAAACATGGCATGTGCTCAGAGGAAGCAGCCGCAGCAGAATTCCAAGCATTTAGGTTTGGACCCCCACAGGACAAGAGCTTTGGACAGACTGCTACTACAATTTTAATGAACACATTTTTCCTTTTAGAATAACATGTAAAAGTGATTTCAGGGCTGTAAGAATAAGACCCACTATGAGAGAGATTCAGCAAGTAATCAGTTATGTTGTGCATCATATGCAGTCATTTTCCAGCTAAAGTATGTTTATGAATTTATGGAGTTACATTATAGCTGTATAATTTCCAGCTTGTTGCAATTTTTCTTCTTCTTGTAAAGATTTTTCTTATTGTAAATTTTCTATTTGAATGTAAAAAGTATTTAATGAAAAATGAAGAATATATATTTATATAACCTGTGTTTGAAAACTTTTTCACTCACCAGCCAATTTGGCTACTAAATTTTTAAGTAACCAGCCCTTCAGAACTTCTAGCCTAAAGAAAAATATAAGAAATAAACCAGATTATCAAAATCACATTAGATTTAAATATATTAATTCGGTAACACTTTATTTTTCAGTGCCCTTATTACACATTACATGTAGTTACTAGTAATAACTATATATTGTGCATAATTACACGCAACTAACCCTACATTAAACTCTAATCCATAATCCTATAATAAGCATATGTATTTTATTATTACTCCGTACTTAAATGTATAATTACACTGTAATTACACTGTAACCATTAATTCTTATTAAATATGATTCAGAATCACTTCTGTTTCACGACAATCAATCATTGTTTGTGGCTACCATAAAAATAAAATAGAATAGAAATAAAAACGAAATTCTCTGTGACTTCTCTTATAAAATAAAATTCCAAATATACTTACTCCAAAATCAATGTTTAATGGTAAACACATCGAAGATTAGCAGACAGGCTGTCAAATCATAAAGTGATCCGCTGTTTTTCCTCACAAAAGTCAATGTACTGTGGCCAGCTAGTGTCTTTAGTACTGGTATGACCAACGAGCAGATAGTCAGCCTTACGTTTTGGTATCAAATTAGACCAATCTACATTTTTATGTAACTGACTTAAAGGTATGAACAGTCTTGAAGAAAAAAAAAATGTGATGACTAAATTGTAAAAGTAGTCTTATCAGTTTATGAAACCAGCCCATGAACTCAGTGTTTCTATTGACATTTATTAGAAAAGCTAACCCGTTCTCGTCCGATAATGCAGGAAACACAAACTATCAGTATGTTAGTGGACCGTATACACTCAGACCACAGCAGGAAACTCAAATCTGGAGTTTCGGGGTGGGGAAAGAGTAGCAGGAAATCATGCCTATCAGCAATCGAAGCTCAAGGAATGTTCTTCATGATGTCACTATTTGGGATTTGATAAGGAAAGTTCTTTCAAGATAATCCAGGCCTACTTACATTATCTTCTGCCCTAAAGTTTGTTTGGACCAAGGGGACGTGAACAACAGATGCTTGACAAACGCAGTACAGAACATCACATCTAATACAGATATCTAGGACATGACCTTTTTCTTTTAAAATATCACCTTGCAGTAAAATCCATTTTTATAGTCGCTTTCACATGCATTAATCTTCAATATATCATTCTCTCACAGCTCTCAGGAATCGATCCAAACGGTCATGCCTGAAAGTTCTTTGTTATCTGAGACAACATTCGAAAAACTTGACAGATGGACTTCATGTGAACATCCAACACATTCCTCGCAGCTTATCTAACACCCCTCACACACTGGTTTATCTCTTTATACAGGGAAAAACTAAAACAAGTGCGGCTCCTAATCTAACTTCAGCAGCAATCATTAACTCTGTCTGGGAACTCTGAAGGGAACAGTGAACTACACTGTGCTTTTACCAAGAACAGCCTTCTATCATGAGATAAACATGAGTCACATTTATTTAAAAAATCCAGGAAGTAGATCTACTGAATGATTTATTTCAGATTCACATTATGAAGATGACACAAGTGATCATTTCATGCACTCAAAGGACGAGCCTTCATCTATTATTTTACTCTTTTTGAGGGACTAAAAGAAGGCTATAAACAAGGTTACTAGGGTTTGGTTTTCAGTCTTGGCATTCCTGTTTCAATACAAATGTATAAATATGCTAGGGCTAGGTATTGACACATATTTCACAATTTGATTTGATTCCGATTCACAAGCTCTTGAATCGATCCCGATTTTGATTCGATTTGAGATCTATTCATTTGGAGATTATATATATATATCATACCAGGTACAGTAAAACAATGTCTGATTGGTCTCTACACATTGTTACTACCCACTATACCCACCCACCATACCCGAGATCCAGTTTCCATTGGTTGAAATTTTAAATGATGATAGAAAACACTGCATCATGCACTACAACACGATCATATCCCAGAAGTCCAATAGCTTTAGCCAAGCAGCATTACCGTTACTCCGTGATTTACGCATTGTCTTATGTTGTGTTTGGGCTTGTTCGATACCACCTGCTTTAAATGAAGATATGCGATCTACTATGCTTTACTAATATTCACAAAGTTACAAATCAAAATGTGGCACAAAAGCATCATGTGTACTGTTTACACGTATGTCTGCATTGCTTTTTCATACAATACTTGGTATAGTTTGGTCTTTAATGTGTATGTTCAATTTTGGTTTCGTTTTCACTGTGTTCTGTCCCCGTTTTGCCGAGAAGCGTCTTGCCGCAGCCTGCGGTGGACATCCAACCCGGCCCACATCCAAGTGTGACGTCAGAAGCCAGGCCCATGTCGCCCTGCAGCCGATTCTTAAGATTTTATTGGTCATGTCAATCACAGTACTGATTGCCTACACCCAACACTGATCCCTAAACCTACCCGTCACTGCAACCAATGAAACCTGCAGGGTGGGATTTCTGGTGAAGTGGTTTAGTGGGGAGTCACGAGGTGACGTATTGGGCATGGGCGTGACTTTTGTCGTCACACTTGGATGTGGGTGGGGTTGGATGTCCACCGCAGGCTGCAGCAAGCCCTACTTGGTTTTGCCTGCCTGTGTTCCCTAGTTAGTTTCCTTAGTTTTTAATTAGTTCCACACACCTTTTTCTGTTCAGTTGATTACCCTCCCGGTGTATTTAAGCCCTGAGTTCTTTCTGTTCGGTGTTTGGTCTCATTTACATTTGTTTGTGGTTGTGTTTCCTGTGTATATTTGTAATTAAAGATTGTTCCAGCTGGATTATATTGTTGTGCGCTTCATTGCAGCCACTTACAAGTCTCTAACTGAAACAAATATGCTTGCTGTATTCTGCTCGTTGAGACCTTTTCAACAACATATAGCCGCGTTTCCACCACAGGAACTTTCCCCAGGAACTAAGAACTTTTGGGTGGTACTCGGTGTGATTCGACCGCAGGAACCAGGGTATAAATGAAGTTCAGGGTAAAAATTTCCCCCTCAGAAAGTCTCTGCTCGCGAGGTGGTAATTTTTTCAAAGTCCAGGAACTTTCGGGGGTGGGACTTGGGCGCTGAACATGCTGATTGTTTGAGTTCACAGTGCATTTTGATTGCATTGGAGTTGACTCCATGCAGCATTTCATTTCAACCACCATTTTTAAAAGGCTGTTGCGGTGCGTACAGTAAGAGTTGTTTGCTATTCGAATCAACATTGGAGTTTAAAAAAATACAACAACAAGGTTCAGGCTTTATTAAGCTTATATGCAGAGGACAAAATCCAGCGGGAACTGGAAAGTCACGCACAGTCCTACGTCACTGGACTTAATCTTCACGGTACTTTAGATGGAAAAAAGTTCCTGGGACAAATTGTTTTGGGTAATTTCGGTGGAAAAGCAGCTTATGACAAGTCTATCTGTTATGTACTATGATTTTACAGATCACATTTTCATGTAAAGCAGTTATTTTGGAGCATTATTCAATAATTCAGTAATTTTTCAATAATTAAAATGTAACTGTATAATAAAGAGCGCTATATGTCAAAAATAAAACTAAAACGTTCTTAGAGGAGGGCTTCCTCTTAATAAAATAACACTGTCGTTAAAAAACACTGAGCTATGAAGAGTATTTAATCATCACTGAAATTAAATTAAAATTAAATAAAAGATTTTCTTGTAAAAAAAAAAAAAAAAAAAAAGATAAATATTGACTTACATAATGCTAATTTAAAGTAATAATTTAATTTAAATTTGAATTAAACTAGCCTAACCTTGCTGTGAATTGGGCACATAAGGGTTAACAGGAATAATGAGTTCTCACCGATTCCTTTTATTTGTATCAGGTAAACAAAACCATGTTTACAGAGAAACTTTAAACCAAGGGCCCAGCCACTGCGAGACTGCAAAACAAACTGGTGCAGCAAGTTTCATCTGCTCTTTTATTTATGGGATAACAAATGATTTCATAAAGAGTTTGAGAGGTCATGTGGCATGGGAATGCTTGGCCTAGATAAAGGCATAGCAAAATAATTAGAAAAATAATCCACTGAGGTTAAGAATTAACCACACCTTAGTCTACATGAACCTGGACTGGTAACAAAAAGATTATGGATAACTGATACCGGAGAATCAATAGATGTAGAGGCGCTAAAACGTGACAGGCCCAGGACTTTAAATTGGCTTGGAAGGGGAAAAAAAAAAATGCCATATTAAATTTAGATAAGATTATTTATCTTTATTATTATATTTTATATTTATTAATATTATTAATATACCATTAATACCACAATAATATTGCATTTTTGTCTCGGATATTCTTATAAAAGAGACTAGGATCAGCTGACCCGCACCTCAATGTCAGAGCTGCCATATCAACATTACCCTGAAGTAGGACAGTAACACGACACCAGCAAGCTCTAAGAAAAAGAGGAGGCAAAATTCAATCCCTTGTGTGCCCATTTAATGAGAGGGAGAAAGAATGAGAAAGAAAGTAAGATGTCTAGCAAAAAAAAATTACAAAATGCTTGCAGTGCACAATACTATAATGAAGTACCAGTGCCAACATTTACAGCTTTTGCAGACTGTCAATATTATTTGATACTAATATGGAGGACTCTTTGATTATGAAATAAACACATTAGACTAGAAACCTCTCTACCGTCCACTGGGTGTCTGTGTGTCATCAGAACCTAGAATCTAACAACGCTGATGGTTCTGGACTTGATGACGATGCTGTGAGGAAAAAGATCACATAAGTAGCCGAATCCAGCTTCGTGTTACTGTTTTTGAAAAACCATTGTAGCTATGAAATAATTTGACAATGCAAATAAGTGAAAATAACTTGCAACTCTCCAATTGATCGGTCATTTCCCATAGTAAACTCTGATCTCTATCGCTTAGTTAAATCTCACACTTCTATACTTGAGCTCTCAGCCAATGATGCACTGGAGCTACGCAAGGACCGGAAATGTAAAAATAAACGTACAAATAAATATGGAAATAAATACATAAGGAGATAAATAAACAAAAATAAATGAAAAAAAAATAAATGAAAGAAAAGTTTTTAAAAAAATACAGAAAATGTTAAAAGGAAAAAGTAATACAAAAAATATATTAAAATAAATTATATTTGTTTTATGTCATTTATTCCTTTATTTATCATCCTATTATTACAATTATTAATCTATTTATTTACATATTTATCAGACTGCCTACACTAAGTGCAACTAGCCTGCTTTGTTGGCTGAGGCTATTAACACTAACTCCGCCCACCATTGTCTGAGAGACAAAATTACAGTGGCGTAGAGACTAAGGCAGGTGGCGCTAGTTTATGACGCGATCGACCTGACTTCGAATCTGATAAATATAATCATATACACTGAATTTGTTGTCATCACAATGTGTTATACAATACACAAATGGTATCTGCCATAAATAGCATCTAACACTAGGCTATTTGCACTTAGTGTAAAGAAAATACTTTTTCTTGCTCTTTACACTTCATCTATCGCTATTTGCACTTTATTAATTCAACATTTTTTCCTCATAAAACAGAGTTAGAAAATAGTTTATTACAATAGTTTCCACATACTGGCATGGAAGTTATAGACGTTAATGAAAACAAAACAGCAAATAGTTATTTTTAATTCTTTGTTAGGGTTGGGAATCAAAAATCGATTTCAATTCTGGAATCGGATTATAAAATTAAAATTTCGATTCCTCTTATCGGTTCCTGTGTGAGCATTTTAATGTGATTTTAAACCATTCAAGCACAAGAAGAAGCGAAAGATATCTCAATTTGGTACTTGCACGCTGTTTTCTGAGCACACATTCAAAGCACGCACACAGAAAGCTGCCTATCATGTTGTGCTTGAATACTGAACCAAGTTGCCGTACGCGTCTTGCACTTGAATGGACAAATACACAAATAATTATGTCAAAATATCCTCGTAAACAATCAGTTTTGTCTCGAGTGAATGTAAATAGTTGAGAAAGAAAACGCATAACAGTATATGGATCTGTGTATTCGTTCTTAAAGTGACAGCAGCCTAATACCTGTCTGTGTCATTAAAGGAACACTCCACTTTTTTTGAAAATAGGCTCATTTTCCAACTCCCCTAGAGTTAAACAGTTGAGTTTTACTGTTTTCGAATCCATTCAGCCGATCTCCGGGTCTGGCGGTACCACTTTTAGCTTAGCATAGTTCATTGAATCTGATTAGACCGTTAGCATCTCGCTCAAAAATGACCAAAGAGTTGATATTTTTCCTATTTAAAACTTGACTCTTCTGTAGTTACATCATGTACTAAGACCGACGGAAAATGAAAAGTTGTGATTTTCTAAGCCGATATGGCTAGGAACTATACTCTCATTCCGGCGTAATAATCAAGGAACTTTGCTGCTGTACAATGGGTGCAGCAGGGGCAATGATATTACGCAGCGTCTCTCACAAATGTCTCCATGGTTGCAAGGCACGCTCCCTGTGTAAACAGGGGGTCACAGCCGCTGCGTAATATCATTGCGCCTGCTGCACCCATGGTACGGCACTTTTTTTTTTTTTCAAAAAAAGTGGAGTGTTCCTTTAATGTTAATCAAAGAACAAAAGAAAAATAGAAAATTGCTCTCTGCTCTTGACTGAATAACTTTTGTAACTTTAATAATAATAATAAGGATTAAACTATATTTTATTTATAAAGTGAAAACCATGCAGTATTATTTTACATTTAATTACATTTGATTTCTGTACCTGAATACCACAGAAAAGAATAAAACCTCTGACCTTCAGTGATAATAGATTACAGTTAATATGATATGCATACAAGACTTATCAGATCTGAGATTATTATGGGAGACACAATGAATTAAGTCATTCAGTGACACTTAAGCCAATACCTCCATCAAAACACACCTGCTTGAAATAATCACACATTTTAAGTGTTTACTTTAATTCTGAATATCCCATTACGTCATAAGGAGTTTTGCATTCCAATTTTACATAAGCATACGTGGATACACCCAAACATTCACGTCACAGCTATTAACATATTTCACCATTACATAGTCTCAGGTACAGTACACACCTGCTTTAAATGGCAACCATATGAACTGGGGCAAACCCAAGGCAAATAGACTGATCTTACACGTCCCTTTCACTCTCTGTTCTGAAAAAGAACAGGAAGTCAAACTAAAAGGCAAATAAAAGGCCCTATGTATTTAAATATTTGAAAATTATTTTTTTTTTAAATTATAATATAATAGTTTCCACATACTGGGATAATGTTTATGAAAATAAAGCAGTAAATATTTGGTAAGTTGTTATCTTTAGTTATTCCTATTCTTATTATTATTAAATATAAAAATAACAAAACAAAAATATTTATTATTATTAAAAATACTACTACTACTATTATTATCACCACCAGTATTATTATTATTATTATTATTATTATTATTATTTATTAACAACAACAATAAAATTACACATTGTTCTATTGAACACTGGATTTTTCATACAATCATAATATATTTCTATCATAATTTAGTCACTCTAATACATTGCAAGCAAACCTTTTCTTAACAGAAGGCCATAATATGCTTTCAGTTTTAATATTAATTGTGCAGCTCTAGTGTCTATAGACTGAATTAGAATTTAAATTTACTAAACTGCATGAACCAGATCTACCAAAGGAAAAGAACACCGTGTTCACACACACGCACACACACACACACACACACACACACACAGACACGCACACACAGACACGCACACACAGACATGCACACACGCACGCACACTACTCTTACAGGTGGTGGAAAGTAAACACTAATGTATTTTATACACCATTAGCCCAACCTTGGGTGTCACTCATGCTTGTCAGTTAATGACTGGTAAAGTTTTGTTGTACTGGGCTGGGATGGGTGGAGAGGAATGTAAAAATGTCATTATTTGTAATACAGTTAGACTGGTTGTGTAAGATTATGCTGAGCTGTATTACTCTATTAGTCCCATTTACTTGCTTGCTTGGAATGATAAACTATGACTATTCAAAAGAATACATCTGAGGAAAAAAACAAACTTGACCCAAGAAAATTAACAGATCAGCTGATGAAGCTGCAACCAGTTACTCCTGGTATTAATAATCTTTTATCTTTAATCTATTATTAAATTGTTCTACAGCTGTTATAAGAGTTAAAAAGGGCTTATGGGACATATATTTTTATCTCAGCCTAATTAGTTAGGAATCATCTTGACTGAAAAAAAAAGTCTGAAAGTAAAAAAGCTTTTGCGTTAAAGGTAAACTTTCTACATGGAGCTGAGCTCACCCTCATAAACGCTGCCATTTTGAGATCACTTGACAATGATGGATTCAATGGGTCAGGTTATTAGTAGTAACATCAACAATAATAACAATGTTGTTTATTTCATATTGCACTTTTTCTGTGTTCGAAAGGGGCTTTAAAAAAAGCATACAAATATAAAACAAGCAAACCAAACAACAAACATGGTCATGGTCAAGTCATGGAACAGATCATGTGTGTTATCTACTGGTTCAAAGAGAATGAGTACGAGAGTCCAAAGAAGCAGACCCTGATGGAGCAATTAATCAAACGAGGACAAACAGCACTGGACCTCAAACGCCGAAGGCCACAGAGCAAAAAGACAGGTCTTACACTTCCCATTCTCTCTCTCAAAGGCCAGAATAGGAAGTCGACTGGACAAATCGCAAGCCAACCTAATATGCAAATAAAGTGAAACTCGTGTGCCTTCTGTTTTTGAATATGAGCAGCCCTCATTTCCAAAGGTGAAAATGAAAAGCTGGAGAAAAATTAAGTTCAAGCAATGACTACATTGAAACTATATTACTAAAAAAAGTACAATGTTTGTGTTCTGCTTCCTACACTGGCGCCTGTTCTGTTTCTGAGGTGTCTATTTATACATTTTCTGTGGAAATACTTCTATATTTACTGTCAAGAACTGATATTCAGTTCATAATATAGAGGCAAGGCAAGCATGACTATTACTCATATCCAGGGTTAGGGCCACTAAAAAAAAAACAAAAAAAAACATAGTAATAATAACAGACACATACATATGGAAAGTAAGTTGTCCCTTATTTGCACTATAGACATGAATGACAGCTCAATTCATGTGGCTTTTTGGTGATTTTTTCCTTTTTTTTCCAAAGTTACAATTTTCACATAATGGACAAAATCTAGCAAAAAAAAAAATCCAGATCTGGGTAATATCTGGAGATCAGAACAAAACTTGAGGGTGAGCTCTTTTTAAACAAACACCTAACAACACCCTAGCAGCCACACAACAACATTCAAAAACACTCAGAACACCTTATCAACCTTATAACAACATCCTGGTGACAGGTCAGTACCTAAAAACATTAAAAAAAAATTAAAAATCTTCTTTGATTTGATTGGCCATCTCAAACATTTCGACAATGACGAGTGCTGTTATACTGCTAAGGCAAACCAGCCTAAAAATGTGACTTAAAAAAACTTTTTGTCATCCTAAGAACAAACAAAGCCGGTGCGTAATGGAGTGCAGCATCAAGAAAATCAAATATTTAGGGGGCAATTTGTCCATTTCTAATTATTGGTGGGGGTGGGGGTGACACTTGTCCCCCTCAATTGTCTATGGTGGTTATGTTGCAGTGTTATCAATTCAATAAAACTATGTTTGGAACCATCTTGTAGTGTTCATTCATTCATTCATTCTCTTAAGTGAATGGTATTTGACAGTATTTACAACCCACAGCCTATTTGACAAATTATTTTTGTACATTATGTTGACTCATACTGATTGGAGAGGCGAAAAACATTTTGTGGAAAAAAAAATATGAATGACCCAAACATAACTGTGAATTTGATGAACAGGTTGATTAAAAATAATTCCTTTATATAGTTATAGTTTTTTCAGTTTTGACTAAATACTCAAAAATCAGTGATGTGTGACGTAGCTGAATCATCTCTGTCTGACCACAACATTTCGATGCATCCAATCAGTTATCACATGTATACAGTGAGAAATTAAATATTACTGTATAATGTTCATGAAAACACAACTCCCAAGAGACTAAGTGTACATTTACTTGACTAACATTGTTTTACAAGGGTGGGGTACTGAATCCTGCCCATGCAAAAGAAGAGACCAAAACATACTTTGATGAACTGCTTGGTAGCTTATCACTTTAAACTTTTAAAATCTTTGAGCCATAATAGGATACTTTTATGACGCAAAGATAGAATTGTATTCCCCCATGGGACAGAATGACACTCACTCGATCTTTTTGCGTGATCTGTCGGCGTGGAGATCCACTAAGTTGATGACAGCCTGCCCCAAAAACTTGTCCAGTCCCACCAGGGCTCGGTGCATAGCGATGATGTAAAGCGTGCATCGCTCTGCGTTCCCCTGATGGACCAGCGGCAAATCGAACGTCGCTTCTTCCTTCCATTCAGGCGAGACGCATTTCTCCGCTACGGACGTGGAAAACTTGTCCTTGCCCACCTGCATGATAGCATATGCGTCGTTCGTTCCATTTTTGCCCTTGATCCGCAGGTTTCGTGCTTTGAGCACTGTCACCTGAACACTGGTGGGATACCACTGCTGGTCACCCAAAGACATTCTCAGTTAAAGTCCAGGTTCAACCGGGACGAAAAGTTGCGCTTTGTTCGTTCGATCCCGCTTGATGTTTGCCTTGTATCCAGTGTCGCTCTGGCTCCTGTGTGTAACTGTTTGGGAGATCTTATAAGCTCCGCCTCTCACGCATGACGTATACTGTGTACCCAACGTTCAGGTGATGCAGGTATCAGATCATTCTTCACATTAAACTATTAATGAAGAGCTTTTGACTGAACAATAAACCCTGTGATATAGGTGATAAATTTCGGTTTAAGGCCACTTTTAACAACGTGCTGCACCACTTTTAACCTTTGGTCATGATTTAATAGAAATGTTAACCTTGAAGTGCGATGCCAAATGTATACAGTAAACGATACGGTTGCTAGAATATATAAGCGAGTTGTTTAGCAACAAACAACCAATCAGAAACTGCCTCACCGATTACCTCATTAGATATTCTAGCATTTTGTACAGTCGCAAAACCCTTTACGTTTGAGTTCAGTTTATCTTAATCGAGATTTTAAAACTGTTCTCAGACTATCTCTGTTGAAGAATTTCCTTATTAACGTTTCCTCAATTTACTTCCTCAGACTTTATCTGTTTAGAAGATGAATCACTACTGTTAAGCACAGTAAAGGCTAAATTCAGCAGGACAAAAATAGAAAACGGCAGTGAGTAATTATTTTGAAGCCAATTAGTCATCTTTCAGATTTACTTAGTCTCCTGCTATTTGTAAATCACTGTATTCGTTTATCAGCACACTTTGCTCCAGGCTAGCTATAACCTCATACCGAACCTGCACTACCGAGGTCAGTCTTGTCAGAAGCTTACTAGCGTGATGTTCATTCCTTTGTTCTCAGTGAGTGTTTCAGTGTTTGTCCCGCCCAATCTTTAAAATACCGCGCTCTGATAGGATAATGCTTGTGTCAACAAAAAAGGCTCACTTTTGATTGGCTTTATTTCTTCTGGACTGGAGGATATCGATTTACATTTTACATAGAAACAGAAGTTACGTAATTGACAAATAAATACGATGGGTTGAGGTTTTTCTCATTTAGATCACATATGATACGGAAACATTAAAAAACAAACAAAAAAACAAGTAAAATAATTTTGATTTTATGGCATTTTTTTCCAAACCTTTATTTTGCATCAGGTCATTGATAAGGCACAATCTTAACATCTATAGGAAATATATTACTGAAATCGATACAAAAATGTTATCATTTTCATATTGAAGTGAGTGACAAAAATATAAATACTTATGTTATTATTGAAATCTCCCTTTTAAACTTAGAGATGACAGTCAACAATATTTTGATTGTAATCACGAAGATTAAAAGGAAGATTTTAATAATTTCAATAATAATTAGGATAACACTGAATTTATACTGACCCTCAGAAGCTAGGCCTACCCAGAGGCAAAGAAAATTGTTCATGCAAATATCACAATGTCACATGAAACCATTATGCACAAACAAGCCATTTAAAATGTAAATTTCCTTCGTTTTTAAGAGAAAACACATATTACATACACATGGCAAACTTTGAGTAGGCCACAGATTTCATGTATTATTTGAATAGGTTTTTTGTTGTTGACACTTTGCACCCAAAACTACTGAAATCATGGCACATAAAATCTGTAATAATGACATGATGGTGATCACTATATATCAGCCTTCATAATCAACATTTAACCTACATTAATCACAAATCATCATGACATTAAATGCTTTATGATTTTGGGAAAATGGAGGACTTGTTCTTTAGCAATATGTGGTCTTTAAATATTTATCAGTTTTAAAGGAGATTTCTGGCTTGAAGGGTAAAAGACAAATGGGAGGCTACACAATATCAAATGAGATCATCTTTAAAGGTTAAACTGTGAGCTTCTTTGGCATACAAACATCCCTGAATACACTTTAAAGTTATTCATTTTACTTTAATCAAAGTGTAAGCTAAAAGACAGGTAATGTGTTTTGCTTGTGACTTTGTCATCATGTGAGAAATCTAAAAAATAATGGCACTACAGTCAGATTCTGGTAGCTTGTGGGCATTGGGAAAAAAAAAAAAAAAAACAGTCAGTGCGAAGATCTGAATTTCCCTTTGGCTTTTTGTTGGGATTGTCCATTTTTTGCTTTCATGAGAAAAAGACATTTGAACACTGTTGAAAAACAAAAGATCTTTTTAAATTACGTTTTATCACAAATTCCTTGCTATCCAACAACAGATTTTTGCATATCGCTAGAGGGAGTACTAACGATTCCTGATAGTTTAGTAATCCTTGTTGCTAAACATTTTGTGGGATAAACAATGCTTGGAAATGAACAAAAGTGTTATTAAAAAAAAGTGTGTTGGACATGTGATTGTGTGCTTTTAGACTAAAAACAGAGTTTATAAAACCACCAATTCTCTGTAAAATACTGCTATCGCAAAATTGCATAATGACAATAACAATTACATCAAAAAATTAATACTGATATGTATAATATAAATACATTATTAATTATAAGAATGTCAAATGCTATCTCCATAACCTGAACCAAGTGCTAAAAAGCCCATGTTACACATGGTACTACAACAGAACATGTATGAACAAACCATTTGCCCTTCCTTATCAAATCCCTTAGTAACTCTGAGTGAAATCTAAAGAAGCTGTCATTTTTTACATAATTTGTCCATCAACAACATTCATTATCAGTGCATTTGATCAATGGCAGAAATGACCCAATAGAGGGCACTATGAAGCAACATTTTCCAAATAGTTCCTATTTTCTAAAAAACTGAAAACAATAGCTCACTTCCTGCTGAACAACATCAGAAGAACAAGAATGACAATTTACAAAGTAACATTGGATGGAATTGTTAGGGATGGATGCTCATCTGTGGCAAGCGTTTGTTTTCTATAATTGTGTTGGACTGATGCCAAGAGCTGCTTATTAGTGCCAGAGAGTTGAATTAATACTGTAATGGTCAAACAATACATACATAACACTTAATGTACATTCTTACAGACATGTAAATGAAATAGCATGAAAAAAACGTATATAAAAACAACAGACAAAGACACAACGGGACTGAAAAAGAAAAATTTAGGGAACAAGCAGACGTTCCTCCATCCTGATCGATATGCATAGTCAGAAACATAAAGATCAAAACAGCTGAACTTTAGGTTCATATCCCTTGGCATATTCAATATTAAAATATTCATTGCGTTCAAACAGTTTGTTAGATTAAGTGGTATTACAAGCAAAAAAAAGCACACCAAACGATTTTGCATATTTTGTCACACCAACTCCTCCACCAATCTCTTTTTAGAGGAGTCAGGTTTTGCATACACACCCCTTCTCTTTCTTCGTATATAACTCTTCATATAACCTCTCCTTATTAGCATGCTTAGCATTAGCTTTTTGCATGTTGGATGGTTCCAAGACCACAGAACACTTTTGAAACTTACAAATATAGGTGATTTATCATTGAAGGAGCCAAATGGTTCTATACCCTGCTGAAAAAAACTCATTTGACCCAGCTTAAGCTGCAGTGTTGTAGAACTCGTGACTGGACGAGACTGTCCGAGACAGAGACCTGAGGAGGGTCTGAACCATTCAAATTCAAACAGTGTATATATGCGTCATTGGGGTGAATGAAGCCTGGTTTGCATCAGTGTCACACGAACCTTGTGCAGATATGGAATGTTGTAGTACTCGAGACCAGCTTTGGGATCCAAGTCAAGGCCATATGAAAACATGGAGGCAGGCTCTTGAGTTCTACAACACTGCTAAGCTGGTTTACTGGTCTTAGCTGGTTTAGCTGGTCTCCCAGCCTGGCTAAGCTGGTGTTTAGTTGGGTGGAAAAGTGTTCAAAACTCCTCTAAAACCAGCCAACAGACAGAGCAGCAAACCATCTTAGGCTGGTTTAAGCTAGTTTATTCAGCAGGATTGTGGAGAAAGAAATCCATGCTTTGGCTCTTAGCATACAGGTACACACCTTCAAGAAACTTTCAGAAGTCTTTCAACTCTAACCACAGCTCATTATTATACAGTTGTCTCACTCTTCCATACCCTGCTCTTCATACCAACCGAACCCTGTGATTGGTCAGTTCCGCTAGTGTCCAGTTCCACCACAGATCCCTTTAGTGTTCCATTTGGTGCTGAAACTGTCGACAACGAGGCCGTCGCAGTGACATTTGATGTCACGTTTAGTGGGAACGAGCTTCGCTTCGACTCTCTCTCAGTTGCGGCAGCCAATTTAAGATTGTCTTTGCTAGCGCTACGGCGTTGAGCATTATGCTGCATGGCGGCCCTACTTGCCATAGAAGGCAACAGTGGAAAAGGTTTTCTACTTCCACTACTACCTCCATCACTACCTTCCGAAGGGCTCGTCACTAGTCCCTCCCCTCTGTGCCGTCCATTTGTCAGAAGGCCGTTCTGGCTCTCTGAATGGCTATTCCGTAGACTTCCATTCTCGCTGGAAGCATGTTTGTGTAGGAGGTGGATGTTTGATTGCTCTGTCCCAGAGGGTCCCAAAGCACCCATGCTCCCTCCTCCACCCGCTCTGAGAGCTTTGAGGCGGTAGTGCCCTCTAGGGTCCCCTCTGTGATGGTATTGGGTATTCCCACCCTTGGTTCGACTACAAGCCTTCCTCCTTTGAGGCTGCTGGACAGGCACTAGACTGGGCAGCAGATTGTTGGCCGGCTTGTTGTTCTCCGTGCTTGTGCTTGTGTTGGTATTAGTTCCCGTCGGTGCCCGGACGGCGTTGTTCGCGTTGTCTTGCGTCACTTGGAGGAGGTTGGTGAGTTTACAAGGCCCAGCGGCAATGCTCGTCGTTCCACTTTGAGTAGATGACGACCTGGCAGAAGAAGAGTAATTGTTGGGGTCCGTCGGTGGGTGGCATCCTACAAAAATTTGGGAGCCCCTTTCCGAGACACTCTGGACGCCTACAGTGGCAGTGCAGGGATGGGAATAGGCTGGCATTGGTTGGGAGCGATGGTACCCGGGGCAACACCCTAGCCATGCAGCCTGGACATCCAAACGCTTGAAACAGTGATGAAGCACCAAGAAGATCCCTAATCCAGTAGCCGTTCCTCCATACAGGCAGCTAAAGAGTTTCCGCTCTCTATCCACGTGCCAAACGGCCATAGCGCCGCAGCACCACAGTCCCACAAACACGAACTGTGTCGCCACCAGCGCCAAACACTGGACCTTTAATGAGTACTGGTCCTCCACTGTTGTCCCAGCATGCACTGGGCCCACCACAGAGTCCGTTGAGAGAAGACTGGTGCTGCCACTGAGTGCTGGTTGACTCTCTGGTAAGGTTGAGGGGTCAGAGGCGGAACAAGGAGGATCTTTGGACTCCTCGAAGTTTTGGTGCCTCAGGCAGAAAGCAGTGCACAGGAAGTAGATCCAGGTCACCAGAATGATCAATCCAGCTGGAATGTAGAAAGCTCCGAAACTGGGTTGCCATACCAACCAGCAGCTGCCGAAAGGTCAAGAGCAGTGAAAAAGGTCAGAGAGGGCAAAGGCAGTAATTAGTCAAATAACAGAAACACAAAGCAAGCTCTGTACAAAACAGACACTTTTTAAAGGGCCTGTAAATGAGCGGCCCAGCATGAGTAATAAATCTGCATCAAGTATCAGACAGTTAGAGAAAGAACAGAAGCTAATAAAAAACTACGAGTATGACCTCAGTCAATTTCATTTTATTATTATATTAAGTGTCACCAGTCTATCTGTAAGACTGTAATGCGACAAAGACACCATAAAACCTGTAACAAAAATATCACATGGTGAATACGAAATTAAATAATTTTAATTTCAGTGCAGCTAGATCCAGTACTGGATACAATGTTTGAGTTGTGCTGCTGTAAAACACCTTGAACATTCCATTCATTAATACAGTTTATTCACTATAGTTTAAAAAAAATGGTAATAAAACATGACAAGATCTTAATTATGTCAGATAACACTTAAGCAAAACATGGTCAGGTCAAAGTGTCTGAATAATTTTTGGTTCCAAATTTTTTATCAATTTTACTGGTAGTCCACTGTATGAAGAATTTTTGGGTATAATATGTCACAGTTTACCTTATTTTGCTATCCTCACTTACATAAATGAACTATAGTGTCCTGCACCCACTAGTAAAAATATATCAAAAATGTCTGAATAATTTTTGGTTTGACTGTATATATATAAATGTATTAAATGTTTTGTTTGGTGTCAATAGTTAATAGTGTCAATTGGACCTACTTAAAATGATGTAAATTATCTAAAGATCCCAGAGTAATATCATGTATATAATGTACATAAATAGGCAGGCCATTTTTACATACTATTGACAGGTAAATGTGTGGGATGTGTTTTGTCCTATATCTCAAGAATCAGTGTTTTAATGTTAGCACTAGGTAAGTTGTTGATAACATAAACATATAAAGCTAGACGTGAACAATCAAATTTTCCTAATGTTTATAAATGCAGTACTCACTAAGGAATGTTGTCTCCGTAGTTATTGATGTTTACAGCTGCAGTGATACCACATATGATGAGTGGGACACCGCCGGCTATCAAATAAAACCTGCCAAGAGAAACAGAGATAAAGAAAAGAAGACTGTTAGGGGTCATTTTGCAAATGCTAACCATGGTAACGTAACAAGTTTGGAACAATTTTATGGTGAGTAAATGATGACAGAATTTCAATTTTGGGTAAACTTTAATTATCAGATACAAAAAATTGCTCAAAAACTTAAATGGACACTGCTGTCTGTTATATTCCCTACAGATGTTCCCTTTGCTTGCCGTAAAAGAAATTTGTGTGGTCTATACATTAGGCTAGTTCTGTGACACTGTCTGTCAATGAAGAGCCGAGTCTGGGCTCCAGACAGTGAAGGAGAGAGAGGAAAAATAACAAGATTTATCCCAGGAGGCAGGCGTGGGATCTGGACAGACCTCCCCAGGGGACGTGGAGAACATGGAGGTCTGGGGTAAAAACAGAACACAGACTAGGGAGAATGAATATATTTGCATACATGTCTTTGAGGACATGTGAAAGTTAGCCTTAACTAGTTCTAACCCTCATTTGATTTACAACTTCTCTGTCCGCGTTTATCTTTTCCCATTCCCCCCATTTGTGCTCTCTTTCCTCTGTCTGACTCTCCATAACAGCAGATGGGAATCAGCTTTTATCTGGACAATGGTGGTCTTTGATTAGTCTTTTTTTTTTTTTTTACATCAGGGTGGTCCGTTCAGTTGCTCTCAAAAGCCCTTTTTTCCTCCTGTACACGCTTATCATTAGTTTCTACTCAGGAAGTGCTAATTCAATATGACATTTGCACATAAAACTGCCAAAGTTTTATGACCAATTTGAGATATGACAATTACTCTGAATACTGCAAGAGCTCTGATTGAACCCATACATTTCCTTTGATGATGATGACAGCAAGGAACTTTTAATGTTATCATCTAATATTATGTTCATACTGAAACAACAGCAGTTATTCAAGAGGCTTTCGGACAGTAATTGTTTCTTAGGATGAACGTTGAATTTAAAAGACATATTTGCATGGCTTGTCTGTTATAAAACTCATGCATTCAGACAGCAGGGACAAGGGATTCTGTTGTGTGTCAAGATCCCATCCCTCCGCTGGATCCTACCAACTTTCCTTATTGCCTGATAAAAACGTAGTGTGTTATTGGGATATCTAGCTAATCAAAATAGCCTTTTTAACCACTTAGCACTATGCTAAGCTAGTATTCTAAGCTGTTAGCTTGCTAATCAAAGATTGCTAAACACAAAGAAAGGGAAATGTTTATTTTGACCATTTTTAGCTTTAGACCTCTTTCAAATACATAATAAAATCTTAACTGAGCCTCAAATTTTGAACAGTAATGTTTTCATGATTAAGAATGTTGATTCTGACACTAGTTGTGTTTGTTAAAAGTAGCTAATTCAGCCTAGAATGATCTCATGGGTGGTTGGACAAAAACACTGACATTTCCGATTTGAACAGCAGTAAAAGGCCAACTTACACCTTTAAATGTTGAAATGACCTCATATCCCCATGTAAAACAATTACAGTCCATATGGGCCTATTGAATGGTTTACAAAGAATTCTTGTTCTACGAGGGTTTTATGGGCACTGAGGCCAGATTATAGAGAGAGAGAGAAAAAAACAGATATCTGTGACTTTGAGTGTGCTTGTAAAAGATAACTTTTGGAAAACAAGCCGTTATTAACCATCTAATGCTCCCAACCCTCCATGATGACTTTACTGACCTGAGCATGGGCCGCTGGGTTGGTTGTACCGCAGTCTCGCCTTCTAGTTGTTGTGGAGTCCTCAATAAAGCTTCTTTATATATTACCCTGGCGCTAACACCGATCCATAACAAAGTGGACAGAGAAGAGTAGTGAAGAACAATCCCCACCTGACACAAACATACACATACATGAGTAACACAAGCAACACAAATAAAGTAACAATATGTTAGCGCATAGACAAAAGATACATTTTTGAGATATTTTTTATAATCTCTAGCAGTTTTGTTTTTATTTAGTACACTCTTAAGGCCGTGAACACCAAGCTGACATCTTGGCCAAAAGGCTGCGCTTGAACACACCAACATCAGACATTGGACTTTGATTCAACATGCTAAATTGGCCAAAATACCCCCGACAATGTCCAACTAGGGCCAACGTTGTGGAACACACCACAAAAACTGGGCTGGCCGAAGCTCAATGACGGCCTGGTGTTGGCCGACGGCTGACCGTCTGTTAGGTGTGTCAGGGCCTTTACTGTCAGGTGCTTCATATATAGAACATTTTAGGGGTTCCCATCATGGGATCATTTTATGAATTTAGGTTTAATTAATTCTGTTTTAATTCATTTTTAACTTTAAGCTCGCAAACTTACTTTATAACTAAAAAAATTAAATAACCTGTTAAAAGTAACCTAATGTAATGTTGTAATAAAGTGTAACCTAATTTTGTTTTTGAATGTTTACGTTCTTTATTACTGTATATAATGCTTACTATTTTTAAAATCATTTCTCTTTGCTGTTTTGTAAATTTTTGCACTGCAAAACTCTGGAAATCACTCACAATCTCCTTGTTAAAATAAAACATTATTATGTAAGAGAAATGGAAACTTACTGCCTGGCATACAATTGGGTAGCCGGTCAGAGTGATGCCTCCAGCAAATACTGCAGACGTCATTGCGATGTGGAAACTAGTGTTCAGGAGGGTGTGCCAACTCTTCCTCGTGATTCTGATAGAGCTAATGGCAATGAAGGCATAAGTTAAGAAATGTCATTATTTTGGCCAAAATTATGTGGACGTTCACTTTTAATTAACAGGTTTGGCTATTCCAGTAATATCAAATCATATAACAACATTATAGAGAAGTGTGTGCTTACTACCTTGTGGCAACAGTTTGCAAGACTTTTTCTTTTAGCTTTTGGGTTTGTCGACATACCTTTGTTAAAATGTCTCAGTATTAGCACATATATGTGTGACATTTTTAACAAGGTGAGAAATATACCTGTGATGCAGTATATAGGTGATGATGATTGTGAAGAGACAGAGGAGCAGCACTGCAGTGCAGGTGTAGATCACTGGATGGAGCACTTCTACTGGAACTGAAGGTGAACCTGGGAAATCTGGCATCTCCTGAAATATTGACAAGGAAATGGAGAGAATATTTTGAAACATTCAACCCTTTAACTATAAAGCACTTTAAAGACTGGAACATACATTGATTGATTGATTGATTGATTGACTGATCGATTGATTGATTGAGATAAAATTGGTAATTATAGCCATTTAAATATAGCTTTTTTTCTGGTAACACATTTTATTTTACATTGTCCTTGTTACACGTTAGATGTAGTTACTAATAACTATAAAGTATGCATAATTACATGCAGCTAACTCTAAACCAAATCCTAATACTAAACCTAACCCTAAAGTAAGTACATGTAGTTAATTAATAACTCAGTACCTAAATATATAATTACACTGCAACAAGAGCACATAAAATAAAGTAAAAGGACACATAAATTAAAATAAAGTGTAACCATTTTTTTTTTCTCATAAAAGAAATTGCTCTGATGTCAGTATTGTGAATCATGTGTTCTTCAGTGCCAAGCAAACCCATCTATTAATTATTCATACAGTTTTACCAGTAACACCCAATAGGACCTAGCTGAACTCCTTTGACGCATGTCAGGATGAAGAAATGTAGTATAAAATGTCAGTTTGTAATGGGAGACCTGTCCTCCCTAGGTAAAGGATTTGACTATATCTCTCTACTAAGGGTGGGCAAGTTAAAGGAGTTTATTAGCTTGATAAGACTGACCCCAACAGGGCTATTAATCAATAAGCTGACATACTTTGCACTTGGCTACCATTTACACAACTGAGTGATAATAAAATCGACATATTTTCATTTCATTCTATTGGTGGCTCTGTTCCAAAACCTAGTGAGCTGCCTCACTGTCTACTTCCTACATTTCTAGGCAACATCAGAACTCTCATCAAAACTCATACTTGACTGATTTGGAATGCTCTACATAAAAAGCAAACCAATGTATCACTCATTTAGAGCTTTGAACAGAAGATATCAGTTGAGTTTGGTGTCAGCATAGTGCTAAGTAAGTGACGAACACACAAATACTGAGTAATATAACCTATTTTTAATTTGATTGCACAATTTTATTGATACTTTTCAGTAATGAATGAAATATTAAAATATGAAGTTTAAACTGGGCCTTTTTCACATTTCCAGGGTTCTCAGAAACAGAAGTAATTTCTTTTTCTATTTCTTTGGTGTCACAATGTTACCTGTAGTACAGCGTAATTGCTCAGTACAGAGCAGCGCAGTGTAGAGGTGGACGCATCACTATGGGCCAGCTGACAGCCATCTAGACTCCAACTCCCATGATGCTCCAATGCCTGCAAGCTCCAATGGGCAGCAACAGGGTAATTTCCAGGTGACGTGTGTCGTAGTGACACAATAATGGGATCAGACTGATTCCACATGCTGCATCCATCTGAAAGGAAGGGAGAGAGAGAGAGAAAGCAGGAAAGTTACATCTGTGCTCCAGTGAAAAATGAGATGCATGGATTTACTAAAATGAATTGTATATTTAAGTCCAAGGATGAATTATGTTAGTGTTTTCCCAAAATGCCTGTACTACATCAGTACTACTCAGAACATTGTTAAAATTTCATTAATGTTTCAAATTCCTTGAATGTTTGAGGTGAAGGCAACCCACCAAGGCCAACATAGATAACTGGAGTGTTGACGCCACGTCTGCGGGCAAGGTCCGAAGGTCCGGTAAAATTGCTGGTATATGGGAAGAATCTTCCATTGCGGAATGCCACAAACTGCAGCTTACAGTCAGGAGGAGCATTCGGTGGAAAAAGAGACGCAGGGAGAGACACTGAAGCAAGAGCCACTGCATTCTAGAAAGAGAAAAACACAAAAATACAAAGTGAGGGCAAGGCAGAGGTGTTTATTAAAACAAAAAGCCACTTGAGGCAATGTGTTACTTTCAGTCATTTTACCATGGTTACATTACTATTAAATTACAGCAGCAGTAGCAATATGATAGACAACAATGATTATGACAATATACAATTCTTATGCCAAGTTACACAAAAAGCTTCCTTTTGTGAAAAAGAAGTACACTTTAGCATACTTTTAAAAAGAGTACTTATTACAGATATAATATACTTTTAAAGAACATACTTAAGAGTTTTTTCGGAAGTTAAATTGTATGTTGTTTGCAATTACATGAAAATGAATTTAAACTTATATTAAATGCAATTGAACTTGTAGGTTTATATGTAATTTCATAATTACTCCTAAATGTTTGTACTGTAATACACATTTGTAATGATGTAGTTGAAATTTAGTACATTTAAAATATATGAATTTAAATGTAATATAGTAACACTACAGTTAAATGTGTAATCAAGTACTTTAGGTTTCATATGTTAGTCAATACATCAAAATAAGTTTACTTCTTTAAAGCATGACCAAAGATTATATAAAAAAAATTGTTAAAAATGTGCTTTAAGGTAAAACTTAAGTAGCATAGTCATGAAAGTGTACTCTCTTTAAAGGAATAGTTCACCCAAAGATGAAAATTATCACATGATTTACTTACTCTCAAGCCATCCTAGGTGTATATGACTATCTTCTTTCAGACAAACACAATCTAAGATATATTTAAAAATATCCTTAGTCCTCCAAGGTTTATAATGGCTGTGAATGGGGGGCCGCGTTTTGAAGCCAAAAATAATGCATCCATCCAAAATCAAAGTAATCCATACGGCGCCAGTGGGTTAATAAAGGTCTTCTGAAGCGAAGCGATGCGTTTTTGTAAGAAAAATATCCATATTTAAAACTTTATAAATTCAAATAACTAGCTTCCGGCAGACGACCGTACACAGAATGCGTAAGTTGATTTGCAGCGGAAGACCTGATGCACAACGCAATGACGCACGCGGAGGCGCAGAGGATAGAGCAAAACAAATCACCGGTCACGGATTATAAGTGTAAAATGATAATTTTTAAAGAGAAATATCTGAGAATTTCGATATAAGAGAAGAGGAGCTTTGTTGCACAGCCCTATTTGTTTGAACCGCGAAAGGTGTCTAAGCTTACAATACTCCTACATCCTGCGTCATACATCGCATCAGAGGATTACTCATTTGGCGCAAATCAACTTGCGCATTCTGCGTATGGTTGTCCACCGGAAGCTAGTTATTTGAATTTATAAAGTTGTAAATATGGATATTTTTCTTACAAAAATGCATTACTTCGCTTCAGAAGGCCTTTATTAACCCCCTGGAGTCATATGGATTACTTTTTCTATGGATGGATGCATTATTTTTGGCTTCAAAACGCGGCCCCCCCATTCACAACCATTATAAACTTTGGAGGACTAAGGATATTTTTAAATATATCTCCGATTGTGTTCGTCTGAAAGAAGATAGTCATATACACCTAGGATGGCTTGAGGGTGAGTAAATCATGGGATAATTTACATTTTTGGGTGAACTATCCCTTTAAGTACACTTAAGTGGCCTTTTATTTCAATAATATAATATTTTCTTCAAGTACAGTTTAAATATAATTTTAAGATTTGAAGAACACTACAATACACTTAAGCACACTTCTTTTTCACAAGAGTCTAATAAGTCTGTCAGCAATAGTGCATATGTATCACAGGCATACTAGGTCTACACACAAGTGTATACTTGCACTCAAAACATGACAAACCTTGAGATGGAAAGCGTTCAGCGAGGTGTTATGTGTTCCTGTGGTGCAGCGAAATCGCAGTTGCTGCTCAAGGGAAAATTCAATCCCATCATGCACCTGGCTCCCTCCTGCCCCCTCTCGTCTCTGATAGACCGTGCAGCTCATGCCAGTAAAATGAGCAGGGCGAATCATGTGAGCCTCCATCACAATGTTACGGGAATTCTAAAAAAAGTAGAAATATGCTTTGGTGCTCAAGAATCCTTTCTCAAATTGCTAAATATATATTTCTGTGGAAACCATGATGCATTTTTTTTATGATTCATTGATGAATAGAAAGTTCAAAAGAACAAGTTTAGTTGAAATAGTAATAATATGAAGCTGACATGATTAAAAACATACTTTGGAAAGGTCCTGTGCGTGAGAGTGCAGCTGAGGCCAGGCGAGAGTCTCCAGAGTGTGGACGACTGAACTGCAGGCTCTTTCCTCTCTCTGGGCCCGAGCCAGGATCTGATCATCTACCTGCATCAGGTTACTGCCCATTTCAACCAGCACCTCGGACAGCTAGGGCGAAGGAGTGCATGTGTATGTAAGGACACAAATACACGGTGCAATATATACACTGCTGAATACCATCTTCTACTAACCTCACGTAGTTCTGTTACATAGTCCATGAATTTGTGCATCATCTGAGCCACATAAAGAACATCCACCGTGTCAGTGAAACCGGCGGCCTCCAGCGTGTATGATCGCACCTGGTGTGCCAGAGTCACAGCGTTGGAGGCGTTGATGGGCATCTGAGTGAGAAGGACAGGATTTACAAAAAAATTTATTGCATATAATCATTGTATGGTTGTCTATTCCTGGGGGACACTTTCAGCACTTTTACAGCATTTTATTATTTTATCATTTGTTTTTCCTATTGTACAATACCTTTAAAGGCCAATTCACACTGCACCGACAGTCACCAGATTACAGCATGTCACTTCTCAGACATTCTAAATTCGATTCAGCATGTTCAAATGGGGAAAACAAGCTCCGACAGACAGCAACAGACTACGACAGGGGTAACACACTGATCCGACAAAACCAGACAAAGTGTCTGTTGCCGTCTCTTGGCATCTGTTGGTGCGGTGTGAATTAGCCTTAACACATTAATTCTTAAATAATGTTCATGATCATTAGGTTTTACACAAAATCATGGAGTTCATGAGCTTGAGTGCTGCTGTCATTAAAGCAAATACTGAGCCATTCTCCAATTTGTGTACATTTTTCAATTAAACTTTTCACTTAACTTGTTCTGCTGACATAATTTGAAATGATATATAATTGATGAATATAGAATAACTAAACTGAAAATAAATGCTTGTCAGTACATTCGACAGTACACTTTAATCATATTTCAGTAACAACAGAAATAATTATGGAATTAATTATAAAGATGTACTTATGTCCTACGTAAGTGGTCAAAAAAGCACTCTAAAGTTCAACTGACTGCATTTAATATTAAATTAAACTATAATGCATTTTTACAACATTACATTCAGTTTGCTTTTAAGTACTTTCCTGTAAAATATATTAATTCTGTGATAAATACTCATTTTAAAAGTACTTTTTTCACAAGAGGAAGTTTTAATGGATTTAGGGCTAGCTGTTCATAAGTAATCTGATCGGATTCCGGCTATCAGATTGGATCAAATCTTCAAAATGGGTTGTTCAAAAGGAAAAAGGGATTCTGAAATCAGATTAGATCACAAAATGTAATCTTGGTTTTGATCCGGATAAAATCATCAGTTTGTGTTGTTCAAAACTTTTTAGCAAGATTGGGATACCTTTGATCCCAAAAATCTGGATTATACTGATCCCACCAGAAGGGTGGATTTCAGGAACAAAAATGTAATAAAACTTTAAAACTGGTCAAAAAATACAACATTTTTATCATGTAATATACATACACATATTTTTTTTATTTTGTTCTTGATTAGTTTAACTTTTAAAGAAATTAGAAGTAGACATTAGGCTACATACAGTCAAACCAAAATTTATTCAGACACCTTGAACATTTCATTCATTATTTCTGTTTATTCACTATAGTTTAAAAAAAATGGTAATAAAATATGACAAGATCGCAGAGTTAAACTGTGTCAGAAAAAAATTAATCTTAATTATGTCAGATAACACTTAAGCAAAACATGGTCAGGTCAAAGTGTCTGAATAATTTTTGGACCCAAATTTTTATCAATTTTACTGTTAGTCCACTGTATGAAGAATTTTTGGGTATAATATGTCACAGTTTACTTTATTTTGCTATCCTCACTTACATAAATGAACTATAAATATAAAAAATTATATTTAGTGTCTGAATAATTTTTGGTTTGACTGTATTTAGCCTTTCGGTAACCTACTGTAAGAGATTTTGGTGTCATAAAATAATCCCCAAACAGCTGTAAATATCAAACAAAAATATTATATTTGATTCAAAGTGTTTTGAATGGGATTTCCAAATCCAGATTATTCTGATCCAGATTAAACTTTTTGAACAACTGGAACTTACATATTAGTAATTTATACCACATTGAATAAAAAAAAACAAAAAAAAAACTCTGCACTAACCAGTATGAACGTATGTAGGACCCGTGTGATGTCATTCGTATAGAGGCACTGAGAGTAGTCACCCTCCTCCCAGCGTCCAGAGCGGTCACAATTACGTGAAGCCTTCTTCTGCTCCACACCACCCCCTATACTTAAGGAGGGGTAACGCAGCTGCAGACAGTACTGGTAGGAAGTGATGCCAGCTAGAGTTCTAGGCCACCTGAAGCAAAAAAGGGGAGAGTTGACATTTTGCCATAAAATAAGCAATATTTAGCCACAGGTAAAACTGTAGGACACTCCCTTACCTGAACTCCCCTCGGTTGTTGGTCACTCGCTGCTCCGGACAGAAGGAGGCGCTGTTCTCCAGCACCACTATCTCCACACTGCGCGAGGTATTTCCACGGCCTGTGGACACCACACACTCCCACTCACCACTCGCCTCAACGTGGACATTTGACAGGATCAGCTCACTAAAAAAAATCAAAGATAATGATATGCTGTTACTAAAGTGTACTGTGGATAAGCATTTTTTGACTCATGAACTGTAATGCTATCCTGTTCTATCTATCCTCTTCAGTTCATTGCCATTCAGTACTGTTGTTGTAATTATTCTTTTTTTCTCATTTCATTTCATTCCAATCCAATTTTCTTTTGTTAACATATTCTGTTCATTTTATATTTCTTTTAAATCTCTTAGTCCATCCCATTTCATTTAGTCTCTTCACCTGCACATTCACCCTTACCGTATTTTTCAACATCTTTTCACCCCGATTCTCACAAAAATATTAAGTAGCACAACTGTTTTCAACACTGATAATAATAAGATATGTTTCTTGAGCATCATATCACCCTCTCCGAACGATTTCTAGAAGATCATTTGTGACACTGAAGACTGGAGTAAATTCAGTTTTGTCATCACAGGAATAAATTATATTTTAAAATATGTTAATATGGAAATTAGTTATTTTAAATTGTAATAATATTTTACAATATTACTATTTTTACTGTATTTTTGATCACATAAATGTAGCCTTGGTGAGCATAAGAGACTTCTTTCAAAAACATTTGAAAAAATCAAATTTTTGACTGGTAGTGTACTGTATACTGTATATAACCAAACCGATTAATCTCTGCGTTTTACCTGGTGATGAAGGTGCAGTCATGTTGTACACTCTCTTCCAAATGAACCCCATTCACAAGGTCACTGGTGACAGGCTGACCATTGTGTCGCCAGTGAAGGGTAGTGATTTTGTCAACCAGGGAAGCAGTGCAATGGAAAGGCAGCCTGTCCCCCTTAAACACGACCTGCCGTAGCGAGGGTAACAGAGACAGCGTGTGCAGCTCCAACGGACCCTCTGAGGAGCCAAATGAATTAAAAGATAAACATTAAGATTCACAGAGAAAAATATTATTTATATAAAGATTTAATAAAGATTATAATAAAGATTTATTGTATTTCTGTTCTTAAACCGATCATTCTTAGTCCTCTAATATGCTGCCTTTCAAAAGTTTATTATATAACAGTACCTTTATTCAACAAGGATGCATTAAATTGATCAAAAGTTACATATATAATGTCACAATAGATTTACATTTCAAATAAGTGTTCTTTTAAACTTTCAAATTCATCAAAGGATGCTGAAAAAAATGTATTGACAAAAATAATAAGCAGCGTAACTGTTTTTAACATTGATATTGATAAGAAATGTTTCTTGAGCATCACATCATCATATTAGAATGATTTCTGAAGGATCATGTGACACTGAAGACTGGAGTAATGATGCTGAAAATTCAGCTTTGCCATCGCAGGAATAAAATACATTTAAAAATATATATCTGTCATGAAAACTCTCGGAAAGTTTGGCATGATAATGGATATGACAGTGTTAATATGTTTGGTCTTGGAGGAAATAGATCTGCTATGCTGCTGCTGCTGCTGTTATTGCTGCCGAGGCTGCTGCAGAGCAAGTACGAGACTTTCTACTGCCAATAAATACACAACACACTGCTTTGAGCAAGTAAGACATGCTGCTGCCCTACAAACAGTACTTAACTATAGGGGGCGGTGTGGAGCTGTTTATACAACAGATTGATGGCACAAGTACTACTGCTGTACAAAGCATACATGAATTACCCATAGCAGATCTATACAGGTGAAGCTGGGGAAGGAGGAGGGTTTCTGAAAGCGCGGTTCAAACTGCTACAGCAGACGCTGACCAAGTATTTGAAAGTTGAGCAGCGAGCTCATTGGCTGCTGATACAGCAGGAACCAATCAGCTGTGCCCTATAGAGAACGATGTGATTGCAATCAGGTTGAGTTAAGGACCTATCAGCCTGCACCATCTAGAGTTTCATGACAACTTTGTATTCACATAGAAAACAGTTCTTTTAAATTGTAATAATATTTCACAATATTACTTTTTTTTAATCAAATAAATGCAGCCATGTTGGGTATAAGAGGATTCTTTTTAAACCACAAACTTTTGAACGGAAGTGCAGTCATGCAGTATTTGAAATATTTGCATTAAAATCTGACAATATGTCCATGTAATCATCTGTGAAGTGCAAATATAGATGTACTGCTGGTGGATTCTCACATGGCCTCCTGCTATTCTGGTTCTGCACCTTTTTGTTGTAGACAGTATGTGTAGGAAGATTAGGCCTTCAGTTCTCTATGGATCAGAAATTATTTCTGTGTTTTCATCTGTTTTCATCTTTAATCCTAATAGACTGCACTGTTGGACATCTCTGATGTTAATACCTGAAGCAAGTTCAATCGTATTCTTTCTCATACACAAATAGCAGGAGGTGTAAGAAAGTTATTTGGGTGTTTTGTTGCCTTGTAATCATTTAAAATCAGCTTTGCTTGTGAAACAGCCTGGGTGAATCAGTCTCTTGTCGAGGGCTGAGGATATGTATTCACAAAAGCAAACCCACAGAGGGATCTTTCCTAGTCGGTCACAGCTATGTGCTTCTGGCCAACATAAATATGTTTAAGGGCAGCAGAGGAAGAGATGGCGAAATGAGCTGATATTAAAACAGTAACAGGAGCCCCGGTTTGAGGCCCAAGACTCGAAAAAATGCAGCGTATGTCTAACAGAAAGATCAGTTGAGGTTTAACAGAAAGTCACTAAGAAATATAATAATCTTAGCTGGCTAAGACACATAGATTGAGCAACATCGCAATTCAAACAAAATACCAAGGCCGATCAAAGACTGAGGAGGTACTGTCACTGATAAATTATGCAATTTTCAATATTACTTTTTTTTCCGGAAAGTTGTCACAAGGGCTATATCAGTAACTCTAAGGGTTTGAGTCAAATGACCAATAAACCCCTTTTAATAATAATATTAATATAATAATATTTTAATAATATAGTGCATTTTTATATTATTCAAAATAAAAAATAATAAACAAACAATTTAAAAAAAAATAAAACAAATTATGTAAACGATAATATTATTTAATAATAAAAATAATAATAATAATTTTGTTATAGTTAAGTTTCAAAAAAATAAATAAGTAAAAATTGTGACAATTAGCCCCGGTCATACACTAAAACCTATATGTATTTGTAAAGTCCATGCAGACATGCATACTGTATTTACATAATTGAATATGATATTGTATAAGATTGATATTCATTTTGCTCACCACAGCTGAGGTCACTCTCTCTAAGGAGACGTAAGGGTTTATTCTGAAGCCTTCTGGGATATGCACAGATTGTTTCATCCCCAAGCCGAGCGGAACTGCTATGGAGAAAGCCTGGGACCCAGCGCAGACCGCAGTCACATGACAAAAACTCAGAATGAAAGTTTCTAATAAACACAGAATTGGAGGTAAGGATTAGATAAAGCTTAGAAAGATATTCATTTATCTGTGTAACGATTTAGTATCTCCTAAATCTTAATTAATTGAATAAAGGAGAGTTTCAGTTAACACCACTGTTAATAGACCAGTAAAGTCAGCTTTATTTATATAGCCCTTTATGTAATGCAGATTGTTTCAAAGCAGCTTTACAGTGATAAACAGGAAAATAATGATCAATGATGCAAGCAAATTTCAATTCTGCTGTAATGCAGCTCTAAAAAAAATGTTAATAATAATGGCATTCATTATTCAGCTGACTTATTATTCATAAGTCAGTTCAGTGTTGATTCAGCTCAGTTCAATAACTGTGTAAAGTTAATCAAATATGAAATGAGTTCAATTCAGCTATACAACAGCTCTACAGAAGGTAATATTTATTTACTTCAATGTTATTCAGTTCAATGTTGATTCAATTTAGTTCAATAACAGTGTCGATGTTGCAAATCAATTATGAAAAATGTTGAATAAGCAATAAAGCAGCTCTGCAGAAAACAGTGGTGTCATCATCCAGCTCAGTTTTGTTCTCATCCAACAGTGTCAGTGCAGTCAAATCAATAACATTACTAATTATTGAGTGTCCCCAACTAGCAAGCCAAAGGAAACATAAACTGTTAATAAACTTCTGTGGTTCCCTAGAGCAGTAGTTCCCAACCCTGGTCCTGGAGAACCCCCAACTCTGCACATTGTGCATGTCTTCCTAATCAAACACACCTGATTCAACTCATCAGCTCGTTTGCAGAGGCTTAAAGACCTGAAATGGTTGTGAGAGACATCCAAAATGTGTACTGCTGGGGGTACTCCAGAAATATTGTTGTAAATTATAGACAGATATGCATGCTCTTAGATTTGTGCAATATAAATGTATTAAAGTGCCCCAATTATGCTATTTTAAAGGTTCCTGATTTTGTTTTGGAGGTCTCCTACAGTATGTTTACATGGATCCAAGATAAAAAAAAAAAAAATAAAAAAAACTTTAATTTTCTCATAATATACACTGCACATCACCTCAAAGAGTCTGAAAACAGTTAGCCATTTTCACACTTCTGGCTTTTGGCTTCCGGAATGGCCCACGCCAGATAAAAGTTTTTCCGGTGACAGTGATAGATAGCCAAGCCTAATAACCAGTTTGGGACTATGAATTAAATGTCATGAAAATGTCTGAACGGTCTTGGTGATTTATTGGTGAGACTACAGAGCTCTCATTAAGAGCTAAATTTAGAAACTAATTCAAAGAGATGGCGCTTAAATTGGTTATATTCTCCGTGTCTATTTGGTGCGGCTGTGCATTATGCACTTAACATATGTTTTTCGCGATGTGCTGGGGAAATGATTGGCTGGTAGCTCCCTAATCACACAGACCTGATCCTCTGATTCATAAAGAGAAAGCAGGACCACTCGCACCCTGGATGTTTCTGGATATATCTATTATAAACACTTCTGTCATCTCTCAATGATATTTCAACTCATTCACTCATATTTTCCTGTCGTCATCATCTTAAATTCTGTAATATGCACAGTATTACAAACCCATTAGTAGTAGTATTGTTGCTATTGCTAATTTCATAGTTTCTCATGCTTACTATAGATTAATGCAAACACTAGTTATGTTGTATACAGTGTGGTCTTGGAAATTAATTATGTCTTAGTTTAATCATTTTAATCGGTCAGGATTAGTGACTGAGATTAATACATATGCTATATTTTATATTTTTAAAACGTATTAAACTCACGACAATTTTATGTATCTCACGACTTTATATCCCGCATTGAAGCATATATTGGGAGTTTAGTTTTTTTATATGAATAAATTATATAAATAAATGTATGTCGATGATATGATATGAGCTAAATGAGTATCTACGTAGCCTATACTGTATGACAGCTGGTGAAATAAAACCACCCGCCGGTAAATTCGAGCAATGGTCTGGGTGGCCGTATAAGCTACAAACAAGTAGAAATTAATTTCTTTGTAGATTATACAACAGCAACTTGGAAAACAGACAAAACAGAAAAAGTAAGAAGCGATATTTGAGAAAAGAGAATATTAGTCTGATAGCACAGACCCATAGCGGAACTAACTTTACCCTGCGTCAGGTGATTTCTGATTGTGTAATGGCTAGTTGGTTTGAAGATTCAGTCTCTCTAAAACCATCCTTTCTGAGAGCTTACTCTGCTCTGATTGGTCGGACGGTCCAGTCTGTTGTGATTGGTAACAGCATGTGTCAGAAACTAAACGCCCAAACGCTATCTGAATTTCAGCTTCCTCAGCGCTTGATACACAGTGATACGAACAGTAATGATTCCTTTGGTTTTTCCATAACAATTCCAGCGTGAGTCCTCATTTTTTGGAAGTCCATGCAAAGTGGATTCGCAGCACTGAAAACAGCATCTTCTCAACATTTCGACAACATGAACCAAAGGTCTCAGCTACAACTACAGTGTTTGAGGGCAGGTCAAACACTGATCCCTAAACCAACCCGTCTCCACCCCTCGCCCCCTGGATCTCATGTACTGCAGTGAGGAGCTACTATAATTCGGTTGTAAAATGCTGTTGTCATGTGTGTCCAGAACGGGATTAAGCACTAAAAGGTGAATTTAACTTCAGTGTGTACATGGCCTTTGATCTTTAAAATTTTAAAACATCTATATTACACTCAGTATGAAAGATAATATTCGAAAATCATAATGGGGCACTTTAAAAAAGATGTGGATATGCATGATATCTCAGGAATACCTCAATCTAAAAAAATGGATGATTAATCATACGCTTAATAACATATGAGCATATGCACCACAGAAGCATTCACTTGAACTCACACTAGCTTTAGAGAGTGTAACTCCATAAACACATTTGGGTCCAAAGAGGAAAAGATGTTTCCAGAGATGTTTCTATAATATAAGAACACAAATGAAACATTTGATTCATTAACTAAATATGGCATAATAACATTAGAAAATGCATTATTTGTAGTAGTTGTGCATCATATCATCTTAAAAACTAAAACTGTCAAACATAGGTTATCCTGCAAAGAGTTTTATGCGTTTTAGTTGTCCAATAAATATTTGTTTCAGAAATAATGACTTACAATTTAGTGAGGTTGGTAAGTCCCTGGAACATTTCTGAAGTCAGGCAGCCAATTCGGTTACTGGATAGGTCACTGTACAGATTACAGTAAATGAGATGAACTGTTATTTTGTGTTCCAGTTCTAGCAGGCATAAATCTGTGCTTCAGAAAACATAAAATTCTTCATTATCCAGTGATCATATCTTGTTTTTTTATATTATAACATATGATATAATTAAGCAATATCACAAGAGCAAGAAAGCTGTTTACAACACACTCTTTACAAATAAGCACGATTGCAAATGTGATATTGATATTATACAAATGTTCAATAAACAATAAGTTAACATTAAGTGACTTACAATTTAGACAATTTTAAACACAAGTTTGTGCTACGAAAATAGTTCCAGACAAATCCATAGCAGAACCGAGCAACACACGGCAGTGTTTCATTACTGAATGAATCAGCTGCTTGGAACGAATCGGATAAATGATTCAGTGACTCACTCATTAAGTGATTTGCCGCCACCTACTGGTGGTTTTAGTTTCATATTTAAACGTATCATTTTATTTTTTCCATTTTTATTCCAGTTTGGGGGGGGGGAAGTTTAAGACGTTTTGCAATAACTGTCACATTATTGGTAAAAATCTGTAACTGGTGTCTTGTTATAAAAACGGATCATGACTTACAGTTTTCGAAGAGCTGTGAGACCCAGAAAGGCTCCAGGCATGATGGTGCTGATTAAGTTATTCCTGAGATCCCTGAGGAAGAGACAAACAAAGAGACTTTTGAACAGATCAACTTACATGTTTTATTTGAATAGATTTCCCATGGACTATACTTTTTCAGTGTAAGTTTATATAGCAATCCCTTTTACTTTTTTAAGCAATAAATGCTATTTTTGCCTTTAATTCTTCTACTTAATATATCACAAAAAGATAGATAAGATGAATAAATATACATGTGCTTTGAAAGAAAGGAAGTTAGATGTTTGTATATGTCAACCATTACCTACAGTAAGTACAAAAAAAAAAAACAACCAGGTCATATCAGCATAAAATAACATGAAATAAAATAACAAACGCTTTTATATGCAATTGACCACAAGACTCGTGCTCTGCCTCTAACATTTTCTTTGTCCTGCCTCTGTTTGAGATAGGAAGAAAATTCCTGCATTTTTTAAACCATACCTCAAACCACACCTGGTCCCAGGGCTCTAAATCAAGGCAAAACCCCAAGCAGAGAAAACAGACAAACATCAGAGGAATTCAGGAGCAGGAGAAAGTGGAGATGGCCTTTTTAAACCATGGACACCAAGTGGATCTTCCCACAGTGAAGATACACCGTCATGAGTCGAACTGTAAATATTCACTTCCAATACAAGCTTTAAAAGGTAGTGTTTCAGGCCACCATGTTTGCTTATGTCCATGTGTTGAACCACTTATCAGCATATTTGCTCATCAAAATATGGATTCACACACTTAACGATGTACAACTTAACCTCTGAAACTCTTGCATGTTTTATTTATTTTTATTTATTAGCCATGCAGGGAATTATGGATAAAGACCAACTCCCCTGTTGGAAAAAAAAAAAAAAACAGCATATGCTGGTTAGGCATGTTTTGAAGCATGGCAGCTGGTTTGAGCTGGTTTATGCTGGTCCTTAGCTTAATCTAGTCCTAAGCAACTAGCTCCATCTCAGGACCAGCTTAAACCAGCTCATGACCAACTAAGGACCAGCATAAACCAGCTCAAACCAGCTGCCATGCTTCAAAACATACCTAACCAGCATATGCTGTTTTTTTCAACAGGGTCATGTCTCATAATGGCTCGACCACGTTTCAGCAAACTTAATAGAAGTGCACAGAATTCTTTTTTAGAGGTTATACAATCTTTATAAGTTACTTTAAGCTCACTGCATTAAGAAACCAAGTGGGATTTCATGCTAACTTTGAATCACACATAAAATTTACTTTGTTCTCTGCAGTTCCCCATCACAGTTATTCCAAAACATTTTTAACTGGATTCATTTACTTTGAAAACTCTGAATGGCTTTGGTGTGATTTATAAATTAAATTTCGCATAAAATAATAGTATAAGGTAAGCAATAAGGTACGAGAGGCTGTGCTGTATTGTGAATAAGTCACGGCTTCACGTCGTGCCTGCAACCCCTTCAGCCGTGACTTATTCACGATACAGCACTAGCCTCGAGTACCTTATAGCTTTTATAAAACAGTTACCACACAATACAAATATTAAAGCCAGAAATATGTATCAATGCAACTTTCATGAAGTTTACTTCATGAAAGCGGTCATAGCCGTGTTTTATCGTGAATAAAACAGCTGTTGACCAATCAGAATAAAGGACAGGAACTTACCGTTTTATAGTATGTATTATAAAGTATGTTGTATGCTTTATATAGTATGCTAACTTATTCTAACTTGTTATATTAATTATATTATATTAAAAATATAATTATTTAAATATTATTATATATTGTCTGTATTATAAAATTCTAAGTAATATCAGCACACACACACACACATATATATGTGTGTGTATATATATATATGTGTGTGTGTGTGTATATATATATATATATATATATATATATAATGTTTGTATGTGTAACATTTTCATATGTATTATAAAATTTGTTGTGCCCTTTTGTGAACCATACTGAATTATGTGGCTAATATTTTGTAACATAGAACAAACAAGCAATAAACCTCAATAATAAAGCAGTTATCCTCTATCCGAATGTATACTATTTCAAGCATAAAGCTCTATCAGTGCTGAAACTATAGCAAACAACTCTGCAGCATGATATCATGTGCTGAATATAAACATGAACATTACACAGCATGATAACAGATATGCTGTATATTATTGCAGGGAACCAAGACATTTACACCGGCATGACAGAATGCAGTAAAGTGCTAGTCTGTCACATCTGTATGGCCTAGTGAGTGCTGCATGATTGACACATTAATAGTTATCAGAGTGATTATGCAGAGAGAAGCGGATGGGTAGAAGGTGAGAAAGTGACCGCAGGAGAAAGTTATGCACTATTAAGTACACGTGTTTGAATTCCTGTGACTAAGGAGAGAGCGATGCCAGGGTAAATTGGATATATTGTAGAGTATTTCAGTCTATGAATGTGAATTGCTGAATGAACCTGCTCACAAATGCGTGTGTGTGCCAGTAGCAGTGCTCTTGGACAGGGAACAATAGCTGTTTCCTGGCTAGCGTGTCCTAACCCTCATTAGCACTGTGATGAAAAGGGAGACTCTACCCACTGTTTCCTCACACACACACCGCTAGAGTAAAGGTCAGAGCAAAGTGTGCTCTCTGTGTGTGAAGATCAACACAACGGCTCACAGACACTCTCTTATCGCTGAGATGGGGAATGTGGAACAGGGAGAGTTCTCTTCCTAAAGTCTGGAGCGCGCACGCACACACACACACACACTGCAGAACCACAATGTCAGCACGGCTGAAGTGATTGAAAGCCTCATGAAAAGTTTTGTGGCTTTTAATCCATGTGCGCTGACAAAATTATCGTTCAGCACATTTCATATTTAAAAAGTAGTCTTTCTTTTCTAGATAACAATATTGATGACTCAGAAGTACTTTATTTTGATGTGTTGACTAACATACTAAAGCACATGCAAAGAACTTGATTATAGTGTGTTATTCGATGTTACATTTAAAGTTAATATATTCGAAATGTTCCAGCATTACAGATGTGTAAATACAAATATATTTAAATGCATTACATACAAGTTTTAATAGAAGTGAAAATAAAATATTTACAACCCAATCTCATGGCAATTCGTACGTATTTTACGAGGTGGCTAATTCGTACGAATTCATACAACCTCACTCATACGAATTCATATGTTTTTTGCTAAATCGTACGTATTTTATGAGTAAACAAATTCGTATGAATTCCTTCGAATGACCTACCCCAAACCCCACCCCTAAACCTACCCATCACTGGGGTTTAGACAAATCGTACGAATTTGTACGAGTGAGGTCGTACAAATTCATACGAATTAGCCACCTCGTAAAATACGTAGGAATTGGTTGTGAGATAGCGTTGAATATTTACCATACATTCGGCAGTACACTTTAACCATATTTCAAAGAGAATGGGAGCAATTATGAAATTACTTTTTAAGTTCAAGTTCATTTAATAGAGTGCAACAGTCGGGTTACGGATGTAAAAACTCCAATAATTTTCTCCACTGGGAAACTGATTTTTACCGAAAACGTATAAACCTTTAAAAGACAGCCCTACTTTGAGCTACAAGGTTTTCAAGCCATAATATTTGCTTCTATTGAAGCTGTTAGCCTGCATTATTTCAACTTAGTTTTAAAATATTTGTGTTTAACAGCAGAAAAACTACATTACGAATGATGCTGTACAGAAAATTCCACCAATCAGGGAGTCACAACAAGCAAAATGCGCCAAAAGATCTCTTTGGCTCCGCCCACTCTCATGAAGCACCGCAAATGACGTAATCGAGTCAATCTCTCTATGCTCTCAAAATACTTAAATATTTGAATATATATGCATATTTTGCAAAAAAACTTAAAATATATTGTTTTTATATACATAAACAACATTTTTAAATGAGTAGTTTTATATTTCTCTATAATTTTTAGTTCAATAATGCTGTTCGCAATGCTTAATGGGAATGTAGTTCTTTCCATCACTAAAGCTGTTAAGTACACAAGTCTTGTACCTTTGTATTTTTGTCCGATTTTCAAATACTTTTTTGCTTCAAATCAGTTTGTAATGTTATGATACACGCTTTAACAAAGACATTTTTGAAATCCTTATGGGAGAAATGAATGGAAAAATTACTTCCACAACCAGCGTCGCTGAAAAAGTACTGTTGCAATCTATTGCATTCAATATAAATTTAAACTATAATGAATTTTCATTTAATTCCAAGTGTCTGAAAACATTACATTCAATTCACACTTAAGTATTCTTTTAAAGTATATTATTTCCATAATAAGTATTCTTTTTAAAAGTATGCTAAAGTGTACTTTTTTCACAGCAAATAGCAAAACATGTTCAAGGCTTTTATGTAAACTAAAGGTTATTGGCTTTGTACAAAAAAAGGGCACATTTCGATTGATGCGTCCCAGCCCAACTTCCTGTTTCAACAGGAAATACATCAACTGAAAACAGCACTCATCAAGCGATTTCATAGGGACTTTAAAACTCTGGAGGAGTTACACACAACTGGGATCCATGAACCTTCATGAACTTCACAAAGGATTTATAAAGAACAATGTCTGATCCGTGTCTATAAATCACTTTAAATCAAAGCCAAAAGGTCTGTTGAATAATTTCACCTAGCACATGGTTTAGTAAGACCTCATGTAAGAACATGATGATATTCAAACACGCAGATGTTTAGACGAGAAAGCTATGACACATTGCAATGATTGACCCGAAACAGCATTTTGTAGTATTTGAACTCGTCATGGAGATTTAGATAAATCTGGGCCAGGGTTTATATGAGACACTGTCCTACCAGCTGTAATGTGTCAAGTTTCCGGTCATGTATTTTTCTGCCCTCTCTGAAAGTTAAATTCTGAAAAAAGCGACAAAATCACAGTCCATCAGAAGATATTAGATGTTGAATATGCAGCTGTGTGACATGCCAACACACTTTCGTGGCAATAGTTAGGAATTGGTGGTTAATTCATATGAATTCGCATGATCTCATTGGTACGTTTTCGTACTGCTTATGCCCCACTGATGGCTAGGGATAGGGGAGGACCTTTATGCTTACTTTTTTCTAAAAATCATACATTTCCATACAAATCAAACTGTACAAATTTATACTAAATCATCACCTCATAAAATAGAGATCGGATTGCTCTCTTTCAGCAGCCTTGGTGCTGGAACTTCAAAACATTCTTAAAGGGTTAGTTCACCCAAAAATGAAAATAATGTCATTTATTACTCACCCTCTTGTCGTTCTACACCCGTAAGACCTTCGTTCGTCTTCAAAACACAAATTAAGATATTTTGATTAAATCCGATGGTTCAGTGAGGCCTGCATAGCCAGTAATGACATTTCCTCTCTCAAGAGATTGAGAAAGCTACTAAAAACATATTTAAAACAGTTCATGTGAATACAGAGTACAGTGTTAATATTATCAAGTGACGAGAATACTTTTTGTGCGCCAAAAAAACAAAATAACGACTTTTCAACAATATAGTGATAGGCGATTTTAAAACACTGCTTCAGAGCTTTACGAATCGAATCAGTGATTCGGATCTCCTATCAAATGGCTAAACTGCTGAAATCACGTGACTTTGGCGCTCCGAGTCACTGATTCGAGTAAGCAGCTCCGAAGCAGTGTTTTGAAATCGCCCATCACTATATTGTTGAAAAGTTGTTATTTTGTTTTTTTGGCACACAAAAAGTATTCTCGTCGCTTTATAATATTAATATAGAACCACTGTACTCACATGAACTGTTTTAAATATGTTTTTAGTAGCTTTCTGGATCTTGAGAGAGGAAATGTCATTACTGGCTATGCAGGCCTCACTGAACCATCGGATTTAATCAAAATATCTTGATTTGTGTTCCGAAGATGAATGAAGGTCTTACGGGTGTAGAACGACATGAGGGTGAGTAATAAATGACATTATTTTCATTTTTGGGTGAACTAACCCTTTAATAATGATCAATAAACTAAACCAGTCAGCTCTGAACTTAATCACAATATAAAAAACTTTTATATGAAGCAAAAAAGTATATGAAAATCAAAAAAAAAAAAAAAGACTGTATACTTGCACTTTTATGAGGGAATGACATAATCAAATAAAAACAATGGTACAATATAGGCTATTATACTATTGATTTAAATTAACCGATTGAGAGTATAAAAAAAAGTTTATTTCCAAATATTCAGATACACATTATACAAAAAATATAAGTTTCATTTTCATGGCAACAGTGAATTGTCTGATTACTGGATCTCTATTTAGGATTATATGTCATTTAAAAGTTTATTTATTTAAAGTTGAAATCACACTAATTTGTGGCTTCTCCAGAAGAAAATCTTATCCCTTAACAACCTCAGAGCTCTAGTTTGCTCTGTCTTGAAATGTTTATAAATTATTGTTAAAAGTCTATTTCACTTAAAGGGATAGTTAGCTGAAAAATAAATTCTGTCAGCATTTACTCACCCTCAAGTTGTTCCAAACATGTATGAATTTCTTTCTTCTGCTATACACAAAAGAAGATTTTCTGAAGGATGTCGGTAACCAAACCCTATTGACTTCCATAGTATTTTTTTTTTTTTTTCTCTCCATACTATGGAAGTCAATAGGGTCCATCAATTCTTTTGTGTTCAGCAAAAGAAAGAAGTACATACAGGTTTGGAACAACTTGCGGGTGAGTAAATGATGAGAGAATTTTCATTTTTGGGTGAACTATCCCTTTTAATTAATGGTATTTTTAATAACCAGACTGTTTTGCTCTGTGTGCTCTGTGTGCTCTATCTAGATTTTTGAACAAATTAGATTTAATGTCATTGGCAAGTAAAAGTAAAACTGTAAATTTAAAAAGAAACTGCAGAATAACACATTGCTAGAATGATAGTCTGACCTCAGATAAAAAATACAATAATAAATTAAACATATTTGTCAAATATTCCTCATATTAAGCCAGCAAACTGAAAACAAAAGAATGATGGGTCTCACATTTTTGGGACAGGTACAGATTTGAGAGCAGAGACTAGTTTGAATATGCACTGTAAGTGAAACAATGGCTGTTTTTCACAACCACAGAATAAAATGCAAATGTTTAATGTCCTTAATCAGAATGATCATTTGTTCTGACAAGTTATATGGTCCATTAGTGTCTATGTAGGTTGATTGCCAGAAAACGTAGCACATTTGACACATTAATGTAGGGAGGAATATGGTGAGGTGTGTTGCTTTGTAGATGGAGGTGCAAATAGCGGAAGCCATTTTGGTGCCGCATGTCTTTTCCTGTCCCTGCACAGAGGTTGTTTCTCGTTTATTTTTACGGTTTCCTTTCTATTTCTGTTTTTTTAAAAACAGTTTTTCCCATTTCGCCGGAGTCCTGAGTGGGGGGAGCAGAACTGACCCCGTGTAATGGCCACACAATGGGGTCCTTATAACGCTGCCTTGAAATTTACATCGACCCACTCCTACCCAAACAGGAAATCTGGATCTGCCTGCTTCTTATTTTTCCAACTCATTTCCTGCTTTTCCTCTCCTTCCTCAGATTATTGGAATAGTTTTCCTCTATCCAGTCCACTCTGAGTCAAAGGCAACAGCATTTAACTTTCTGTTGCATTTGTATTGCAAATTATCACCCACACAAGAGCATCTATCATCATAATCTGAGAGCGTATGTGTAAAATATCTGTCATCATTTTAATATCCAGATAAATGGAACCAATACCCATACCTAGTTCAGGACTGTCCCTTTAGACTTAAATATTTAGCATATTTCAAAAGCTTGAATTAAACACACATGTAATGTGAAATCCAGACCGTTTCCTGACCAGGATTTTCACTAACCTTATAAAGAAAAAGTGGACTTTTGAAGAGTTGCATTTCTGTGGTTAATGTTGATTATATATTTGTTCAATGGCAGAAGGAAGGTACTACGCCAAGATAAACGTTGGGACCGGAATTGTGGAAAATTGCTCAGCCCTGTGCTTGGAGCTTGTACACTACCAGAAATAAATTAGGCACATGTATTAAAAAAATGACCATTTATGCTTTTAGAATATTGCTTCAGCTGGACTCTGCATCATCTGGAGGGTGGTTTGCTGTCAAATCATTAGAAGAGACTGAAAACTCAGAAGAGAACTAATGCCAAAACAGTTTTACTTCATATTATTATCAAACAATCTGAGCATGTGTGTTTCCTCTATTAGCCACAGACTGACCAGAACAGTGTGTATTTACATTTACTCATTTAGCAGATGCTTTTATCTAAAGCGTCTTACAAATGAGGAACACAACAAGCAAAATAAATAGGAAAATAAAAATAAGAAAAAAATAAGTGATAGTGATAAGATAAAACAAACAAAATAATTATTACAAAATAAGGCAAAGAATGGCCAGATACAGTTGAAAAGGATCATGAGATGAGGCAAAGTCATCAGTCTATGGTCCAGTCAATGTGATAACAGTGACCTATGAATGACCACAAACTGGAAAACTATTTGCAAAATTAAACTCACCTACTCAGACATCATCACTTCCAGTCACGTCCAAAATAAAATAAAATAAACTTTTTAAAACATATAAATGCAATGACACTTTAATGTGAATTAGTTTTAATAAAAAGTTCTGTACTTTTTGTAAGTGTGTTAAGAAATTGTACTCTCTACAATTAAGTGGCCTTTTATTTCATTAATATAATATTATCTGCAAGTAGTGTTTTTAAAGGTACCGTAAGCAATTTCTGAGAAATACAGTGTATATTTGAAATCAACCCAATCAAACCCACCCCTACTCAAAAGAAACACACCCCACCTTTCGTTGCACAGCCCCCAAAATGCACAAACACACAATGCAAGAGTGGATGTCTCTATTATACAGTAGATGAAGCAAAGCAAAATAATATATCCATCCCTTAAAACTCATCTTTGATCACCAAAATGACATATTTAAACATTTTTTCCGTTAAAAAAATTCTTCATGCCTTAAAATAGCTTGAATGTAACTCTACACCATTGCCTCATTTAATATACGCGTATCAATAAATATGCAAATTAACCCCGTCTCCACTCGCTCACGCCAGCTCAGAGATCCACTCGCTCAACTTACTGAGGTAAACGCTGTACAGTGGTATCGCTTTTCACAACGTCAGACACATAACAGTAATTAATATGATTAGCCTTTTGCTTGACTATGTTACCAGACTGCTAATAATGTGTTGCTAATGTTACATAAACCATGTCAGAGTCAGACAGCTGCCTTCTAACAATCAGTATCCTTACAAACGCTTTGAACAACTCAGAACATCAGAGGAGAAAGACATATAGTTCATCATAACATCGTAATATACATTATACACCCACCATATTGCTAAATCTACACAATTTTTCATATCAACAGAAAAATATACCGGGATAACCTGGCTTCTCTAGACTCCCCTGCTAGTTTGCGGTTAATGATAAGCTAAAGCCCGCCGGCATGTTGATGTGATTGGTTACAAGGTAGTTTGTAACGTCACAGACACCAGCGATTTTAAACCGCAGGTTTGAAACTGTCTTTTTTTCACAGCAGTTTTAAGGAGAAAATACTCGGCAATGGTGTTGACATATGAATTTGCACATGGTCTTAAAGCATATTAAAAACACCACATAGACATAAACAACATTGAAAACTTGATTTTCACCACAGGGGATCTTTAATAAAGCGAAGATGATAAACGAATGACAAGGAGAACAAAAAAATAACATTCAGAAAACAAGGGTTTGAGTTTGTTGTTAGTCACCAGCAGTACACCAGCTCCAGGCAAACAATGATACTCAAAACTGCCCTGTTACTAACATTGTAACTGTACCTGTTACTAACATTACAACAACTGTATATCTTGGTTCTGTGAAACATAGCAAAACCTATGTTATTTACATATGGAGCAGAAACAACGCAACCTCTGCGTCCATTTTCAGGCCTTCTTTAGTCTCTCCAGTACTGAAACTTTTCCAATATTAACAAGGGTCCTAAAGCTCTTGCCTAATCATAACCCTTCTTTTTCCAGTGATATTCCTCTGAACTTTCATTTTTTGTAATCTCTCTCAACCATCTTCATCTCTTTCTACAGTCTTTCTTCAAATCTCCTCATGAGTGGATACGCCCCCTACAGCTGATTGGCTACAAGTGTGTTGTGGTGCTCGGTCCGATCCACTTTCTCAGAAAATGCTTACTGCACCTTTAATATACATAAGATTTGAAGTATAGGCCTACTACATTGAACATTCAATACAATCACACACACTTTTTTCCACAAGGGTATACATAGAAACAACATATTTTAATATAATTTCAAAATATGCTTAAATATGCAAAAAGATACATAATTACATAATTTGCAGAGGTTCATGGGAGTGGGCGGGCACTGAGTGAGTTCTCTTTCTCCACAATTTGCTCACCTCTGATTGGTGGAGATTTCTTTGCAAGATCATTGGTAATTCAGATTTTTACCTGGAATTTTGCTGTTAAGCACAATTATTAAAAAAGAAAAGTTTAAATAATGCACACTGATGGCTTCACCATAAGCATATACCATTAATTAACAATCTTGTAGCTCACAGTAGGTCTATCTTTAAAGGTATCTTAAAAATCCCCAGTGGAGAAAATGTATGGGATTTTTACTTCCAGAACCTGATTGTTGAACTCTATTACAGAAATTTTGCTGCAATTTCATAAGTCCAAATATTAATATGTTGAAAAAAGATGCAGTTATCAATTGAAAGTTCTGCATGTTGGGCCGGCACACAATACTTTTAAGGGTACAGCATTGAAGCGCTGTCACTAGGCCAGTGTGAGTACAAAGAAACAGCTGTCTGACAGCACAGAGCACAATATGAGTGAATGAACGCAGGACAATGACCAGCTATGTGTGAACACTGCTGCATGTGGGTGGACTTTGAGATTGAGTCAGTCTGGGTTTTAGGAGGGCAAAATGAAAAGGATTTCTTGTAGACGTGAAAGAAGGAAACAGAACAAATACAAAAAAACTCAAGTTGTTAATTCATCTCAGCTGTGCATTTCACAGACACAGTGAAAATGCCCTCCCAAAACTACTCTCATCTGCTCTTTCACCGATTTCTCGGTACAAACGTACGCTCTGTCACTCCATCCTGCTTTTGCTTTTCGTGAAAAGCCCAGACGCTATCGTGTCCCACTAGCAACATAAACACACCCACACTAGCACACATATACACACTCACAAACACACCCCTTGCCTTGAGTTTATCTAATAGTCACATCTGGAGTCTATCAACCCCAGCGGTCTGCCCCCCTTCTTCTTCCTCACACACTCCTCTGTTCCTGCTCTGTCCCGCACGTTTAACACTTTCTTCACCGTGTCGCTACTGGATATGAATTCTGAGATAACTCCAGCAACTGAATATTCAGTCCCTGCTGTTAGGCATGTTCATTGGCTCAACATCTCAACAAGAACTTGAAATGAACTCTGGAAGAAGAACTTGGACTTGTTGTTGTGCTGTGCAGGCATTTTGAAGAGTGTGAACAGTGAGGCCTAGTTAATCTAGTCCAGTCAAATCAAGTCTAGTGAATCTTCTGTCAAATTTCAATGATCATATATGTAATTATTTCAGTTCTAAGAAACATTCTTCTTTTTACAATTCAATCAATTCCTGATGGATAAAATCAAGTCTGCCCTACTGTACTTTTTTTTCTCACCGAGTATCTTTTTAACTCAAAAATACCTTTGTGAAAAAGAAGTACACTTTAGCCTACTTTTAAAAAGAGTACTTAATATGAATATAATATACTTTAAAGAATATACTTAAGTGCAAACTAAATGTAAAGTTTTCGGACACTAAATTGAATGTTAATTGCAATTAAATGAAAATGTATTATGGTTTAAATTTAGGCAGAGGCTATTTGCACTGTATATCTGTATATAATAGATGCTATTTACACTAAGTGCAAATAGCAAAGATGTTATTTACACTAAGTGAAATGCTATTTACATGCTATTTACTCTAAGTGAAAATGTTATGCTATGATATTTACACTAAGTGAAAGCTATTTACACTAAGTGCAAATAGCTGTAGATGCTATTTACACTAGGTGAAAATAGCGATATATTCTATTTTATTAGTACAATTAAGCACACTTTTTTTCACAAGGGTATGTCAGATTTTAAGAGTAAAATGGGTTGTGAACAGTGTTTGACTTTAATATACATCACCAACATAGAGATGAACATATTTTTTGGCCTTAGATTTATTTTTGTCTTATACTGGGGTCTGTTTAATTTATTTTTTTGTTTAAAGTATTATACTCTGGTCAATCAATGCAGGATTGTTGGACTTTTAATCACACAAGAAGCTGCTTGAATCCACATCTGTCTTTCTCTAGCTTTGTTTATTAGGGGAAAGATGGTTAAATTCACTGCCACTGCCACTACCCTTCAGATTTTATGAGAGGGCCATGAGTTTAGCAGTGACCAGCACACATACACACACTGCACTCCCACTCTGGATAATGCCATATCCTTACCTACACTGGAAACAATGTTAATCTTAATTCCAAACACAGAATAATGATCCTACGGTAAATTAGGAGAGAGCTGGAAGTTGGGACGCTATTTTCATTTTGATCCTTTTCGGACACTCTCAATAAACAAGTATGTTTTCTTAACTTTGGATGGCAGGTACTACTTGAAAGAAATTTATTCTCATTAAGGTTACAGTGACTTTCTATAGACAACACTTTAAAGGAATAGTTCACAGCATTACTTACCCTTGCCAGAAATACTTTCATTAAGGTTACAGTGGTTTTGCATAGACAGCATGTTAAAGGAATAGCACATCATTATCTTCTCACCCTCATATTGTTTTTATCCATACAATGGAAGTCAGTGGTAAGCAAAACGTATCTTTTGTGTTCCACAGAAGACAGAAAGTAATATAGGTTTGGATCCATCCATCCAAGTCAAGTCAACTCAAGTCAAGTAATATACAGTGCAGCACACAGTGAAATGAAAAAACGTTCCTCCGGTACCAAGGTGCTACATGAAACGACATAAACACGATATGTCGCGAGATACAAAACGGACACTATGGACACTACAAAAAATGTGTCTGTGCAAACATGTGCAAACAACATTTAGTGGAACAACAAAAGATATTACGAACAAAGTGATAGTGTAGCGCCGACTAGTACAGTAAAGTGTTTTTGTGCAAATAAATAGTCCTTAGAATAATAAATACAGTACATGTAAACATTGTAGTTTTTCAGCAAAGCTGTTGGTGCAAAAGTTTCATTGTTGGTGGTCACTGAGTGTGTGTGTGTGTGTGTGTGTGTGTGTGTGTATGTGTCAGTCCAGACCTTGTGCTGAGGAGTCGAATGGCTTGTGGGAAGAAACTGTTACACAGTCTGGATGTGAGGGCCCAAATGCTTCGGTACCTTTTTCCAGATGGCAGGAGGGCGAAGAGTGGATGTGAGGGGTGTGTGTGGTCAGCCACGATGCTGGTGGCTTTTCAGATGCAGCATCTGATGTAAATGTCTATGACAGAATGAAAAGAGACCCTGATGATCTTCTCCACTATCCGTTGTAGGGTCTTGCGATCCGAGAGCGATGCAGCTGCTCAGGATGCTCTAGATAGGGTGGTGGGAGCTGGGCCTTCCTCAGCTTTCTCAGAAAGTAGAGATGCTGCTGGGTTTTCTTTGTTATGGAGATGGTGTAGAGGGACCAGGTGAGGTTCTCCACCAGGTGGACACTGAGGAATTTGATGTTCTTGATGATCTCCAAAGGGGGAAATAGTTGATGTACAGTAAAGAGTGGTCAACAACCATCTCTTTTGCTTTATCCACAGTCAGAAACAGGTTGTTTGCTTTACACCAGTTCTTTTAGCCTCTGCACTACCTGAACTCAGCGTTCTTGCTGATGAGACCCACCATGGTCGTGTCATCGGTGAACTTAATGATGTGGTTAGTGCTGTGCATTGCTGCACAGTTGTGAGTCAGTAGGGTGAACAGCAGGGTACCGAGCACATAGCCCTGGGGGGCCAAGTACTCAGTCTGGTGGTGCTGGAGGTGCTGTTCCCGATCGGGACTTACTGAGGTCTCCAATCAAAAAGTCCAAGATCCAGTTGCAGAGAGAGGTCAGCAGGCTCAGCTTCCCAGTCAGGTACTGAGGGATGCTGGTCTTGAATGCTGAGTTGAAGTCTTTGAACACCATTCGAAAGTAGGTGTCCTTATTGTCCAGGTGGGTGAGGGCCAGATGGAGTGTGGTAGAGATGGTATCATCTGTGAAAGGGTTTGGAAGATATGCAAACTGCAGTGGGTCCAGTGAAGGGGACAGCAGGGTCTTGATATGCATTTCATGACGATGGTTGTCAGTGCCACATGGTAGTCATTGGCACTGGGATAATAGTGGTGGCCTTGAAGCACGTTGGAACAACGGCGATAATGAATATGTCGGTAAGAACATCCACCAGCTGGATGGACGGGAGAGCCGGCTTAGCCTAGCACATGCAGGCTCCTGCCCGCTTTCCACGCTTCCGCTTGAGGCCGAGGACTGGAGGCCTGGTCCCCATAGCAAGTCAAGATTGTGTAGCGGATCATCCTGTATGTTGAATTTTGGATTATTTCCGTATTTCAGTAGTGTCTGGCAATGGTAAACATGAGTATCTGTTGCGCCGATGTCCTTAAATCCATGTAAATCGGGCTACAAAACAAAGATAAGCACTGTTTTGGATCCGGATTGGCTGCTGCGAGCTACTTCCGCGCCGCCATCTTCCATCCATTTATCATATCCATCCATTCTTCCATTCCTCCTTCCATCCATCCCTCCATCCATCCCTCCTTACATCCATTTATCATATATATCCATCCATCCATCCATCCATCTAGCCTTTTTATGTTTTGACAGGGTCAAAGTCTTTCTCTCATTCTTTATATGAGACCACATTTTGCTTCTACTTTTTGTCATCCTGTTCACTCCATCAGCCTGTAAATCTTCATTCTCTCTCTCTCATTATTCTCATTAGCTCTGCTCAAATCAGTGCTGGACAGGCCGCTGTGATCTTTTCACACACTCGTTAGGGTCGCCGCTCGTTAGCAGGGACCAGCCTCATTACAGGATGTGTGTGTGTACGTGTCTATGTGGCTGTGTGCCGTTTTAAGGGACGGCGCTGGGTGGAAAATTTAATTTAGTAGATCAAGGGAAAAAAACGTGGGTTTGGCTGGGTGTATATATGGGTTCAGGTGAAAATTGCTCTTTTCATATAAAGTGCTTGTGAGTATGTGAATGAAAGCCAAGGCAACACAAAGACACACTTACACACACGCATGCTAACATGTGGCCTTCACGACATCCTACAGCAGCCCGCTGTGTTCTATAAGGGTATAAAACAAACATGGCTAAACATCGCTCTCATTGGGTGGTTTGGCGAGCTATGAAGGACTTCTTTTCTTTGAGGAGGTCTGCTTTAATGAAAGGGAGGACTGTATGAGGAGCTACCAGAGAACCAACACCGGCCTCTCCTTCTGCCCTCTGGCACTACTGTAATACTACCACACTGCTGTCCTTATAGAGGCATATGAAGAAAATTCATTTCAAAATATCTAAGAACCTGAGAAATGTGTGATTGAAGATCAAGTAGGCACATTAAGATGGAGATTGAACAATAAATTAAAGTGCGGTACTGCTATATAAACATGGTCGGTCTTGTGCTAGCATGTCATAACTGTTACATGTTCCACATGACCTGTTTTTGCAGTTTACTTAATGGTCATGGTAGACTGGGGAGGAGCTTTGCATTGTGACTGTTAGTGTGTAGAACACTCTGTGTGCTCTTTTATATCTTACATCAAAATTCTGTATTTCAAAAGAGTTGATATACAGTCAAACCAAAAATTATATAATTTTTTTTTTTTTTTTTACTAGTGGGTGCAGGACACTATAGTTCATTTATGTAAGTGAGGATAGCAAAATAATGTAAACTGTGACATATTATACCCAAAAATTCTTCATACAGTGGACTACCAGTAAAATTTATAAAAAATTTGGGACCAAAAATTATTCAGACACTGACCATGTTTTGCTTAAGTGTTATCTTACATAATTAAGATTATTTTTTTCTGACACAGTTTAACTCTGTGATCTTGTCATATTTTATTACCATTTTTTTAAACTATAGTGAATAAATTGTATTAATCAATGAAATGTTCAAGGTGTCTAAATAAATTTGGTTTGACTGTATATATTCTCTTAGTTAAGTTAAAAAGTGACAGACATAATATAATAAATAATTCACTCATGGCAACAGTGAAAACTACATAACAGAGATGTTCACGAGTCTTTTATCTGGAGTCCGAGTCAAGTCTGAAGTCTTTAAGCTGGAGTCTGAGTCAAGTCTGGAGTCTTTTGTCACGAGTCCGAGTCGAGTCTCGAGTCATTTAAAAAAAAAAAAAAAAAAAATTCTCATACTCAAATCCTATTTTTTATCCTAGTTGTATTATATAGACAAAATAATATGATCTTTCCATCATCTGTTTTGTTTGTAATAAAGGTCCTAAGATGTAAGGGATAATGTACATCTAGCTTGTTACTTTATAATCCATTACAATGTACAAAACAATCGCCCTGGCAACACGAGTAGTCATTTTCAATACAGTCGCTTAGCGGACGCAAGATGGCGCCAGTGAGTCGGTATGTTATACAGCAGTTTGTTATACAGCTTCGTTGTTATTGACGACAGTCATTATCAGAAAATATCAAACCTCGGAATGTTTAAGAATGCCAATAGAAAACTGTAAGCATGCTGTTTGTGATACCTTAAAATATGAGCTTTAAGTAATAAATGGATTAACATCTCTTTCTATCTCCTTCTTATGGACACATTAAGAAAGAGAAAAGCTGCATATACTACGAAAAGATTAATAAAACGTTAGGTTTAAAAGCTAGATTTTTATTTATTTTTATTTTTGTTCATATTTTAACAGGCTGGCAATCCAAATTAGCACCTTCACCACAGCTGTTTGAGTTAATGTGACTACCTTTGTGAATGCGATGTCTCATAAAATTTGATGTTGCCGCTCCGGTGTCTTTAATTGTTTTCCCGCATTCTGTGCATCTAGCCGATCTGACATGATAATAAACCCAAACGAAAGAACATAAGGCACGGTGGCTCCCGTCATGTTTCATGGGACTCTTATGACATTTCGGAGTTTACGTGTAACACACGGACATACGTAATCAAATTAGAGTCCGATCTACCACGACACGTAGGGAAATATCTGTGACGCAGGTATTATAAAACCATTCAAACACAACACAAATTCTTTATTTATTATATCAGTAGTTAAGGGCAAAAGACTTGAGTTGTTTTTAAAATATTCACGAGTCTTCTGTGTCGAGTCGAGTCAAGTCTGAAGTCACTTCAGGTCGAGTCCGAGTCAAGTCTGAAAGGAACACTCCACTTTTTTTGAAAACAGGCTCATTTTCCAACTCCCCTAGAGTTAAACAGTTTAGTTTTACCGTTTTCAAATCCATTCAGCCGATCTCCGGGTCTGGCGGTACCACTTTTAGCATAGCTTAGCATAGTTCATTGAATCTGATTAGACCGTTAAGCATCTCGCTCAAAAATGACCAAAGAGTTTCGATATTTTTCCTATTTAAAACTTGACTCTTCTGTAGTTACATCGTGTACCAAGACTGACGGAAAATGAAAAGTTGCGCTTTTCTAGGCCGAAAACGCGACTAGAGTGCGACTCGAGTCCGAGTCACTAACAGTGACTCGAGTGCCCATCTCGGCTACATAAAAATACAAATAAAATAAAAAATCAGCAAGAATGCATCCAATGGATCAAAAACATAATGTTACAAAAGCTTTCTATTTCATATAAATGCTGTTCGTTTAAACTTTGTGTAAACTTTGTATCATGGTTTCCACAAAAATATTAAGCATCACAACTGTTTTTAACACGAATAATCATAGGAAATGTTTCTTGAATACTCTTCCATATTCAAATGATTTCTGAAGGATCATGTGACACTGAAGACTGCAGTAATGATGCTGAAAATTCAGCTTTGCCATCACAGGAATAAATTATATTTTAAAATATATTCAAATATAAAACTGTCATTTTAAATTGTAATATTTCACAATATTACGGTTTTATTTTTGATCAAATAAATGCATCCTTGGTGAGACATTTTTAAAAAAAACTTATGGACCACAAATTTTTGAACTAAACAAAAGTCAAATAAACTTAATAAGCAGTTAGAAGTATGCATTTTCATTGATAATAATGTTTGTGTTGCACATTTTACTAACAACAAATCTGCAACTTAACTAATAAACACAGATACACATTCACACTGCTGTGAGCATGTAAGATATATTGCTGCTGCATAAATAGACATAAATACCGTAGCAGATCTAGGCAGGTGGAGCTGGGGGAGGTGGAGGGTTTCAGAGGTGCAGGACTAGCTTACATTGAACACTGAACCAGACTATTTATATGTTGAGCAAACAATCTCATTGGCTGCAGGATCAGCAGAGGCCAATCATCTTGTGCCATATGAAGTGATTGCTTGCAGATTGCATGTAAAGGACCCTCTAGAGTTATATGACTGAACTAGATATATATGAAAGAAATTAGTACATTATTTTGTGCTTCCCTGTTGTTTTCCCCAGTTAAAGTTATTAAAACAGCTGATTCAGGACTTTATAAGCTCCAGAGGAGCATGTATTGTGCAAGTGCTGTCCATGAGTACACCAAGGTTTAACAAATAAAATCTGGCCTGTGACCTATGTAAAATGAGTTTGTCACTTCTGAATTAAATTAAATAATCTGGAGGATTCTTTCTCAATGTTTCACTCTGTTATGTGTGATTTTACAGGAACACATGTGTTAAGAGCATATATACACAGAGAGAAAGAAAAAGACAGAGAGGTAGAGATGGCTGTTAGAGAATATTTAGAGCCTTGAAGCGATGCCAGAACAGTTTGAGAGAAATTTCCATAATAGGATGCACAGCACACAACACATGGGATGAGGAAAACACAGCCAGACAAAAAGACAAAGTGCTGCAGTTTTTTCGTGTCATATTGATAACATATGTGTCATGATAAAGAATGCTTTGACATCACTTCAGTGAAATATAGCTTTGCTGATAAACACACCCTTTGAATTGAGAGAGAGAGAGGAAAAAGCTGAAAGTTGCAGTGAATGTGTCAGTAGTCAGATCTGTTATTAATATTAATATAACAGCACTCTTAAACATGAATATGGTATAGGCAGCAGGTTTTGGGTAGTAGAGAGCAGTAAGACCATCCTGTCCTGAGATGACTGCTCCACAGACCGCACAGATAAGAAAAGTTCCCAGCAGCATATTACGCTACACACATACAAGCTGGAAACAATGAACAGAGATACGTGCACACACACAGACACACCAAGCCGTTGTATTAAAACAAGAATAAACAGTGTAACAAAGGGGTGAGCGCAGATCACGCAGACCTGTCACTCCGCAGGAGGTTGAGGCCCAGGGCAGGCTGGAAAAAGGTTTTTGTTACAAAGTATACAATCAACTGTAATCATGTTCTCATGAGAAAACTAAACTGATTTATCAGTGTTTCAGCCTTTATCTTGTGAAAAAGAAGAACACTCTGGCATACTTTTAAAAAGACTTAATACAGAAAGAATATACATTTAGGAAAATATGTGCAGACTGAATGTAATGTTTTCAGACACTTAATTTCCTGTTAATTGCAATTAAGTGAAAATGAATTTGATTACAGTTAGCTTAACTTTAGAGTGCTTTTTTTGACCCACTTAAGTAGTACTTAAAGGGTTAGTTCACCTAAAAATAAAAATTCTGTCATTAATTACTCACCCTCATGTTGTTCCACACTCATTAGAACTTCGTTCATCTTCGGAACACAAATTAAGATATTTTTGATAAAATCCGATGGCTCAGTGAGGCCTCCATTGCCAGCAAGATAACATTTTCAGATGCCCAGAAAGCTACTAAAGACACCGTACTGCCAAAAGTTTTGGGACGCCTGCCTTTACGTGCACATTAACTTTAATGACATCCCATTCTTAATCCGTAGGGTTTAATATGGAGTTGGCCCACCCTTTGCGGCTATAACAGCCTCAACTCTTCTGGGAAGGCTTTCCACAAGGTTTAGGAGTGTGTTTATGGGAATTTTTGACCATTCTTCTAAAAGCGCATTTGTGAGGTCAGGCACTGATGTTGGACGAGAAGGCCTGGCTCGCAGTCTCCGCTCTAATACATCCCAAAGGTGTTGAGGTCAGGACTCACTCATCTATGTCTTTATGGACCTTGCTTTGTGCACTGGTGCGCAGTCATGTTGGAACAGGAAGTGGCCATCCCCAAACTGTTCCCACAAAGTTGGGAGCATGAAATTGTCCAAAATGTCTTGGTATGCTGAAGCATTAAGATTTCCTTTCACTGGAACTAAGGGGCCAAGCCCAACCCCTGAAAAACAACCCCATACCATAATCCCCCCTCCACCAAACGTTACACTTGGCACAATGCAGTCAAGCAAGTATCGTTCTCCTGGCAACCGCCAAACCCAGACTGGTCCATCGGATTGCCAGACAGAGAAGCGTGATTCATCACTCCAGAGAACACGTCTCCACTGCTCTAGAGTCCAGAGGCGGCGTGCTTTACACCACTGCATCCGACGCTTTGCATTGCACTTGGTGATGTAAGGCTTGGATTCAGCTGCTCGGCCATGGAAACCCATTCGATGAAGCTCTCTACGCACTGTTCTTGAGCTAATCTGAAGGCCACAGGAAGTTTGGAGGTCTGTAGCTATTGACTCTGCAGAAAGTTGTCGACTTCTGTGCACTGTGCGCCTCAGCATGCGCTGACCCCGCTCTGTGATTTTACATAGCCTACCACTTCGTGGCTGAGTTGCTGTTGTTCCCAATTGCTTCCACTTTGTTATGATACCACTAACAGTTGACCGTGGAATATTTAGTAGTGAGGAAATTTCACGAATAGACTCATTGCACAGGTGGCAACCTAACACGGTACCATGCTTGAATTCAATGAGCTCCTGAGAGCGACCCATTCTTTCACAAATGTTTGTAGAAGCAGTCTGCATGCCTAGGTGCTTGATTTTATACACCTGTGGCCATGGAAGTGATTGGAACACCTGAATTCAATGATTTGGAGGGGTGTCCCAATACTTTTGGCAATATAGTGTATTTAAAACAGTTCATGTGACTACAGTGGTTCAACCTTAATGTTATGAAGCGACGAGAATACTTTTTGTGCGCCAAAAAACCAAAATAATGACTTTATTCAACAATATCTAGTGATGGGCGATTTCAAAACACTGCTTCATGAAGCTTCAAAGCTTTACGAATCTTTTGTTTCGAATCAGTGGTTTGGAACGTGTATCAAACTGCCAAAGTCACGCCCCCCAGTGGTGAACCATTGAAATTTCGAAACACTTATGATGTAACAAAGCCTCCTTTACTGAAATCACGTGACTTTGGCAATTCCGAACCACTGATTCAAAACAAAAGATTTGTAAAGCTTTGAAGCTTCATGAAGCAGTTTTCTGAAATCGCCTATCACTAGATATTGTTGAATAAAGTCGTTATTTTGGTTTTTTGGCGCACAAAAAGTGTTCTCGTCGCTTCATAACATTAAGATTGAACCACTGTAGTCACATGAACTGTTTTAAATATGTCTTTAGTACCTTTCTGGTCATCTAAAAGTGTTAATTATCTTGCTGTCAATGCAGACCTCACTGAGCCATCGGATTTTATCAAAAATATCTTAATTTGTGTTCCGAAGATGAACGAAGGTCTTACGGGTGTGGAACGACATGAGGGTGAGTAATTAATGACAGAATTTTCATTTTTGGGTGAACTAACCCTTTAAGAACATCTTTAAATGTAATTTCACTTCTATTGTCTTTGTCTCGGGGTTCTTTCACTTCGGATTCGGACATTCATGCTCTGTGTGTTTGTCTTCTGTTGTGAGTGCACAGGATGAGCATTTGCTCATTCTCCGTGCGCTTTGTCTAGTTGTGTCAGCGTGCGGTTTGTTTACATTGGCCACGTGTTTTCATGTTGTCATGTTTTTTGTGAACACGCCGCTTACGAGTATTCTTATTAGCTGCTTGTTTGTGTCTTGTTTTGTTTGAGCACATGGCTTATGATTGTGTTCGCTGGTGGCCATGTGCTCGTGTTTTTGTCATGTTTGGTGTGAGCACATGGCTTGTCATGTGTTTCTTTGTGCCATGTCCTCTTCTGTCTATTGTCTTAACCCCACCCTTCTTGTTATCCGATTATTGGTTCATTTGCCCCACCTGTCCTTCCTCATTACCTGCCTTGTTTGCTCCCTGTTTATTCTCCTTGTGGTTTCAGTCCTGTACCAGTTTGTTGTCAAGTATCAAGCATTCTTGTCATGTCCTGCTTCCTGCCTTTTCGTGCCTTGTTCTGCTAAGCCGGTGTGTTTTGGATCCAGAGTTTTCCCCTATGGGGTAGATTTTGTTTGCTTTTGTTTAATTTTATATTTAAATAAAAAGCCAATTGCTCTGCACCTCAGTTTAAAATATATTAAATGTAATATTGAATACCACACTACTCTTAAAATTATAACTGAGTACTTTACATGTGCTTTAGTATGTTAGTCGTCACATCAAAATAAATGTTTTTTTTGTAACATAATAATTTAAAATGTACTTTAAAGTGCAATTTTACATTATTACAAAGTGTACTTTAAAGTGTACTTAAGTGTTTTAAGAAACAGCCATGAAAGTGTAGTCTTTTCAAGTACATTTAAGTGGCCTTTTATTTCATTAATATTATATTATCTGCACATTCTTTTCTTAAAGGATTAGTTCACTTTAAAATGAATATCATCATGAAATCCATCATTAACGTGCACTCCACACGGCTCCGGGGGGTTAATAAAGGCCTTCTGAAGTGAAGTGATGTGTTTGTGTAAGAAAAATATCCATATTTAACAAGCTATAAAGTAAAAGATTTAGCTTCCGCCAGACTGCCTTCAACTTATGAAGAAAGAGTAACGGCTCTCGCAGTTCAAAACGCTTACGCTACGTCCTACGTGTCAGTTACGCTTTTTTCGTAAGTTGAATATGGAAGGTGGTCTGGCAGAGGCTAGATATTTGACTTAATAGCTGTGTGGAGTATGTTTATGATGGATGGATGCATTTTTTTGAGCTTCATAATCGTTGCCCCTGTTCACTGACATTATAAAGCTTAGACGCATCAGGATATTTATTAATATAACTCTGATTGTGTTCATCAGAAAGAAGAAAGTCAAATACACCTAGGATGGCTTGAGGGTGAGTAAAGCTTGGGGTAATTTTCATTTTAAAGTGAACTAATCCTAAAGATTTTAAGAACACTACAAGTACACATTCAATGCTATTAAACGCACTTGTTTTTCACAAGGGTTGTATGACATGATATAGCCTATATTTATTTTATTTATCTTTTATTATTTAGGTTCTCATGCTGCGTTCAAATCAACTCTAAAAGTCAGAACTTCCTGGAAAACTGAAATCAGATTTTAAACCAGATCTGTTTTCTCATTCAGAAATGTGGATGTGGATGTATGATGGCACACAAACATGGGATAGGTGTGTTAAACCCAGTAAATAAACTATTCTGTTCATAATCATACATCTGCGAAACAAATGCTAGCACTGCATACCATCATTTGTACTCTGCAATTTGGTTGCTAGGAGACATCTTTGTTGACAATCAAGCACCTGCAAAGCAAATGCTTGTACTGAAATTTGTCTCTATATACATTATCCTAAGAATGTCTGGCAATGGAATGTCTTCATAAAGGGAAGTCTGTGATATACTGGGAAAGAATATTCCACATCTGACTTTAAATGGGATGCAGCATTAGAATTGTAGTAGCCGTGGATATATTGGGCTTCCTAAAAAGGAGTCCCAAAGAGCTGTAAAGCTACATGGTTTTCTTAACGTACCATACCATTTTTGTGTCATTTTTATTACAGACCAACTGCTTAAGAAATGTGTTTCCAGTTTTGCGGATACAGATGTTATAAGTAAATGGTTGGTGCATGCCTATTCCTTACTCACTTTTAACTCTCTATAGTATGCTAAGTAGTTTGGGTAACACTTTTACAGTGTCCTTGTTACATATGTTACATGTACTTAATGTAACAGTAAATTATTCATAATTACATGCAACTAACCCTAAACCAAAGCCTATTCCATGTTGTTAATTAATATTACTCAGTAATTAAATGTATAATTACACTGCAAGGACACCTTAAAATAAAGTGTATTTTTTTCTTAAATTTCTCCTACAAACTCAAAATAAGTGAATCATCATAACTTATCCTTTAAAATTGTTATTAAAATCCTAGTTCATCCTGACTTTGATTCTTTTCAAACTCTTTTTCTTGCCTCTTCCTTTTTCTTGCACATTCCTCCAGAACACACATTATAATTGTTTTATTTACACATCAATATAGTACATTTCACAGTATATTAGCATACTATATTGTATGATTGTATACTAGCATAAATATTTCCAATTAAATTAATTACATTAATCATATAAGTAACTAAAAATTGCCAATGAGGAAATTGCATTACTGTGGTACAGAGTTGCCTTATGGTTAATATAATCTTAATCCTCAGAAAAACTTTTATGCTGGGTTCAGACTACATGAAATTAGGCCAATTTTGGAATGATCCATTTGACTTAGGTTGTCTTGGTGATTCATGATCGACAATCACCAAAAGAATCAATTGTTTTATCTTGTATAGTGTGTCATAGTGGATAACAACCGACGCTGCGTCTGTGACGCTTCACGACGGCCTGACAGAAAGCCTAGTCCTCTGCGATGGGCTCCATCACATCTGTGACATTAACCAATAGGAGTACAGAAGCGCATCTGTATACACAGCTTTTAAACATAGCATTGAGACAATGCTATTGGTGCTGCAAGGTTGAATTCTTTCTTTTTTAGGGCTTTTCTGACGACAAGCCAGTACAGAACATGCCGCTTCAGTTGCCATTGTTTGTTTACGCTCTTGTTTCCGGAAGTCATCGCTAGTTCAGCCTTCTCGATGACATCACGCACGCCATTCAAGACGGCAAGCGATGATTGGTCAGGAAGCAACAAGGGCGTAGAATACGCGGGGGACGGGGGGGATGTGTCCCCCGCACTTTTAATAAAACGTAAATTCGTCCCCTGTACTTTTTGTCGTTTTATTCTTAACTAAAATGAGGCGATCTAAATATTATGGAGCGTGTAAAAAATGTTTCATTCATACTGGAAGCCGGAGGGCGCTCTCTCACAGAAAGTCCAAAACGGTTTCATAGAAGTAATTCAGCTATTCGCTGTAGCAGCAGCAGCTGAATAAAATGCAGAAATGTATTGTCTGGTGAAACGTGAAGACAAACACACGATTGCGACAAGCTATGGTTTATGTGTTTTTCAAGCAATCTCAAGGTATTTATTGACAATAAAGTATATGAATAATGCAATGCTAATTGACAACCTTTTTAATGTTTTTGAAATTAGTCTCTTATGCTCACCAAAGCTGCATTTATTTAATCAAAAAATACAGTAAAAACAGTAATTTGCGAAATATTATTACAAATTAAAATAGCTGTTTTCTAGTCTTCCAGTCTTCAGTGTCACATGATCCTTCAGAAATCATTCTAATATGATGATTTGCTTGTGGAAACCATGATACATTTTTTTTTTTTCTGGATTCTTTGATGAATAGAAAGTTCAATGAACAGCATTTATTTGCATTTATTGCCACTGTTGATAAATTTAATGCATCCTTGATGAATAAAAGTATTAATATCTCTCTTTTTTATCTTACCACAAAGGTTTGAATGGTATCATGGTTTCCACAAAAATATGAAGCAGCACAACTGTTTTCAACATTGATAATAATCATAAATGTTTGAACCCAGCTTTAGACAATGGTTAATCAATGAACAGCATCTACTGTAATAATCAACATTTGATGATAACGTCTAATTATCTAACCAAAGATGCAGCAAAAATCCTGATATATTAGAACTATAATGAAACTGCATTAAAGCACATCAGTATGAGAAAATGAAGTTTCTTTGAAGATAAGCATTTTTTAATTAAACACTGCACTTTCTTGTTTTTTTTTTTTGTTTGTTTTTTTTCTGAATAAAGTGAAAGGAAATCAAGTGTTACTAATATAGGGTTAACATCCGTAGTTTTAAATCTACTAAAAAACCCCTACCCCCATCCTAACCCAGTTTAACTACAATCCCAGGTACGAGTGCCTGTTTGCGGGCACGGCTCCAGTTTCTCTGATCTTTGACCTCCGCAGCTCCCTGGGGGTCTTGTCTGCACTTGCAAAAACAAGCAAATCAGATCCTTTTACCCCAAACAAAACACCTACATACAGAGAGCAGCCCTGTCTTACACACACATGGCTAATCACTGCACACGTGCACACATGAACACGAGCACACGCACGTGCACACACTAATGACCTCATACACACACACGGGTAGCTACATACACTCGCAATAAAACTATAAAAATATAAAACATGTTTTAGTCCACTAAAATAATACTATGGTATTATGTTTTTTAGCCATTGTACCATGTCACCATTTTTATATATGCAGGCTTCACACATTCATTCCACTGTGCTACTTTTCACGCTTAATACAGCATTTAAGTTAAACTTCCAAAAAACGTGTCTCTAGACCTTGTGCATTATTTTTTCATTCCACTGATCTGCGTCTGTGTGAAAAGGCCCATAAAGAGCTACAAAACCATTTTATTCGAAAATAATATAGCCTAGCTGTCAGTATCATGGTCCAATACTGCAGGTCAGTCAGCAACAGAACATATTTCTTCCTCCTTCAATCCCTGGCAGTCTCCTCTCCTCCTCCTCTATTATCTCTCCAGACTGAGCAGTTTTTCACAGAGTGATATATGGAGGTGTAATTAGACTCTTTCCTCTAGAGTTCTGTGATAATCATGCATACCGGCTCATCCTCCCTACTGTAGCATCACACTCACAGATAGCAGCAAACAGGTCTCTGGCAGCGTTAGCTTCAATATTCAGTATGAAAATTAAAGGAAAATTCTGGTTCAAATTAAAGTAAAATGTTGTTGTTGCAATAATTTGGACTTGTTTCTCATGTATTTAAGCAAAGAGGAAACAAACTCAGACACTTAGGGGTCGTTCACACAGAACACTGCATTCCACTGCGCTGCTTTTCCATTGTTTTTATATGAAAACATGCGCTAAAAGAAGTTCGACTTTTAAAAATGCGTCTCTAGACTAGGGCTGAGCGATATGGACAAAAAAATACTATCACAATTTTTTGATCAATATTTTAATCATGAATACTAAGCCGGCGCTCGGACGTAAACACGGAAGCTCTGAATTGTGTTCACTGCGTCAACTGCATACGAGACTGACAGGGTAGAGAAGAAATTGTTGAATAAAGTTATTTTTGTTTTGTTTTGCGCACAAAAAGTATTCTAGCCGCTTCATAACATTAAGGTTGAACCACTGTAGTCACGTTGACTATTTTAACAATGTCTTTACTACTTTTCTGGACCTTGAATGACGGTAATTACGTTGCTTTCTATGGGGGATAAAAAAAAAAAAAACCTTGGATTTCATCAAAAATATCTTAATTTGTGTTCTGAAGATGAACGAAGGTCTTAGGGGTTTGGGATGACATGAGGATGAGTAATTAATGACAGAAATTTCATTTTTGGGTGAACTAACCCTTTAAGTCAAGTCAAGTCACCTTTATTTAAGGAGCGCTTTATACAATACAGATTGTTTCAAAGCAGCTTTACAGTCATAACAGGAAAATGATTCAATGATGCAGAGTTAATTTCGGCTGTACAGCAGAAAATTGACTCATTTTTCAGCTGAAAATACTCTGTTTTGTTGCAATGATAGTTTGACAGTTCTTGCAAATTACCTGGCTCTGCTACATCATCTTTCCTGTATCCAAAATATTCCCAAACCACGGATGTTGAATTTTTTGGCCAAGTCCTTATCCTGTCCTGAATTCACCTTCCCTGTTTCTGTCCTTTCTTCCATGTCATAACGGTAAACCTGATCTGTTATGGTCTCGCGACAGATTTAGGCGCGCTTCATTCAGATTGCACACAGGGGGCTGGCGGGAACCCTAATCTAGACTTTGCGTTTTTCCCCCCGCTGCCCTGCGTCTCGCGTTTTAACCGCAAAAACGCATTCTGTGTGAATGGTGATTTTTTTAAAATGATTTTTTTCTTTGATCTGTAAATGTCTAAACTTCCTTTTAGCAGTGGGACTACTTTTCTAGGCGGATGAACTTTCGTTTATGCATTGCTGATGTCATTCCTGTGGGCGGACTTTAAGTAAATGATACTTTAAGATATGACATTCTTCTGTTCTTCGCACATACGGTACAAGGTTGGTAAGTGATTCTATCACACCAGCCTCAAATTAACATGTTGTGTGATATCAGTGTGATACATTTTATTTTTAACATTTATTACGCATATATTAGTGCTCCCTACCTGCTAAACTTACATTATAAATATATTTGCTGCTTCTCCTTCATTTATACACACACAAAACTATAAGATCAACCATTTACTACACATGCTGTATTAGACATTAGGTTGAAAATAACCCCAAAATATTTATTTAAGGTTTGAATGTACAGACATATGAGAAATTACATTGTGATGAGCAGGGCGGACGAGAGCCGTGAGGGAACGGTGCGAGGCCGGTGACGCGAGTGTTAATGAGCGTCAGCTGCGCGTTGCACCGGTCTCGAGTCTCTCACGGAGGAGCTCCGGAAGCATAAAAGGGGAGCGACGACAGTGAAGGACGAGAGAGGACCAGGCCTGGACTTTAAGTTATGTTTTATTATGTTTGTGTGGCCGGCAGACGTCCGTGAGGGTCTGCCGGCATTACTTTCGTTTTGTTATTTGTTTATTTCATATATTAAAGTTATGTTGAAGGTTCGCCGGTTCCCGCCTCCTTCTTCCCGTATATACAAACTGCGTTACATACATATTAAACAATTAAATGTGACAGCCTTTATTTTATATTTTTTTTTTCTGCACTACCGTTCAAATGTTTGGGGTCGGTAAGTCTCTTATGCTCACCAAGGCTGCATTTATTTGATCAAAAATACAGTAAAAACATTAATATTGTGAAAGAGTATTAAAATTAAAATAACTGTTTTCTATTTGAATATATTTTAAAATGTAATTTCTTCCTGTGATGGCAAAGCTGAATTTTCAGCATCATTACTCCAGTCTTCAGTGTCACATGATCCTTCAGAAATCATTCTAATATGCTGATTTGGTGCTCAAACAACAATTTTTTTTTTTTTTTTTACCAATATTTAAAAAGTTAATGCTTAATATTTCTGTGGAAACTGACTTTTTCCCCAAGGGTCCTTTGATGAATAGAAAGTTCCAAACTTGTATGTGTTTTTATATGTTGTTACTTAATTTTGAATCTGTTATCTGTTATTGGTGATGTTACATATTATTTGCTGAGTAATTGGTTACTCATTTATAATGTTTAAGTACTTGACTCTAAAATGACACAAAATGCCCAACCCTAGACAGCACACATCAAAGACACCACTAAGCCTTGCAATGGTGATGAAGGTGATCGCGAGAAAGAGATTTACTTACAGCTTCTCGAGGGAGTACAAGCCAGTGAAGGAGCCATTTTTCAGGACACGGATACGATTGTTGCTCAGATTTCTGTGAAGAAAGGCAAAAGCAGAGATGAAATGAGTCATTGTGATGACAGTCACTAATCACACATTCACAGACAGCGATGTAAAATGAAATCCATCCATGCATCCAATGAAAACAGGCCTCACTCACACACTGTCATACAGACTGTTGCCAACACACACGCTGAACCAAAACACACAAGCACATGTCCAACACAAACACACATATAACAGTAAACACCCTGACACAAACGTGCTTATATGGCTAGACACCTCAGACAAATACGCTCGCCAACTCTTACACATATTCTTCATTTGCTGTCTTCAAACCTCATGACTGCAGCATTAGATTCTGGTATATACACTGAAGAAATAGTAAGGTTATAGAAGTACAGAGACTTGCTACTGCCAATACATACACAGACACACTGCTTTGAGCATGTAAGACCTACTGCACAAATAGCATATATGAAATTTACCGTAGCAGATCTATACAGGTGGAGCTGGGGAAGGTGGAGGGCTTCAGAGGAACTGCAAACTGCTAAAGCAAACACTGACCAACCATTTAAATGTTGAGCAGCAGCGCTGTGTCAGATTGTCAGATTAGGTGATTTTGACTCCTAAATTATGTCGTGGGACATCTCAGACTACGTTGCTTCCCGAACAATAATCACTTGCGGTCTTTAACAATGTGCATGATGTCATCGAGAAGGCGGAACTAGTGACTGACAAGAGCGGAAACAAACAATGGTTGTACTAGCTTAATGCTAATTCCAGTACCCACTGAAGCGCCTCTGCTATCGTTCGCCAGTGGTGGACAGTAACAAAGTATTTTTAATTCGTTACTGTACTTAGGTACATTTTTCAAGTATCTGTACTTTACTCGAGTATTTTTATTTTGAGCAACTTTTACTTTTACTTCACTACATTCCAAAGCATAAGATCATACTTTTTACTCCACTACATTTCATAAAACATATCGTTACTCATTATTTTAAAATGAAGAAATCGTCACATGGTTAGAGATGCAAAAGCGGTGTCCGATTCGTGCACGAACTGATTCTTTTCAACCATCCTGTTAAATCGGTTCACAAATCACATCAACAATTCATTCGCGAATTGGACTGATCGTATTGCAACTGTTCTCGAGTCAACAATCACTGATTCAATGATCCGTTCAGAGCGAGTCTCCAGTGAACTGAATTTACAAATATGACTGAAAATTAGCCAAGAACTGGGGGATCCCAGTGCGCGCACGACTGATGGTGAAAAGTAAGTCATAATTTAATCTTCCCCGCTGCTGTAGCAATTTCTAAAAATGTTATGCATTTAGCCCTATGTGATGTCTGTTTTTATATTGTTTGTAAACACACACATGTATCTGCATCCACTAATCTTCCTTCCATACTGACTAGTGCTGGCTATTTGACAATTCATAATCATTCATAATTATTTTGAGCAATAGGATTATATAAAATATATAATATAAAATTAAATTATATAAGTGGCCTATATAAAATTACAAAATAAACATTCATCAATCAGTACTTTTTTACTTAAGTACATTAAAAATCAAGTACTTTTGTACTTTCACTCAAGTAAAATTGAAAAGGAGCCTTAAATACTTTCACTTGAGTAATATTTTATTATACGTATCTGTACTTTTACTCAAGTACTTGATTTGTGTACTTCGTCCACCACTGTCGTTCGCCAGCATTTATCTTTGTTCACTTTGTCGTGGTAGTCACTCGAGGAAACATCATGAAGGCAGGATTATTGTTGCTCCACAAACCTTTCCTCCAGTGCACAATTCCACCTAGCAGCACCAAAACAGTCACCTCTCTTTCATTTCGCCATGTTTGAAAGCTGTGTACGCTTCTGTCAAGCTTCTCGTATTGGCCAGTGTCACAGATGTGACAGAACCCGTCGTGGAGGACAGAAGAAAAAATAAACACAAAAAGTTTTCCATTTTTAGTTGACAACGGTGTCATGTAAATGGCCCCTAAATTTGCTGACACTTTTGCAAGCCAGAGGAAGGTCAATTGACTGAATCGTTGCGAATAAATTCTGTAATGATGCAAGTTTGAGCAGTGTGACAGATTTATACATTTTTCTTCAAGTTTATATTAGACTTTTATCCAATGCACCTATTCAAATGATCCAGGTGTGTGAGGCACTATATTTGGTCTTGCTTTTATTTTGAAATATAAGAGCTATAAGAAATATAATGCACTAAACCAAAGGTTCTCAACTGATTCCAAACCAAAAATGGCCACAGATCCATTTAATACTGTAGTGTTGTGGACAATGGAGGGAAAAAAAATAAATTTTGGTAAATAAATGTATACACTGTGCATTTAGGATAGCAACCTTGTAAATTTTTAGAAGGGTGGAGAAATGCTCAAGACTTTCATTGCTGACATCAAAAGTAGTGAATCCAGTAAAAATCTACAGTATTTTGGCACAAATTCTTCTGTTACTTGATAGAAACCTAGGGTGACCAGATTTCTCATGGTGGAATACTGGACGGGTGAGCAAGGGGTGGCCAATATGACCATGATATTTTTATTTCACTATATATATATATATATATATATATATATATATATAAATTATATAAAAGTTGTTATATAAAAAAAGAAATTTACAAACAAATTACAAACAATACAAAAAAAAATACAATAAAGATACAAATGAAATACTTTTTTTTCAGATACAGTAGGTTTATTTACCATGTATACATTTATTTAACATCTTTTATTGTTTTATTAACATTAATGACAGACAAATATTTAATTAGGCTACCATCCCTTTAAGACCAAATCCATGGCTGTAATATACTTACACATATCCTGTTTTCACCCACCTGTTTACGTCCACTTAAGCCATAACCTACTGCATTTACGTGAGATACTCCACACGATGGACATTTTGACAACTATGTGCGTATTTGACCATTCAGGCGCAAGGAGAACTGATCGCGCGCAGTCTGAGAGAACAGTGATCGCGCACAAGGAAAGAGGGAGAGCGCTCATTCAGCACGTATCCCGCCTTCACTAATCTTTAACGAGTTGTGATTGGATGGTAATTTTGTTCTACAACGAATTGATTGGGATGTTCTTGCGTGACAGAACACTACTACTACTATTCATCCTATGATCACCCAGTTGTAACAAAATTTTAGGAAAGATGAAATACGGGACAAAACATGATATTTTCTTAAGAAGTCAGGACACTAAAAGTAGAGCTGAAATACGAGACTGTCCCGGGAGAAACGGGACATCTGGTCACCCTATAGAAACCATTTAATTAGGCAAATGCCCACATGACCGGTTGCATTACATCCCCTCATTGTCGAAAACCATGAACAAAGGTTTATATAAAAAAAAAAAAAAAAAAAAAATTTAATAATACAACCCAGACTAAATTACATAGATACATATATATTGTAATGACACCAACTCAGAAATAGGTTAGGACCCAGTTGTGGGGATCTATTCTTAAAAACTAAAGCTGGCGAGTAAATAGGCAAGTACGCTTTAACAAATGGGGTAGATGCCAACAGATGAGTAAAACAGGTAACAGTCACTTTTCTTATTACGGGGAACAGAAGGTATAGCCACAGTGGCAGGAACTACAACTAAGGATCTTGGCATTACAGGTAACAGTCTTTCTTTTACCACAGAGTCTTTAGTAAACAGAAAGCCACAGTGGCAGGAACTACAACTAAGGATCTTGGCTTACTATGCAAGTATTAACACGTAACTTCAGTATTTTCCAAATAACAAATAAACAGGAGGTTTAACAGCATCCAAAGAACAATTGCAGGTGAAAGATGGGTAAAAACAGGAACTTAACAGAACCGATACCAATTGGAGTCCTCCAACAGGGATGTATACAGGTAAATCCAGCATTTAACAAACCATGAGATAATTCCAAACAACAGGACACAGAATAACAACAGTAACAGGCAGGTAATTGTTCAAGATAACAAAACAGTGAATATTACCAAGGCTAAACAACTAATGACTTTGAGAGTGGGTGCTTTATACTAGTCCAAATGCTCTGATAATGAGCCACAGGTGAGTCTTGTTAACACTTAGGAGACTGAAAGCGGGTGAGTGACTGAGAAAGTGGGGCAGAGTCCAGAGTGCACGTGACACATATACCCAATCATAACCCATTTTTTCAGGATTCTTAATAAATAGATCTATTTTGTAACATTATAAATGTCTTTACTGTCAAGTTTGACCAATTTAATGCATCTTTGCTGAATAAAAGTACTAATTGCTTTAACAAAAAATCGTACTGACCCCAAACCTTTAAATGGTAGTGTACTGTATCTAGTCAGATTGTGTTTTAAGAGAGTTTATTTCATAGAGAAAAAAGTGCACGTAGTTGAAGAAACACTAATATGTAATATTATAATGTACTGTGTATACAGTATCTATAAAGACATAGTGTTTCACCAACAGAGGAGAGGAGGAGGGAGAGTGTCTGGGAAAGGATGCTGCCCAAACACGATTTCAGCGACCCGACAGCCACAAAGACAGCGGCATCAACTTCAGCCATCAGACCGGGCTGTTTCCAATTAATCTTCACGGCTTAATGGAGGGATGGAAAGGGCGAGGGAATGAGGAAGAGGAGGGGGAGGAAGCCATAATCTTGATAATCACAGTGGATACATTTTTACATCAAAAGGAAGTTGAGGTCCACATCAAAAGCGTGCCCGGCTCTTTTCCATGACAATTATCCATTTCGCCATTGGCTAATGGGCCTGAGACCAGAGAGAGTCTTATCAGAAGGAAGAGAGGAAAGAGAAGAGGAGGAGAGAGAGATGTTTGGATGGTGGTATGTGTAAAGCTCAAGAGTAAAACAGGTTTCGATTAGGTTTGTGGCTGATATGGACAAACAAAAACACACAAATGCAAGTAAAATGATCCCGCCGTTGTGTGTGTTATATGTCAGATCTATTTCTGTCTGTCCTTAAATCATTATACGGAAGCAATACATCAAAGAGGCCATAGATTACAGTTATTTTCCCACAGTTTAGGGGTCTTTTTAGGCATGACAGAAAGTTTTTATAAAATAGCAGCCACTGCAACATGATAAAGACAGTAATGTTCAATAAATGATCAGTTGACAAATAACATGCACATTCACTTTACTTTTTCAACATCAAGATTTTAGGTTAAAATTTAGACATCAAGTCTGAGAAGACTTTGTAAAACTGTGATTCAAATAACAGAGAGATAAATAATAAATATAGGCCCGGTTTCACAGGCAGGGCTTAGCCTAAGCCAGGATTAGTTCAATTAGGATATTTAAGTGGCTTTTATAAAAAGTACACAAGAAAAAAACATTACTGGTGTGCATCTTGAGACAAAACAATTGCACTGATTTATTTTAAGATATGTCAGTGCAAGTTGCGTTCAGTTAAAACAGCTCAAACATGCATTTTAGTCTGGGACTAGCTTAAGCCTTGTCTGTGAAACCGGGGGATAATTTGCTGTCTATGTGAAAAAAAAATAAAAATAAAAATAGGCCAAAGAGACGTCAGCGGAAAAGGAAATAATTTCACAGGAAAGCAGGCTTTTATGTTTTGATTAAAGATTGCAAAGACTAACATTTATTTTCTTTGGAACAGCATGAACTGATAGACCAGGAATATGCATTAAATTTGCGATGAAATGGAAGTAGTGACAGATCTTCAGGAGTTTAAGTGAACTATAAGTCCTGCATTTGTCACTAGAGAGAAGTCTGTCATTTTCACTGGAAGGTCCAGTTATGACATTTTGATATAAAATTACGAGGTCAAAACATCTTTAAAAAAATGAAACATATGAATGGATGAATTGAACACAATAATATCTATAACAAAAAATAGATGGGGTGAATCATTTAATGCTGACTTTAAGAATGTAAATAGGGTCATTTTTATTTTACATTAGATCAGGGCTGTAACCACCATAGACATTGAGGGGTACCTCAAGTCACCCCCAATAATTAGAAATGGCCAAATTGTCCCCCCAATATTTGATATTATTGATGCTGCTCTGCTGTACTCCATTATGTACCGCTCTGTTTGTTGTTAGGATGACAAAAAAAAAAAAGTTTTAAAAGTTACATTTTTAGGCTGGTCTGCCTCAGCGGTCTAGTCTCAGCCTCAGATGTCACGCCCACGGAACGTTGGCTGAACGTCTGATGCATATGGCACACTTAACTGGAAACGCTTCAGGAGTTTTGAAGTCGTCATCTGTTTGGTTGAATTCTACAGGATGTCCGGGAGACGTGTGTGTTGCGTTCCTTAATTGTCCGCATGGAAACAAATGCCGTAACGCCAAATCTCCTCGTGGAAGAAGAATGCTGTCGTGTTTACAACTGACAATGAGCCCTTACCAGGATCAACTAAACGCTGGATTTTCAAAAGTACGCTAAGTTCGCGGCTCCATTGTTGCAGTAAACTTCCACAGCGTTCACTGTAAACCCGAATAAGTTGGGCTAACTCAAAAAATTTGAGGTAATCAGTTATATCAAATTTTTTGAGTTATGATGTTCCCAATTTTAAGTAAGCAGAACTATCAAGTTTTGAGTTTGTAGTACTCATGCATGTTAATTGCTCTTAACTTGAAGTACTGAGTTAGCTAACTCATACATTTTGATAGCAATTAACAAAATATTTAGTTAATTAACTTTTTTATTTTGAGTTCTTGCAAATCAAATTAGTTATTTACTTCACTGTAAACCCTACACAGAAAATGCCAACTTGTTAATTTGCTAACATGTTAACAATAGCATGGTATAGTACTTACTGAATAAGTACAGCAACTTAAAACACATAACTTACCTGCTCTCAAACCAAGCCACATGCACCACTTGTCACCATGATGGTAACTCTCCAAAAACCCACATTGACTCATGTTGCTCTTTCGTCTGTCCTCAATGTGTCACCGCCTAATAGAGCGTAACTGGCTCTATAGCCTCTTATCATCAGGAAGTGTGTTACTAATCAGGTCTTAAAAATGTGTTTGCAGTGAGTGTGAGTGTGTGTATATGTCGAGAAAGAGTGTGTGTCTGCTTCCATTTGCAAACCAGCAGCTGGTTCATCTTATTTCCTGCCTTGTCACAAAAGTTAATGAGCAGATTTAATCGAAACAGCATTTGAGGCAGCCTCTTTTTAGCGCAAACACACCTTTTATGTAAAATCTAGTAGCCTAAAACATAGCATTAGCAATGCTAAGTCACTTTAGATAAAAGCATCTGCCAGGTGTGTAATGTAAACAAACTCACTATACAAAGACAAAATGCAGTTAGCCTACTACATATTTTGTCAGAACTACGTTAAGTCTAAAATCAGCTCTTCTGTGACATACAATTTGGCTCAACTATGCTCAGATAAAACTGAGTGTGAAAACTGATCTCAACTCAATAAAATGTTTTCAAAACTCAATTATCTCAGTGTTGGAGTAGTTATAACATTTGTCGCCTTTGTAGGGCAGTCCAGATTGTGTTTTGTTCACAAAAAGCACAATTTACTGCGTAACATTACGCTATTACCCAAAACCTATCAACAGATTTTGACAGCTGTTTTTGTATGACTAATGCTAACACTAGCAACCACGCTAATGACTTCCCGCATATGTGCACATTTGTGGACAAACACACAGCTAAACTACATCCTGCCATCTAATTAAAGAAAATTAAAGAGGACATTTCAGAACCAACACAAGTGCCCCAAAAGTGGGTCTCTGTGTTTTGGCTCAAAATGAATGAAAATGACATCTTGCCTTTGTCAGGTCATTACTAAGGGTGACTACTCCAAACCACTAACCGACTGCAGTCATCCTACTGTTGCAGGATGTAGGGAGGATCAGGACACATAGTACTGGGACACGGCCAGCCGAACAGATCTTCAAATAGCTCTTTGACCCTGATCTACCCTGCCTGATGCTCTGGTCGGGCACACGAACCGTCAGCTAACTGAAGCCAGACACAAGATAAAAGCTGAAAACCAGACAGATCTACTGCATAATTTAATACAGAGAGAGACTGAGAGCTATCACTGGCAAAAACACAAACAGTTAATTGGACCCAGAGACTATAGAGCTATAGATAGTAATGAGTATTTCTTCAGTCAGAAACCGTTTAGAAAGTGAGCGTGTGGAGATTATGTGTCACATAAGGTCTTGGGTTGCCATAAGTGGCTTGCATGAGTGTGTCTGTTTATGTTGGAGTATCATTATACGATACATACAGGCAGTGTTGGGGTAACGCATTACAAGTAACGCAAGTTACATAATCAGATTACTTTTTCCAAGTAACTAGTAAAGTAACGGATTACTTTTAAATTTACAACAAAATATCTGAGTTACTTTTTCAGATAAGTTACTTTGTTTTCCCATTTATTGACTGACAGCTCTGGTGTCCCCATGTTGAGAGAAAATCGAGAGTAAAGATGTAGAGGCGTTGTGTGCGCACTCAGAATATTATGCAAACCTGCAATAATTAAATATGTTAAATAACACAAATATAGTTTATGTACTTTATTAACCAATGTCTTTGCTGCCGACCTTTGATGATTCAATTAAACCATACGAATAAGCAAAAAGTACTTAAGTTAAACATCACATTTGTGTTTCATATTTTTTTATTTTGTTTATATTGCTAAAGTAAGAGTGTTGAACTTTCTTCTCCTGCATCCTATTCTTCTTTAATCCAGAATGGCAGCACAGCTGAAAGGTTTGTTTGAGCTGTGCCCTCTACTGTACAGGTGTAAATTTGCATTTCCTTCAGCCTGAGGCTTATTCATTTCACTTTTGGTTTGAAAGGGCCTTTACATTTGCCGAAAATATAACATTTATTATTAAAAAACACAAGTAAGCTAAGCCCAGCTGAGAAAAAGTAGTGCAAAAGTAACGTAACACATTACTTTCCATAAAAAGTAACTAAGTATTGCAATTAGTTACTTTTTTAAGGAGTAACGCAATATTGTAACGCATTACTTTTTAAAGTAACTTTTCCCAACACTGCATACAGTACATGATTACATTTCTACATGTAGTCATACAAAACTTCCGTCATGTGAAGCCCATTACCAAAATATGGATTTTATAGAAGCTGTTTCTATCTCAAAGTAATAAAAAAGGTAATTGTGAGGTAAAGTTTAAAACAAGAAATAAAGTAAAATTGTGAGATATAATATATAAAATATAAAAATATAAAAATGGTCAAAAATGCTAAATATAGTGCGATATAAAGTCCCAATTGTAAGACATGTAGTCACATTGTGAGATAAAAAAGCAAGTTGGCATATAAAGTCATACTGCGAGTTATAAAGTCGTAATTGTGAGATTTAAAGTCGCAATTGTGAGATATAAAGTTGAATTATAAAGCCGCAATTGAGATATAGTCAAAACTGTGAGATATGAAGTCACAATTGTGAGACATGAAGTTATATTGTGAGCTATAAAATTGCAATTGTGAAATATGAAGTCATAAGGCATCTTTACACAGACAAGTTAAGGCTGCTCTGTTCCTGCTCAAAATTCAGTGTAAATGCAATGCCGCATAAAAGCCAGACTTAATTATGCCTGCTCTGACCTACCTCAGGCCCTAGCATCAAATCATACAGTTGTAATTGCTGTATAAATACATATATGCCACCTCTGAGCAGCATTAAAACAGTCTGTGTAAAGACACTTAAATGCCACTTCAGAAGCGCTTCTGTGCCACTTTTGCAGTGTAAATTTGTCAATATTGTGAGTTATAAAGCCGCAATTGTGAGCCATAAAGTAGTAATTGTGAAATATGAAGTCATATTGTGAGTTACAATGTCACAATTGAGAGATATAAAATCGCAACTGTGAGATATAAAGTCACGAGAAAGCAGGGAATAAATGCTTGAACATAAAAAAATGTATTGGCCTACCTTTAATGCAAATATCTGCCATGTGTGTATTGTATAAACTCACTATACTGTATAAAGACTAAACGTAGTTGTTACATATTTTATACATATTGTGAGTTATAATGTTGCAACTGAGAGATATAAAGTCACAAATGTGAGATATAAAGTCATATAAAGTCAGAAAAAAGCCGCAATTGTGAGAAATAATTGGGAGAAAATTGAGAGATTCCCAATTAAGTGTTTTTTGTTTTACTTTGAGGCGGAAACAGACTTCTGTAGGATCTTATATAAGGAAACCAACTGCATTGTTCTCAATAGAACAGCAGGCAGGGATCAGCACACACTGACACCCGCATACGAAAATACACACACCGAAAAACATGCTGCGTACACACACACACACACACACACACAAGAACTTAAAGCGGTCCGCTCTGTAAACAAACTAAAACAGGCGGTGCTCCTGTTCAGCTAAACAGGAAGTGGAGAAAATGAGCTGTTTATACAGAGCTTGGCTGACTGAGGTCAGAGGTCAACCCCTGAGCGCTTCCTGCTCTGCTGTGTGATGGACAGGGCAGAGAGCAAGAGCAGGTGGACAACAGAATGACGGGAAGAGATAAGAATGATATGACAAGAGAAAGATAAAAGCAAGGAAAAGAGGAAAACGGGAGTCCAGTTAGAGGATGAGAATTATATATAAAGAGAGCAATAAAAAGAGAGAAATGAAGGTGGGACATTAGTCTTGCTACTTGAAATCAAAATGGACATGATTTAGTTTAATGTTGCATTCATGTCATGTTGAAATAACGTAATTAGAAAGCTGGAAAAGCAGCTTTTTTTTTTTTTTATAAAGCTCTGATTTTTTTCCCACTTCAATGTTGTGACATCAGTAAAAACAGCAAGACTGGCAGTGACCTCATAATCAACGGTACTTATATACAGTACACATTTCATATTTTCATAATTTTATTATACACCTATGCTTTTGGTATTGTTACTGTTAAAGGATTAGTTCACTTTCAAATTAAAATTACCCCAAGCTTTACTCACCCTCAAGCCATCCTAGGTGTATATGACTTTCTTCTTTCTGATGAACACAATCAGAGATATATTAATAAATATCCCGATGCATCCGAGCTTTATAATGGCAGTGAGCGGAACCAATGAGTAAGAGCTGAAGAAAGTGCCTTCCATCCACATCCATCCATCATAAACGTACTCCACACTGCTCCAGGGGGTTAATAAAGGCCTTCTGAAGCGAAGCGATGCGTTTGTGTAAAAAAAAAAATAAAAAAAAAAGCCATATTTAACAAGTATCTAGCTTCCGCCAGACCGCCTTCCGTGTTAACGGTGTAACAGAGTAAAATATATCTGTCACAGGTTTTTTTTCCATATCTGTAGGATATTGGAATTGAAAATTCTAGATCTAACATACTACGAGGCACTAGAGGGTGCTTGTTAGACTTGCATGGTTAGGATATAAGGTGAGTGGTTGCCTGAAGAAGTAGTCAGTTGGGTAGAGGGAACATATGTTTCTTAATGGCTGCTTTGAACTGTTTGTATATACAATCCTAGTTGGGAATCCTTTGGATTTAAGTTCAACATGTGAGTATATTTGTAAATTGTCTTATTTCTTATTGTAGAATGTGGGAGGAATGCTTATGTTTTTTTGGTATTTTTTTTTTTTAGAAGGACTTTTTTTCTTTTGCCTCATTTGCTATGGTGAACATGGATACATGCCTAAAATGACTGTGTTAAAATGGTTACTGTTTGGAGTGAAGTTTGTTGCTTGTGGACTCCTAAGGAGTCTCATTCATCTGAAAGATGGAAAGTTCAGCTCTAAAGCAGAGAACCTATTTCAACGCACTCAACGTTTGTCTTCAGAGTAACCTATTTCAACGCACTCAACGTTTGTCTTCAGAGTAACCTATTTCAACGCACTCAATGTTTTTTTGTTTTTTTTTCAGAATGAATAACTTATTTTTTTCAAGGAATGGATCATTTATCAGATATGAACTCAGATACACAATTTCTTTTGTTTAAAATCAAAGACAAGGTTTGAAGAAAAAAAAATTCTCTCTCTCTCTCTCTCTCTCTCTCTCTCTCTATATATATATATATATATAGCTTTCACTTGGATATAGTTTTGTATTTGGGGAATGAAACAGAAGAAAAAGAATGTTTGCTGAGTTTCCTAAATCAGTTTATTTGATCTTGATGGTAAACCCTCATTTGTGGCTAATCTAAAAGAAAGAGAACCAAAAAAAAAAAAAGAAAAGTTACAAAGGGGACCTATTATGCCCCCTTTTACAAGATGTAAAATAAGTCTCTGATGTCCCCAGAGTGTGTATGTGAAGTTTTATCTCAAAATACCCCACAGATAATTTTTTATAGCATGTTAAAATTGCCACTTTTTGGGGGTGAGCAAAAACATGCCGTTTCAGTGTGTGCCCTTTAAATGCAAATGAGCTGCTGCGCTCGGCCAAAGAGGGCGGAGCTTCAAGAGCTCATTCTCCGGTGTCAGGAGTCAGTCAGGATGCACTATAATGTCAGAAACTGCGAATATATGCTGCATGGAGATAGAACAGGTATAGTTTAGTTTAATTACGGTTATAACTTATATTGTCTTCTTGTTTTTATCCACTATATTATTACAAGCCAGTTTACCGATGAGTTTTATAACGTTTATTGTACTTCACACAAAATATGAGGCATCTGTTTTCACTCTAGAAAATCACTGTAAGAGCTTAAAACACAGTGCAAGTGTGCATTAAAATATTATCCATAAACTCTCTCTCTCTCTCCCTTGAATTATCATCAACATACATAGCGAAGTACACAGAAACACTCGTTACAACTAACAGTAAACAAATATATAAAGACCTTATGCCTTTTCGTTTGGTGCTTAATAAACTGGTAAACTTTATATCTGTAAATCAACTCCAATGAACTGTAATAAAGTGCTCACCTTCATTATTGCCGTATCCAGTATCACTCTGGAGACTGTAAGCTGGATCACGAACAGTTTGTACTGATCCATCCTTGAGTAACAAATTTTTAGCACAACCTTTGTTTTGTATTGTCCCTTTGTATTGACATTCGTTCACAAAGCAATCCGGTGTGAAATGATTCGCGCAGACATAAACGAATTTCGGTAGAGTTGAGGGAGCATTTTCTTCAAAAACAAAATTAATCCACCTCATCTTCAGCGGCTCAGATTTCGGGAGTAAATGGAGAGAGCTATGTGGATTAATCCATCCAGCTACAGAACACCTAAAACGCTTGGGAGACATTCTCGTCAGTGCAGCAATGGCGGACTGTGTACGACTCGCTGTGAACTCGCTCAGGGCGGTTCTATGTTAAAAAGGCAGTGTCTGTCAACATTCGTGGGCGGAGCCTGTGGCTAATGTGATGTCACATTGCCAGGAACCTGCAAACGGCTTGTTCTGAGACACTGCTTATGATTTATGGGGATTAAAAAAAAAAGGAGTGGTTGGATTTTTATCATTATAGGGTGGTTGTGTACACACTGCCAACACACATTTATGTCCAAACACCATGTAAAAGTGAATTTTGCATAATAGGTCTCCTTTAAAGTTACGAAGAAAGTGTAAACTACCGTCGCGTCAGTTAAGCTTTTTCCGTAAGTTGAATAGGGAAGGCATAGGACGTAGCATAAAATTTTTGAACTGTGAGACTTTTACACTTTCTTCGTAAGTTGAATATGGAAGGCGGTCTGGCGGAAGCTAGATATTTTACTTCATAACTTGTTAAATATGTTTTTTTTTTTGTTTTTTTTTTTACACAAACGCATCGCTTCGCTTCAGAAGGACTTTAGTAACTTTATTAAATTTTCATTTGAAAGTGAACTGATCCTTTAATGTTATTGTTAATGTGTAATTAAGTAAGCTATTGTTATTGTTAATGTTTAAGTATTTTAATGCCACCAATAACAAATGATTCAATGGATTCCATTATTGGCATCAAGAGTTTTAAAATATAAATGAATCATTTTTGAATCTGAGGACACAAAGCAGCATAAATGTCCCATTTTGTGTGTGATTCATCAGTTTTAATATAACTTTTGGGTGACTTCTGTACCATTTCCTCCACTATATATATATTTTTTTCTTTTCTCTCCTAAATTAGATTTTAAATAAGATCTATCTTCTTTAAAAATGGACAGTTTACCCAAAAATGTAAATTCAGTCATCCTTTAGAGACTCTCATGTCATTCCAAACCATGGATATGTTTCCTGAAAACATTGTTAGTCAACTATGTTCGCAAGTTCCGTCGTTAGTTCAACGATTTGGTGTTTCTCGAAACCATAATTTCTCGAACGAACATTCAACAACGTCGCAAACTTACGTGGTTGTAATACAGCTCTCGAGCTGTGGTTAGAAGCATTGTTTCTTGTTAAAATACTCTTGCTCTTGGGCACAATAAGCAAGCTAACATTCAGCTCATACTATACCTTTCATTACATTTAAACATATATATATTTTAATCTATTTTAACATTAACAACCAGCGCCGTTTTCGAAGAGTGCGCATGTGTGTAAAATGAGGGAATCCACAATGAATCAAACATCAATTTAAGCAAAATGACATGGAACAAAAACAGTGAAGTAGTCATTAGTTGCCATGTTCATTACAGCAGCATCTCGGAGATCTCAGTTAGATTAATCAGCAAAAGTTATTACTCCTTCACTTGCGTGTAATGTCATTAATGTCAGAACCAATGTGGTTTAAGGGCGTTTTCACACCTGTAGATCGATTGCATTGTTCCGAAACAGGGACATAATTTGTTACAATGTTGCATTTTCTTCTTGGTTCGGTTTGCTTTCACAAGGAAATATTTCAAAGCATACCAAAATGTGTTTATGCAAGTCACATGCGTGTACAACTGTCCCCTTATTGGTCAGAGTTTGCTCTGCATCATCCATTAAAATGATTGACAAGTTCGCTTCATGAGCATATTGTGGCTTGTTTAGTACCTACTGTCGAGACACACACAAACACTATACGAATGTAGCTCCAGCTGTTAAATTATATACTACATTCATACTAATTCAAGCGCGATCTCTCTGTATCTCCCAGCGCTGTCTAATAGACTGTGTCGAGACACATGCAAACACTATATGAATGTTATAATGCAGCTAGAGCAGGAATCAAGGCTTCGTCGGAACAGCATTCTTGCACAGAGAAGCGCGATTACACAACGTTTTAAGATGAAGAGGTACTCTTTGGTTTTTAACTGCAGTAACTAATGTGCTCACTCACAGAATCAAACACTGCTGCATTTTATATAGCACATTTCCCCTTATGAAATATGATATCGTTTGGTTCATTGGTCCATTGGGTTGGATTGCTTTCACACCACAAGCGAACCGCCACAGAGTTTGTTTGCAATCGGGCCGAGACCACCTCGTTCAGGTGATCTCAGAGCGATTGTTTTGGTGCGGATCTGAGCGCGATTGCCGTATTCACATAAGCCTAAATGAACCGAGCCAAGGGAGAAAACGCACCAGGTTCCGAAACAATGTTACAGTGTGAAAACACCCTAAACGACAGAGGTGTGACTATGTCACAACGGTTTTGGGGAACAGTCGTGACTAGCTAGTAAGTTTCTCCAATGATTCATCGTACTATAGTAGTTAATCAGTGAGTTACATCGTTGTACGGAAAACTCATCCCTGTATGACCTTATTTCTTCTCCGGAACACAAAAGAAGTCTTTTTCCCCATAAAAGTCAATGGGGTCCAATATTTTTATGATTTTTGAAGTCAATTTTGGAGCTTGGTATCCCCAGTTCTCACTCCCTTATGGGAAAATAACAACAAAATAACTCATTTTTATGGTCCTTGAAAGAAAATAAAAGCCATACGGGTTCATTTTTGTGTAGAGCTGCACAAAAAAATTATTGCGATTGAACAGCAAAATTATAAGTCAGTAAAAAGAGTATGTTGACTATGTTGCTATTTTGAAAATAAAAACAAATATTCAAAAGAATGCAAAAATCAAGAAAGGAATCATTAAAGTAAGTGAACTGGGGTAGAGAAATATGACAAAAAACAGACTACTGGTCCTTACCAGTAGCGGCTCTGTCCTTCAAACAGCAGACCTCAGTAAAACAACTAAGCTACATAAACCAGACCGAAGTCTAAAGCTCCTTAACTGAATTGTCAAGCTTAAAAACAAAATCAGCAGTGACATATAAGACATACACCATCAGTCATCTGAGCTCTGATACCACTCAGCATGCTTTAATAATTATTATAGTAATTACATCAGGGACAAAAGCGTCTTCATGCGTCCCTTCATACATTAGTAGAGGCCATATGAGCCATGTCAAAACCCAGATGGGTTTTGAAAGATATGCTCAATTACATCATATCACAAAACTGCTGAAATGTATCAATAACTCAAGATTACACCCTCCTGCTGAGGTGTGGCAGCACACTGTGATGCAGTCTGGCAAGGACGAGTGTTTCCTCGGTGACAGCAGCGGTTCTTAGTTCCTCCCCGTTCTTTGCCACTTGCTGGAGTGGTTTGGCTCAATTTGTCTCTTCAAACCGCAAGGCCTCTGAGACGAAACAACAGTCCATGTCAGTTTGTCCCTCGGACAGCTAAATGGCCTTAAGTTCTGCCACTTGTGCTTAGGAGACCTGAAACTTTAGAACAACTTATTCTAGGACATCCTGAACAATGTCAGATGTCCTATAAGACAATTTTGTCCTACAAGACAAACACACACACGAACACCAGCAGGTCAATTGGCACAATGTTATCTCTTGAGAAAAAGAAGTACACTTTAATATACTTTTAAAAAGATTATAATTACAGAAATAATTTACTTTAAAATATACTTAAGTGCTTTCGGACATGCTTTCGGACACTTAATTATGTTTTTTGCAATTACATAAAAATGTATTAACTAATATTAAATTCAATTAGTTGAACTTTTGAGAGCTTTTTGGACCCATTTAAGTTGAACTTAAGTGTAATCTTTATATGTTGACTTAAGTTGTGACTTAAGTACATCTTTATATGTATATTATCTAAAAACATACTTTATAATATTTGAAGTACACTACAAGTGCACATTAAATACAGTTAAGCACATTTCATTTTTACAAGGGACCCAGAATCTCCTCTCTTTCTTCTATATGAAAAGAGACCAACATAATTAACTAAGATTCTTCCCCAATGGACATCAGCAGCAAACCCAACATTCGTCATGTCTTTATTAGTTTACATGTGCATTCTACTGAAGTCTTTGTGATTCTCAGTACAGGAGTTGTCTTAATGGTACTTCAGCGTCATTCAGAGACCATCTAATAATATGACTTCATTTTCTCTCCTTCTGGAACCAAACAGAAGAACCGCAGACTGGATGGGAGTCACACAGTGGGATTTAAATTTAATAATACTCCGCAGAGTTTAGCCAACAAGCTCCCATTAAAGACCTCCTCTTTGCCCAAGACGCCTACAGCACATTACTAACTATGGCTTATTGACCTTAGAGGAGACGGCATGTTTAATTTGACACAAATGTTGGATTTTTTGGTTACACTTTATTTTAAGGTGTCCTTGTTACAGTGTAATTATACATTTACAAGTACTGAGTAATATTAATTAACATCATGTACTTACTATAGGGTTAGGATTAGGTTTGGTTTAGGGTTACTTGCATGTAGTTAAGCATAATTTATAGTTATTACTATAGTAACTACATGTGTAACAAGGACACTATAAAATAAAGTGTTACCAATGTTTCTTAAGGTTCAAAAAACACATTTTCCCAGAGTTTCTGTCCATACTTGTGAAAAGACATATTAACATATACAGTATATGTCTGTATAAATCACTAATACTTCAATTATTGCGCAAACTATATACTTAAAGGTGAAGTGTGTAACCAAAGACAGTATATATACCAAAACAGTTTACTCATATTATTAAGAATGGGAGAAAATGCAACATGCAATATGGCAGAATAAGTCCCGCCCTCTAAATAAAAGAGCCAATCACCAATTGGTAAAGTCATCACATCACTGCAGCTACCTTTAAAAACTCTGAGTGCCATTCAGACTAGTCAGACTATTCACGCTTAGGACTGCACATGCACAATGGCTTTACCAACATGAAATATATGCTTTTTAACGATATTTGAGCAAAAGAAACAACATTCATGGGGCCATTTATGTCAGACTTTATTGCTGACTTGAAATATGATATTTAAATGTGAGTTTGGCAGACAGTCTTAGAGATTTTGGTATTTCCTCATTCAAGTAGAAAAGAGTTGGTCTTAAAGGCTAAGGCCTTAATGCTTTTTGTTTGGCTGTTCACATTATCTTTTAAATGTGGCCACTATCAGATTTTAGTGTTACTGATTACGGTCCTGAACTGACTTGTGTGCGCAAAAAAAACAATAACAAAATTTAATTTTCATTTATAAGGCGATGTGTCACAGAAGCCAGTGAATAAAGAGGATGCAGAAAAGGATGAGGGAAAAGAGAGCAATTTTTTTTTAAATATTTACAATACGACTCCTAAATTTTTCCTTGTATAGAGCTGTGTCACCGTAATACTTATGAGTTCTAAAACCTCACTGTCCCTCCACTGACTACCACATTCACCAGTGACCATAGAACTACCAGTACATAAAATCTTTGGAGTGACTCCAGTCAGTGCAGAATTGTGACAAATGTCGATCTAGAGTGACGTAAAAATCGCATGTAGAACTGGCTATTAGTCCATTAGTGTCACTCTTTAGGTTCTCACTGAGAATGCAATGACCTCAAAGGACACGCTACATCCATCTGAAACTTTATCAGCTGGAGGTGCTGTTGGTCGTACACACTATTTTGTCATATTCATCTTGTTGTACAGTTGATAATTTTCTCTTGCCTGCCTGCCTTTCTTTATTCTTTAGGGCAAATGCTTCTGATGGCAATCATGACAGCTAACAGTGAGCTCCAAAACCATGCTGTATACATGCTCGAATTATAAGACATTATGCCATATAATACGGAAGGGAAGAGGAGGGATGAGGAGGTGAGGAGTGATGAAACGATGCATGATGGATGCATATAAAGAGAGCTGAGGGGGATGATAGGGAACCCGTGTCTCTGTTGTCTGACTGTGGGTTTCTTAGCTCAAGAGGGGCCACTAGTCTCTGCACTACACAATGTGTGTGTGTGTGTGTGTGTCCTATCACAGGCCTTGCACTGAAGTGGAGGTTATCAGAAAAAGAAAGTACTCTGTCTAGCAAATGTGGCATGTTGAAATACCCTTAACCTCCAAGGACCTTCTGTCTCCCCCACGTCCTCCTGCTGTAATGCTCTCAGATCAAAACCGGCTTATTTAGAAACTGTCAGGGACTGTGGACATCATATACAAACCTTATAATCAACAGCTCAGTGTTACTATTAGAACTCAGAACTATCAAAAGCATAACAGATTCTTTGCTCACACTTTAGATTTGGGTCCAATTCTCACTATTAACTAACTTTTAACTATGTAACCTCCATAAACTCCTAATTACTGCGTATTAATAGTTAGTAAGGTAGTTGTTAAGTTTAGGAATTGGGTAGGATTAGGGATGTAGAATATGGTCATGCAGAATAAGGCATTAATATGTGCTTTATAAGTACTAATAAACAGCCAATATCATAGTAATATGCATGCTAATAAGCAACTAGTTAATAGTGAGAATTGGACCCTAAACTAAAGTGTTACCGATTCTTTTTATGTAATTAATTATTAAATCAATAAGAGTGTCTAAAGAGTGGTAATTGTGGTAATAAACAGCATAAACAGCAAATCAGACCAATGATCAATAAATAGCTATGTTTATGGTTAATAACCACAGTAAACTATTCGGATATGTTGTCACAGGTTTGTGTATAATGGCTCTATTATAATGACTTCAAATGTGGCTCATCCAATCCAATTTTAGTGTCAGAACTATCAGTTTTATAATCTTTGCAGATTCTCCTTGTGAGGAAGTCTTAAAGGTGTACAGTACCAAAAACAAGCTATTTAACTCTATGTCTAAGAAACGATGGAAATGAAAAACTACATTGTGACTATGTTACAAAAGGTTACAAAAGTGAAGAATGCAGCCCCTTTAAAATTAGCAAGGATTTTTCAAACACATAAAAGATGCTGGCTGCGTCTGAAAACTGGTGGCATTCGACTTGTTGCCTCACTGCCTTATCAGGCAATGACTTTGTAGGCAGCGTTTGGACATGAAGGTACCTCACGAAACTGATTTCAGAAAGACTTCTGAGGCAGCATAATGGTTTAATGATCTACAGCAAAATAGCGCAGGCTTTGGTGATAACTAAGCAAATTTACAATAGTACAATAGTAATTTCACATCAGAAGTGGAAAACGTTGGTCAAAAACATACATTTACAGACAAAGTGACCACAAACTGCAACTTTCAGATGCCATCTTTATTTTTAGCTCAACTATCACAGAATGGAAAGCACAGGATTGTGGGATATCAAAGGCAGTAAAGGATACATCTATGCTTCCTTCAAAAGTCGATCAGATGAAGGTATCTTAGGAGACAGGAAGTGAAGCTAACACTGGTTTCAGACGTGCATTGATGCCATCCTACCTTGAAATGCATCCTCGGAAAGCAGCATTTTTCAGCTGTTTTCACAGTGTGTTTGTTACTTGACTCGTAATCTATTGGCTATTCCACTGTTAAAGTAACTTCTTTCACTCCAAACACTATTACCATCTGTTCATACTAGCACTGATTTTAAGTTCATAATAAATCTTATGTCTAAAAGTGATAGTTCTTGTTCAATGAGTTGATAAGTTGTTAACCAAGTTTATTACAAACAAAGCATGCCTGAAAGAGACTGTTCTCTGTTCAATGAGTCAGTGAGTTGTTGACTCAACAAATGCTCAATTCATGACACTGTTATTTATTTATCATTATTATTAATATTTTTGAATTAACTTTTGTTTTTATATTTTCAGCTTTTATTTAAACTTTAGTTTTAGTAATTAGCTATTTTGACATTTTTATTAGTTTTTTTTTTAATATTACTATTAATTTATTTATTTAATATTAATTTTTTTAATATTTAATATTACTATTTAAGTTTCATTTTTTTTTAAATCTATTTCCCATTAGTAATTTTATTACTTTAAACTAAACTAATTTCAGTTATTTGAAATGGCATCACTTCTAATTTCCATTTAAAGTTTTTCATCTAATATTTATATTTTATTTAGACTTTATTTCAATTAGCAAAAATGTTTGTAATAGGTTTAACTAACAATAATAACACTGATTCATAAACAAATCGTTAAGACCATTTTTGTGAACCCAGTTACAACTGATTTGTTGAAAATAAACTCAAAAGAATGATCTGTTCATTAATCGGATATTGCTAGAAAAAATATTTGGTCACACTTTAGATTAGGGTCCAATTCTCACTATTTACTAATTAATAACTATGACTTTTGCCTCAATAAACTCATAATTAATGCTTATTAATAGTTAGTAAAGTATTTGTTAAGTTTAGGTATTGGGTCGGATCAGGGCTTGACATTAACTTTTTTGGTCACCAGACACTGTGGTGAGTGGTTTTCCAAAGTTACTAGACAGCATTTTCACTGGCCACAATTTTGACATTGATACCATAGGGAAAAACTGCCATATAGATATTTTTAATATTATCTCATAATTTAGCAGCAGGTATATTAGGCTGCTGTCACTTTAAGACCGGATCCATTATACTGTTACACATGCATTTTCTTTCTCAATTGTTTATGTTCACTTAAAACATAACTGTCCGTGTTTACGTGAATATTCGCCAAGACCGGCATTTTGACATTATTTTGTGTGTATTTGACTGTTTAAAGGCAATAAGCAGTGAAAAAGAAGAGGCGGTTTTATGTGCGCACACTTTGGGTGTAAAATTATGCACAATACACGCAATCCCACGACGAAATTCAAGCCCTGTAACACCAACAATATTCATCCGTAGAAAATGAAACTAGTGAGTGAGGGGAGGCAGGTTTGTGTGTCAATTCGCTGTCAGAGAGATGAGAGAGCGAGAAAGCGCAGCTGGTATCATGGAAACGTTTCGGACATTTCATTGAAAAATCTATATTTTGACTACAACTAAAAAATGTATATATATTATATTAAAAAATTCAACCCGATAAGTGGCTAGTGCAAGTGACTGCCTTACACGCCACTGCTGAAATCCACCCGCATTTGATGGGTTGGCGGGTGTTAATGTCAAGCCCTGGGCAGGATTAAGGGATGTAGAATATGGTCATGCAGAATAAGGCATTAATATGTGCTTTATAAGTACTAACAAACAGCCAATATCCTATGTATATATGCATGCTAATAAGCAATTAGTTAATAGTGAGAATTGGACCCTAAACTAAAGTGTTACCTAATATTTTTGCAGTTCCACTTGGTCACACTAGTGGAGCAAAAATGACACATTACCATTAAAGTAATTCACCTGAGTGTTGATACTGAAATGAAACATAATTGAGAACTCAATTAAGTATCCAAGGATATGGAAGAGCAACCTGAGCAATAAAAGTTATGGATTTATCATAACTTCTGTGAATCAAAATTATTCAAATGTTTTTTGGAGAATTCAAACAGCTTCTTACAAAATATGATGTGAGAAAAGAAAAAGAGGGGATAGGCTACCAGCCAGGACAGACAAAATCCATTTATGAGAGACAGACAGAGAGAGAGAGAGAGAGAGAGAGAGAGAGAGAGAGAGAGAGAGAGAGAGGTCCCTTCAGCTTTGCCACTAATGAAGCCTAAGAGCCCAATTACACAGCCTTAACAGCAGGAGCAGCCAAGAGAGTGAGTGAGTGAGTGTGTATGTGTGTGTATGTGTATATGTATGTGTGTGTATGTAGACGCTTTTGTCAGTATGTCGGCATACGTGCCTTTTTGTGTGTATAAATTTGTTTAGATGAATGTGTTTTCGGTGTGTTTGTGTCTGCTTATTCACTCACATGTATTTTACTCGCCTCATTCTTGCGTGTTTGTAAAGTCTAGTAGCATGTGTGTCAGCATGAGTCTGTATATGTGTGTGTGTGAACAGAAGCTGGGCCGCTATGCTCTTTGTTAAAGGGCAGCTATTCTCTCTAGAGTTCTTCAAGTACCACGGCTGCTGCCTGACAGTTCACTGGCTCCGAAGCTCCAGCCTACCCTCATCCCGCTCCAGCATCCAGCCAGGATCCCCTCACCCGTGCTGGGGCTTGAGTGCTGCTGGAGGGCGGCTGTCTGGAGAAGCACTTTGCAGCAAGAAACCACTCAAGAAAAGTAGCGATGCGTGTCTGAGAGCTCTGTATCTGTCCTCAACAAGTAAGGTCAAACGTATGTGTCTATGTGTATGTAAGAGTGTGTAACTGCTCAAGCCAGTGTACAATTTACAATAATAATGGCACTGGGGAATTAAAGTATCCAACAACATCCACTAAAAGAACAACTCTGATACACAACCTACATCAGGCAAAGCTGCACTTTTATAATCACGCACCAAAGTTACTGTAGACTGTAAAAAAATATTTTTCGAAGTTGTAAATAAAACAAAGATTACTAGAGTGTTTAACAAGAAAATAGGCTACTATTTCAGTTTTTCTATTTTAAAATGTTGTTTAATTCAATGTTACTTGTCATTTCTTTAGAATTATTTGTGAAATTTACAAGCAGTTTTGGGTCAAAACTGTTTCAAAGTAAACCCTACACTGTAAAAAATATCCTGTTAAATTTACGTTAAATTGTTTTAAATTTGCCATAAAAAATACTGTGACAAAGTTTCCAGTTTTACAGGATGTCTGTATATTTTTCAACTTATAACCGTATTAAGTGATATAATGTTAATATATACCTACATTGACTACCAAAATCTGCCTTTTTACTTTAAACTGTACCGATATCCACCACAATAACACACAATACTAAAATAATTCAATAAACATTAGTTAATTAACATAAAATGTAACACAAAACACATTACTTATAACAAAAATAAGAAGAAACAAATGTGCTGTTAAACCTTTTATAGTTTTTCACTGTATATCGTAAGGTAACTTACAGTTAACCAATTAACATTTTTAATGTAGCATTTTTACAGTATTTTTCTGTAAAAAATACAAACTTTTTTTACAGTTGTTGCTATTTATTTAATACTATTTTCAATGTACTTTTAATTGCAGTTTAGTTTTATTTTCAGCAGTTTAGTTTCAGTTGTAGTTTATTATATTTAAGCTGTAAAGCTGACCCTGTGATTTTTGTTGTTTACATTCATTGCAAGCTATTACCATTGTAATTCATATTTAATCTTGACAAACTGTACATATGTATCATTAATTGTGCGGCAGGAAAACTGTACATATGTACTGTATCATTAATTACGTGGCAGGAATTTTACAGCAAAAGCATCTCAGTTTGTGTCAGAAGTACACAACAAACATCCAAAATCAAAGTGGGAGATAACATCATTACAATCGACTGAGGAATCATCATACTATCTAAAATTTGTTTTGTTTTTTTAATTTTGAAGCTTCAGGCTTCAACAGAGGCAATGGGAACCACTTATAATCTCATCAGCTACTTGATGATTCTTTAGTCTAACCAAGAAGGTTCAGCAAGGTTTTTAAGCAGAAAAACGTACTATATGAACATTATATCAGAATCCGTAACTTCAGCAATCTTACTTATATATAATCTGTGTTTTTGAGCGAGAGAGGCGAGTAAAGATCACAAATCTGCCTCTGTCTTTTACATACATATTCTCTCTATGAGTGCCATCCACACAAATTGCTGAACCCAATAATTACACACAAATAAATACACATAAATAGGTTTTCATCTTAGTTTTAGTATGATAATAACCCTGTCACACACACACAGACACACACAAACACACACACGGTTTGTCCGAAAGCCTTGAGCACAATGAGCACTTAGTGCTTAAATGCATCTTGAGATGTGAATGCATGTCTTTGTGCAGCCAGCCTGCAGGAAGAGAGAGAAAGAAATAGACAAAGAGAGAGAAAGACAGATTTTGCCAAGTCCACCCCATCCATCTCTAAGTCTGTCAACGGTTAAGTGGATGCATGTAATTGTACAGCAACTGTTTTCTGATTGAGTTATCCAGAATCATAAGGAGATTAGAAGTTATTCTCAGATATGGATCAGAAAGCATGTTACTGTCCCGATCTCAATACAGACAGCACAACAGATGCTGTAGACCCAGCCAGGGGCGAACAAATAATTGGTGATGCAATATAAAACATATCAGCTTTGCTCATGAACATAAAATGTTCAACAACAACAACAACAAAAAAAACATCTTAAAATATAATAGCTTTCCCTCAGATTGGAGGGACATATATTGGTTGGGTTATTCTTATTTGCAGTGATGGAGGGTGTCCCGCAACTTTACAACAATAGAAATTAATTGTACCAGTTAATCATAAAATCTATGTACATTTGCATTCTGTAGTGTGAAAGTGATTTGTTACAAGTTGTTTATTTATAATATTGTTTGAAAAGCTACATACACATGCCATTTTTAACAATATACAATATAAAAATGTAACTAGTACAAGATTTTGATTCGATTCAATATTGATTCATTGGGGCCTTTCAGGTACAGTACATGGCAAATTTCCTCAAGGGAAAAATATGTCTCTCTACAAATGCTGTAAACTATACAGCTAAAATTAACAGATTTGTGGGTTACTTACATTTAAATTACACATAAGGATGTTCTAACAGCGAGTGTCATGGCGGACGAGCAAACCCACAATATTTTTATACATACTACTGTTATTTTGAAACTGAATGTAGTTTTAAGAGTTTTTTGGGTGAGAATGTAGTTGTTTAGACCTCAGATATGCGATTTATATGTAAACATTGCGCCTATTTGAAAAATTTGTTGAGATGCTTTCGGAGATGCGAGCTCCATGCCGTCAGTGACCATTCAGCGCTCATGTACCCACAGAGAACAGCTTCATCTCGGCCAGTCCTTCAGGAATTTGCCACTGGCTCTTATGTAGATAGTGTTTAAACATGAGGTATAATTCGTTTTGGGTATATCAAACGGGCAATCTTTGGTCTTATTAATCTATTACTTGTTCCAGTGCTAATAGATTTGGCTTAAGGGAATATGGGAATGTCTTAAATATTAAGAAGACAAAGACAAAGATATCGCTTTCCTCAGCGGACATTCAAACTGATTTTGTGATTATGATTGACCTGAAGAATATCAGCTAAATGCAGGTAATGCACTCACTTAGTCGATCTCTCTCTCTCATAATACTCTACTCTACATATTACAATGAGTTTCAATGAAGCGACTCAACGTTCCTTCGTTACTAGTTCTAAATTGACGTTTTGGAATTAGTAACAGAGGCTCAGGTTAAACGGTCAACTTGAGATTTGAATCCATGGCGGAAGGAAGTAGTTCCTCACAAAAGAGGGTTTTTAAAGACAATCCATTGTTGTTTCTTATTTATTTACACACTCATGCCGTCAAACTGTTGAATAAATGCAATATCACACTCTTAGCCATGCAATATGGTTGTATATCAGCACGCTGTGATTACCTACGGCCGAATCACAGCCGTGCTAATATAAAGCCATAACGCACAGCTCTGAGTGTGATATTGCTCATATATATATATATATATATATATATATATATATAATGTGTGTGTGTGTGTGTGTGTATAATAACGTTATAATGATACTTTTTAATGACTTTTAAATGGTAGCTGTCATAAAAACATGACAGAATTATTCAAAATTACATGAAATATTGAAGAACAGGTTAAGTAAAAATACAATGAATATGCAATATTGTATATATATTTAGCAAAATGCTCATCTCTAGAGTTCATTTTTCTAGCTGACTAACAAGTTTTAATTTTATTTCTGAGGTAAATGTAAATTGAAATTGTTTACAAGCTGTCTTATTGACATCTTTCTGCAATTGAAACACTGACAGAGCAATTACATGATATGGATTTTGTTAAGTTGTACTGTATCTTACATACCTTCTGATGTTCATTCATGTTTATTTTGTGCTGTAACTAGAAGTAAAGAGGAAAAGATGATCAGTTCATGTACGCGCTGCGCTGCTGCTTCACTTGAATTGAAGCGCTACAATATATATATATAAAATGATCACAACTTCCAAAACAATATCCAAAATATATTGTTAAATGAATAATAAGCATACCATAAAACAGGCAGAATGATCTTCACTTTCAGTGCTGCTGGGAATCGCAGACAAAACTAAGACATTAAATATCTGTTTGTGAGTGTTGTGATAAAAAGTGACCTTGAAGGCCAGAAAACCCAGCAGTCCACAAGCTGCAGCTTATTTCAAAATTACAGACTGTGTTTGGGACACGTGTGTGTGTGTGTGTGTGTGTGTGTGTGTGTTAAAGAGAGAGAGCAAGCGGGTGCATGTATGTGTGTGTCTGTTTGTGTGCATATGTTGGGCTTTTCCATAGCCTAAAATTAAAATCTGGGTTTTATAAACGCTCTCTAATTATGGAGAAGAAGATGATGCACTATTTTTGGGAACTGTGGCCATGAACGCCCTTCTCGTACACACAGACACACACTCACTATAACAAAAAATACATATGTGCATAAATACAGTCTATACAAGCCACCGCAGAATAGAAAATATCACAACAAGTAACCATAAAAAGACAGCGTGCTTTTGTAAATAGAGCAACGTGCATGGATCTGTTGAACTACACACTTTCTGAAATGCTACTAGCTACTTCAGTAGTATAGTGAATGTTAATTGCTATCTTTGGAATGTGCAATCGTTTCTAAACAATGTTAACCACGCAAGGCCACCATCACAGTCATATTGCAGAAGAAAAAGCGCTGTTCTCTTGGGAACTAGTCTGTGTGGAGTTTGTGTGTTAGTGTGTGTTCATGGTTTGACCCAGATAACAAGACAAGGTTGGGTTGGATGCTGGACGAGCTCATTGTAAACATGAAGGACCTGGACTTTTGGTTATGATTATGTACAGGCCACTGGTCAAGTGGAGGACAACAAACAATTGTTGCTCTGTTGTGTGTTGTTTTCATTTAGAGTGAACAAGTAATGTAAGAGAAAAAAGTGTGTACTGAAGAAATATTTTAGGTTAAATACAATCTATCAACGGCACCTACCGACAGACAAAAGAGCGTCGGGACATTTTGATGACAATTGTTTTCTGTTTCTGCCCAGATCACAATAAAGTCTCATTAGTCCAAAGTGAAGCTCCTCATAACTGTATGTCAAAAAGTAATTTCACATTCAGTGTGGACAGAAAAATGGATTGCTAGTTAGAACATTGTGTTAATAATCCAGAATATTCCTTTAATATCAACTAGAGTACAAATTATTTAAAGGGTTAGTTCACCCAAAAATGAAATTTATGTCATTAATTACTCACCCTCATGTCGTTCCACACCCATAAGACCTTTGTTCATCTTCGAAACACAAATTAAGATATTTTTGATGAAATCTGATGGCTCAGTGAGGCAAGATAATTTACTTTCAGATGTCCAAAAAGGTACTAAAAACATATTTAAAGCAGTTCATGCGAGTACAGTGGTTCAACCTTAATGTTATGAAGCGACGAGAATACTTTTTGTGCAAAAAAACAAAATAACGACTTTTCAACAATATCTAGTAATGGCCGATTTCAAAACACTGCTTTGAAGCTTTACGAATCTTTTGTCTCGAATCAGTGGTTCGGAGCGCCAAAGTCACGTGATTTCAGTAAACGATACGTCATAAGTGTTTCGCAATTTCAATAGTTCACTTGACAGTTTGATATACGATTCGAACCAGTGATTTGAAATAAAAGACTCGTAAAGCTTTGAAGCTTCATGAAACAGTGTTTTGAAATCGGCCATCACTAGATATTGTTGAAAAGTCATTATTTTGTTTTTTTTGGCGCACAAAAAGTATTCTCGTCGCTTCATAACATTAAGATTGAACCACTATACTGTTGAACTGTTTTAAATATGTTTTAGTACCTTTCTGGGCATCTTAAAGTGTTAATTGTCTTGCTGGCAATGCAGGCCTCACTGAGCCATCAGATTTCATCAAAAATATCTTAATTTGTGTTCTGAAGATGAACAAAGGTCTTACGGGTGTGGAATGACATGAGGGTGAGTAATTAATGAATTTTTCTTTTTCTTTTTTGAATTTTTTCCACTGAGCAAAAAATGTTTTATCCACTTGATATTTGGTCTTCTTTAATGTATAAATGAGTCTAAAAAACAAGATTTGTGAAAGCTAATTTTTTATTAGATATTTTTCATGTCCACTACAATGGACATCAGGACCAAAGCAACAAAAAAAATAACTTGAAATTACATTTTAAATGATTATGTTTTAATAATCTTTGGTCATGATGTAAAAAAATATTTTGATGTGTTGACTGATATTAAAGCTCATATAAAGTACTTAAGTTTAACTGCAGTGTGTTATTCAGTATTACATTTGAATTATTAATATATTTTAAATGTACTAAACTCCAACTTCATTACAAATCTGTAATTACAAATTTACTTAAATATATGACATGCAGGTTTCAATAGAAATTACATTAAAGCATATTTTAGTTTACCAAAAATGCTGGTCAGTACATTCAGAAGTACAAAGACAATAGAAGTATATGATATTACATATAAAGATGAAATTAAGTCCTACTTAAGTGGGTCACAAGGGTAGCACATCTTGTTTGTGACCAAACTGAATAAACAAAACATCTCGTTTGAGATATTTTTTACCATGAAATGAAATGAAATGAATGTTTAATGTAATGAAAATTCACAATTCTCGATTCCAATTTAGGTACCACAGTTAAAACTACTAGCCTAACTAATATAAATGTAAAACATTATTAATGACAAGTAAACAGTCAGTAATAAAATAAGAAATAATTAAATTACAAGCAATAGCACAAATAAATACAATGGAACAAAGAAACAAATGAAAACTGTTAGACCTACCTGAAAAACACTGTTTTTGCAGTGTTTTTCAGGTAGGTCTAACAGTTTTCAGGTACAGAAATTTAATAAAGTAAGCAAATGTAAAATAACACTGCATAGTCTTCACTGTATAAATTAAACATAGATTAATCCTTATTAAAGTTACAAAAGTTATTCAGTCAAGAGCAGTGAGTGATTTTCTCTTTGTCTTTTGTTGTTTGATTAACATTAATGACACAGACAGCAGCAGTTATATTAGGCTGCTGTCACTTTAAGAGCTATTGCACAGATCCAATATACTGATACACATGCGTTTTCTTTCTCAACTGTTTACGTTCATTTAAGACATAACTGACTATGTTTACTTGGATACTCACTACGATGGGCATTTTTTATATATAATTTTGTGTGAATTTGCCCGTTCAAGCGCAAAAAGACATGAAAGAGAGCTCAATTCAGTATTCGTGCGCTGTCTGAGACACAGCCTTCTGGGTGCGCGCTATGGATGTTGCGCACAAAAAAAAACTTCCGCACAGTGCAAGAGTAACGAATCAAGTTCCCTTTCGCATCTTCTTGCACTTAAATATTTAAATTGGTAAGGCTTAAACTTTCCTGACGATGCAGCACTGGCCCGTCAACTGTCCCGAGTGCCATTCACATTTGTTCATGTTCATGTTCTAATAGAATACCAATGCAACCTGCAAAAAAGGAATATCCACGAATCAGTGAATGAATCTAAACAAATCTTTTTGTTGAATGGACTCAAAAGATTTGAGTCACTGAGATGACCAGTATAATAAGACACATCCGTGAGATACAAGCCAGAGGCACTATGGTGAACGAGAGGGGGACAGCTGAAGACAGAGATATACTGTACACAGAGGACTAAAGAAAGAAATGAGATCAGAATGAGAGTCTGTGGACAGGGAAGGAGGAAGAGAGAGATACAGAAAGAGAGTTAGTTCAACAATTCTTGGAGTCAGTTAAAACAAGTAGAGTGAAAGGAAAAACTATCTAAACAGAGATTCCCGCTGTGCGCCGGGAGGAGCATCTCTCTCTCTCTCCTTCTCAGCCGAACAAGACACTGCTTGGGGATTTTTCGTCCGCAAAATCCCATCCGAAGCGGTCACACAAATAAACAGCACACATAACTTCTTAATGATTCCTCAGAGAAAGTTTTTCCTCAGAAAGAGCGCTGACTATTACATAGACGTTTGTGATGGAGGGTCAGAGGTCAGAGCGTGTGTGGCAGGGGCAGGTGTGATGGGTTAGGCTCACGGTATCCAGTGTCTGGGTCTTTGTTTGCTTTTTTGATTTATTGCGGACCGCCGCCCCTTCTCAGAACACGTGCAGTTTTCCCCTCCCTTCCCCTCCTCTACTCTTGTCGCCTTTTCCCACAAAAATAAACCCTCCTGGAATGCCGGCGTTCCGAGGACGCCCCTCCACACAATTCCCCGGATGTCTGTCAGGAAGGTTTCTCAAAACACACTCCCCTCTCGTCACACTCTGACCTCAAGGAGAACCGTGCACATATATCCATACAGATGCTGAGTTATGATTGCACAACACAATAAAGTTCCAGTTTTCCAAAGTTCATCATGTCAGTTCTGGAAAAACAGACATAGTCGGACACAGACGGACAGATGCACACAAACTCGCTGCAGCTGTCTGAGGGGGGCTTCAGATCAAGGTCACCAATGAAGTTGGAATCGTTGGTATCTCAAAACAGCTTTATAAACACTCACACACACATATACAACAGCCAGTTCAGTTCACACCCACATTCTTACAGCCATTGAAAACACGCAAGATCGCTAGTGCTCAAATCTGGAGCAAGATAATGCTGATATAACGTTGAACAAACATTGATTTTACGACTGTTGAGTCAGTGGATCAACACTGAGTCAAGAAATCTCTATATGGTGCGTAACTGTCAAAACATTAGCACAGTTTTACGGTTAAAGATGGAGATCAACACAACATGTACTCTTTGGCTGTGTGGGGGAGATTAGCGTCAGCTAAATTTAAAGAAATGAGCAGACCGAACTGCCAGGAAAAAAACACTGTCAATAACCAATGTGATTTCATAAGTATTTGATGTATTTTTACATAAAGTGTTGTTCTACCACACGCACATTTACTTACATTTTCATACACACTGAAACATACAATATTGCCGTATTGACAGCATTAAAACATAATAATAACTTTACAGACGTACAAATATAAATTTTTAAATCGTTGCATTAAAGGGGTCATGAATTGAGAAATCAACTTTTCCTTGAGCTTTTGATATATAAGAGGTCATCATACTATAAGAATATCCTGTAAGTTTCAGAACTGAAAACTTCCTTGTTAGTCCAATCAAAGCTTTTATTGACACCAGGCCCAGCAAACTACTGATCCTGAAATGTGCCTATCATTGATAGGTGAAACGCCGCCTCCGCAGAAGAAATCAATGCCTACTTCATCATTGCAATGTTAGCCCTGCCCACTGGTGTGTTAGTGAGATGAGGAGGAGAGCATAGCGATACAGGACAAAAATAGCATTACCTTTCAAAGGATCCTAATGCTAGGAATATGGTTATTTATTTTGAACAATGTGAATGTCTCAGTTGAGCTTTATTTATTTGTTATCACAATTTCACTGTGGATACTTTGGTAAATCAATCGCATTTCAGCACAGGCTTTGCAAACAGACTTTTGCGATATGGACTCGACAGTAATGCAACAACATGTAAGTAACTGTGTTAATTCTAATGCCTGATCTGAATATGTAATGATTCATGTACAGTCAGATGTTCTTTGTCTATGTGTCAGTAAATCAAACCAGTGACTAAACGGTCAACTTCACATTGTTTCTCTTAGTAGGATGAAAATAATCTGTTATTTAAACAGTGATTAAATTGTATCAAAGATCAAAGAACGCTCCCTTTGCAATCGCCGGAGCTGTCAATCAAACAGCACACGCTGGCTGAGTTCTGGACTCGCGCCAAAACTCCCGTTTTTTTCAACGAATCTCTTAGTTACAATGCGTTTGCACGGTTGATCTCGTCATTGAGTTGCAATGACGAGATCATCACTGCTTTTTTTAATGCGCTCAGCAACATGTCTTTGATCGGCTACAATCTTCATCACTGCAGCCTTTCATGCCACGATCTAAATATAATGCCATAGATCTAAATGTAATGCAATACTTTTCACGATTAGTTAACCTTGAGAGCTGTAATAGTAAAAACGTGCTAAAAGTTTTCGAGAGAATTCCACTGTTCCACATGTAATACTCAGCAATTTTAAATGGAAAGATGTTAGCCAATCACAGCAGTGGGTGTTTACACAAAGTCTCACAGCAGACATGCCCCTTAAAACAGAGCGTTCAGAATCAGGGTAGGAAAAATGCCTTTTATTTCTAAATTATGACAATTGTTGATGTAAAAAGCAAATTAACATTATAAGTGCACCCCAGCAAACATTATAAAACAATAAATCAATGCAGTTCATGACCCCTTTAATATTTTGATTCTATTGCATTCATATCAATGACATCTACTGCAATCATATCAATGACATTACGTTTTCAGTCACATTTATTAAATTATATAAGTTTACTTATCTACTTAATATGAAATTATAATATTTCGCTCTGTTCTGTAACTTCTGCTGCAAACTCATTTAGAAAGATTACATAATGTTAAACAAGATTACTACACTTTAAACCCTTAAAATGAATAGCATTTCTGTAATCATTTAACCATTTTTATCATGTAATAGTATTTATTTTGTTTGCCATGGGACACAAAAGGTGTTTTCATGTGCTGTGACTTACAGTAGAACATAAAATATGCCAATAACGCAACATAAATTCACAAAAGTAATCAATTTTATTTGTGTGCTGTAATCCAAATTTTTAGAGTCCAAGCGGTTTGCGAGGAACAGACCCAAATTTGAAACTTCATCTCCATCCTCAGCAGCGACCGCAAAAATCAAATCCCACGCACTCATTACAAATTCAAAAATTGCCGCCCCAGGAAGCTTTACAACATGTTTTTACGGCAGTGATATCAAGCGCTCATTGACTCTCAACTGTTGCGTCACAAATTGCAGTGTTTTGGGTGATGTGCATTTTAATGAGAAATGTGCGCCTTCACAGAGTGGATTTTCAGCATCTAATAACTCAAATTCTGCTCTGTACCTCATACAAAACTATTATATACTGCCAGAGAGGACTTCGACTGCATCACACCATCATTTGAATTACTTTTGGTACCACTTTTGACATTTTTGTCTGTCTGTTATGTTTTTTTTTTTAACTGTACATATTTTTAAGAAATGGTTATGGGTAGGTTTAGACATAAGAGTGGGATTAGTGGCTCAAAATATCTTTTTAATGCTATATTGTTATTAAAAGTGTCATGTTTAGGTTTGGGGTAGGTTTAATAGGTCTAAAATTTATCTATAAAATGGTAAAAAGGCAAATATCTTTAGGATATAAAAGATTCGTAAATATTTTATGTTTCTGTAGCTGTAAATATGTAAAAATGTTTATGTTTAAATGTTGTCTATACGCCCATATTGTACGTTTCAGCATCGAGTACAAAAATGTACGTTTTGCACATGTAAATGTTACGTATTAATACCAACGTATTAACAATGAGATCAGGCTACAGTAACACTTTTGCCCATTGTTACTAAAAAAAGACGTCCTTTATATCATTGAACCAACATGGGTCTGTCAAATAAACACTTATTATTTTATTATTGATAAAGACTGAAAATTTTAATAGAAATCAAAAGCATTAGCATTGAGGCTAGTGTACTACTAGAAAAAGACAAAATTTACAGACCTTTTCTTCTGGGAAAACAGACCAAAAATATCCATTACTCATCTTGCTCGCAGGGGCGTGTACTCAATTTTGTCCAATTAAATGTGCTCTAGAATGAGGATGCCCTACCCCTTAATACCACAATTAGCAATACCAAAGTCTATTGTGGTTTTATAAGGCTGTTTTTAATTTGATCATTTTAACACATTTTCATGCAACTATGGGCCAGATTTACTAACAGCGCAAACCCTCTTTTGGCGTTGAAAAACTACTGTTGGGATTTACTAAAGAAACACAGTGCAAAATTAATGCTGAAAAGGCGTGGACTGAGCTGTTTTTGCGGCTGACCTTATTGCATATGCATTTGTAGGAGTTTCCCTTTCAGATGCAAAATTTATGGGAGGAGAGTATTTAAATGAATTACACAACGTGATTTACTAATGTTTGCGCTAGTCAATTTACTGGTATTTGCGCCATTATTTAATGCCCAAAAAAAGCATGTCTTAAGTCATTTTGCGACATGGCTGCAATTGTTGCTGCTAGGAGGAGACACCGCAGAGAACAGAGAGCGAGTGGTAGAAGGGAGAAAATATTTTCCACTCGTATTAATTTCTTTGGAATGCCAGAGGTAGATGTTATTCGTAAGTTGCGCCTGTGTTGACCCACACCTGATGAGCATCAGCTCTGCTTATTTGCGACCCAACGCTAATTTGCACTGCTCTTGGTAGATTGTGTTGGTCATTATGTAAATGATTCAACTTCATCAACAGTCATGTCCGTTTGGAGCATGTCTCTCCGCATTTTAGTTCCACAAGTAATTCCACTGGTTCAAATACTATACTGAATGGCTGCGATGTCACCATATGTACTTTCATTCTTACTGCATATATTTGCTTTTCAGCGAGGTACTGAAAAATCACCTGATCTGTCGCCTGATTTTCCATTATAGATGTGAGAGGACATGCATCTAATAAAATGAGATCACTCTGGAATCCTTTCATATATTGGAAAGGGTCGGCCAAGCTTGAAAAATTATATTTTTCCCATATCATGTAGGTAAACAGGCAATAATATCTCTTCTACATCCAACTAAGTGCCTTAATCAGAACTGTTGACCGTTTTTTAACGGATCCAACCTGTTTAACATGAGCAACTAAATGTTGAATTTCATAATGTTTGTGAAGGAAGCAATGAGCTCTTCACATGAGCAACTAAATGCTCAAGTGAACACAATGTGAAGAGTTCATTGTTTCCTGGTGGACCGTTAAAGACAGCGACACACTAGAGTCCCAGCAGAAGTCAGCCAATCAGATTTAGACTTCTAACTTTGCAAAAGTGTTTCCATTTTAGTGTGCAATACACATCAGACGTGTAGCGAAAGGAGTGTGGTCATGATGTCTGAGGACGTTATGTCAAGTGTGCACGCACACACACACACATATATATATAATATATATATATACTGTATATATGCACACTGTATATACATACACTCAAACACTCTCATGAAGCAAAACCCAGACTCGACTCTCATTACACTCTCTCACTCTTTCCCATCTCATTCTCACTCAACAGATAAACAAACATTCAACTAAAATTACTCTCCTTCACCCCCTCCACTTCATCTCATTCTCCCATCTTCTGTCCTTTCCTTGATCTCTACCTCTATTTCACACTTTCCACTTCTTTACCTCCTCTCTCTCCCTTCTTTCTCTCTCTTGGTCTCCCTCCCCCTCTATCAACTCAGTCACTGTGCAGCCGCACATAATTAGCTCTAAACAGCGCACTGCTCTCCCCCACATCTGGAAAGAGTTTAGGCATGGCAGTTTCCTACCAGGACAGCTAAATATTTAGGTTCAGACTCACTGTGTATGGATGAACTCATGATAGAGGGGTGGAGCAAGAGGAAAGAGAGGGCGCATTTGCGCGGAGAGTGGGAGAAAGTGGAAAAATGGCCGTTTATGGTGAATATATTGGGCTTTATACCACAAAGTAGCACCAAATGACTTGTATATGCCAACGGTATACACTAATGCAGAGAGGATTTATGAGTAATTTGGGATGTAATGGAAACCTGGAGAAGGCTGACGTGTGGAACGGCATCAAACAGCACGCACACGCACGCACAAAAAGCGATCAGTTACCCACAGAGGTCAAAGCAGTTAAACTCTAATATGGAGGTGTAGCCACAAATCCTCTGCCGAGCTGCTTGACAAACAACAAGAAGCAGCCAATGAAAGGCTCTTGCTGAACAAACCGCATCTCTCCTGCTCCAAACAGAGTGCTTTGGGTGATTTACAGTTTTAAATATATTTGAAAGAAGGGCAGAGGCGAAATGTGGGGAGTAAGGAAAGAGAAGAAGCAGTCGGAGCCGTGGCGGAGAGGTTAACGCACGTGCTCTGACACATTGAGATGTGGGGCTCGGGCAGGCGGGAAGTTTAAAACCAGTTCATGTTATATCTTGATACTGTTCACAACCCCTAATCGACAACATTTGCTATGCTCTATCTAATATGGACTGTTATTTTAGGCAAAAACACATAAAATGGCAAAAGTAACATAAAAAAAAAAAATCAGAAGTTGAGCAGAAACAAAGAAAGAAAAATGATTTGGACTTAAATGTCCAATCTCTACTCCCACTATTCACTAATTAATTCAGGTTATGGTCTATGGATGAACAATAAGGAAGGAGAATATGATTTGGGGTAATTACTGAGGTCACTCCCCCACATTTTCCCTCTCCACCAATCAGATTAAGGGATGCCATCTGCTTATCTAACCTAATCAGCTGAGGAATGCCAGATGTTGTGTTGCAGGACTGCAGCTGGTCCAACAGATAACCTTTACCAAAATGACTGACCCCAGAAATCACATTCTGACCTCTTGAGGCCTGTCTGTTTAGAGTTGGTCAGATACAACTCACACTATCACTTATTTACAGTTAGAGCTAAAACAATTGTAACAATGATTTTCTCAGTGTCACATTACTCTGAAACTGACATGCATATGAACGGTAACATACAGTACTCAGATATCAGTGGATATTCTGCTGTGCGACTTCTAAAAACACCAAAAATTTTACTGCACTACCCATAATTCCCCTTCTCCGCCTGACACACTGACAAAGACTGTATAAGGGGGAAGATACTGAAATCGTAATGCTTAATTTGACAGTGTCATTAACAATTCAGTCCACCCATTTAATCAAGCCCTTCTTCACTCTTAAATATAAACGTTCTTTATTGACATCGATGGTTCCATGAAGAACCTTTAACATCCATGGAAACTTTCCATTACACAAAAGGTTCTTTATAGTGGAAAAAAGGTTCTTCAGATTGGTAAAATGTTCTTCACACAAAGAATATAATTGTTCTTTTAAGAACTGTTCACTGAAAGCTTCTTTGGGGAACCCAAGATGGTTCTTTTATATGGCATCAAAACCCCCTTTTTTAAAGCTTTATTTTTAAAAGTGTTGGTCCAAAGGAGGTGGCGTTTGTAATGCTTGATGAAACACCGTAAGGACTGCTGTGATTACATGATTAAGTGACCTGTATAGGTTACAGACTAAGCTAGTATGCTATGCAAGTGGCATTTTAAAGCGGTAAAATTACTGAAGAACAACCCAAGAAATGTTTAATTACACAATATATTGTAACGTATTTAATTGTCATAATGGCAAAAGGCATTAATTGTCATAATGACAGATCAGATCAGTGATTCCCAACTCTGTTCCTTGAGACCCCAGCACTGCACATCTTAGGGTATGTTTACATGACAACGATGTAAAAAAAAACAAACAGAAAAATGTTTTTCCTTGTATAGATGACAACGCTGTCAAAACAATCCCCGTTCACATGGAAAACGACTAAACATGCTGTATTATGCATGCCAGGCCAGTAGTTGGCAATGTCACTTTGTAAAGAAAGACTACACGCCTGCGCACATACGCAATCTTTTACATGCGCATGCCTATAGACTAAACATGTAATACGAATGTGCATGCCGTCATCGTTTTCACAGATCCACGTTTTTGTTGTTTAATGGTAACGTTTTCAAAAACGTGCACACTGAAACCCATTTTCAAAAGTTTGCGTTTTCAGGCCCCCAAAAGCCGTTGTCATGTAAATGAACGATAAAACGTTTTTCGTTTTTAGTTTAAAAGCCCCTTAGATGTCTCCCTAATCAAATGCACCTGATTCAACTCATCAGCTCATTAGAAGAAACTCCAAGACCTGAAATGGGTGTGTTAGATAAAGGCTGGCCCACACTAAGGCCATGTTCAGACTGACAGCAAAAATCTGAATTATATCCATATCCAGATTTTATCCAGATGGGTTTTTTGAAAGTCTAGACAGCAGTTTTGACGTTATCGTTGTGTCACTTTAAGAGTGATGCAAAAGACAGTTAAGAAATTCGATTTAAGTAGCCAGAGCATCCAGACTTGGAATCGCATTTCAAACCCTCCATATGTGGTTTGAATCAGAAAAAAAAAAAAAAAAATTTCTTTTTTTTTTTTTTCTGATTCAAACCACATATGGAGGGTTTGAAATGCGATTCCAAGTCTGGATGCTCTGGCTACTTAAATCGAATTTCTTAACTGTCTTTTGCATCACTCTTAAAGTGACACAACGATAACGTCAAAACTGGTGAAGGAAATGCCAGAAGTATTCATATGGTGTTCAAATGGTATGTCCAAAGATTTCTGCATTTTCCTGTGTGACGGAGAAGTTCTGCACCGCAACTCGACTGGGAGCTTATTTGGAGAGGGAGATGATGAACCTCCATTTTCCAACCCATGCAGATAGATGGTTACGTCTGGACATGCAAATCTTATTTGATCACTTGCAATTAATAGTGCAGACAGTCTGCCTGAAAAGATCCGATTTGCCTGCAGTCTGAACATAGCCTAAAAGATTATTAAAAATCTTATCAGATTTTCAAAATGTGAGAGAAATATGATGATAAAAAAACCACAGATAGTGTGTGGAGTGCCACGATGTGAATAAGACAGCACACCACACACTAACAGATTCAATTCACAAAACAACCAGATTCGCAACTGTGAACATGGGAAATCTTGCAAAATCTCTCACGGTCAAATGTGACTTTAGAGTAACAAACACGGCGGACGACAGGCAAGAATAAATGCCAATAATAGTGTTTAGACTTCTTTTTACAGAAAATTTGCGGAAATAATAGAAAAAGGTTTGGATGAAGTCGTGTTATTGTTCCATCTTCCGTCATCTCGCTTTCTGATTTGGTATTGTTTTGTTCCATGTGACAATCTACACAGTGCATGCACAGGATTTCTGATCGTAAATATTCAACATGTTGGATATGTATGATTTGAGATCGGTGTGGCCCCAACGTTCTTCTGAGCAGATTCAATCACTCTTAACGTACCCCAAGATAATCAGGACTTTACCTAGGATTGTTAGAAGGGGAGAATTGGGCCCAAAATTGGCCAGATTATCTTGCAGTGTGTGGGTGCCTTAAAGGATTAGTTCACTTTAAAATGAAAATTACCCCATGATTTACTCAACCCTCAAGTAAAATAACTAGCTTCCGCCAGACCGCCTTCCATATTCAACTTATGAAAAAGTCGTAAGTTGAATACGGAAGGCATAGGACGTAGCGTAAGCGTTTTGAACTGTTGAATACAAAAGTTAAATACAAAAAGCGGTCTGGCGGAAGCTAGATATTTTACTTTATAACTTGTTAAATATGGATATTTTTCTTACACAAACGCAACGCTTCGCTTCAGAAGGCCTTTATTTACCCTGGAGCTGTGTGGAGTACATTTATAATTGATGGATGCACTTTCTTGAATTTCAAACAGGTGGTTTCCGTGCACTGCCATTATAAAGCTTAGGAGCAACAGGGTGATTATTAATATAACTCCAATTGTATTTTTCTGAAAGAAGAAAGTCATATACACCTAGGATGGCTTGAGGTTGAGTAAATCATGGGGTAATTTTCATTTTAAAGTGAACTAATCCTTTAAGAGATCCAAAATGTGCAGTGTTGTGGGATATTTTACTTGTTTGTGTAATTTTACATAACACAAACAATTTTCTCTAACAGTCCAAGCATACCTATAGGCATACAGAATAGTGCATCAAACTAAACTAAAACTAAAATAATAAATCAGCTCCATTGCAGATTCCAAGTCATCATGGGTTTCGCCAGTAGTGGGCACTCCTGCCCTTACTGTAAACAATGACGTACATCCGAGTCAATGCACTGCAGGGAAGTTAGCGAGAGAAAAAAGTGAAGTGGAACACAGCCCATGTCAGCACAATGTAGAAATAGAAGTCCCACCTTTCAAATAAAGGAGCCAATCAGCCTTTTCTGGTGATTGGCAAATGTTGACAAACAGCTTTGAAGATTTTAGTCCCATTCAAGCAGGTGTAAGCCAAGATGGCGACTTGGTGGACTGACTTGCCTTAAAGGGGTTTTAGTATCATTCACCTCTACGAGAGCTATTATTTTTATACAGACATTCCACATTTTCTCCTGGTGAATTAGAGAGCAGCAGAAGAGATGAGCGAGAAAGATGGTGTATCCCAGAGTGTATCTGGGATGCTGTGTGAACAATCACAAGGCATGTCAGCGAAAACAACAGCATTCTGCATCTGCATTCAGACAATCCAGAGAAACAGTTGGATCAACTACCTTGAAAAACACCCAACTAAACTAGTGCTGAGTGCAGCATTTTCATTAACCGTTGCTCATTTTCCCTTCAGGGGGCAGGAGACTATGAATACTTTACTTCTAACACACAAAGCCTCATAAAAGTGCCACACGGTGCGCTTTCCACATGTTCGGAAAACAAATAAACGATGTTAAGAGGTGCAAAGGCTCACGAGAGCTTGTCTCCAACCGCCTCCGTCGTCTGCCACCCAGGCTACTTTTGCCCCCTTCCTATCTTTTTTTCAGTCCATTTCCTCCGGTTTCGCAGAGGCAATGTGTTGAGCAGATGTGAGCAGTTATTAAGCAGAACCACTAGCCTCTTTAAATGGAGTCCTGGCTACCCTGGGCCTCCTCCTCCGAGGGGACCAATCCTCTGGCTGCACACTCCTCTCCTGGGCTTGTTCGCAGCGTTTCGAGTGCTTTTAATGTTTATGTTTTTACGACAGCCATGTGCAGGCGAATTCTGCTCCTGCTGGGAAGGGGAGCAGAAGGGCATCATGGGAAGGCAGAGTTCTGAAATGACGAGTGTTTAATTCCTGCTTTTCCGCACCAATTTTAAGGGCGGATACTACCAAAGATGTTGGACGGCTGCACGGGCGTTCATGTCAAGAAACAGACGAAAAATAGCACTCTCCTCACCAAAACAAATACACACAGCTCTAAAATGATCTCCCTTGTCTCACACCGGGATTAAGTGCATACTTTGTCCGACAAGTGTTTCGTACTGGCGCCCAAACACCCACAGACCTACTCTAAAGGACTAGAATAGTCATCAAGACTAACAGGTAATATCACAATAGGTCATAACTAGCTACAGCCACACTTTGGAGTGGGTTTAGCTTCCTTCCTGCGCAGACAACATGGTCCATTATGAACAGACTGGGATATTACAGCACAGGGAAAGGAAGGAGACGGATGGCCATTAAAGTGCACAAATATTGGGGGGGGGGGTAAAGTCAGCTGAAGGCTAGAGGGCCTGTGTGCGTAGTGTTGGGGACTGAGGACAGGTCTTTGGGGTGGGGGGGGATCCATACGTTCTGCAACAAACACCTCTTCAGTGCTTCGCTCTACTCATAATTTACACCTCATCTCTCATCTGAATGAAAATAAATGCCGAAGCAATGAGCAGATAGTGTCACAAATTAAACATCCAATGACAAATTAAATTTGTCATCCAATATTTTTCTTCAGTTACACTTTATTTTAAGGTGTCCGTATTACAGTGTAATTATACATTTAAGTTCTGAGTAATATTAATTAACTACATGTACTTACTATAGAGTTAGGGTTAGGATGAGGGTTTGGTTTAGGGTTAATTGCATGTAATTATGCATAATTATGCATAGTTATTACTACAGTAAATACATGTAAAATAAAGTGTTACCTTTTCTTCTTACGTCTAAAGTTTTGATGCCTTTTAATTCAACTTATATCTTTACTTTCTTGGATGTTGGTCAAAAGTTGTAACAGCGCATAAAGACAGAATCTCGGTACAGTAGTTACCATATAATAATGTATTACGTCTGTGAGGTTGGACAACTGTTATGAAATACATGCTGTATGAATGAACTGTAAAAAAAATGAAACCTTTAAAATATGCAAGGAATCAGTTGCGCTTTTGATTTTAAAAGAATCAAAGCCACATAAAAGCATTATACAAGTTATTTTATTATTTTGAGATGTGCTTTTATTTGAGATACAGTTAGTTAATATCATGTATTTGTAATGTTAATTTACTTTAACAAGAGCTATGAATTCCCCCAATAATGAATACCATAATCTAAATGCCTGAATAAAATCTGATATTATGATCTAGTTTTTCTCATTGTAAGTCTATTAATGTTACTATAAATGTTCCTTATACCAAAAGATGGCATATATATTTGTAGTAATAAGGGAATTGTGAAGAAAAATAATATAATGGTGTAATGTAAAATGTAAAAATGGTTTCAGTTGCCCCTGGACTCCCCTACAGAGTTACATTTTGACAGCTGCTCAAAGCTGCTGTCTATTAAGATCTTGAACAGTAGTCACCAAAAAGTGTCCAACCTTTGTCTTTAGCACTCTTGTAATACCAGTTTACATCTTCATGACCACTGTTGCTGTTACAATTACTGATTTTATGATAGATGCTAGACATGTACTGTATAATCAAAGCCATGTTCAATGGTACATGCTTCTCTATCTTTGAGACAACATCATTGTGCCATCAATCATTCTCATTTGCTAAAATGATGAGATGTTTCAGAGAATTTCGATTATAAGCTTGATGGTATTCTCAAACAACGCCCCACATCCTCTTACAAACTCAGGTATAATTTACTGCACAAACCATGTCATGAAGGTTTGGGTGACACAACATCAGTGCTGTTTATACAAATGTAACTCACATATAACATATAATTATATTGAGAAGCTGATTTTGAGTATGTATACTTGAGTCAATGAATTGTGTTTTCATTAAATATGTAGAGTATAACATTGATAAAGTGTTGCTAAAGAGTGAAAATGAACGAAATACTCACAAAGAGACGGTCCTGTTGGGGAGCAGACTGACTTCGGGCGTTTCAGTCAGCTCCTTCCCACCGCAACTCACTTTCCTCCGCGCTCCGGGCGCAGAGTGAGCTTTACCGCGGTCCTCCGCGCAGCTGCAGCCGCTGGAAAGGAGCTCCGGACAACCCGCAGAGACTTTATGAAGCAGCAGAAGGAGAAACACACGAACCCAAAACGGGATGCGGACGCAGGGTCCCGACATTGTCCCCCTCACTATCAACTGTGCGGTCCCAGGTCAGCCCATGACATCAGGGCACAATCTTTTCTGGGTGATAATAACTTAAAGTATCATAAAGACAAGTTACTCCTTTCCAAGTATGAATGGATAGATCACCACGGTAGACTGCAACACTCACTTATGTTAAAAAATGACAGTACTCCTGTCACTGGTGCAATAAATTACATCCATCATGTCATAATTCCATCATGCACTTTCTTTTCTCCATGTCCCAAATGAAAATGAATTTTGTAGCACTTTACGAATGTGACAGGCGCAAACGAGCGGCGCGCAGAAATGTCACTCTGTCGCCTTTGTAGAGGAAAGTAAAGTTGCTACTCTTGTGCTTTTGAGCGCAGCGCAATTACGAGTCCTCAAAGCAGCTGTTGTCCATACTTTTTCCCGGAGTATTTCATAGAAAATTGCATTTTGATTTGTCATAAAGTTCCGGTCGCGTATCAGCAAACATGACGGACTGCGGCTCCGGTGCGCTCCGGGGTCCGTGTGGTGTAAATCGCAATCTGACTTTGAATAACGGTGCAGATCCTAATTCCAGGACTCCGGCGCTTTTCCTCTGCCATCCTGTCACACTCACATTCAGCTCCAGCCTCAGTGCGCACATTCCTCTCCCTGAGCCGCGCGGTCCTAGCGCAGCTAATTTAATGTCGCCCATATCAATCTAGTTATTACTGCATTACAGTATGCAGATTATTTTACTCTAATTTATTATTATTGTAATAAAATGTACTATGTATTTACATTTACGCGAGACTGGGGAATAGGCACGTGAAAATTAATTTTCCACGACAACAACAATTAAAGGGTTAGTTCAGCCAAAAAATTAAATTTCTGTCATTAAGTACTCACCCTCATGTCGGTCCAAACCCGCAAGACCTTCGTTCATCTTCGGAACACAAATTAAGATATTTTTGATAAAATCCGAAAGTTTTTTTTTTTTTTTTTTTTTTTATCTCCCATAGAAAGCAACGAAATTACCACATTCAAGGTCCAAAGAAGCAGTAAAGATATGGTTAAAATAGTCAGTGGTTCAACCTTAATGTTATGAAGCGACGAGAATACTTTTTGTGCGCAAAAACAAAACAAGAAAAGTATTCTCGTTGCTTCATAGCATTAAGGTTGAACCACTGTAGTTGCGTTGACTATTTTAACAATGTCTTTACTACTTTTCTGGACCTTAAATGTGGTAATTTTGTTGCTTTCTATGGGAGATAAAAACCTTTCAAATTTCATCAAAAAAATCTTAATTTGTGTTCTGAAGATGAACGAAGGTCTTGCGGGTTTGTAACGACATGAGGGTGAGTAATTAATGACAGAAATTTCATTTTTGGGTGAACTAACCCTTTAATAATACATTTATAATAACTTTTTAGTGTCTAAATGATTATTTTGGCATTTATGCTTTCAAGGTAAATCAATCAATCAATCAATCTATCTATCTATCTATCTATCTATCTATCTATCTATCTATCTATCTATCTATCAATCATGTAATTGTACTGCAAGTATATCACAACAATCTTTTTTTAAAAAAATCTCAATACTTCAATATTTTCTTGTATAGATGTTATCTCGTTTATCAAGTAAAAGAGGTTATTCAGTTTTAAAAGTGAATTTTTGTCTATTTTTAATGGCAATCTCGCAATGGTGTCATTGACAGATGAAAACAACCACGGTTGTGAGCATGTAAAACTAAAGAATCTTTGAAAAGGTTTTGATTATATGACCAACAGGAGGAATGACTAGTATAAGAAACGCTTGGGAATGGCAGCATTTGGTATTCTTCTTCAATAACTACAAAAAACTCCTCATGTCTCTATAGTTCTCTTAATATTACTAATAGATGTACAGTATGTTTGGGCTTGGCCTTTGACTTGTAATTAATGCTGACTACATATCAGGCACTATGACCCAGTTGGTCAGTATTCAACGGCTGTCGGTGCTTCCTTGGATCTTTGCGTGCGACTGGACCATAGGAGCCTGAATGAAGCTTTGGCTGCGATGTGTACAGAGCACATGGGGTCTGAGAACCAAAGAGGAGAAATTTAATACATCCAGGAAACAGATCATCAAGAATGATAGATATACAGTTGCCTCTTAGTTTGTTTCTCATGGTTCTGACAGAACAAACACAACAGAACTTGTTGATTTAAGTAAGCAGTTGTAGGATGGTTTCACAATGTACACATGAGCATTTCTACAATGAAACCAGTATTTGACTTACACTTACAGCTGTGTCAACACTTCATAAATGCACAGCTGAGGAAATGAAAACCACATTTATAGCAGACCATTACACATAACCTATTACTGTGTTATTACAGTATTGTAAACATGTAATAACACACTGAACCACACACATGCACAAACTAATGGTCCCCTTTTGGAATTGTTGTTGTCAAAGTTATAAGCTTTTTCTTCAAAAGTATATTCTCCCTTACTGACTAATTACTGTTTACACTACTGCTGGACTATGAATTGATAAAAATAGCTTTAAATGCGTGAATGAAGTGTTTAGCAAACTGTGGACTCCAAAACCGAGCCAAAAAGTGAGCGCCAGGCAATTATATTTCAACGCTCGGATACCACTAAGACAAAATGTGTGGATGATCGCCATGTGTCATGCAGTATACACAGACTGGTTGAGGTTAACCTTCAGACGAACCAAAAGAAAACCACAGAGACATAATCAGAAGGATTAAGGATTATTTCGAAGGGCATAAAGTTCTTTCAATTTCTGTTTGTCATCATTATATAAACAATGTGTGTCTGTGCTGCTGCTACTAAAATCCTCTTATCAGGCATTTGCTATGGAGGGAAAATGCTCCCATCAGCATAAATTTTCAAATGTTTCAAAAGGAGCTGTTGTAACTCGGGAAAAGAGGAAAGAGGAACCAGATATGAACCGCTGAGATGTTTATGGGCCATGCTGTAAAATTCCCAGCACACACGAGACTTAATTTCCCCAGGTCTTTGATACTCATACTGTACTTTTGTTTCCAACAGAGCTGAAATCCACAGTGTTGTTTTATTTTAAAACGGCAACTTTTAATTTTAAAACCGACCCCTTTTGATATACAAGAAGAGGGGAAATCGGAAACCGTAGCTCGGTCTTAAAAAACAGACCGAGGCCACGTTTTGAAAATACTGCGGATAAAACGGATAGAGATTTTCAATTGAGGTTGACGTTCATGTCCTGTGCCACAGGTTCAGACGTGTGAGTGCTGCCCACTCGCACAAAGGGGCACTGTGCTCTAACTAAAATCGTGCAAACCCACGTTTGTTATTCCTGTACCCGATACTGCGCTGCGGAATAAGTGCCTGCGGGAAAGACGATTCCGATTGCTTCCGGAAACGTGCAAACGCGTACCACGGCGCCTCCAACCGAGGTCTGTTTATCCTGCACTTTAAATAACGTTTCGAACACGTTCTCTCACCACCTTCAAGACCCCCAAATCCTCCTCATCTGGTACGCAGTTTCCATTTAAAATGTCACGTCCCAAACTGCACATTACATCAAATTGTACTTAATGGCATCCAGACAAACTTTTATGTCCTTCCAACATTCTCGTGCTCACTTTCGCTTACTCCCTCCTATTCCCCCATTGCTTTTCTTTTCTAGCTCATATCGCAGAGCAAGCAGTATCTCCCTCACCCTCAACAACATCTGGAGTCCATTCCAGGTGGGATAAAGAAGAGGGAATATAAATGGAGAAGTGGGCCTCAGTCTGCAGTGAGAGTGAAAGTTATACAATGGACAAATACAAGGAGGAAATGACACAGATAGTTATTAGGCTTTAGAAAGAGACAGACACTACATAATTTTTATACAGGATAGACATGCAGCCCCCAAAAGACAATAAAGTCACACTTGAAATCAGTCGAATATGATTTGGTGCTCAAGTAACATTTCTTATTATTAATGTTGAAAACAGTTGTGCTGCTTAATATGGTTGTGGAAACTGTCATACTTTTTTTTTCCAGGATTCTTTAATGAATAGAAAGTTCAAAAGAACAACATTTATTTGAAATAGAAATATTTTGTAACATTAAAAGTAAAATATGAAATACATAAAAGTATTAATTTCTTTATAAAAACTTTCTGAATTTTATCTTTTGAACCATTAGATATATATAATTTATTTATTTACAATTCAGTTATGAGCAATTATAAATAAAAGTAACTGATTAAATGTAATTGGGATTATGTAACAGATTACAAAAATGTAGTACTCATAATCAGATTACAGTTACTTTTTTATGGATTACATGATTGCATATTATTCACTCAATGGTAAATTATTCATAATTTATTGATTCTCCCTAATTATTCCATTTACTCTTAAATTTTCCTTTCTAAAAAAAATAGTTCATTTTCATTTTACATTTTTATGATTTAATTAATCATTATATTTTCATCAACTCAAAATCCCCCTGCAGTTCTTTCAGTAAAGGGTTAGTTCACCCAAAAATGAAAATTCTGTCATTAATTACTCACCCTCATGTCGTTTTACACCCATAAGACAACACAAATTAAGATATTTAAAAAAAAAAAAAAAAAAAAAAAAAAAAAAGAAGATGGCTCAATGAGGCCTCCATTGCCAGCAAGATAATTAACACTTTCAGATGCTCAGAAAGCTACTAAAGACAGTTCAACAGTACAGTGGTTCAACCTTAATATTATAAAGCGACAAGAATACTTTTTGTGCGCCAAAAAAACAAAATAACGACTTTTCAACAATGTCTAGTGATGGGCGATTTCAAAACACTGCTTCATGGAGCTTTGAAGCTTTACGAATCTTTTGTTTCGAATCAGTGATTCGGAACGTGTATCAAACTGCCAAAGTCATGTGAACTATTGAAATTGCAAAACACTTATGACATAACGAAGCCTCGTTTACTAAAATCACATGACTTTGGCGCTCCGAACCACTGATTCGAAACAAAAGATTCATAAAGCTTCGAAGCTTCATGAAGCAGTGTTTTGAAATCACCCATCACTAGATATTGTTGAAAAGTCGTTATTTCGTTTTTTTGGCGCATAAAAAGCATTCTCGTCATTTCATAACATAAAGGTTGAACCACTGTAGTCACATGTTTTAAATATGTTTTTAGTACCTTTCTGGGCATTGAAAGTGTTAATTATCTTGCTGGCAATGCAGGCCTACTGAGCCAAAGGATTTCATCAAAAATATCTTAATTTGTGTTCCAATGATGAACGAAGGTCTTACGGGTGTGGAACGACATGAGGGTGAATAATTAATGACAATTTTCATTTTGGGGTGAACTAACTCTTTAACCCCAGTTTGGGAAACCGTGGCATAATGTAATGCCTAATGCATTTCATGTTGTTGATAAAGAATGGAAAATATTTTCTTTCTATTTTTAATTTTTATTTATATATATATATACATACACACACCAGTATGGTACACAATAATTCCATTCAATTCTAAGTGATAAACGAGTTAGGTCAAAAGTAATCTAAAAGTAATCAAAAAGTAGTCTAAATACATTACATAAAATGAGTAATCTAGATTACATTAACTAACTCAATTTTTTTATGTAGTTTGTAATCAGTAATGGACTACATTTTGTACCGTATAATCTACTGTATAATATATATATATATATATATATATATATATATATATATATATATAAACTTTTTAGTTTTGTGAAAACTTTTTAGTGCTATATATATATATATATATATATATATATATATATTTTTATTATTAATTTTCAGTGTTTTTGGTTTTTCATCATGTGAGATCTAAGACAGCTACTGCAATACTACTGACTTTACATTTAGACACTACATATATTAAGACAGTTCCTCTCAGGGATGAAGGTAATGACCCCTGGTGAGTGATGTTATTTCCTGTTGCTCTATCACTCTGATGAGGTCACTATCTGCCTCCAATCCACGGGGAGATTTAATACTAGTTGAAAAACACAACCAAATGTATGAAAGGCACAAAAACAAAAAGGCAGCCAACAAATATATAAAGACCACTTTGTGAGTTCATTTCAAAGCAGTGTTGGCCTGTGATAAAAGGATATCTACTTGATCTGAAGTCAAGTGACTCAGATATGAAAGTTTTCAGCAGGCCTGTGTTTATATGTAGTGCCACCTTGTGGTGTCTGTCTGTTCTTGTTATTCCCGTGTGATCTGTACCTGTAACAATAACCTATATCTGTTTCAGGGGCAAGCATCTCTATCACTTTTCTTCCACTATACTATTAATATCCAATGGTGTATATAGATACAACACAGGAAAAATATTGTTTTTTTTCTTTCGTCATCTTTTTTTCTTCTATCATTTCCACCAAATGTAATTTTCACCAGATATGATGTATTGTGTTTAACAGCATTCTTTGTTGGAAATTACATTTTTCAAACATTTTTAATAAAATAACATACTCCTTTGTCTGACTGAGACAAATAGATAGCATTTTATGTATTTTAAAATAAACACAATGCATCATATTTCATCTGAAGATCCTTGGTAAATGAGTACAATATCTTCTTTATTCTCAAATTTGTTCAGTGTGGTGGAAATTGTGTCATAATCATTGGTATAAATCATTTTCACAAAATATATACTGGAATGATTCATGTTTACTTCAGATTACCTTTTATTAAAATTTATAAACGTATTAATTCATGTTGTTATGATGGACTTGAAAAGTAGGTAGAAAGTCTGGCTAAGGGTAAAACAATACAATCTGTACATAAAAGATACAACAAAAATAATTGATGAAGGCAAATAATAATAATAAACAACCCAAAACAGATTTAAGTTTAGTTTTAACAGTTAGTTTTAATAAAAATAAACCCCTGGGTCATAAAAAAAAAAAGTTGTATTTTGATAAAGGGTATATTTCTACAAAGACATTCTACAAGTATGTGCAAGTGGGCCAATATTTGACACACCCCATAAAAGGTTGGGCCTCAACAATGAGGTTAGAGAGCAGAAGTTAAGTGCGGACCACTTGAATGTACATCAGCCATTCCGTCAGCGTGTCCCATTAGGAAATCAGTCTAAAAAATGTCTGATTGCTCCCATTTCCCTGTTCACCAGGGCCCAGTTCCTGTCTTTAGTGTTAACCGCTGATTCTGTTTAATGGGCTTTCGGGGAAAGATTGATTACAGTGATGTCTGGAAACAAGCATGACCTCACACACGTGAACAAAACACCAGAGATAACAACCCATGACCTTAGCTGATTGCTGGGAGAAACCGATGTCCAAAAATATCAAACAGCGCAGGCAGGTCATTCATCTCCGCCAAAACAATGTAAATTGCTCCGGCACGGGTTATTTTCACTGGGTTGTTTTATGAGAGAGTAAGTCTTAAATGAACTGAATAGGCTGATTTGAAAATCCCCATTACTGTAACTGAAATGATTCATAAGGCTGGGTTAAGAGAGGCTGCCCTTGTTTGACTTGCACTGCACCACATGGATGTCATACAAATTTCTTTACCAGTGACAGAATAACAGACTAAACTGGCATCAACACTTTAAACTTATAAACATGTCATCACAAGACAGATTTAGATTTCTTTCATAATGACCTCCTAATGGCTTAGTTCATTGTTTGGAGATAGCTGGTACTGATTGGCAGGGAACTAGCCAACCACTGTGATGGAAAGAAAACATCACTGCTGTCCCCTAGTGGTCAAACAGAAAATCAACTAAAATATCTTTTTCTTCTTCTTCACAATGTGTTTGCGAGATGGCTTTAGTTGCTGTTAGGCTGCTGCAAATTTTTAAAAAAATTAATAATAATAATAATAATAATAATAATAATAATTTGGTGACCCTACCCCTTTTGAAAAATGTCTGCGCCCTGTCTTTTCTATATTATACTACAACATTTTTTGGCTTTATATTTGTTTTTGTTTTTCCTGATGAATAATTAAAAAAAAAAAAAAAAAAAAATAGCAGAATGAACCTTTTATACGTCAGCCTACACTGGTATTTTCTGTATAGTTTATGATTTGCAAAAATACATAAAACATTTTTTTCATTTTAAAATTGCTCTCCCAATATAACCCAATGTAAATTAATAAATGAAAAGAGACACTGCATTGCAGGAGCAATATGAAATAAACCATTGGCCTAAAAAAATCCTGTCATTTACTCACCCTCAGCTTCTGAAGATTCTTTCTTCTACAGTACTTTAATATATATATATATATATATATATATATATATATATATATATATATATATAGCCTGACTATACTGGTTTTTGCTTAGGTCATCAAATTATTACAGATCTGGGGCCTATACTTAGGTAGGCTATGTGTGAGTTTAGTTTGTGCCACCTTGGGCACCATGGCTCGGTTTTTAGCGGTGGTCATCACCAATAATAACCTTCGCTTCACGAAATGAATGGAGAGAGCATTAAAACCACCAGGAAAAATAGATTTTGATGACTGCAATTTGGCAATTACATGGAAAAGATGGAAGGAAGAATCCAATTTTTATGTAGATCTGACAATGGAAGACAAAACGGATGAATATAAATTGAAACTGCTCCATTACTTAATTGGAGAAAAAGGACGGGAAGTGTGCCAAACTTTGGGAGTTGGAACTAATGTGGAGGGCTTATTAATTGAGGAAGTAATAACAAAGTTGGATGGATTTTGTGACCCCAAGAAAAATGAGACTGTTGAGAGATACAACTTCTTTACACGCAATCAGGGTCAAGAGGAAAGTCTGGACAAATATGTGACTGAATTAAGGACACTGGCAGCAACATGCAATTTTGGGGTGATTACAGACTCCCTCATAAGAGACAGAATTGTGTGTGGGACATGGGATTCACATTTAAGGGAGCGCCTGCTCAGAGAGTTGGATCTCAGTTTGGAAAAATGCTTACAGATAGGAAGAGCTGCAGAGCTGTCCAGACAGAGAGCAAAGGTTAGAGAGTCACAACCAGCATCAGCAACAATACATGCCATGGCTACAAAGGAGAAATACAGAGAAAAACGAGACACCTCATCAGAATGGAGCATCATACAGTGCAGATATTGCGGCCAGAAACATGAGAAGAGGAAGGAGAAATGTCCTGCATTTGGGCAAAAGTGTAAATCTTGCAGTAAGAATAACTTTTGCTGCAGTATGCAAAAGTATGCGGACCAATAGGAAAAAGACAGTTTTGGCAATTGAGCAGGAAGATGATGATTCAGAAAGTGAAGATGAAGTGCTGAGTATAACTTTTAGCACAGTGGGAGGAAGTATTAACATGGTGAAGGGTGACCCAGACCACAGTACAGCTTTATATGCTGTTTTGCAGGTCAATAAAAGATCGGTACGATTCCAGTTAGACTGTGGTGCCACATGCAATGTAATCCCAGCGAATATGACCAAGGGAATACAAATACAGCCCTGCAATCAGGTTCTAATGATGTACAACAAGACCACAATGACTCCACTTGGAAAGTGCACTCTTCAGGTGAAAAACCCTTGCAATGGGAAAAAATACAAACTCAAGTTCATTGTAGTGGAGAAAGATGCATATCGACCCATTCTGGGCAGCAAATCATGCCAGGAAATGCAACTGATTAATGTGATGCATCAAAATATTATGGCTGTAGAGGAAAGCAGAGAGGAAACAAAGAAGTGGACAGCAGAACTGGACTATGCAGATGTCTTTGAAGGTGATGGGACATTTGAAGGGAAGCTCAAATTGGAAATAGATGAGCAGGTGGAACCAGTAAAACTGCCCAAAAGAAGAGTTCCCACAGCTCTCTATGAACCCCTCAAAAAAGAGTTAGCAGACTTGCAAAGGCGAGGTATCATAGCTCCTGTTGAAAGAAGTACAGACTGGATTAGCAGCATGGTCATAGTGCAAAAACCCTCAGGACAGCTGCGTGTATGTATCGACCCAAAGCCCCTTAACAAAGCGCTAAAAAGAAACCATTATCCATTACCCACAATTGACGATGTACTGCCAGACTTGAGTGGAGCACGGGTCTTTTCAGTCTGTGATGTGAAAAATGGATTTTGGCACGTGGAATTAGAGGAAGAATCCAGTTTTCTCACAACGTTTGCTACACCTCTGGGTCGGTACTGTTGGCTGCGAATGCCGATGGGAATTAGTCCAGCACCAGAAATCTTTCAGAGGAAGCTGAACCAGGTGATGGAAGGAATCCCAGGTGTAAAAATCATTGCAGATGACATACTGATTGTAGGAAAAGGAGTCAATGAAGAGGCGGCAATACAAGACCATGATAAGAATATGAGGATGCTGCTGGACAGGTGCAGAAAATGCCATGTGAAACTGAATCCAGAAAAAATGCGTTTAAGGTTGAAGGAAGTTCCCTACATAGGACACCTACTCACCTCAGAAGGAGTAAAAGTGGACCCAGGAAAAGTGTCAGCCATTAAACAGATGCCCAGACCCACGGATGTAAAAGGGGTGCAATGTTTTTTGGGCATGGTCAATTACCTTGCCAAATTTTGCAGTCATGCCTCAGCACTCACTGAACCGTTACATCAACTGACCCAGAAGTATGCGGTATGGGAGTGGTCAGATAATCAGGAACAAGCCTTTGAAAATATCAAAGAAGTCCTCTCACAGACCCCTGTCTTACGATATTACGACCCAGCAGAGCAGCTTGCTTTGCAGTGTGATGCATCAGAAAGGGGATTGGGGGCAGTATTGATGCAGAAAGGCCAACCCATTGCATATGCCAGCAGAGCTTTAACAGAAACTAAGAAAGGATATGCACAAATAGAAAAGGAACTGTTGGCAGTGGTCTATGGAATGGAAAGGTTTCATCACTTCACATATGGACGAGTAATACAAGTGCAATCAGACCACAAACCACTTAAAAGCATAATGACGAAGCCACTGCTGAGCGCACCAAAGAGATTACAACGCATGCTTATGCGTCTTCAGTGGTATCAAGTGAGACTTCAGTACTGCCCAGGAAAACACCTGCTACTGGCTGACACTCTGAGCAGAGCCTACTGCAGAGATCAGGACAGGGGCCTAGTGGAGTCAGAAATAGAGTCAATCAACATGCTGTCTTATTTGCCTGTGTCCAAGGAAAGACTACAGATAATACAAAGAGCCACAGAATTAGACACAGAACTCCAATCTTTGAAAAAAGTGATAATACAGGGTTGGCCTGATGTGAAGGAACACCTGTCCATGGATGCTGCACAGTACTTCCACATTAGAGATGAGCTAAGTGTGCAAAATGGAATAATTTTTCGGGGAGAGAGAGTTATGATACCAACAGCATTGACAGGAGAAATAATGCAGAGAATTCACTCCTCGCACATTGGAATTGAAGGGTGTCTAAGGAGAGCCCGGGAGTGTGTCTATTGGCCAGGTATGAATGCCCAGTTGAAAACATTTATGGAACAATGCAGCACCTGCTCCGCATGGGGGGTGAAACAACAGAAAGAGACATTGAGGCCCCATGAGGAACCAACTCGTCCCTGGGAAAAGATCGGAACAGACTTGTTCCAGTTCAATGACCGTGATTACATGATCACAGTGGACTATCTGTCCAACTTTTGGGAGGTGGATCATTTGGAAAACACACAGTCAAAAACAGTCATACGCAAATTAAAAGCACACTTTGCAAGATATGGAATTCCAGACATGGTGTTTTCAGACAATGGCCCCCAGTATTCATCTGATGAATTTAAGAAATTCAGCAAAGCCTGGGACTTTACACACAAAACGTCCTCACCAGGATACCCACAGAGCAATGGAAAAGTGGAGTCAGCTGTAAAAAGTGCAAAAAGGCTTATGGTGAAAGCTAAAAGAGCTGGGGCTGATCCTTACCTAGCAATGCTGGACCACCGGAACACTCCAACTCAAGGTGTTGATAGCAGCCCAGCAATGGCACTGATGGGTCGACGCACAAAGACATTACTCCCGATGAGCGAGAGTTTACTGCGTCCAGGACTGATGCCCAACAAAGCAGGAGGCTACAAAAACAGACAGCTGAGACAGGCTCAATACTATGATGTGGCAGCTAAAGATCTCAAAGAGCTGCACAACAAGGACAAAGTGAGAGTTCAGCCGCTGATAGGACAGACACATTGGTGGCCAAAAGCAACAGTGATCAGACCTGTGGAACAAAGATCATACGAAGTTAAAATGGAAAATGGACAAGTACTGAGGAGGAACAGAAAACACCTGAAAAAGACAAAAGAACTAGATAATGATTTCCCAGAACTAGACAAGCCAGAAAAAGAGGAAGCAAATACAAAAACCGCTCAACCCGAAGACCCAGGAGTGTCTAAGAATGACAGTGACACCAGGCCGATTGAAATAAAGAGGGAACAGTCATCCCCAACCGGGAACAAAAAACTCCCTGTTCAAGAAGTGGTAGGCCTATTAGGAGACCCACATACCTGAAAGACTTCGAATGCTCACTAGAGTAACAGTTACCTAAGTATCATTGTTCAAAAAAAAAAAAAAAAAAAAAAAGGAGAAAGATGTAACAATATGTATAGTGTTGAAGTTGTTACGTGAGACTTTTATTATGCATGTATCGGCACCCGGTTGTTGTAGGGGGTGTGGAGAGAGAGCAGAAGAGCAGTAAACAGTTGGAGTTCATGACACCACACTTGAGTCTGTTTTATTTGTATGAGTATCAAGAATATTGAAACAACGTAGACTACATGACTGGGGGGAAATCGCGGGGGCCCCCCATGCCCGCAGGGCCCCACGCAATTGTGTGCTTTGCGTGGTGGGTAAACGCTACTGTGTGCCATTTTCTACGATCTATGCATGTTTCATGAAATTATAATCGAAAATGCCACGTGAAAGCTACATCTGATTTTAGTTAGCATCTGTGCGCCTGTGGGGTTTTGTGTGTCGTAATTCTACAAGGAATAGCTCGTGATTGACTTATTGATTTTGGAATCATTTTAATCATGAGAATCTGCTGTAAATGATGTGCAATTTTCCACAATCGGAGCATGTTTTATGAAGTTACGAGCGAAAACGTGACATAAATGCAGCATCCGTATAGCCTATTATTTACATAGGCCTATGGGTCTTGCGGGGCCTCACGTAAGCCCAAAACAATTATGCTTGTTGTATTCTACTCCATGAGACCTTTCAAATGACATATGACACATGATTATCTGAGTTGTATGTTTTTGACATTGCAGTACATAGTACAAAAAAAGTATTTCATAAATTATGAAAACTCATTTTAAAGCAAATAACTCAGCACTACTTAGGAGTTAATCAAATTGGCTGCATTCATTGTAAAGATCGGACTCTATGCTTTCAAATTACACCTATTTTGTGTTCATCAAGGCAGTAGTTTTGCAAATTTGATTATTAAATTTTTTGTAGCAAGGTGGCGCCCACGGGCGGTACACTCCGGTTTAGCGGGATGACTCAGCACTTGTTAAGAGTTGACCGAAATGGTTGGATACATTAAAAAGCTGAGTTTCTAAGCTTTAAAATGATACCTATTTGGGTTAAAAGACAAAACTGTCTGGCTTTTAGCAATGATTATTATAATTTATATATTATTTATTAATTACACGACACGAGTCATGTGACATATGAATCATTACTCATGAACAATTTTAGTTTAACAATTTGTATTAAACATTTAGTTTAAATGAATATAAATATATGCCAAAAATATGTAATATAAATAAGCTACATGTGAGCTTACATGTTTGAGTCTCTGTAGGCCTATACCATAGGCCTATATTAACAACTAATCTAACTTCGTATAGCAAGATGTTTTCTTCTTTCTGTGTGAATGCACATTCTTCATATTTTTTAAATCGCAAATTGAATTGACTCTTTAGCAAGAACTGAATCGCAGTCCATCTATGTTTCAAGGCATGTGATTGGCTGTTCACTACTGATGTCACACTTTTGACAGATAAAGTTGAAGATCAGCATCATAGTACCAACAAAGCCTGATTGGATTGGTTTGGTTTTGTCAAGTCAAAACTATAGTCCAGTAACCCTGAGTTTATTCATCTGCTTCTGATGCTGCTACAGATTGAAGAAACGCGCTGAATAACGCAGACTAAAATACGGGGAGGAGCCAAAGCCTGCAGTCTGCTTTCATTGCCACTAGTTCGTCGGCGTCGGCTTGGTGTGTTCCTGCCTTAAAGGGGACTGAGGCGATCACGAATTAGTGAACATATTACGTAATTAAGCGCAAATTTTTAGGGGGGCTGGGTGACTATTTAGGGGGGCTAAAGCCTCCTAAAATGGGCCTAGTGATGCCCCTACCTAAGTTTCACTGTCGCCCCGCCCCCAACCCAGTCATATGCTGCGTTCCAGATGAGGTTGGACCTGGGAATATTCCAAATTAAACATCCCACTTCAGACCTCAGGTGTATTCGACTTCATGCAGCGCTGTGCAGACTGATTGGCGGCTGACATGAAGCAGTCCATTCTGGTTAGAAATTTTGTCCGACTTGAGACAGCGCTGACGCCATGTGACTGTGACATAAGGCATCAAGCACACAAGTACTGTGAGAGCAGTCTGCTGTGTCAGTCGGCGAAACTTCTAAAGAGCTGTTTCACGACTGGCCAGATTCAGTTCCACTAATGCTCACAAATCTGTATTTCTGTAACAGTTAAAGCTCTTTTCATGTAGTCGCGATGTTATATGAGTTTCATGTTTATCAAAATAAAACTGATAAAAAAATGTAGACCCCACTTCATTGGTATTATTTCACTTGAAGGCCCACTGAAGTGCCTTGGAACGTGCAGCATTATTTAATGTGTTGACGTAATTTCAACTGAAACAGAAAAACAGGGCTGGACATATCGAACAGCTCCACCCCTTTTTGTAAAATAGCCAATAGCGTTTCATTTATATCACAGCTCGGCCAGAGTAAGCTCGGTAAAACCTTTCCTTCTAATCTCTAACCGTTTCTCCTCCATATCGCTTTAAAATATAGCATTCTGTGCAGAATTCAAATGGGTCCAATACATTTTGTGGTCTGCGCCGACTCATGGATATGATCCGCTCTGTGCTATTGTGTCTCTGGACCAGAGCCGACTGTGTGCGCTGCGGTTCGCGTGACACTAACATGAAACCAGACTTCATTGGCCTCAATGGAAAGCATATTTACACTGCCTAAGGTTACGTTTACGACAACGATGTACTAAAAACAGAAAAGTTTTTTGTTTGTACAGATGACAACATTATCAAAACTATCCCTGTTCACACGGATCCGCGCAAACGACTAAAAACGCTGCATTACGCATGCCAGACAAGTAGTTGCCGATGTCACTTTGTAAAGAAAGACTACGCGCATGCGCATATATGCATTCTTTTACAGAGCACTCACCTCGCACATGCCTATCCACCTTATTTTTACAGTTTACTGCACTTTGATATTCTTCTTGTTATTTCCCTATAGCAATAAATCGGAAGTCTGCCACATTCACAGAAAACACCTTATTTCTGCGTTGAAAAATAAGGTGGATAGACGTAATACAAACACGTAATACACATGTAATAATAAACATGTAATACACATAATTAGGGCTGCACGATTAATCGGACGATTAGAAAAATAACATTGATATCGCGCTTGAACGATTTGGCTTAGTGCGATTATGAAATCGCAAAGGCTGCGATTATTTTTTTTATCCGCGGCTTGTCAATGAAGTATGGCTCCAAATGCTAATCCATCTGAAAGCACTGCGAGTTTGAGTTGCTTATAATGTGCATTTGAAAAAGCAACACGCGTCAGACATCTTTCCAGACATGAGAAGCATTTATTAACATCTTGTCCAACAAAAGACAACATTTAATAAGATGTTTTTACTCCAAACGCACTTCATAACGACAGTTTAGTATCCTTCTGTGAGATGATGTGGCTTCTTACACAGAATAAGGCAGATGTGTGTTTATTAGTTATGTTTAATTAATCAAAGCGTTTAAATCTTCGGTTTATTCAGCTACTGTGATATTATAATAGGAATAGGGATTTACTGGAATGACGCGTTATCTACTTCGGCAGTTTTTGCGCTAAAGCGCCCTCTGGCTTTCAGATGGAGAAGCATTTACTACTGATCACAGAGCCGTACAGCTCTGACAAGCTAGGCATGAAATAATCACAGCCTTTGCCAAATCGCGTGTGATTTAATTGCTATTAATTGTGCAGCCCTACACGTAATACACATGTGCATGCCATCGCTGTTTTCACATATTCGTGTTTTTGCAGTTTACACGGAGATGATAACGGTACCGTTTGAAACCCGTTTTCAAAAGTTTGCATTTTCAGGCCACCAAAACGCCGTTGTCGTGTAACTGAACGGCCAAAACGCATAAAAAGTTTTCAGTTTTTAGTTGAAAACGGTGTTGTGTAAACAGTCCCTTAATCATTCCCTATCCCCAATATAGTGCACTATGTGCCATTCACCATGTAGAAAATAGTAAATATGTGAACAAGTGACCAATTTCAGGAGCAGCTTCAGCATCTATTTATAATGTAGGAGGTGGGACACTTTAGATTCTAGAGAGCATTTGACTGGACAGAAGATCTGAAGAGAAGCTGAAGTCCGCGGTGATGTCATGAAAATCTGTGATCCATTTTAGCGGAAGTGAGAGACTGTAAGTTTTGAATGCTTATATCTCCTAAATGCAAATTTTGTCATTGTTTTGGAACACACCAGCTTATTCATAACCTTAAGACTAACATATTCATACTAAAAGCTAAAAAACTTAAATTTTGATTTCAGGGGGTCCTTAAGCTGTGATAAAGTAGTCTCAAGTAGGGCTCGCTGCAGCCTGCGGTGGACATCCACATCCAACAAGCCACGCTTGTGCCCAGTACGTCACCTCATGACTCCCCGCTAAACCACTTCACCAGAAATCCCGCCCTGCAGGTCATTTCATTGGTTACAGTGACGGGTAGGTTTAGGGATCAGTGTTTGGTGTAGGCAATCAGTACTGTGAAAACTCGGGGTTGATCGACGTACCACGAGTTCACACGCCGAATGTCCAACTTTGAGTGGCGTTCCAGATGTTATTTCCTAGAAGGAGGTGGGAAAAATCCAAATTCCGATCTGTCTGTCTTGAAGGCAGCATTAGAGCGGCATCAATTAGTGTACTTGTACTTGCAAAACACCCTGCAGCCTACATCGAAAAATGTCATCAAAAGAAATAAGATTATCCAGCCATGAATACAAAAGATGAAGCCCGACAAGCATGCTTCTGAAAGGTATGCTGTGTGTGTGAGAGAAAGCAGGGAAGAAGTAATGTGGCTCATCTTATTACATGCTTAATATTTATTTTATACAGGTATACACCATATATTAATATTTATAACCGCTACAAAGAGCTGTGCGCGCGCAAGCGAGAGGATTTCAGGTGTACAAACACTGCTTGCACACCGTCGCTACTAGAACCACCTCCTATTTGCCGCTTTCCGTGTGTCTCTCATTGAAAATGAACTAGAGATTGTGCTTTCCGCTTCCCATGTGAAACTGCTTAATTAATTAATGAGAGGCCCACTGGGAATTCTCCCGATTCTTCCATGGCCACTCCAGGCCTGTGTGTCATTCAACATACATTGAAACCTCCAATAATTTTGAGCTAAATCGTGTAGTTTAATATTTTGTACATACACTTATAATTTAACACAGAATTTGCAGCAGTTGAACTTGTGGCCTTGGATATGACGTCATAATATTTGCGTTCCAGATATCGACGCACACCTAGGTTTTAGGCTAGGAGTATCATCTGACACAACCGGCAAACGTTTCACACGTTTCAAAACGTTAAAGCAGCTCTGCAGAAAACAGTGATGTCCTCATTCAGCTCAAAAACAATACTGACAAACATTATAAGTGGATTTTAATGGGATTATAAAAAAAGTATCACAATCCCTTTAAATAAATGCTTTCAAAGAATATAAAACTTAGGTGGTGCATGACACCCCTTCTCCATGGTTATGTTAAAAAAAACTTATGCATGTAGACTGAGTCAGTCTCTGTTTTCAGTTCCTTTTTTGTATTATTAGAAAGATACAAGTCTTGTATCTAGACTCTCAGGTCTCAAATCTTGAAAATTGAAGGAATAGTTACCCAAAAACAAATTTTACCACTTAAAATTTATCATTATTTACTCACCCTCATTATAGGTGGATCTTAGTAGGGAAAAAATATTTAAAAAAGTATGATGTGACCCCTTTGAATAAATCCTTTCAATGAATACAAAAGAGGAAATGCTTTTAAACAGTCCCGGCCTATGAGAAACCTTTTAAGCGAAATGAAAAGGCCTATTTTTGTTCTTTCTGAAATAAAACTGTTTAAAATCCCTATCTACGTGGTTGCAAACTTGCATTGTAGAGTCTGTCTAAAATATAACCCTACAATAAATGGGCCTGTGGACAATAATAATAATAATAATAAATTTGGTACATGACACCCCCATTGTGTCACGACTGCACCTGTCCTTCTTTCCCTCATGCACACTCTGGACTCCATTTCCCAGCATTCCTCCTGTTTCTAACTATCTTCAATCCTCTACTGCTGCAAATGACAGAGACCTCAGTGACTTTTTTTTTTAAATACAGTTGGCTTACCTGATTCATTCCTTGTGTTTACACGTTTCAATAGAGAACCTGTATCTGTAAATCTGCTGTCTCCTCTTCTGACCCTGACAGAAGACCAGACCAAACCAAAATGGACTGGGAGATATTCTGTTCCATCGTTCAGAATGGCCAGGCTATTGAATTCTATGTGGAGGAATTCCTGCGATATAGCCACCTTTCAACCTGGAAGGATCAACAGTTGATGGACCTGTTTTGGTGTGGGCTGGACCCACACATAGCCCCTTGGATACCAGTAGGTGACTCTTACTTCAACCTCGAAAGTTATTTAGATATGGTGCTTGGGATGTGTGGCTCCCCCTATACAGTCGGTGAGTTTGAGGAATCCCTGTACAACCATACCACATCCTTTCTGCTCCCAACACAGATGTTCCCTTCCAGAATCATCGGTTTCATCATTCATCTGTCGGCTCCAGCCCATGAGCCCGCTCCAGAGTCCGCTGCAGCCCCTGAACCTGCTCCAGAGTCCGCTCCAGCCCATGAGCCCACTCCAGAGCCCGCTACAATGACTTTTCATATAGTCTCCATTTCTGTAAAGCTCCAAAAAAGGCATAACAGTAACATAAGCAGTCCATGTGTCCAAATGTGCAGTATATTCCAAGACTTCTGGGGCCTTTTACAAGGCGGAGCTCTGAAACCATTCAGCTGCGCACAATTTCACGATCAATTGTGATTTATAAATTTCACTTCTGGAAGAGAGGCGTAAACATGTTTTTTGTGCGTACGTTCGTTTTCTGAATCACATGTATGCACATTTGAGAAATGATCGTAAGATCAAATGTACCACGGTTTTTATGCAACATTTTATAAATGAGGCCCCTTAAAGTACCTTTGTATGAGAAACACTTTTTATTCATTGTTACTATTTCCATAGACTGAAGCTCTGAAACCACCTGGCAATCACATTTAAAATGCTGCAGCAAAATGTTGTTGACAGCATGTTTTTGTGAAAAAACAGATAAGTCTACAGTGGTTGCTTAAATCAACCGGCAGGGAGGCACATGCTCCCTTCAATTGCATCAGTAAACAAAAAAGCTGATCGTGTGGTGCGACACAAGGCTTTTATCCATCAGGGCAACTCGTGTTCCGGGGATAATGAACAGGGGAACAGATTAAGGCCCAATCCCAATTCTACCCCTTCGTTTTGCGCGTTCATGTGAAGGGGTAGGGGTGTCTCGATTCTCTTTTGCCTGGAGTGGTAGGGGTAAGGGGAAGGGCCAGATAGCCCTTCAAACGAAGATTTTTCTGGACCACACTTCGAACGAAGGGGTATGAGAAATTTCCCTGCATACACCGACTACCGTGCTGCTAGAATGCGTGTAGTGATCATGGTAGTGATATTTCCACACAGGATCGATCACTTGTGTGTTACCTGGCTGCCAGTTTCTCCGTAGCTTGCTAAAAGCGCTATTTGAATGATGTGAACACAACTGAATAATACAGTTAAAATAAATATCTGTCATCCTTCATAGCGCAGTCACTATTTACATATTGTATTGTCTGTAAACTCTTGCGTTACCAAGGCAACAACTGACTCGTTTGTATTACATTGCTCCGTTATCGAAGCACCACAGTAGAAAACGAAACCATATCCGTACCGGCCGGCTCGGCACGGAATGAAACTTGGCCCGATGGAAGAGCGGCTCCACCAGTCTTGTACCATTCTGTATCGTCTTGAGAAACTGAAGGCTCATACGTTTTCGAACTGAAACCGAGCGCCGTTTTCTTAAGTCCAAAATACAGCGCAAAACGTAGGGAGTGAGTAATCTGTTAATGTGCTCGCGCCTGATTTCTGTTGATATGCGCACTTCATTGCTGTTCATACTGGTTAAATGTTACAGGACACTAATAAAAGAAACTAGGTATGATGACGTGTGTAATGGTGTAGTAGTGGTGTCCCATTTCTTAGGGGAATATTTTCACCCCTACACTTTGCCACTTTGTTTCAAGGGGCAAGGGGAAGGGCAAAGGGGTAGGCGAAGGGGTATAAAAGAGAATTGGAATTGGGCCTTATTGTCCAGGGGAAACTCTCTGTACGGGGAGTGGAAGCTTCATCCTCAGGTGGTGAAGCAGATATTGCAGAGGTACGGTCTGGTCAGATATTGCAGAGATAGATCTCTTTGCCTCACAGGAAAGCGCTCAGTGTCCTTTGTATTTCTTTCTAGCAGACGAAAATGCACCATTGGGTGTGGATGCTCTAGCCCACCCATGTCTAGCCAGAGTGGTCTTGTCACTAATATTGATAGGTCTATGTTAAACATCCAGACATTGGGTGGCTGAGATGGTTCAACTGCTGTCAGGTCAGCCGTGGCCTCGTCTTCCCTAGAGGGACCTCCTGTCTCAGGATGGGGGTGGGGATTTACCATCCTCACCCAGACTGGATAGCTCTTTGGGCCTGGCCCATGAGAGGTGGAATTTGAGCGCAGCAGGTCTGTCCCCATCAGTCATACACACTATACAGAGTGCCAGAGCCTCCTCCACTTGCTTGCTTTATAGTAATAAAATAAATGTCAAATGTGAAAAAGGTGACAAAATAAATTGTTGTAGGGGGGTCTGGGGCCAGGAATTTTTTTTTTTTTTTTTTTTCCTTGTGATTTTAACATGTAAACGAAGCTGGTGCACTCTGACAAGAAAATAAATGGAAAAGACAACATTTGCTTCAAGTAAAAAAATAACAACAACAACAAAAAAAAACATTTGACACTAGGGCTAGGCATTAACTGTCAGGCACCAAAAGAGCACCAGGAAAGATCCCGACCCCCCCAGAGGAAAAAAAAAAAAACTCTTCGGATCTACATGATTCACATAAAAGACATATTTTGATTCAAAACGGTGAATTTAGCAAAAAGCGACTAGTTTGCACTGGTATGTAGATGTTATATCTCTAGCATGTAAATGCAGAGGTTTTCAACTGCCTGAGGGCTTAAGGGACCACTCCACAAGGGGCATGACTACATCCTGGGCCCTACTTAGAGGAGTTTCTGTTCAGGATATCTGTGCAGTGGCAAGTTTTGTGCGGTTTTGTAGACTGAATGAGTCTGAGCCATCCTGAGCACATAAATCAGAATTAATCAAAAGACGACATGTAATACAACTCCAAGAAATCCCAAAAACGTATCAGTGTACTTTCTTCACCAAGTTAAATATCTCTGGCCAGGAACTCTGATTGTCAGATGACAGTCAGAATTACAGTTGACAGATGTGAATGCGATAACTTCTTGCTGTGACGAGCACAACAGATATATTCACCTCAGAGAAGAAAGTACATCAATTGTATTTCATGTCATGTTCTTATTAATCTTGATTTGTCACAATTTGTGTGCTTTTCTGGGTGGGTCAGGGTGAACTGTGGCGCTAATAGAGTGTCCTGAACGCACGCCGTGCACAGAAGACCAACGGCCAAGGTCAGGAATTTGGTCAGGTCATATAGTAAATTTCAGTTTATTTTTCATCAAACCCTATTGTATACCCCCAGAACACTTGGAATATATGACGCGTTGCGTGGGATCATTCTGTGATACGTTTGCATCTTTTTGTAAACGCTTGATGCTGGTTCCCATTCACTGCCATTATATGGACGAGCAGGACATTTTTTTAAAAAAAGAAGGGCATACAGCATTAAAACAACACCAGGGTGAGTAAATTATGGTGAATTTAAGGTGAACTATCCCTTTAACTGCAGTGTGTACGTGGCCGGTGAGAATTCACAGGCAAAGGACAGCGCCGTTTTAGAACTTTTGCCAGATTTAGCCACCGAATTTGACATCTTTGTGACAACCCACAACCTTGGTGTAACCATGGAATACATTTAACTGTCAAGCAAAGCAAGCTTAACATCTGTTTTTAAGCGCTTTCAGCTCCCTCCAGCAAGGACAAAGCTTTACCGATGTCTTGCTTTTTTTGAGGTTCCATTGCATAGTCTACTTTTTTCTGTATCCTTATTCCTTTTAGGACATTTGGCTATGTTTACAGTTGTTGTTTTTAACATGTCTCACTCTCCAAAAGTCCCTCAATTGCGCTCTCAGCTTCCGGTTTCCCATATCAGGTAATCAGCTAAGCTAGCTAGTTGTTTATTGATGGTGTATTATTTAATTTAAAAATCCAAATCTTAGTGAGGAAAGAAAACGAACAAAAAAAACCTTTTAGATATCAATCTGCATATGCGATTGATATATGCATATGCACCTTCATGGACATTGGCTATGCTCATCTTAGCTCTTTTTAAGACTGAGTAAAACCACTCCATATTTAACGAAGCACAAACAAAAGACCTAAACTGGAACCTGTTTTACAGAATAGAAGTTTGCTGCTCATATCCTATATTGGCTGAACAAAGAATCTGACCATGACTAGAATCTTATCAAATGAATGTACATGATGTTTTTATTAAGCTCTTTTTAGTTCTTTAAATACTTTTTATTCTTACTACATTATTACTTCTATGTGTCAATCTTTTTAATGAGGGACAAATATCTGAGTTCACTTTAACTATAAGATGCTTCTGTAAGAATTGAACAAAATGGGCAAATTAATATGGAATTCTCACCAAAATACCCTAATACAGCAAAACAGACAAAACAATTCATCCGCTGATAATCAAAGTTTTTATTTGAAACGGAAAAGGTAAAGAGAGGAAACCCTACAAACACAATGTGAGGATTGTTTCACAATTCATCTGATGTATTTGATCCACGAATGTTTCTCTAAACCGTGGCTTGAAGTTTTTACCCTGATACTCTTCTCTCCTGCATTCAAAGGACACAACTGTGTATCTGAGCATGATCAAACCTCTCTCACCCAAAAATACACAATACAGTCAAAGTGAAACATGCAACCCTGAACACAAACAAGTGCGTGCAAACACTGATCTCAGTCCACATACAGTTTAAAGTGAAAAATAAACATATTTACACACAAATATCATAATTTCTTAGATTTCCCTTATTTAATACAAAGCAAATGGCAAATAAACTATGCAGAGTTCTAAATGCATGTGGATGGAGGATTTGTTGTGGATGACAGTTTCTTTTTATGAAGGGAGAAATATACATCAAACTAAGAATCACTTCCAAGTAATCATCAAACCCTTCAAACAAGTGCAAACTGAAATGAATGAAACAGTTTGCAACTATTCAGACACACAAACACACTAAGGAAACCAGTCCTTGTGCATTAGCACTGCTGATGCCCACTTGTTGCATCTAACCATTTGAGTCATGGTATATGGAAAAGCTCTACAAATTTCAGCCAAAAAATACAAACTAATTAAGATAATCCCAAGTTAAATGTCTGTTGAAACAAGCCATTTTCAAAGCATAATACAACATGTGGAAGTGGCGGGCAATGTAGAAATTCAACTGTAATATGCTGACTGTTATAGAAATAGCACACACTCTAATGCAGACGCCCCCCTTCCAAATCCAATAGATCAAAGCTTAGTCTCTAGTTGTGGGGTGTAACAATAACTGGAGGAGAGGACTCAACTCCGCCAGGTCCCAAAGCTTCAAGTGACATGCCAAACGTTCTATTTGGCTCCCATTGGACAACGTAACAATGACATCACCGTCTTTCTCCTCCCTATGCTCCTAGCCATCTAGAGGAGTTGGAGGTGGTGTCAGGAGGGCGGCTGATTGGGCGTCTCAGTGGTGTGGGTACACAACAGAGCGAGGGCTACTGCCGGGAGCCAGGTATCTTTCCCTGGCGTGTTTCTCACAGAACATTTTGTCCTCCGCCCAAAAGTGACCACGCATCTTTAGGTTAAGCCCACATTCTGTACAGGTGTAGCACTCTGGATGACGGAAGTGATCGTCTGTGATCCTCACAGCCTGAGTGCTGAAAGGGGAAGGAGAAAAAGAACTTTTAAAGTCACTGAACATAATAGTAGGTCTGTTCTATAACTTGGTGAGCTCTTTGCTGACTACCAAGTAGGCAGCTATCTTTTTAAGGCTGGAATACGCTATGATTTTTGCCGAATTACGGTCTGGAGGAGTTGACGCTAGTTGCCAAAAATCAGAGCCAGTCTGCAGATTTTGAGCAGTGAGAGTTGATAGGTTTAGTGTATGATGGGCACAGACTCAGATTTTCTTTAGCTTCAGACTCTGATTCCATCCATTAACATGACTGATATTTTAAGTTGATTTTAGAACACATTGTTTCACACACAAAAGTCTGGTAGTGTGTGAACCAAGTTCATGAGGTGCTTTGTGGGATGCTCTTTAGGGTATGTTCACACTTAGTTCAGTTCTTTTGGCCTGAACCATTAAAAAAAAAAAAAAAAAAAAAAAAAAAACATTTAGTCCTGGTTCGCTTATAGCGTTCACACTGTCATTTTTGACGTTTTAGGACGGACCTTACCAAACTTCCAAAACAATGCTTGTGTTATAGCTGTGTATAAAGCTAAACGTGTTGTACTTGTTATATGTCTGTACGTATGATGGCATTTTGACTAGCTGAGAACAAGAAGGGTTTATAAAATGTGTAAAGGAGTGGCAGAAATTCCTCCGTTGCACACAAACAAAGATCTGCAAGGAGACGGCGTTTCTGACACCTGTACCGAACTGTAATGGGCAACGTAGCTCCTATGATGAAAAAAAGAAAAGGTATGCTTCAGCATTTTGTCCTCTTTAGGGTTGCATCTGGTGACATCAGATGCATGACGTCCTGTTTTTGGTTCTTTTAGATGTCTTTGGTCTGTGTTGCGTTCACATTTCTGACGAAGCGCATCAGAGTTCGTTTGGAAGTGGACCGAGACCCACCTCTTCAGGGGTCTCACACTTAATCAAATGAACCGCACTAACAGAGCAATCTGGAGCAATTGCTACAGAGTTCGTTTTAATCTAACCAAACCTGCCAAGTGTAAACACACTTTAACAGCACTGAAGTACTGGTACAGTACTGAAGTAAATTAGATTGTGGTTAAAAGTTGGTACCTTTTGAAACAATGTTCTTGTTGGGGATCTACCTAAGGTGCCTTAAAAATGCTGTGTAAGTTTTGAAACGGCTGGTTTGGCTAAGTGTAATTCTCACATGGTAATATAATACAATGAATAACCCCTCAATCGTCAACTTTATTAAATGTAAAAAAAATGATGAGAACAATTCTCCATAAAGGCTAAACATCACACAACACTCATTTCATGAGTTACCGGCTCATTAACCTATTGTGCAATCCAAGCATGCCTGTACAGAGGACATACAGTACTATGGAGTGTGTGCAGAAGATGAGGGATTCAGGTGTTTGTTTGTTTGTTTTATCTTACACAATGCTGGTGCCACATTTTTCACAGGTGTGGTATTTCTGCACTCCAGCAACCGAGGACGTGGTCTTGGAAGGGCTTGGTGACAACTTGCTTGGAAACCGGATGGCGGCCTCTGTGAATACAAAACAAAGAAATTACAAATCAATAGATAAAACATTCAGCGCCTGGAGAAACATTTCCCTTCTACCCCACCCTCATTGTCTTTGTCCAGAGCTCTCCTTCACCAGTAGCAGTTTTCAATTTATGCTTAATGTCCTTTAAAACATTAAGCATGTGTGTGCTAAAAACTTTAGCGCCATGGCGTCCTGTCTTCTGACAACCAAAATCAAACATCACACTTTCTGATGTGTTGTTCTTGACCGTTTGTTTTTAATAATCAACCTAAGTTGGTATTTTATTATTGTATCAATAATTTTTTTGTTTTTTTTGTTTTTAAATGAGTGATTTGTGGCCAGAATAAGCTGCAAAATGTGAACTAGACTTGCAATTTTAAAAGCTCATAGAATGTCTAAGCCTGTGACATTAATTTCCCAAAGCAGTTTTTATGCTGTCTTACAAATCTTTTTAGACAAACTTAAGTGTGCATGTCTCACCTTTCTCATCAGCCTCTAGCACCTCCTGCAGCATCTTGAAGGTGTTGGATTGGCGAGGGGCCGCACGTGATTCTTTGTTCTCCTGAATCATCTTGTACACCTCTGAGTCTCTGTCAAACCTCTGCATGGCAAAGTCTGAGCTGAAAGAGAGAAAGAGAGTTCATTCATCTACAAGTTAAACCAAGTTAAACTTGACACCACCTTAAAAACACAACACTCATGGAGCAAGACACAATCCAACAATGATGTACTCTCTAGTTTAAAAAAAAAAAAAAAAAAAAAAAAAAAAAGGGCCTCAGTTATTAAACTTCCATCTCTGGATTATGTAGAAAATATACCCCCACTATTGTAACATCATGGAGGGATCAGTCCTGGTTTTGTTCTACAATAGGAGAGATATGATTACAGATGCCTTTAAGGCAAAAGCAAAAAATACTTTTTGAATAGCCTTATGCTGTCATGGCAACTTCACAAGTCATTCTGAGTCTGTCTATAGATGGTGTATAATGTCTGCTATGCTATTTAGAGCATATTATAACTCAGTCTTTACTCCTGACAAGAAACCAATCTTTTCAAAGACTAAATCAATACCCTTTATGATAGACTTCATATTAAAAAGCCATGGTGTGTTACTTTAACTTACAATTTGTGAAAAAATGGAAAATCTCCACTGAGGACAAAATCAGGTATTTTACATTTTGGAAAAACAAAATAAAAATTAGCTGTAGACTAAGCCTTTCCACATTACTTGGTATCAGAGATCTCTGTATTAACTAAACTAACTAACCCATTATGTGGATTTGAGTCATTCCTGCCTGATAAATCTGAGCATATGATGTTTCCATCATAAAGTATAAGACTTTTTTTTTCCTCCATTGTTCTTCCCTCACTCATGTGGTCAATCCTCTCTACGAATGCAACAATTAGCAGACTGTACTTGTATGGGGAGTAAAAGGATTGGGGTAGAATATAAGAGGTGTGTGTTTTATAATGGCAGGGTTAATGGGCTGATTAGAGTGCAGTTACAGTAGCCGTCCAGCGGGAGGTTTATGGCTGCATTTTTATGTCATAAACACAGAGCTTTCTCACACATGGGCATCCTATTACTGCTTTACACATATTGGACCATTGCCATACAGACAAACTATACAACCTAAAGGAAAACATACACACATATGAGAATAATTAAAGTGCCCCTATTATGCCATTTTTAAGGTTCCTAATATTGTTTTGGGAGTCTCCTACAACAGGTTTACATGCATGCAAGGTCAAAAACAATTTAATTTTCTCATAATATACATTTAACATCACCTCAATTTCTCAAAGATTCTTAATGATTCGTTCGAAGCAGTTTTAAGAATCAGTTTCTCTAAACCCCTCCTTTTCATGAGAATTCAGTTCTGATTGGTCAGATGGCCCAGTCTGTTGTGATTGGTCTACCGCGTAGAAAACGAAACACCCATTGCCATAACTGAATTACAGCTCTGGAGGATTATCAATTCTCAAAATATTGTATACAATGTATGGACAGAAAAGATGGCATCGATTTTACCTTATCAATTCGAGCCCGAGTCCGACAGTGAAACGTCTAAAGTAGTCAATCAACCAGAAACTCAAATCGCAAGCACGACTGGAGCAGGACGTTTCTCAGTGGTAAGTGTCAACTTAGTTTGTGGTATGTTATAAGATGTGATAGCAGCGTCAATGTTATAAGGGTGTGATTCAGAGGAGCAAGCTGGTCCAAATAAACTAGGGATTGACCAATCTTTTAAGAGCAAACGTTTTGTAAATCCCGCGTTGAACTCCCCCAGATTTGAGAAGCAGTCGTCAGTAAAATGATAGGGATAGAACAAAAGATTGGGATTGTACTGCTGTGGTATCATTGAAAAAATGAATTTTAACCACTTTTTCTTTGCAGCCTCATCATTCGGAAGTGAAAATCAAACAAATGTACTTTTCACAGTGTAGGACACTGCGTCTTCTCGACATGATGTTAACCACATGAAAAAGCTACAGTGTTTGAGGGCGGGTCAAGTTGTTCGCGGGCGGACAACATAGAACATAGGCGGGCATTGGGTAAATGTGTTACCCAGTGACGTGTAACCGTCATGGAAGTGGGATTCGAATTACTGACGACTCCTTTAGGCTGTTCAAAGTCAAATCTTTCTTGTGAGAGACAATAAATTTATTTATAGTGCACTTTCGGCTTCACAACTTTGCAGATCGTTTACATTCACTTGTGACAACCACAGTGATAGTTTGCTAGTTACATTACACATTGCATGAAAGGTTATATTCTAAAAAGCATAATAGGGGAACTTTAAAACACATACACTACTGTTCAAAAGTGTGGGGTCAGTAAGATTTGACATTTTTATATTCAGCAAGGATGCGTTAAATAGTTCAAAAGTGACAGTAAAGACATTTATAAATGTTTACATGCTGTTTTTGAACGTTTTATTCCTCAAAAAAGTCTATATAATATTGATTAATCAGCAAAAACTGTTTAACATTAACAGATTCTCTTACCACAGTGGCCTCGTGATAGTTTGCTAGTGAGTTTGTTGTCAAAACAAATGTTATCAGGATTTCTGTTCTGTACAAAGGCCGTGACATGGGGTGAGAAATGATTAACCAATAGCCTAAACAATCCAACAGAACCCTTGACCTGACAAGAAGTGATTGCTTATTACTGTAACGTCAAACAGAGGTGGAAAATTAGGCAAATGAAATTTAAAGTGTCTGCCATGAGGGTTTTGTTGAGTTTCTGGGTGCGGTTGTCACAAGAAACCAGCATGACAGCAAGGATCTCATAGTTGACATGACTGTTTGCGTGTTGGAATGTGTGCTACCATTCGGTACTGGACAAAAAGTGTTTCTGTTGCATGTCCAAGATATGACCAAAAATTAAAAGAAAGAAGCATTTGGAATAGTCATTACTGAGGGGGGGAAAGCATTTGAAAACCCTATAAATCTCCAAATAAATGGCATGTTCACTATCTTCATGCAGGCTGTTCAATGAGACATGCTTCAAATTGAAACCAGACAGTGAGTTTGAGTTTCTGCTGAAACCTCTCCCAGCACCTCTCAGTTCCCCATAGGGTCAACGCCCAAATTCACGGGACACAGGACAACAATTTTATGGGTGCGCCACCTCAACTGGTACCAAAGAGTATGTTATAGCATAGGGGATCATAGTGGGTCAAAGGAACCAGTTGTCCCCCTCCTGTTGCCTGCACAATCCCCTGACATATACAAGTGCTGCAGTGGGGATGCATGTTTCTCATTCCGAATATTTAAACGGCACCATTTATTGAAGTTAAGAAAAGAAGTAGTAAAACATGCATAGAAAGAACATTCCATCCAACTGTAACCCCCCACAGCTGAGCTATGATTACAATCTTGCTAAACAGGCTGAAAAAGTGAAAACAGTCGACGCAGCATCATTACATTACAGAGCGGAGTGCTAGTCTCACATTACAATATTTCATCTTCCCCTGCAGACTAGCCTGTCAGTTGCCGTGTAAGTTTGAAGATGATGTCTGAATAGTTTAGTTTGGACTTACCTCAAAAGCAAACAAAGACAAATTCCTATCCAACTAGTTCAACTCTTGTTGGAACAACAACAGAGCCTACGGTGACAACTGCACACACATACACACACACACCTAAAACTCTGGCAAACACGCGCACACACACACACACGGGAGGCAGTGCACCCACACACACCCCTCTCTGTCGAGTCTTGACGAGACGTAAGAAAGTTGAGAGTTTCAGTCTGAAAGGTGTGACTTTGGGCTGCCTCGTATTGGTTGACAGCAGAAAAGGGGTGTGGTTACTAGCTTTTGACACTTTTTTTATTGGTTGAGCAAAAAAGGGGGTGGGGTCATTGGTATGTAGAAGAGAGAGAAGGGTGGGGGACCAATTAGAGGCAGAAATGATATAATCCTTTTCTAGAAAGCAAGACAAAGTGAGAAAGGAAAGGAAAGGAATTTAAATGCATAAAGTATGAAAACAAATGAAAAAAAAAAAAAAAAAAAAAAAACTACGCAATTAATCATGTCACCAGACTTAACTTTTTTTTTATGCCTGTCACTTTTTGTAATATCACTAAATATATCAGTAAATATCACTGTCACTAAAACCACTTTTTGTAATATCTATTCAATTATTTACTCATCTGTCACAATGAGGTAAAATCTAATGTCTATTAACATAAATTATTTCCATTTTGGGGCTATTCTTAAAGAAATAAATACTGTATGCAATTTGTTTCCATATTACATATTAGTTTGTACAAAAAAAAAATCTGTAAAAAATATCTAATTTTATTTTAAATTTATTAAGACTGTTAATTGATTAAAAAAAATTCTTCTGAGTGACCTGAGAAGAGAAGCAAGGCAAATGTGCATATATGTACCTGCGTCGAGGGGAAACAGGAGGCTCTCGTTCAATGGGGCTGTGTGGAGAGTATCGTCCAGGGGGAGTTGGAGTCCGACTGGACACTGAGTTACTGCGGAAATCCATGGAAGAGATCTCCTACAGAATACGCAGAACATAGGACAGGTCAAAATAATGCACTTTGCAGTGATAGCTGTACATCCCTAAGAGTGTGTGTGTGTGAGTGGTGTGTGTGTTTGTGTGTGTTCAGCAGATGTCTGAAAAATCCCAAGATCTTCCCACTGTCTCATACCCCATGCTGAGGCACCTGCAGTTGCTTTGGGATGTCTGGGGTTGAGCAACCTTGTGTACAGTATGTGTGGAAGCTCAGTCCAAAGACCAGAAATACTGCACCCTTGTTTTTGTTTTTTAACAATGATTAAATCCAGAAATTAACAAGATGTGTACATATTTATGTAACAAACAGCATCAGAGAGCGTTTTTTTTTTTTTTTTTCCTTTTCTCAAAATGATTTAAAAAACAAATGATTTAAAAGAAAAACAGGAATGTGAAATACTGCTCTTCCTTCAAGTGGCCAGCAATCAACCCAGATCTATATTCCATTGAAAATCACATTCCAGCTCATGTCAGAACAGCAGAGTGACCGTCTGAACATCAGAAATGTATTTTCAAGTCATGATGAAACAGAAGTAGGGACAGATATTTGCTTACATATTCTAAGGTGCGTCTGAGTGAAACCGATTATTGAAAATAAAAAAAAAAATAAAAAAATAAAAAAATAAGTAGACGCCCTACTTGGTTGTTGATTGGATGGAGGCAGATCTGAATGTGACCTTGCAGTCACTGTAAGAAAGGGACAGGGATTAAACGGACAAAATGATTGGAGAAGTCGGGCGTACGTCACCAAAGAGAAATCTGGTTTCAACAAAAGATTGAGTTACGAAATTTTGATTACCATATTTTTCCAGAATATAAGGTGCGTTTAATTATCATCTGAAATGTGCTATGATTTATAATTCAAAGCAACTGATATATATACTGTATATCACCTTGTACTTGCAAATTCCTCAGAGTTTCCTCATGGAACACGATTTGATAAACTCTGGAGAACTTTTAAAAGAAGAATAAATGTGGAGACAGAACACAAACGGGGGACAAAGACATCAAAACAGAGCAAGAGGGAGAAACCGATATTTAGACCAGGGGTGCAAAACTCTGCCCTCTAACCCTGCTCCAACACACATCAGTTTTCAAATAAGCCTGAAGGACTTGATTAGCTGGATCAGGTGCGTTGTAATCAGGGTTGAATCTAAACCCTGCAGAACTGTGGCCCTCCAGGAACTGAGTTTTGCATCCCTGACTTCGGGTACTTTTACACGACAACAAAGTACTAAAACCAGAAAAGTTTTTCCTTTGTGTTTTTTTGCGCACAGATGACAACATTGTCCGAACGATTCTCGTTCACACGGATCCGCAAAAATGACTACAAACACTGTATTATTCATGTCAGGCCAGTAGTTGGCAATGTCATTTTGTAGAGAACACGTAATACGCATGCGCATGACATCACCGTTTCAACAAATTCACATTTTCGTAGTTTACACAAAGACGAAAATGGTATCATTTTCAAAAACTTGCACTTTGAATCCTGTTTTCAGAAGTTTGCATTTTCAGGCCCCCAAAACGCTGTTGTTGTGTAAATGAACAGCCAAAACGCTTAAAAAGTTTTCTGTGTTTATTTGAAAATGGTTTCGTGACCATGAGACACACTTCCAACACCTCATGGCTTTCCTCACACATCAAGACAAAACAAGATGAAAAACTGATTCCTAATTCTGACTAAAGCTGGAAGTATGCAGATCTGTCAACATCTCAGCTGGTCTTAGTGTCCAGATTATCTTTGACTGATCTTAGCAGGATTCTTGGCAATAGAGACTTTGAGTACAATCGATTTCACATTCACTCTACATTTACATGAGGAGCAGCTGTGCAAGAGTCTTTCGTGCCGGCCTTGTGAGTTCCTGATGGCCATGCATATCTACTGGAACTGTTGGGAAAGAGATGAGAGTGATTGAGAAGGCATGCTAACAGATGTTTGGCCCTAATGCTGATGGATGTTGTCCTGGGCAGCTCTTTTGACACCAGCTGTACTAAATAGAGGAGTCTGTTCCCAGGCCAGCTCCAAAATGACAACTTCCACCTGGGGCTTTTTGGCTACATCCATCAAGTTTCACAAAAGTGCAGCCAAGAGCATTTCCGCCCACTTGAAGCAATTATCAGCTGCTGTGACGATCAGTTTCACTGCTGGAAAGTTTTGGCGGTAAACACTAAAGCAAACTCAACTGAGAACAAATTTGCATTCAAAAATTCTTTAAACACACTAAACAAATGAGAATAGAGAGAAATGGGAAAGTTACATTTCAAATAAAAATGAACAAATACAGGGGGAAAAACAATGAACTAATTCACAACCCCATTCCAAAGTCTTATTGGCGGCACATTATTTCCATATAGGTTTTATACATTAGATTCTTATATAGTTTTATACATAAGATTGTTGATAGATTAATTGGGAGGCAGCTTTTGGGGGTAAACCTACTGACACATCTTACCCCACTATCCCTTAACGCAGTGGTCTCAAACTCAATTCCTGAAGGGCCACAGCCCTGCAAAACTGTGTTAATGGTTTGACACAGAGGAAAGAAAAATAGGCAGGAGGGGAGGCAGAGAGGTGTATATTAAGAATCCGACCACTAGGGGGAGTCATATACAAGTTAAATATCAGTCTTTTGAAGGAGGACACAATGTTGGCCTTCAAGAATTTTTCCTTAAGCATTGTTATGAATTTTATGAGAAACTCATTGCTCTCAACTTTTCTCCAAGTCAAAATATGGATCAGTTTATTTGGATAAGTTGTAAGGAGGAAAGTGCCCATTTTCCCTTGATCCAAATAAAAGTTTCCTGTAGTCTAAACTTCTCCTAGATGGCAGCAATGGCATCCAGGAATTCAAGCAAACTTTATGGAAAAGTTTACTTTTAAGTATTTGTATTTGCATTGTATGTCCATAGTCAAGTCAAGTCACCTTTATTTATATAACACTTTTTACAATGCAGATTGTTTCAAAGCAGCTTTACAGTGACAACAGGAAAATTATGCAACTACAAAATTTGTTTTGGCTGTACAGCAGCTCTAGAAGAAAATAGTGTCATTGTTTAGCTTGAGTCAGTTCAGTGTTAATTAAGTTCCGTTGTAAAAATCATCAGTTATTAATTAGCGAATTTCATCTATATATTCATCTATATATTATTGAATAGTAGGTGGGAACAGCTTTCACACCGTGTTGCTTTCTACTCTGTTTTCTCTCTCTCTCTCTCTCTCTCTCTCTCTCTCTCTTTATATCATTCTTATATTTTAGTCACAATAAGTATGTGACTATTAATTTCAGTGCGTGTTCATAGGTCTTAATTGGTCCAAAAGTCAATGCGAATCACACAAAGCACACTTTCAAACTTACACTCTTCACCTGGTAAAACAGACTTTCATTGAAGTTGGGACTTGAGCAATCTAGTGCAACCACCGAGATCACAGCAACATGCTAAAAAATACAATATGCTAATATAACGGTGCAAGTGTCGGTCACATTTTTTTCTAGTTTTCAAAGTTTTCGTCCATCAACCCTATCCCTTTGCTTTTTCCCTGTTATGTAATATAAAGCTGTCACCTGTCATCGGTTAGTAATTACTGTGGGTTTAACCATTTTTAATTTACCCATATTTCTACCCTAAAACAAACGATTCAACCTAAATGAAATCAAGCTGATCAATGTTGCTGTTTCTTAACACAAGCTGACAAGATTGGCAGAAAGCGAGTTTCCCCTCACACACACCCAGGCACAAATCTCTGGAAATAGACAGTGCCAATGGCTTCTCCATCACAAACCGACGCAGATCGGGTGTAAACTAGTTCAGAGTGTTGATGCAGGGTTGCCATGAGGTAATGGAGAAACAATTCAACAGACTAGAGTTAGAAAAAGAAGAAAATGAAAGTGAATGGTGCTCAGATTCCTGTGCAAAACATGCTGCTACCACCATGATGCTAGAGTGGTTGCCAAGGTGTTGCTATGTAGTTATGAATGGGTTTGGAGCATGTTTCTACAGTATGTGGGAGTTTTTTTTTAGGCTGTTCCTATGCTATTCTGATGCCTAGATATGGCTCAAATGCCTTCAATGTAAGTGTAATTTTTTTCCCCCATTGTGTCATCTGCCAAGAGACAATTTTAGTTTATTAAAGTTTAGTTTATTATATTTAGTAATAGAACACTTCTCAAGATGATAGGTGCCGCGATTTCATACCGTTCATATATGTATAAAGGAGATATGACCGCACACTCACTTGCAAATACTTTATATTTCACCAACATTTCACCAACATTTCGGCAAAAAGCCTTTGTCAAGGTGTGAATCCAAAGTGTGACACCAGTGTGAATGTAACGTGGACAACTAAAAAGAGGTTTGAGTCCTCTTTAAAGTCCAGGTACAAGTGCGAATACTTTTTACTCTGCTCAATTTGGTAACTGAAAATGGGTTGGAGTTCAATTTTGAATTTTCAAAGTACACCAGATAAGTTCAAAAAACAACTTAAAAATGTAGAAGATGGACTGATGTTCACCTGCCCATAATCTCACAAAATCCTGTGGGAAACATTGGGGAGAGGGAGCAATTGGTTCAGACCAAGCAATCGAACCAAGTGTGAAAGCACCCTAAAACAGTGATCTTCAAATACATTTCAAAATGGTTCAAACAATAACAGTCCGTAAGGAACAACTGGACAGTTGTACAAAACATGGATCTGGTGAAAAGAGGAGGAATTTTCCAGGCCTTAGGTAGATGTAGATGACAAGATTAAACTCCCAAAACAGTGTTAGGCACAAATGGCCCGCTCATGGCTTGTAGCTGTAACTAATTGAGCTGGCACTGCTCTCCCCTGCTTATAGACGCTGTACCCATCAACAGCACACAGTTAAGATCTAGACAAGCTTGCCAGGAATGCAGTCAAACCCAAACATGAGTAAAATGGGAGAAACAAACAGACTCAGACATGGAGGTGGACGGAAGAGAAGGTAAACTGCCTTTGCCATTCCATTAATTGACTTGAAATTGACCTTGGCTGTTCAGTGACCAATGAATCGCAGAGTAAATCCAAACAGGTCAATCGCTTTTGTGCTTGACCATTTATAGTGTTGGTGAAGTGTTGTTTTACTGCGGAAGGGGTGCATTCCCTTCTTGCCCTGTGTCTGTGTGGATGTAAGCTGTGTTTGTGTTGGACTGAGATTATGAGAAGGAAAGGAAAGGAAGTCAATGTGCAATCACAGGCTTTTCCTCAAAGCCCAAACACACACACACATACTCAAATCTTTCCTCTGGCTGGTAAAGGTCAGTGCGCCTGATTGGCTTTCATCCGTATCGTAATCAGGACCTCTAAACATCCCCAGGACAGCACTGCACATACACAAACATTCACACGCACACTTACCAGACTATCTACAAGATCATAGGTGGCACTTGGGTTTAAAAAGTGCACAGATGTGCTGCATGTGATGACTTAAAATGGTGAAGGCTGAGCTCATGAATAATAATTAGGTTATACACAAATAATATTAAAATGAGAACATTTCAAAAAATCAAATATAGACAGCAATTACAATAGGGTGTGTACTGGCAAGGACAAAAAAAAAAACAAAGAAAAAACGACGGAAGTACAGTACCCGCTTTTTGGTGTGTTCGCACCGCAGGAACTGGGAATGATTTTAGTTCTAGAAATGCCATTTGAAGGAACTAAATTAGCTCCTACTTCCGAGTATAGTCCAACCCAGCACAGTAGGAACTACCAGTGATGCAAATGGGAAACATCAGCACCCGCCATTTTTAAAAAAAGACATGTACACACAGTTTATAGCCTATATATTTACTCCACAAGCTAACTCTACAAACATGGAAAACAGTGATAGATGGACTTCTTAACCTTTACGCTAAGGAGAAAACCCAATGCGACTTTGAGGGGACCAAGCAAAACATGATTATGTATTTCTGCTCAGCTAGCGACATTGGGCATCAACCACACGGCAAACGCTAATTTTTTTCATATACTGTTTACCTTCTTTGTATAGCAGTTCTATCTACTAACGTATTAGACAAGACTGTTAAACAGATCAGAAAATGGCCCTGGGGAACATTTAGTTCTCTGGAACCGCTCTGGTGCCTAGTTTCTATAACTAAGTTCCTATAACAACCCGGTGCGAAAGCCCCTATAGTGTTATGGTAATCCTTACATTAATTTATTATGGTAACCACAGTGTCCACAAAAATACAACAGTTAAAACGGGAGGTGTTAAAAAATATCAGACCTCTTTCAAACAGTGTTAAGAACATACAGTTTGTTTCATTTCTTTTTTTAATACCATGTTACCACAGTAACCAATGTCTTTAATGTACAAAAATAGCAATATATCCAAAAATATCTGTAGTAACTATGGTATTTTGACAAACTATGGTCAACATAGCATTTTTTATTTTTTTTTATTTATTTATTTATTTTTTTGCAACTTAACATGTAGGCGAAGGCAACTAATATGTAATTTTCTTCTGATAAAATTATGCTTGAGCACAAGATTACACTTGCAGCACACTGATGTTTTTCTAGTCCTATTCTTGCATTAGGGTACTAGGCATGATTTTCTGAGCTTCAAACACTCAGATTTGTCCTGCTATCAGCAGTGCATCATGGGAGATGCAGGGCTTCAATGTAGACAACGTTTTACACAATGTTAGTTTGTTAAACTCTACCAGCTACCAATAAGTGTAGTACTACAAGCACAATGAATGACATGCATTATAGCCATCAAAAAGATAACTGGCTCTTTTTAACTGAAGGGTGGGACACCTTACATGCACTATATTGAGCTTTACAGTTTCTCTCATTCATTTCTACATGTAGTCCATCTGCTCCTCCTTACAGTCTCTGATTTTTCCATACAAAAATGTGCACACAATTGCCTTTGACTAGATTTAGAACCTGCTTTTTATGATGGTTTCATTTCTCAAAGCTATCACTGCGTGACTATTTTTATAATGAAGTGCCACAGGTTTGTTTAGAATAACAATGTAAAAACCGCACGCATGAAGCCAGAGATTTTGATTTGGCACCCTTGTGGCACACGTGTGCATGACAACTCCCTCCTACGCTCGAGCCATAACATTTCTGTTTGAGGCTTCCCGCCGCATGATTAATTTTGTGTGGTACATATGGCATGAATATGTATCAGAGGACACAGTGCAGCACATGCAGGGGGAAAAATAAACACTATGCACTAAGATTGTCCACTGGGGTTTAGCACACTCGCTGTAGCCAAGTCTTCAGCAGAGCTTCATGGAGATGTAGAGAGTTTATTCGAAGAAGTGAAGATCTCTCGCTGTGATCAGGATTTACAGATGCTGTAGTCAGCATGTTTCATTTTGAAATACTGAATGGTTTGGTTTGATTGGAGCAATGCATGGTGGGTGCTTCCCAAAAGAACCTTAAGTACAGCCTTAAGATTACCCAACTAGATCTTTAAACCCTAAGCTGCATTTTAATGATATGAAAAACATGAAAATGAGAGAAACATGTTCTGGTGTTTCAGATCATCCACATGCCCTCAGAGCATGACATCATCACCGGCTAACATTCACCTACCTCAAGAGAAGATCATCACAAGACTAATTGAGAAACAGATACCAATATGAGAATTTCAGAGTTTGAAATAAGCAATAAGCATATATATATATAAAAATAAAAGATGCACCGATACTAAATTTCTCCACCAATAGCAGATTATTCAGAGTGATATCTGCCGATACTGATAGTTTGGGGGTTCTGCCTTTTAAACCTTTTAAATGAATGATAATTTCATTATAATTAATAATTAATCATTATATTTTTTAATTATTATATTTTGAAAGAAATGCAAATAAAAACTTTATTCTCTCCATTTCATCAACTTGTTTCAGAGTAACTGGTATCAGTTATAAACAAACACATTACTCAAATTAATATTAACATATTAACAAAATTCTGAAGATTAAATTAATATTTACTAAGTTAACTTTCTGAATGTTATTAATTCATATAATTACTATTAATATTGAACATCAAACTGACTATCGGCTGTTTTTAAAATATCGGCCGATACATCAGTGCATCTCTATTTTTTTATTGTTATTCAAAGCTCTAAAATATTTTATTGTGTTATTTATTTATTTATGTATTTTTAAATCGTTATCCTTAATCTTTTCCCAGTAAATTAGGAACAACTGGAAAAAGGCATGTAAAATGGTCAGTTAAAAGGAGTGGGAACCCTGTAGAACATTCAGATCCTAAACTTCTGGAATCCTTCAATTTCATTTACAGAAACTAGCAGTGTCAGGCCTTCGAATACTGCTGTGGATGATGGGCCCTTTGAGTCGAAAAGTTTGAGAACCACTCCTCTAGATGATACATGCCAAATTTCTGTATAAATTGTATGAAATAGTAGGATTAACAAAATTCCAAAATGGAAAACCAGGTGACCATCTGATTCATGTATGCTTTAGGATTCAAGCGAAAACATCTGTTGAGATGTAAAAGGGATTGTGTCACAGTTTTGGTCTGTTAGAAAAGCTAGAAAAGTATTTAGAAAACAGTGGAAATTGATCCAGATAGAAATAGAACATCATTTGACCATTTGATCCAGGAATGTTGAAGGATCCTGAGCAATCAAAAACGTAAATTAAACCTAGATTTAGGTAGATGTTTGTGTACATAACTCTTTAAAAACTAATTCAAACAGTCTTCAATGGGCAGATACAACTAATGTGACTGACATCATTCAGATGCCTGTGATTTGTGTAAGTGTGGTGTACGGACACACGTTTATTAAAAGTACATCAAAAGCAGACGTTCATCATTTGTAGACAATGAAAGAGAAATTCTAGGCATGTGTTTGCGTGTTGCTGCTCCAGACAGCGCGACACGGTCCTGACCCAATAGTGTTACAAGATAATGTTTTTATGTTTATGTAAGGAAAACTATGCAGCAACTATGCATGACAACAATAGCAAGTCAAAATTAAACTACAATTTCAACAAATAACCAAAGGATATGCATCATACAGCTGCAATGATCACATGCAGACATTGTTAAGATGTTTAGCTGAATCTGTGATGGTAGTTGATGCCAGCTGAGGTTTCTGTGGCTCACAAACGGCTGACCTCCAGAGACTATACACTATGGTCTCTAAAGTTTAAAAACAACTGTGCAGTAACCTCAAAAACATCCAACGAGTGACCATTTTACAGGCAGATGGGAATTTGACAAAACTCATTTCAAGATATAAAGGCGACAAACGTGTATAGACTTACAAAAGTCAGATTTCCTCTGGCCAAGAACGACTCACATAGACTAGGGGTTCTCAACCAGTGGGCCAAGAACCACTAGGGGACCCCAGCACACTTCCAACGGATGACTTTAAATGATTTAATAGAAGATAAAAAGCTTTAAAATAATCTAAACATAAAATTCAAGATGAAAGCTGACACTGTATTTCTTATTTTTAATTTACAACAAGAACCAGAGGCCAGATTCACGAAAATCTTTAAGAACGAACATCTTTTTCTTAAAGGGGTCATTTCCTTCACAGTAAGGGAATTTTCAAACCGGAAAATCAATATGCTATCAATATGATGGATATTGAAATCACTGTCACTTTCGTATTCGCAATTGCAGTGGTAGGCCTACTGACCGCACATTTTACAAGGATATTTGTCAATGACGCTCAGGATCTGTTGCGCACCAAATCATCCACCATCTTGTCAGTCATCCCTGCTTATTCTTTTCACGTGATGTGTCACATGAATGACATGAAAATGAGCATATATTTAACTAAGCTCCAAAAATGGCTCATTTTGTGAGATTGTTTAGCAAGTAATTTTTTTTTTAAATTAAATTTTTTTGTTTTGTTTTTTTAAAATCACAAACAACTAGAAAAGTCATGTAAATTCATTGGTAATAAAAACTGTAAACTTCTGGAATCTATCCATCCGTGTGTGTGTGTGAATGAGAGATATATATATATATATCTCATTCACACACACACACACACACCACTCCGCATGTGGTACACCTACAATGGGTTGGTTGTTGTTGCATAATATGACTATTGGTGTGCAACTGGATAGCAGTTTTTCATTTATGTGAAGCATGTTTTACAGAAATAAATCCTGCCAGCAGACTAAAGCGTCATGTTGTAAATAAGGTGAACTGGGACATTTGTGTGGTCAGAAAATGAAAAGAATGCCAAGGGCATATTTTCAACTCCTCTGAGTACGCCACAAGGAATTCAGTGTGCACACGGTGGTCAAAACCAGTGATACCTAATAAAGCAGTCTCAGAGTGCATTGCATGCTGGACAATACTAGCACACACTTCTTTTCTAATGAAGAGTGTGAAAGTAGTCCAACTGTAGCAGAGAATCAAACTCATTAGGCATCTGGTATTCATTAGGACCTTGTTAAAGCTGTGGACTTCATCATGAAGATTATTATGCCCCCCAACCCCCTTTCCACACTTGAATCTAACCCCATAAAGAGAAAAACTGAGTGACAAAAACAGAGACGCCTCAGTCACCACTAGTTACTATGTCTGACTGTTTTTAAATGGATAGTAGTTAATCTTTTTTCCATCCATTTGTCTGTTTTAAGGACTCTTTCATGTATGAAATGCTTCACATGCAAGTCATAGCTAAAATCACAGTAAGTCAAGCTTGAACCATGTTAAATGTCAGTTCAAGTCGTGACATGTACATCAAAGTGTGTACATTCAGAATATATGTACCTGATATGGTCCTAAAGGTTGAAATAACACATTTTAAGCGATTCAAATGGTAATCCACCGTAACCATCCACTGAAAAGAGGGTATGCGTCCAAACACAGACATGATCTGATGTACGGTCTACAGTATGAAGAATGAACAGGAAAGAAACGACAGAAGAAAAACAACAAGTTATTGAATTAAAGCTCAAAGTCTGGCCCGGCGGCTCAGAGAGGCTCTGCATCACTCATGCTAATAGAGATAATGATCTCCATCTAAACCATCGTCAGTCCTGCTGCCTGACAGAGTATTTGGAGTTTATGGAGTAATTAGTGAGCTTTATAAACCACTGCTTGATAGGAGCCACCTGGATGAACCGTGTGTCTCCTGTTCTCTGCCACTGGTCTCAGTATCACTTCTCTGCCTTCTGTTAATTTATTTGCTGTTTATGTCTCTCCACCTCTTCTTTCCTTAAAAAGTCAATGGTATAGTAACTTTCTAAGGATGTTGTCATGTAGGCTTTAGGGGTTAACATCACAAAAACTTTTCTTTAGGCCCTGAACCTTGTCCCTTGTTTTCAAAACTGGATGGATGGATGGATGGATGAGAGATGGATGGATGGATGGATGAGAGATGGATGGATGGATGGATGGATGGATGAGAGATGGATGGATGGATGGATGGATGGATGGATGGATGGATGAGACCTGGATGGATGGATGGATAAATGGATGGATAAATGGATGGATTAGGGATGGATTGATGGATGGATTAGGGATGGATGGATGAGACATGGATGGATGGATGGATGGATGGATGGATTAGAGATGATGGATGGATGGATGGATGGATGGATGGATGGCCTTAAGTTAAAGACTTCCTATTTTTTCCCCACAAAAATGATATTTTGAAAAAAGTTGGGATTCAAACAAAACTGGACCCCTTTGACTTTTATTGTATTGATTACTAATGGATTCCTACTGTATGTTTTTATAGGAAAAATGAAAGTCATACAGGTTTGAAACATCATGAGAGAGTATGACAATTATTAATTAAAATCATCATGTCGTGCTTCAAGTCTGTATGACCTTTGTTTTTTCTATGAATTATCTCTTTAAAGTGTTATTCTTGGTGAGGCTGAACAATATCTGGAGCCTGATGTGACAGAGCAAGAGAAAGATTCTTGGTTACCTCGACAATGTATGGAATGTTGCCAGTCCTTTCAGGTCTATTCAGTAAAACTGCACTAAAAAACAGGCCCCATCTCTGCATGAGCAAAAACTGCCCAATAAACAGCAGGTTTGGGTCTTTCAGATCAGTTGCCATGGGAAGGTATGGTGACTCTGATATGATAAGACACCTCTAGATTTATCAATACTAGACTACACACTTTTAATGCCAAGTTCAACACAGATCCCCCATGTTTTTAAGTCCAACCTGAAATAGCACTTTGTCCCTGTGGAGCGTCTCAGGAAACGAGGAAAAGGAAGAGAGTTGGGAGGAGGAAGACAAACCAAGCCAAAAATGATTTTAGTCTGTGCTCTGGAAGAGCAAATCTTATTAAATCTTCCCAGAGAAGCAGTCTAAGTAAGAGAAGAAGTTGACGGGAAAGAGACTTGTTTTGAGGCTGGAACAGCAACTGATCGAACGTCTCCTGCAGGCCAAGCCTTTATTTGTGTTCTAAGGCAGAGACCGCAAGTGAGTGCTCCAGTGAGACACACCCCCTGAGTGAGTGTGCTCCAGCATGCACAAACACGCATACACACACTAACACGGTGGATGGTCTGCCATCACCATGCACAAAATAGAGGGGGAGCCCATCTTTATAAGAGTAGGGCCACTCCACCCAGATGAACTGATTGAGAGAGGGAGGAGATGGATAAAAAGAAAATGAGCATGCCAGTATTCTGCCACACTGAGTGGAAACAAATGAGAGAAAAAGATTTAAGAGGAATTTATTGTAAAGTGAATGTAAACATCACATTTTCATATGATACTTCTGATATTTTGATTCTTTATGGCTAAGAGAGTGTGCGTTTGCACCCGTGATAGATTGTAACTACCGTATTTTCTGTAAAATAAGTGGCAATGGGGTCAAAATTGCATCGGTTTAGATGTCCCCTTTTTTATTACATTCAGAAATAAAACCAGTAAATAAAACAAACAAAAAAAAACATTATAAACACTTATAAATATGTATTTAGTTCCCCTCACTCCACAACATATCCTTTAAATTTAATGGTATTCAGAACAGAACAGGAATGAAAAATAATAAGTATAAAACAAACATTTGTTTAAGCTTGGCGCTTATAATAAATGTTGTTAATAATGAATGCCACTATAATTTAACTGAAAACTGAAAGTATCGGCATGTGGGAAATGCGCTATACAAATAAACTTGGGCTTTCACTAACTTATTTCAGTGAATCAGACTGTTTAAATGTTTATTCAATTCATTTGATTTCCTGCGTAGAAGCAAAGATTTATCACTGCATCCAAAATTGCGTACTATCTGAGTAGGTACTACATTTGAATTTACTTCATGACCGTTAAAAACATACATTATGGCACGGTTTCACAGACAGGGCTTAGACTAAGCCATGATTAGGCCTTAGTTCAATTAGGGTATTTAAGTAGCTTTTATAAACGTACCCTAGAAAAAAAACATTACTGGTTTGTATCTTAAGACAAAACAATAACACTAGCATATTTTTAAGATATGTCAGTGCAAGTTGCTTTCAGTTGAAACGGCTCAAATATGCATTTTAGTCTAGGACTAGCTTAAGCCTTGTCTGTGAAACCGGGGGTATATTTAGTATGAATTTGTGTAGTATTAATGAAATTCAGACGTACAACATCCACCATGTTGTGTTACGGTCATGTGACCTACCAGCGTCAGTTGCATCGCTTTACTGCCATTCATAAATCCTCTCCCGTGGCCTCATGAGATAGTAAAGTGTCCATCGAATGTGCACTTCAGAATCTCGGCGGAAGTAGTAGGTCATCCTGGGACTTTTCGCCCATGTTTTTCGAATACTATATATTCGGACATACTACTCTTTTGGTGTACTGTTTTCGCATACTATATAGTAGGGAAGTATTTTATTTCGGACGCAGCATATGCAGGAAATATGGCCACCAAGTGAGCTTATATATTGTATGTATTTTTGTGCAAAATATTTAGTTAAACACTGTTGTCACTGTCACTTCGACTTCTAGAATGATTGTTTACGTATGAATGTATGTTTAAGTTTCATCAGTTGTATTTAGTATGATGTTTTCAGTTTGTGTAGTGCTGTCACCTTAATAATAATAAATACTGCTCTGCAGAAACTTAGATTGTAATTACATATACATTTAAAAATATATTATGGTTAGATGACTTCAATGATGTAAAATGATTTCCTTTAAACGGTAGCTTATATTGCAGCTATTTTTGAACATAACTAATGTATCTATTTTTAACTACATTAAATTAGCTTGCAACTTGGAAAGGCGTTTCAGATCTTCCTCAACACTGTTCGTGCACAGGTACTTGGGTAAACCAGCTTACTGCATTGCTTATTTATATCTGAACCCTTAAGCCCTTTCACAGGATGAGGCCTGCCACTATGGCAACCCTCAGCAACCACAAAACGGTCGTCACAGACAACCCAGCTGGGCGACCGGGCACTAATAGCAATGGTGCAGGGAGTGATCCGTTGCCAAAGCCACTCTAGGTTTGGCTGCACATCCCTCTCCCAAGAGTACCATGATCATGAGCATATCCCTAATGGACTCTCTCCTCCCACTGTTTTCCTCCTCAAGGTGTGCGGGGTAAACGGGAATATTCCCAAATGACAGCCCTCGGAAGGATGAGTGGAAGGCTAAGGAGAGATGGTAGATAGAAAGTACTCAACATATGAGTGAAGAGTTTACTGACCGTATGATTCATAAATATGGCCAGAGCTGGTTGAAATCATCAATTTGGTTCCTAGATTTGCTAGACAAATAGTTCCTAGATTTGCAAAAGTTTACAAGGTTCATTGACCCCATTCTATAGTAGAAATTAAATTAGATATCCTTAAGTGCAACTATATGCTTTGCTTGTTCTCAGTTAGTGTATGTCTGATTTCAGATTTTCCACAAAATGTTACAAAAAAAATGATCTCAGCCAAAATAAGCAGCTAAGTTGACCAAACTTTAGCTCTGTTCCAAAACCTAGTGAGCCGTCATGCTACCTTGCAAATGGTGAATTGGTGAAATGGTGACAGTTTGTCAATTTAAATAAATCCAATCCAATTTCAGATTTTAAAAGTTCTGTAAAGGTTATGAACCTTAAATTTTGCAATCTGATTAATTTATTCGTTTACATGGGCTTAACGCTGCATTCACACAGGGCGTCAGCATTAACGCTTCTCATTTACTTTGAATGGGTGATGTCATGCGTTGCCGAACTGAATTATGGGTTCCGTCGCGTTTCTTCACTCGCGTTGCTCGCGGCAGAAGTTGAAGATTTCTCAAATTTTCAAGCGCCAACGCAGGCGTCAGCCAATCAGATCACATGCGCTAGCCAACTGCATTCATGCAACACCGGAAAGTAATGTGACTGGCTGTTGTACTATGACGCTCGCATCAGCTCAAGCTTCAGACACGCCCTCCGTCAAGCGTTGACACCAACGCCCCATGTGTAAATGCAGATTCAAGCACAGGAATAATCTTACGACAGGGTTCACATGTGATTCATGAAACATTTGAAGTAATCTCATGAAAAAGAAACAGATCTTACACCAAAAACACCCGTTAACCTCGTAATTGCAAACAATTACATAAATTTATATGCATATTAAATACCGTTAAATAAAGTGAAAAATTTACAAACATTATAAACACTATAGCCTAGGCTACTTTAGTTACCCTCAAAACAAATTCTTTAAATTTAACAGTATTCAGTACAGAACAAGAATGAAAAATAATATATATTAAACTATAAAATAAAAACACAAATTAGGCTATAGTGCAGAGGTCGGCAATAGGCGGCCCGCCAGCAATAATATCTGGCCCACACCCGCAGCCAGATTATTATATAGCGGCTGGTTCTGAAATAGATCTTCGTCTCGTGGTGCCGTGTAATATTATCACCGTGTCTACACTGGACGCGACTTTTTTCGCGTTGCGTCGCACCGCAACAGCTAAAAGCTGCCTACACTGTTACGCGACAAACCGACCATCGCAAAGCACTTGGACTACATCAGAAACAGAACGGGGAATCCGTTTACTGTCGGAAATGTGTTATGTCGCGTGACACGCGTCGCACCGCGCCGCATCCAGTGTAGTCAATATCATTGATTATAATGGGTTCTATTATCTTTTGACACGTCGCATCGCGCCACTCGCGTCCGGTGTACACACCAACTTTGCATTCATAAAACTAGGTAAGCACACATAGTTGTCTTTCCATTCTTCTTTGTATGCCCTATTTTCGCTGTCAACTTTCCTCTTCAGACTCTTTGATAGCACCATTTTCACACATATGTGTGTTTTAGCAAGGCGGTCTGTGTTGCAAGTTGGTGAATGAAGATACTTGCCAGGTCACTACTCTGCTTTATTCATTTATCCAGTGTAAAACCCGGACACCGCCACACAAATGTGGCTTTTTGTTAATGACTGTCATACTACAGGATTTAACACAGAGTAACAGCTCACTACCAGTTACAAAAGACACTGTAACAGTCTGTCACAGGCTATTCTAGTTGCATTTTTCATCAATTAATTTAAATTATCCTTTGACTACGTTCTGGCCCACCACCTAGTGGCGAAATTTTTTTTTGGCCCGATGCCAAACTTAATTGCCAACCCCTGCTATAGTGCATTCATTATAAACAACATACAAACAAGCCAAAATGAATTTATTTAAAGCGAAACTGAAACAGCATTGGGCTCACCTCTCTCATTCAGCAAAAAATCCAAACGTTTCCAATATTTGCCATTTGGTTGCTAAACTATTATTCATTATGTAAACAAGGCTTTGTACTTCACTCGTGTTCCAATATCCATGTAAAACAGCATCCAAACACGTGCAAAAATGTGTTTGGTTGGGTGCTGGGCACGTTGATTTTACAGCGGACCATTTAAATTGAGCAGTGTAACTTTTATGTTTGGTTGCCTGCATTTTAGTTTGATAAATGGCTTAAATGTCAAGTTAGAAACGCTAGAACTGATATGTTGTGTGTGCCCGTGTGAGGCGCCTGCCCTGCGTGATCAGTTGGATTTAATAAAATAAAGATACAAAGAAAACAAAGACAAGGCTTTAGAGTGTCACAAAAACGAGCGTAGTTTATAGCCTACCACTACTTGTCACACACTTTTTTCTTTTGTTAATCTGTTAAGTGAAATATATTTTGTGTAGTCATATTTAGTTTATTCCTTTTATATAGCTTAATATTATTCAGTTTTTCTCCATTCACAGAAGCGATGCATGTGCGTGATGTGATGTGTGAATCATCATGTTCTGTTTTTTATGCTGCTATTTGCGCATGTAAAGCTAAACCCCTTTGAAAAAAACATTTGTGGTATTTTTAATAGGTCACAAACACACATCTATTCTACATTCTAATCTTGTCGTTTAATGATTGGTGAAGCGTTGGTTGTCGGTCAGGAAAATAATCTACAGTAAATGAACAAAATACTCTCATTACAATTCTTCACCAGATTTACTATGCTGCACACTAGTCACAAGTTCAGGCTAACTTAAAAACTTGCGTACACGAGCTGAGACCTGCGTAGCCACCACTCACGACCATATTGATAAATGCCAAGTTTTGTGTGGAAACGACCATACGCCCAGTTTTCTGTCGCAAGGCCATTTCATAAATGAGGCCCATTCTGTGCAGTTGCTGTGTTCAGAATCGAAGAAAGCCACTGCGATAATGTCATTGGAGCTACTGAGTATAACTGTCATTTTTGCAGATATTTTAACATATCTATAAAAAAAAAAAAAATAATAATAATAATAATATTTGCAAATATTTGGTATATAGTCTCCTCCACTGACCAGTTCCATATGTAAAATGTATGTGAACACGCATCAAGGCACTGCATGTGCGCATCCGATTTCAAAAATAGTTGGATTCAAGGTGTTTTTTTGTTTGTTTGTTTCAGGTCTACACCACACCTACCAATACTATCAAAATTTTATCTGCACTGAGCTCAGATAGATCAGTTAAGGCATTTGCATGAAGGATTTTCAGTCCGATTCAGCCATCAGACCAATTGCTAACAGATTATTTAGTTTTATGTAAACATAGCTAATTACATTTATGAGGCATAACAGAGCTCTGGATAAAATGAAAATAAAAAGATGATTTCTATTGGTTACTACTATAATTATTTCTGTTAATAACAGCCATAACTGATAAAATGATTATCAGGAGTTGGCCTCTGAGAATAGTTACAAACTTGATCATTGTGAAACCAAATTTGCATGAAGACAGTTACATTTAAATGATAATCTACACTGAACGATATAAACTGCGTTAATTATCTGGATTCAGTCAAATTTACTGAATAGAAACTGCTGTTTGTGTGGCTGTCACTTGTATCTTTTTTTAAACAATGGGTAGTTCACTCCAGTATTTTTAGATGACATATATTGCAAAAAAAGATTAATAAAAAGGTTCATGTATTTTCAACATTCTCTGCCAAAACTCATATTTCTGACAGGCTCAAGCTATGCAGCGCCGCTCTGCTCTTATGGGTAGCGAGAATACTGTAACCTGGTAATATGGGTGCCAAAATAAATACACAAAACAGGACTAAGAGTGATGTAGCCATTATGTTCAAGCTTCTGGAAAATAAAAATCTGCTAGAACAGGAAGTAGATTCAAAGGCACTTTGTGCAGTCTTTCAACAGAAACATGATCAGACTTCCTCCTTCCTTACAACCCTTATAGTCTCTCTCATGTCTCTTCGTCTATCACTCACACAGAATGATGGAGAGGACAAACAGGGAAAGAAAGCAACAGCGAGAGAAGTGGAAAAGAGGAGAGTGGTACAATGGCTGCCTCTATGCCTGTACAGCCGCCAGGACATGAGGAGAGGAGGGAGGAGCGGAGGGTCTAACCAAAAGAGCAGTGTGGAAAGGCGAGAGAGAGAGAGAGAGAAAGTGAAAATGAGAGACAGCAGGCAGGATGAATAAGGCCTCCTCAGCCCATCTCCACCAGGCTCAGCCGCACAAGGACAAGCCTGTGCCTCAGAAGGGCGAGAAAACCAACACCACACACCTCGAACGATCTGCATCAGAGCCCTTATTGTACACACCAGTTTTCCCAGGATACCCTACACCCCCTGAAGCAGGACTAATGGATATTCCTGCTATCTTTTCCTCTCTTAGCTCACTCTCTGGAGACTATACCTCTACCTGAACCACACTTTACAAAGATCACAAAGGACCATTAGAGGAAAAAGACCCCTGCGCCAGGCACAACTGGTGTATAGATGTGTGTAGGGCTGCCCTTAACTAAAGATTTTTCTAGTCGACTAGTAGTCGTTCATTTAAGCGATTAGTCGACTAATGGCATGTGTATATTAATAAGCCATATAAATCATAAAAATAATTGCCATATTTTATATATATATTATATATATATATATATATAGCCTAATCAGAAATCAAGTGCATGCATAAGGCTTGCCACAGCGCACCAGCAAAAGTAATGATTATGAATGCGTCTTAAAAAAAAAACAGCAAGGAGACTGTCTAAAATTTGAATAATTTATTGATAACGTATTCTGTGTTTTCGGCTGCAGAGATTAAGTCGACAATGCTGACTCGTCATCTCCGCAGTAGTGAAAGCACCTATATGCATGTTCATATGGATTACATAATCTGAGAATATTTGTTTTCCACTTGAATTGGTTGACAATCACTTGACATTTCAAGCTGTCTATAGATATTTTTCATATCTGTGAGGCAAGTATACACTGATTTTTTTTTTTTTTGCCACGCTCAAGTTCACAGAGAAAGCGCATCCTGTGTGTTTTCTTTATTTTACAAAGGCATAACGTTTTTCTGTTATTGTGAGTTTACACAAAAGTAGACCCTTTCAAATGATGTATTACTCTTATCTGTATGACCAAAAATGACAGAGTAGAAGTTGTTTCTGCTGTTATCAGAAAAAAAAGCAAGCGATCGCGCCTCCACGTCTTGAAGTAAGCGCGCTAATACTTCAGCTTCCACACTCCTCACAAACACTTGGATATGTGCCTAACAATAGCGCACATTTATTTATCTAGGTTAACGTTAGAGCAAGCAGCAATGTAAAGTTGTTTTAAATGATAAGCCATATTTGAGGTTAAAGGATGATGGCGACCGTGTGGATTCCCTGCCCGACATACTGTAATTACCACAAGGACCTGCCATTAACGATCTGTCCCTCACGGACTGCCTGACTTCACCACAAAGCTTGTTTTTTTTTCTGCAACTAACCGACTAATACAATTTTTGGTCGACTAAGCCTCTTCTAGTCAACTAATGATTAGTTGAATATTAGGGGGCAGCCCCGTGTGTATACATGAGTATGAATGTAACAGACAGTGTTGTGGACTAAAAGTAGAGACGCTATCAAGTTTTTCCAGTAGAGTGACAGTAGCCAAGTTGTTTAAAGTGAATTTAGGCATTACATTAAAATGTAAAGTATAAAAAACATTTTGAGATTTGCTAAAGAACACATTTAACAGGGTTGATAAATTATGAGTGTAAATTATGGTGCCAAGGTCAGAAATTAACTTTTCCATCAAGGGGCAATATTTGATTTCCAGGGGCATTTTTACCTAAGGGCAATTTGTAGAATTACCTTAATATACAGTATATGCATGTTGTTTTTTATGTCAAATACTTGTATTTATTCAATTAATTCGATTAATCAGAATGCTGTAGATTGTTGCCAATAAAATTATCACCAAAAGTCATCTTTACACTGCAAAGGATGTATAGAAGCTGCATCTGATATGGCATGTTCATTCACACAGACTGCTTAATGCTGCTCAAAAGTAGCATACAACAATTTCACTTTAATGAGCTTAAATACAGTAGCTTCAGTGTATTTGTTATTAGCTCATACTGTAGCTAACTTTTACAGAAAGGTAGCTGGACTGTAGAATTTAGCTTGTAACTTGTCAAGCTATAGGTTTTTGTCAGACATAGTAGTTTAGGTTGATCCAAACACCTGATGAATAATTTAAACTTAATTAACACTTAATGTTGTCACAATTTCCTGGTTAAATATTACATACATTGGTGTTAATTTAAATAACCTGGTTGCAGTACGGCGAAATGAGACCTCGTCAGACTCACCAGCTCCTACGTGTCTGCTGAAATCGATGCTTATAAACGTATGTTCTATAAATAACAAGGCTTCGTTTTTGGCAGATATAATTACAGACTACAACCTGGACATTATGTGCTTAACAGAAACCTGGCATAAGGAATCAGATGGCCTTCTTTTTAATGAACTGACCCCAAACGGCTACGGATTATGTGATTCCCCGCGATCCTCTGGCAGAGGTGGTGGCATCATTGTACTGTATAAACATTCACAAAATCTGTGTCCGGTGGCTGTTCCTCAGTTTCAGTCTTTTAAAAGTCTTGTTCTGAGTATTTGTGCACCGATATCTACTGTTATAGCAACTATCTACAGGCCTCCAAAGAGAAATAAGGATTTTACAACAGATTTTGCTGATATGCTATCTGTGTTGATCCTTAAATTCGAGAGAGTCCTCATTGTGGGGGATTTTAACATTCACATGGACAATATTGACTGTTCAACCACAAGAGATTTTGCATCGTTATTGGAGTGCTTCGAGCTACATCAACTCGTGGATTCTCCCACTCACAATAAAGGCCACATTTTATCATCAGATTGTGGACTACTATCTGAGGAGTTGAATGACAAAAGTAACTGGCTTATACTCGATTTTATCTACTGGTTTGGACAGATTTGCTCCCTTAAAGTCTCGATCTGTCTCATTTTTACGAAATGCACCCTGGTACACTGACGAACTACGATCCTACAAAGCTCATTGCCGTAAAATTGAGCGTAGATGGCGTATGTCTGGCTTAACTGTCCATCACCAGGCTTGGAAAGACAGTCTGGTTGAGTATAAGGGACAAATTGTATCTGCTAGGTCAGACTATTTCTCACAAATGATAACAAGTCAGCAAAACGACCCAAAGCAACTTTTTCCTTTCAATAAACAAACTCCTAAATAGGAATAATATGTCCAATGTGCCAGCTTCAGCTCATCTGTGCAACAGGTTTTTACAGTTCTTCAGCAGCAAGATTGAGGACATACGAAATCATATTGCCACTGTACAAGTGTCATCTGTTAACACATCGAATGGTTATGTATTTACTGGTGTTCCACTTTCCAACTTTCCTACTTTGGACTCATAGTCTCTGCGTAACATTGTCTCAAGTATGAAAGCAACCGCTTCTGTTGTTGACCCCATACCAACTAGTTTGTTTAAGTCATGTTTTAAATCTCTCTGTCCTGCTGTACTGAGTATAGTCAATGATTCTCTGAGTACTGGTGTGGTGCCAGCGGCACTTAAAATTGCTGCTGTTACCCCAGTACCAAAGACAAATAACGCTGATTTTGAGAACCTTAAAAACTTTCGACCCATCTCCAACCTTCCTTTTCTTTCTAAAATCTTAGAACAAGTTGTGGCTTCTCAATTAAGAGCTCACCTGACTGTTAAACTATTTGAGACCTTCAGTCTGGTTTAAGTAAGTTGCACAGTACTGAAACAGCACTGGTAACGGTTTTAAATGATTTATTAATTGCCTCAGATTCTGGTTATATATCTATATTGATTCTACTTGATCTTAGTGCAGCATTCGATACCATTGATCATTGTACGTTACTCTCACGTCTTGAGTATGTTTTTGGTGTTTCTGAGATTGCTCTGAACTGGTTCAAGTCTTATCTCTCTGACCGTAAACAATTTGTTGTACTGGGGGGTTCAAGATCTGAAGTCGGAGTTGTGAAATCAGGTGTTCCTCAAGGATCAATACTTGGTCCATTACTATTTAGTCTGTATATATTTCCCCTCGGTCAGCTTTTAAAGGTCGCTTGGCCTTAACTTTCATTTTTATGCTGATGACACACAGATATATGTACATTCAAAATCAGATGTAAATGTTGATATCTCTACTGTCTCAATGTATCTCTGAGGTAAAGAAGTGGATGTCTGAGAATTTTCTCTGCCTAAACAGTGATAAGACCGAAGTCATGCTTATTGGTTCACCACATCAGTTACGTAGAATGGAGCCGCCATCCTTACAGGTGGATGACTCCATTGTACAGTTTAAAGACAAATTAAAAAATCTGGGGGTGATATTTGATCCCGACCTAACGTTCGACTTACAGGTTAGAAACACTGTTAAAGTATCTTTCTTTCACCTCAGAAACATTGCCAGATTGCGCCCAATGTCAACTTTTACTGTGGCAGAAAAGCTAATGAACACATTTGTCTTTTCTTGCATTGACTATTGTAACTCCTTGTTGGCTGGAATTCCCAAGACTACTCTCAACAAATTACAGTTGGTACAAAATTCCGCTGCACGCATCTTGACGAGAACCAGTTCAAGAGAGCATATTATACCTATTCTTAAATCACTGCACTGGCTGCCAGTTAAATTCCATATTGATTTTAAAGTTTTATTTCTGACTTACAAAGCATTAAATAATTTGGCACCTCAATATTTGGCTGACCTATTGACACCCTACACCCCAGTTCGAGATCTTAGATCCGTCAATGCTGGTCTTTTAACCGTCCCTGTAACTCGCCTGAGATCTATGGGTGATAGGGCTTTTTCAAATCTTGCACCTAAACTCTGGAATTTCTTGCCTGTAGAGATACGAAATGCAGAATCCTTGCACATTTTAAAATCCAGTTTAAAAACATTCTTTTTTAGGGAAGATTTTATGTAATTTTATTTTGTTAAGTTGCTTTTAGTTGTATTTTTGAAATTGTTGTTATATTCTGTTGTGATTTTATGTTCTTATGTACAGCGCTTTGAGAAGCTGCTTTTAAAGGCGCTATATAAAATAAAGTTATTATTATTATTACATAGAAAAGAGAAACCAAATACAATTCTATTTTGTATTTTTACATGAACTATGCAATTAATGGTCCATTTATTAAAACAATGTATAAATCTCAAGTTAGTGTTTTATGCATTTTTATTCCAAAATAATAACTAAGGCAGTAACAATTTTAATAATATATTTGATTTGTGAACTGATGTTCAGCTGTTCTTTTCAACTTATTTTCATGAGTCATCAAGCTCGGTAAACACTGGTCACAGACACGAAGATGCACCTTCAATTTCACCAAGCTGATTGCTCACTGAAATCCCCTACACAGCCATAATGTTTTTTTTAAAGTGACTTAAAGCGGGGATATCTAAGTTGTTTACTTACTTTTTAATTAGTTTTCCCATTAACGGCATAATTTTGTTCATTCTGAGTGATTTGCGGATGCACACAAAAAAAGGGGTGGGATTTATCGCACAAACCAATCAAATCCAATCATAGTGTGATCACGTAACTTTCCCCCATTCATTCTCAATTACCCCCACCGGTAACACTTCAGTATAGAGAACACATATAAACTATTAACTACGACTTTTCCCTCAATAAACTCCTAATTTACTGCTTATTAATAGTTAGTATGGTAGTTGTTAAGTTTAGGTATTGGGTAGGATTAAGAATGTAGAACAAGGTCATGCAGAATAAGGCATTAATATGTGCTTAATAAGTACTAATAAATAGCCAATAATCTAGTAATATGCATGCTAATAAGCAACTAGTTAAAACTAGTTGCTAATAAGCAACTAGTTAAATCCACTGCACGGTTTAGGGGGTCTGTTAAAACTCAATGTGCTCAGGGGAGGCAAGAGAGACACTGCCTCTTGCTGTAACTTTACCTGCGGGTGTCACTGTTGGACAGTGTTACTTTATTAAAAGGTGTACAAATCACTCGTTTTTCTATCACATTTTGTAATATTTGTGTTCTTTTTTTTTTTTGTATTATGGATTATTTCCTCATCCAATTTTTTGAGGAGGCACTGCCTCCCTTGCCTCCTTGGAGGAAACGCCCCTGCTAAAAACATGTACTTGTAAGTACAGAGAAAGAAAAACTCATTCTGTGCACAATGTGTTTTCCATTAATTTCTACAGCCAAACCGCACAAAATGGAGGAACTCTTTGCAGCAATCATGCCACACAATTCCAAAATAATTTGTGAAAGCTCTCGGAAAGGGCACCGCACACACACACAAACACACTCGCGGCACATCCTTACAAAGACATCATGCCAAGACTCTCCATGTTAAATGCTGGAGCAAACTAAGAGTAGAAGAATGCAAGTGTTCCCTGAAGAAGAAGAGAGGAAGGAGTAGGACTGAAGGGATTCCAGTTTGAGGATGAAAAACGAGGAGAGAGCTTGAACGGATCTTAAAATTCCAGTAGAAATATGTGAGGCAAAGATCCTAACCCTCTCTGGCATCAAAGTGCCTTTTGAGATCTAACAAATACCACAATTATACCAGAGTCCCCCACAACAGACCCTCATGACAGATGAACATAAAAGACTCTGAGCCCACTGATAGTAAAGAGCAAGCAGACTGTTTATGTGCATGTTTGCGTGTCCAGAGTTTCTGACCACAGACATGGCAGCAAATCAACCCTACTGCTACACCTCATTGGCTGCTTCCTTGTTCCTGCCTTTCAGCATCATTTAATCCAGAATTTCCCTTATATATCTAATCCATTGTTTGTCATAGCTAACGCCAGCCTTTCATCTCTCCACTAAAACTGCATGCTCTAGCAAAACAATCTAAAAAACAGATGCCGCTATACTCTGTAACACGTTATGAGAGAGCCTGAGAAAGAATAAAGAATGAGAAAAATGTTTTGATTGTGCAGAGAGAGATTGAGGGCTCTGAACAGAAGGTGACGACCCTAATTTGGACTGGAATGGTGTCGGCAGTAAATTAATATGGTTAACTGGATGGCTGGCTTGGATTTATTGGAAGGCCTAAAGCTGGATGTCTGTGGGTCAAAATAATGGCTGACATATTTCATACTTTAACAGTGGCATGCAAGTAGGGTGTTTTGAACATGATGTTCAAGGCTCCGTCTACACCACACTCTCTCAGTAAGCACATGTGCATTGGTGGGATGTCTGTGAGAGAATGTATGATTAGGGCTGCACAATTAGGCCAACAAAAATCCTATTGCAATTATTTTGTCATCTAATGTGGTTTGAATTGTAATATGATAAACCTCTCATATTGCCGATATCTAGTAATCCAAGAAAAATAGAAAAAAAAAAATGTACTGAAATAAGATGTGCAAAAACTACAAACTGAAAACCAATGCCTTTTTTCAAAATCAACAACAACAACAAAAACACGTTACGGTTTACAGGTGTTTACACCTGTAAAAAAAAAAAAAAAAAAAAAAAAAAAAAAAAAACAGATAAAACAAAAACACACCACCAAAACAAAACAACCAAAAACAAAACATACCAGTTCTCCTTGCATTTATATTCAGTGTTTTGTAGTACTCAAGTTCGGACAAGCCTGGACTTAAGCTGCATCCAAAATCGAATATTTCCCTAATATATTGTGCGAAAAACAGTACGCCAACAGCGTAGAATGTCCGAATACAGTTAGAAAACAGTAGGCGAAAAGTACCTGGATGGCTTACTACTTCTGCCTGTGAAGTGCTTATTCAATTGACACTTAAATATCCAATGAGGTCACAGGAGAGGATTTGTGAATGGCGGTAAAGCGACAACTGTCTGACGCAGTAGATCACATGACAATGACAACATGGCCGATATGCCATTTTGGAAGCATCGTCAGACTCAAGTCCAAGACCATATTTTCAGGAGCATCGACCTGGACTCAGACTCGAATGAGTTGTCTTGACTAGTCAAAAAAATATGATCTTGGACTCCTAGACCTTAACATGAACAAAAATCTTTTTTTTTTTTTTTTTTTTTTGTGTCCACTTCAATTGCTATAGTTATGTTTACACTGCTTTGCTTTTGGAACTCAAATCCTTCACTTCCACGCATTAAACCGCTGGTATGAAAAACTTATGAAAGCCATATCACCATGTTTAGTTTTATTTTGATTAGTGTTGTTTGTAAAAACATCTTAAGAAGAGCAGATTCACATACATTCTAAAATCAGTAATATTGAAAAAATCTGTTGAGTGTCTTTCTAATATTTAACAGTGACTAGTGTGTCCAGATGAAAACTCATAGATTAGACATCTTGGCAACACATGCATGCTATCAGGACTGTAAACGTCCAAATGAGATAACCATCCCCTCTGAACTACAAGAAAACAGGACAAGAAAATTACAGATTTTTAATTTTTGGACAAACTATTCCTAATTCTCATTCTTTCTCCCTGCCTAGTTTTGCATGGACATTTTCACAGCACAACGAATCTATATTGAGAATTTCTGTTGACAAAGGCCAGTGCTCAGAGTCACTATCATCATGCTGACTTCTCCCAGACCTCCCATGAGCTTCGTTTAGAAGCATTAAAACGGTCGTCTTTAAAAGGACCAAGCATTTCTGACAGGGGAATTGGGATGTTATTGAGTTTAATAAGCCGTGTCATGAATGTGTGTTTATTTAACATCTACAGCACTGATAAAATGACTGGAATGTCTTCAACCATCAAAGGTCCTGGCTGTTTTTTCCTGCTCTGACATCTGCCTAGTAGAAACTTCTGTGGGACTGAGCCTGTTACTAAATAGCTGACATATCTCGCAGTAACTTTCCCACAACTTTATTTGCACAATTTTAGTTTTTGGGACAGGCTCAGGAACTCTTTCCCTTCAGATTATTGCCCGTTCTCCAATTTTTATATATATCCCCCAAGATCCTAAAGAGTCTGTACATCAGTGTAGCAGATAATAGTGGAGCAGCACTAATAAGTACAATAACTCATACGATAAAGATCTCATGGGCAGTGCACTACTTATGATGCTAATAAACCCGAGGTTAAAAGAAGCTACAAGAAAGGTAAACCACATTGTTTCAATGTTCTAGATTAACCATTTCCAGGTTGTGCTCCCAAGAACATCAGCATGGTGAGGTGACCTTTTCAAGTTTATGTATTCAACGCCCACTATGAAAATATTGGAAATGCTAACCCTTTTATTGCAAACGGTATTTACGGATGGAAACCATAATCTCACTTCCTGAGTGTGCGATCCTGGAGCTTGTTGTGAAGATGCATTTCAGTTAAATTGTGCCACTGAAACCCTGCTTTTCCCATGAAGTCATATATAGGCAGCGACTAAAGGGATTTATGGGCCGCATTTCAGGAGAAGAGCAAAGCAATCCTATTCCGTGAGAAGACTCAATGTACCATGTACTACGAACATGAACACACATGGAAGCCCCTCAGAAGCATTATGCAGAACTAACATCAATGTTCCGCTGCTGATCCCAACAACATTGAGACTTACCAGACCTCATCTCACCAACTTCACTTGCTCATTTTTGACAACTTGTAATACATCCAGTACTAATTCACATGAAGTATAAAAATTTAATACGAACTGAAAAATAAACTTTAAGCATTCATATACATTAATAGGGCCCTATGAAATAAGTTTTATTTTTTCCCCCATATTCATTTTTTTTCCTCATTTTTATGACTGGATTTTGCAAATCCGTTCATGTTTTACATAATTCATATGGCCCTATATAAACAATTTAGCATCCTAGAAAAGATTATATTGATGACTCATCTTGTTCATATGGGCAAATGCACATTTTTGTTCAATAAAATAGACTTCAGAATGAGAACGTCACATCCTCCTAAATGTATATGTCAAAAGCAAAGAGCAATAGACCAATGTGTCTTTGGTTGCACTAGTTTTGGTGGACTGTGAGTTAAGCTAAAGGCTATTAGCTTATAAAACAAAATAGTTCAAAATCTTGTCATGTTGTGTTTCTTTAGGACATTGTGTTATTGTCTTTTTAACATCTGACTGAAACTGGTACAAGTAGAACCCTGTTTTTCACAACCTAAGACATCCTGCAATCAGTGTTCCAGATCTCTCCTCACTTGTGTGAAGGCTACTGGCTATTTAAAAAAAGAACAGGCCCTTCAGAATGTCCTGCCCTGACTTTCTGTTTCTATTTCAATAGGACATAAATCAACACAAAAGAATACTTGTCAAACCACTTCATGGAAACATTATTGGTTCATTTGTTTATCTGTCATTTGTTCTTCAGGTTTATATAAAAGAGTTCAGAGAGTGACTGTACCTGAGAGAGGGGTCGGGAGAGTCTGTGACTATGTACGTTCTTCTCCTCTGAGGACCAGGAATGGAGCTGCAGGCTGAAAAACAAAGAAATATTTAGCTTAAGTACACCCTACAAAGACCATGGAACATTTCTGAACTTGTGTTGAATAAGCAAATTTTGAAGCAAACTACAGTTGACATGAAATGGGTTGCAGTTACATGATCTTTATTTAAACAACTCAGAAGGCAAGTAGAAATGGACCAAAGAACACAACAGAAGTAAACAAAAGAATGTGAAAATACACAGATGTGTCAGAGGAAAATCATGAACCACAGGCACTTACCACTACCATAACTATTGTATAAAATACACTACCATTCAATAGTTTGGGGTCACTAAGATTTTTTTTTTTTTTTTTTTTGAAGAATAATACTTTTAATAATATTTTTATTCAGAAAAATATTCTATTCAGCAAGGACACATTAAATTTATCAAAAGTGACATTAATAATGTTACAAAAGATTTCTATTTCAAATAAATGTTTTCTTTTTTTACTTACTATTAATTTAAGAATTCTGAAATTGCAGGCACAACCATTTTCAACATTGTTAACAATAAGAGTATGAGATCATTGAGCTCACTAGCCATATGGATCACTTTGATCATACTTCTATGTTTTTTTTTTGTTTTTTTGTAATTTTGGAGCCTGCTCTAGTGCACTTGCAAATTAAGTAAATTTTAAGTAAAATGTACCTTTTGTGTTAGAAGAAAATAAGTAATACACATTTAAAAGAACATCATGAGGGTGAGCAAATGACAGAATGCTCATTTTTGGGTGACTACCCCATTAACTGTAGCCTTGTAACGACAGAATTAAACACCATTTAAAAAAAAAATAATAATAATCATACAGCGTTAATTGTAATATACAACAATGCTCTTATTGGCCGGGTGATATCAAAAGCAACAAGTTATTGTCTCAACACCATGCTGTGCTGTAATGCAGGCGTCTGCCTGATTAATCCATAATTTATTAATGTAGTTCATAATCCATCACTAAATCCAATCAAATGAGCTTCATCAGCAGTGACTTGTGGAATGTGCTGCAGTCTATCAGAGGTCAGATATTTACAGTGTTAAGTGTGAGGAGAACAGGTAAAGAGGGCTTTGCCTCTCTCTCTCTCTCTCTGTCTGTGTGTGTGTATGTGTGTGAGGGCTTCAGGAAACAGACAAGCAAACATTTCACCTGCACTCAAGCACTGAACTATGACCTATTCATCAACCATGTGCAGATTCCTCTACTGGAGACCTGGTACCCAAAAAAAAAAAAGATCTCCACAGTGAAATTCTTGAGTAACCCGAGGCATCTTAAAGGGGTAGTTCGCTCAAAAATGAAAATTCTGTCATTAATTACTCACCCTCATGTCGTTCCAAACCCGTAAGACCTTCATTCATTTTCGGAACACAAATTAGGATATTTTTGATGAAATTGCTGTTTTCCATAGACAGCAATTTAATTACCACTGTCAAGGCCCAGAAAGGTACTAAAGACATCGTTAAAATAGTCCATGTGACTATAGTGATTCAACCTTACTGAGCCTGGCGTTCGGACGTAAACACAGAAGCGCTGCACTGTGTGTACAACGTCAACTGCGTAAGAGACAGAAAGGGAAGAGAAGAGATTGTTGAATAAAGTCCTTATTTTAGTTTTGTTTTTGCGCACAAAAAGTATTCTCGTCACTTCATAAAATTAAGGTTGAACCACTGTAGTCACATGGACTATTTTAACGATGTCTTTAGTACCTTTCTGGGCCTTGACAGTGGTAATTAAATTGCCGTCTATGGAGAAGTCAGAGCTCTCAGATTTCATAAAAAATATCTTAATTATAACTAAACTAAATATCTTATAACTATAACTAAATAGCTTAAAAATAACGACTTTATTCAGCAATTTCCTTCTCTTCCGTGTCATTCTCTTACACTGTTTACGTTGTATAGACACAGTGCAGTGCTTCCAGGTTCTACGTCAGAACGCTGACTCATTATTGGCTGGCTCCTGCGTCAGCATCACACGCATGTGTCGTGCTGCTCACGTGAAAAGTGTCGGCCAATAATGAGCCGGCATTCAGACATAAAACACGGAAGCCTGCACTGTGTCTACTACATCAACAGCGTAGGAGACTGACATGGAAGAGAAGAAATTGTGAAAAAAAAAGTTATTTGTTATAACTTTATAGTTATAAAAGTTATAAAAGTTATAACTGTACCGCTCGGGTCAGATCGGGTTAAACGTTCTTGGGTACGGGCTGGGTTCGGGCTTCAGATTAAAGCCCGTGCAGACCTCTAGTCAGTTCCTCACTGTAATTTAACGTATGGCTTCAGAAGACTTGGAATAATAATAATAATAATAATAATAATAATAATAATAATAATAATAATAATAATAATAATAAGTAGGTCATTTGGCCCACTTTTATTGTGTTCCTGGAGCACGTAATAAATGCATGTAATAAAGCAGCTTGTACATTCTTCTAAATATCTCTTTTTGTTTTCAACAGAAGAAAAAAAATAATTTGCTGAAGGGCTTAATATCAACTAATTTTAGTCATCCAATCTACTCTAAATGAATGGATGGTATTTTCTTAGCAAACACTTATAAGCACTTAGCAAACACTGTTATAGAAATACTCTCTGTTTGTACAGCTGATCATTTGAAGTAATTAAGTAATTAAAGGTACAGTATAAAGCATCAATCATGAAAACATCAGCTGTGTGCTGGAACACAATTCCCTAGAATCTTCATGGAACATTAATCCTAATGGAGTCTGCATTACGCATGTAATGAAAAGGCCCTTATATGGCTTCTACAGTGCTGTCCTTTACATTATCAATAATACTAAAGGACCACAGAAAGAAAAAAGCCTGCTTATTTAAATGTCCATTAGTGGGTCAAAGTACAATACTAAAACCCTATGCAAGTATGTAAACGCAATGTTTGATCAAAGCATTTCCAGCAAACAATCCTGTATAAAACAATCCACCTTGTTGCGTTACTGTGATAGTAGCAAACCTATCTCTACTAAAGTTGTGCAGTTGTACCTCTTATTAGTTGGAGTGATCCTGCCTCCTTTGCGGTCAGGGCTGGATGGCGGCTCGGGTGAATATGGGCCAGGTGACAGAGACGCTGGGCTGGAGATGGTGTACTCTCTGTAGTTCTGGTTCTCATCTCGACTCACCTGCACAGCCTCCTGCACAACCAGATGGAAAAAAAAACAGATCAGTAACAGATTCTCTGCTCTGGATCAAATAGTTTTGGCTGGCAAACACAGGATATGTTGATCACATGTAAATGTGTAGGGCTCAACAATAATGTTTCTGCTGGCCTGGTCAGCTAAATAAAACAAAGATTATTAAATTACATTTTACAAGAAAATACCATTTCAGTCTTTTTACTTCCAAATGTTACATTTAATTGAATGTGTTACTTAGTTTCTTTGTAATTAATTGAGAAATTTACTAGAAATTTCAAAATGAAAACACCAACCGGAGTGTCTACTATTTACTCTAGCTCCACCCACCAATGTCTGGTTGAGCCACTCAAGTTTTAAAAAAAAGACACGCAGAATTCAACGTCTTCAGTAGCGCAGCAATAGTGAGTAAGTCTCACAAACCTGGCTTTTAACGCGATCAACGCGGGTTCGAATCCGCCTTTTGCCGAGCTCGCATTTATTTTTAATACAAATGAAAATGTTGTGGAAAAAACTGCGAATGAGTGTTTAATAATATTAAAAGTGTTTATTGGGTAGGGTTAGGGGAAGGTGTAGGGAGGGTTTTTATTCTCCCAATAAGGCAGCATCCATTTAATAATTTTAATAAATATAATCATTTACAGTCTATGATATTATTGCATCCTGTTAATGTACAAAAATACTGAGGTGCAAATAGTATCTGCCAATATAAAGTATAGATAGCATCTAATTACTATTTACTCTTATTGTAAAGAACTGATACTTTTACATGGTGTAAATAGAATCTATCGCTATTTTCACTTAGTGTAAATAGCATATCGCTAAGAAAGTATGCTATTTTCACTTAGGCCCCATTTACACTGCATGGTTCAAGTGACCCAATTCTGATTTTTTCCTCCCATGTGGCACAGATCGGATATGAGCTACGACCGTGCAAGCAGGAAAAAAGCGCATGGATTCCGATATTCACAGATCGGTTTCAGACCTCATTCATATGTGGAAATAAATCAGATGTGAATCGGATACGTGCGTTTGCGCCTGCCATGTAAGAGGACAGATCGGATATTACCCTGTAAATGCGACTCCTGCATCATTGAAAAGTGAGGTTTTTTTTTTTACATTTCGCGGTACAGACATACCTATAACAAACTAAACATCTCTAGATTCTACCCATTCGTTCCATTGAAACCACAAAATAAAAAGCACACAGACTTGTACCTGCCCTTGATATACAATCACTGGTGAATGCATTTGGTTTTAATAAGTAAAAAAAACCTAGTATACGACAGCGGATTCGAGTCCAGAAGCTGTGACATTTAACAAATATCTACCTGAGTATTATTCCACTTGCACGCTTCCAGCGGTGGAGAATGTATTATTTTGATGTACAGATGTAACTATTGCATTAAAAAGGTTTCTATATGAATTCCATGTCAATAAATTAAACTCGATGTACTATTGAAATGGATTTGTGATGTCATATGCATTATTTTTGGTTCGTTTCGCCAAGTGCAGTGTAAAATGCAGACATCGGATGCAGGTCACTTTTAAAACAAATGTAAGCACGTCGTCCAAAAAAAAAAAAAAAAAAAAAAAAAAAAAAAAATTCAGATATGGTCAAAAGATCGGATCTGTGCATTAAGACTTGCAGTGTAAATGCAGCCTTGGTGCAAATAGTCGCTGCCTTTTTTTTTTTTTTTTTCCAATGTAGTAATTCAGATTGGTACTTACCCTGTTAACATTTTCATTGGCCTCACAATCAATCAATCAATATTATATAATGTTTGTATATGTATGGAAATGTATATAACAAATGATTAGATTTTGGAAATTATAACTGAAAATCATACAGCTACTGTATAAATATAACTCCTTTTCAAATTTCTTTTGAAAAATGGCATAAACTACATGACTGTTTAATTTTTTATAATTTTCAGATCATTCTGAGGCCTCAAAGAATGTCACACAATATTCTTATTTTTATTCTAATTTCTGGAACTTTGTGACATTTAAATCAGAAGTATTTGCAGTGACAATTTTTAATACAATCACAGAAAATCAAACTAAGTTTACAATGAGTTTACATCTCTAGCCCTAAGCTGTGAGGCCTTGCTTACTGTTAAACCCTCATGTGTGCCTTCTTCACAAGGTCTTTCCTTCACAAGTTCTCACACGGTCGTACGGAAGGACTACAAGACTTATGGGGCTCACAATCCTTCCGATCATAGTATCGGTTACAACAGAGACCCGTCAGCAGTCCCTTTAGCATCTAAAAGACAGGAACTCTGTCTGATTTATAATATTCCAAGATCCTTTTGCATATTATGGATGCAGACATGCAGAATTACTGCCATAAAGAAATGAAAAAGAGGGAAAAAATGGACTCAAATGTCTTATTTGAGCTCAACCTGACAAACTATAAATCTCTGATAAGCAGACAGTGGTCCATCTTCTCTTAATGGATACCAGGCGTGCTCTAGCACTGCAAAACTGAGCAAACCAAACACTAAACCTTGGGTTAACGCTTTAGTATACACTACCGTTCTCACCAAGGCTGCATTTATTTGATCAAAAATATAGTAAAAACAGTGATACAGTATATTGTGTAATAGTATTACAAATTATTCAAGCTGATGGGCTTGAAAATATATTTCTCTACAAAAAGGGGGCCTGGCAGAAAAAAGTTTGGAAACCACTGGTATAAATGCAGCAAATAATATAAAAGACAAGGGCATAAACAAATATTCAAAATTAGGGTCAACAAATTTAAAAATTTAAAAACTAAAAAAGCGAACAAATCTGTGACTGAAGAACAATTACATTTAAATAAAAATATCATGTATTAATTCTTTTAGCCACTCCTCTCCCTCTTACAGTCTCTGATCATAAAAGCACAGTCCCTTTGCATGTGTCAAAAATCAAATGTTAAAAGGGATAGTTCATCCAAAAATGACAAATGTAAATGATTCTGTTATTTACTCATCCTCATGTTGTTTCAAACCTGTACGACTTTCTTCTGCAGACTTTCTTCTGAAGAATGTTGGTAACCCTTTGACTTTTTTTGGGTCCCTTTTGATTTCCATTGTACAGACACACACACAAAACTATCTCTCAAAATACCTTCTTTTACCATATGTTCCACAGAAGAAAGTCAGTCATACAGGTTTGGAATGACATGAGGTTGAGTAAATGACAGAATTTACAATTGAGTAACCAAACCCTTTGATATTTGCTTTTTTACTGACCTGGAAGCGGCCAACCAGTTGCTCTGTGATTCCATTGGTCTGACCAGGAGTAGGAGGAGCAGGTCTGTGTGGAAAGATTTAAACATTAATACAAGGCATTTTATTTTAGTATGAAATGTTGTTTAGTGTTGTAAAACTTCCTCAAAATCTGTAACTTTAGTGCACTGTTAATCTGGGTCACTTTCTTTGAGCATGGCTTTATGAGTAAGATTCTGGACAAATTTGTCAAACCAGGAGACGCAAGCATGTTTTAGAAGTTAGATACAGTATGTTACTTTGATAAAGTAGCTGGATAAACTCTAAAATCTCAAGTTATCCTGAGACCTTTTCAGATACCAAGTAAATCTGACACAGGCTGACAGAAAGAGCCACATTGGAATCCCCTCAATACTGCCTTTCCTCAAGAATTAAAAGGTAGTGACATATTCTTCCTCATCTGGAAGTGCAGATACTGGTACATTTAACAAAATGCAGAAGGCTGAACGAGCATGAATACAAGTTGATGAAATTCAACAGAGAAAAGACAACACAGACTTGTTTAAATACATTAGCAGAACTCCTGACCAGGAAGCACCACATGTCTGAAAAAGTTTATTTATCTTAAAATTAATCCCTGGCATATGTTCGCTACAGAAAGCTCTTTATAGCCTCATGAGCAAGGAACACCACACAAGGGTCTGATTCAGAGCTGGCACTCTACAGTACATCTTCAGAAACCAGTCAAACCCAAGAAGGCTTTCTTTATTTCTCATGAAGCCAAGATCTGTTTTGGGAAAGTTTTATTATTTTATTTCTTGAAAATTCTGTTATATAAACACCCACTGCACTTTTATTCCTTCACTCTGCCATAGTTAGCTGAAAAGAAAAGAAAAAGCTAATCAATTAAGAAAATAGATTCACTCTGGCCACAAATCTGGTTTATTTGTTGAACTATTTCCGCCTAAAACTAAATTTTAACTTTGGTCCAATGATGATTGACACTCCTGAAACCCACACTTCATTAGGACTGCTTTAAACAGTCAAAGTTGGTGCAGGCATAAAGAACTGGGAGTCTTTCCATTCCTGTTAATGAGATGTTTTACTGCAAGGCTTAGGCAGAGCATCCTCCTATCAATGCCAGTAAAAACAAGACATGAACAGCCCTGGTGGACACATACATTTTACTAAGCCTTTACCTTTTGCTGCTTCTACTTGCAATTGTTTTATCTCTCTTACTTTGTATCACTCAATTTCATCCTAATGTCATACTCCCTTTGATTTATTCTTTCCTCATAGGATTTTCGGTTTTCCCCTTCACCGTTCCTTCTGTCTCTGGCTCAAAGCTGCATGTGGTCTGTAGCTGAGCTTTGGAAGCATCTAAATGTAGAAATAGTGTTTTGATGCCTGTGGGGGTATTTTAAAGGGGACAAACTAAGAAATGCAACTTTTTGGAGAAGATAAGAGTCAGCTCTTATCTGTTAAAAATGCTTTAGATTAGATTACATTAGATTAAGCGATATCCTGATCAAGTTTTTTGTCCCCGATCCGATCCAAGTAGTTTGATACTGAGTATCTGCTGATACTGTGTCCTGACCCGATACTATGCTAGGTGCATTAAAGTTATATAATCAATCCAATGTATACAGGGACATACAGTTCATGTAAAATATGGGCATTTTGAACCAAGGTAGCCTTTTTGTTTAGCCCTTGAAACCCCCCTAATGGGCATTTATAAAATTGTTCCTCCATGAGGAATATCTCATGATCAACGCAATGGATTATGTTGACTTTGGACTCATTTAAATCGGGAGCATCCACCTTAAGTAATTATGTCCATGATCGGAGCATGTTTCAAGTTACGAGCGAAAAATGTCACGTGAAAGCAATATTTGCTTTTACTTAGCTATGTGCGCCTGTGGAGTTTTACGTGTCGTTAAAAAAAAAAAAAAAAAGAAAAAAAAAAAGCCCGAAACATCCTTTTATTATATTATATTATATTATGTTATGTTATGTTATGTTATGTTATATTATATTATATTATATTATCAGGGCTGGGACAATACATCGAATCTCGATTCACGATACAAAGAATCTGGAGTGATTCTGATATTTTCCGATGTATTGCGATTCTCTCTCGAATCGATTCTGAGCTTAGTTTTTAACAGCAGATGGCACTACTACACTTGCTTTAGAAACACTCGTACACTGCCTGCATCCAGTTCCTTTACACACACCACTTTAGCCTAAAATAATCATTCATAATGTTCGAATTACAAATCTCGTGTCATAAAAGCATTTTGAGCCAAGATGCAAATATATTTAACCACTTACATGACTCAGCCGAACGCATGAGCGCTGTCCAGCAGTCTTCTTCGTGAGCGTTTGAGAGTGTGTGGTTAAAAACTAGCCTAGAGCGCCATCTGCTGTTAAAACTAAGCTCAGAATCGATTCAAGAGAGAAAATATCAGAATCGATCCAGATTAATTGTATCGATTGAGAATCGACATATTGTCCTAGCCCTATATTATATTATACACTCAAATACAACCTGAGGTCAATCTTATATTTGCTAAACTTAATTTTTTTATTTTCCCTGTTAAAAGACAGTGGTTTGATGACCAGAGACAGACAATCAAGGTGAGAACAGGTTGTCTGTACACAAAGCTCTGGCAGAATGGACATAAATGAGCACATACTCAAAAGCTTTTAAACCCTTGGTGTGAAGATGGAATTTTGGCATGAGTAGTGACATGCATTAAGGTCTAGAATCTAACCATGGAAACTTACTTTAACAATATAAGTAATTTAAAAAAATAGACTTTCATGTTAATTTAGCAGATTAATTTAAATATTTATGTTGTTAAATGATTCAAAGCTGAAAAAGTGTTTTATTAATGCATCATTGGTGTCACCAAACATAACTGCAAAAATTGTTTTCAAGCCGGTTTTCTGAACAATCCCCCATTTCTTAGTCAGCAAACAGATACTGTAGTCCTGAGCCAAAGTCTCAGCCAATGTCTGCAAATCCAATATTAGAGATTAAGTTTTTTTTTTCTTTTTTTTTTAAAGAGACAATTACTTTAAAATACTTACAGCCATCTGCTGGAAATTCAACCCAAAAAATGTTTTATTTATACCTTGTAGTAATGTTTATTTTTATTTTGAGATTATCCAAAGAACTACTAATTACTAACTACTAACTAACCAGATCATCCATAAGAAAAAACAACTGCTTCAACAGCACTGTAACACTGAAGTTAAATATAAGAGACTCTTGACTCTTGACTGAAGCTCTTGTAAAATACTGCACTGTGCTCATGCACACAAATCTGTGACAGCATGACTGCACATCAAACTGCCAAACTAAATGGTTTACATTATAATCAGCACAGTCTATCTAATCTACACTAGTTTCTGAATTTTTAAAATCACATCAAGGACATACTGCAATATAAATAGCACAATCTCTATTTGTTGACATACATCTACAGATACATACAGCGATACCAGCCCTATAATTCTGTGAAAGCTCAATACTGTTGAGTTGACAGACAAGAACAAATCAGAAAATAACAATCCTGTTCCAACTGCTTTCACTCTGGTCGATACTCAACACCTCACTCAAAGAACTTGAGGAAACGCCGTTTAAACAGAAAGGCATTTTTACACTTATGTCATTCAATTTTGTGCCCGTTTAGTCCTCAACAAGGTCATCGTCAAGGACTGCGTGTCAACATATGAGCCTCAGGTGAAAGTTTAGCATGACATTGCTGAAGAGGACTAAAACTGCTTGTCTTCTGATGCTCCTGTGCAAAGATCTTTGAAAGACAAATGCAGCATGGCTGATATCATGCATAAATTCCCAGCAACTTTTTTCCTTATTACAACATGATTTCTGGAGCAACTTCTTGTGACTTTTATTCTTTGGAAGATGTTGCATCAGAGCATCTTAATGCACTACATGTACTGCAGCATTCTGGTCATATTTTCAACTCACTAGAGATTAAATCATTACATAGAGTCTATATAAGAATGTCACAGAAAAATGTAGAGATAAAATAAGAAAAAAGGAGAGAAAAAAAAAAAAAAAACTATAAAACCACATGAGACAGACATCAAAGGGTCTTCACCAGCTGGAGAGTTATCGCAGGAGCCATTAATACTAGACTCTGTAACCCAAAGCCAAGAGTTATTCGTGACAGTAAAGCGATGAAGACCTCCTGACCAGTGTTGGGAGTAACTAACCAACACTAGCAACAATACTAACTTCATTTTTCAGTAGCATGAAAGTAGCTCAGATACTTTCAAAACAGTGTACAGTAGCTTTTGCGGACATACGGAAAAGTATGTCCACAAAAAAAATGGATCCCAATGGCGTTCAGGTCTGTTCTGTGCCAGTTTCAGTAGGTGTGCCGATAAACTGTCTGATTTGCATAAGGAAACACTTTTAAAACAGCTTAAGGAAACTCTCATTCATGCCAACAATTCTTCAAATTCTTCAAACTGGATTCAACACACAAGTCAACGTCCCTCCACTATTACATACTGCTGGCACATTTTTTGTGAGATGGATTGTTCAGAAAACTAAAAGGGCAAGTAGAGCAGGAAACTTCCATAACTCTGTATCTAAGTATTCTAATATGAACTTAGAGGGCAGACACACACCCTCTTCCTCCAATACTGTGGGCTACAGGAGATACACACACACACACAGCTAGTGCGCCATTGTCGACCCAGTGTTGTTTCTGGCCTGGTCAGAGACATGAGGTCAGAAGTGAAATATGTACTCACATGGACACAGGGCTCAAAGCGCATGTGTGTGAAAGAGCAAAAGGTCCATTTGTGGCCAGAACAGTGTTTACTGGTGCTGACATCTAAAGATGAGCAAAATTACAGACTTCAACTAGTCCGTAAGATTACTGGACAATCAGTCGACTAATCAATGTTAAAGTCCTGTATAATTAGACTGGTTTTTGGTTCATCTGACCCCAATTTGTTTTTGGGGCTGTTTATGTAAGACAAGCTCTTTATAGGAGCAGTGCAATCGTATGGAACAAATTTCTAGCTCCTTCAAACATTCAGTTGTTACTAAATTTCGACAAAGACAGTATATATACCAAGAGGGATCACTGATATTACTATGAATGGGAGAAAGTGCAATGTGCAATACAGCAGAATACGTCTTTCTAAATAAAAGAGCCAATCTGTTAAGTCATGACAGCACTGTAGCTGCTGTTAGAAGCTCTGGTTGGCATAGAAAAGTCAGTGTCCTGAGACGTGTGTTGGGGCTGGACATGCACACTAGCTGAACCATCCTGTAATATATATGATTTTTTAACTCTACTTGAGCACAAGAAATAACATTTATTGGAAAAATTAATGTCAGATTTTATTGTTGGATTACAATTAGGGCTGTCAAAATGAACATGTTAATTTTGCGATTTTTTCCCCCAGTTTAACGTGTTAAAAATATTTAACGCAATTAACACAGCAGCCGTTTTCTTTCTGTCATTCTTTGGCTGCGCTACAGTATATGATCACGTTATCATTCATTCAAGTGCTATTAAACCATTCAAGTACGATAAGTTGCAAAAAAAAAAAAAAAAAAAAAAATTCAAATCTGTACTTGTCTGTCTGTAAAGCAGCTCTCTGTAAACAAATACCTGAAACGCACACACAGAATGCCGCTTCAAACAGCGTGCCAGTGCCGCATTGAGCTCTCATTTGTGTTTGAACGGACAAATAGTGTACAGATTTTTGTCATGACTATTAACAAAGAAAAATGGCTATATCATTGTTGATCATTGTTTACTGTTTTCAGAGAGAATACTTCAACTAGTTAGCGCGGACTAGCATCTTAACATCCTATTACAATACAGATAGAGCTCCACTCTACTGTAATAATAAAAAAAGACATACAGACTAAGGGTGTACGTTACACAACATAACATAAAAAAAATTACGAATTTTGAACGATTGCTAGAAAATATAAGCATCAATTATTAATCATACTTACAGGTTGAGATTCAGAGGAGCAAGCTGGTCCAAATAAACTGGGCATTGATCCATATTTTAAGACCAAGCGTTTTGTGAATCCTGCTTAAACTCCCCGAGGTTTGAGAAGCAGTCGTCAGTAAAATGACGGGAACACAACAAAAGATTGTACTGCTGTGGTATTATGAAAAAATGAATTTTCCCTGGTGTCTGCGGCGCAATAAGTGGGTGGGCAATATGCTAATAGTTCGTTGTGACATCACAACGAAACGGCTTGGGATTCATTTTACAAACGACTTGTTTGATTGACTCTGAGTCGACTCTTACTTTTGAGAGACAATAACTTTATATACGGTGCACTTTCAGATTTAAAACTTTGCAGGACGTTTTTATTCACTTAGAGCTATGTTTCACACTACATGAAAGGTAATTTTCAAAAATCAATAATAAAAAAAATCAAATAATTCTTAAATCAAAGAACAACAGAGAAAGAAAAGCATTCACTGCTCTTGACTGAATAACTTTGGTAGCTTTAATAAGGATTAATTTATATTCAATTTATAATTTATGCAGTGAAGACTGTAGTATTTGGTTATTAAATTTCTGTATATTTACCTGTTAGACCTACCTGAAAATCTTAAAAGCACTGTTTACAAGGTTACATGGGTCAAAAACAATGAAAACAATAACTTTTTTGTGCATTTTAGCAGCGCAGGTAAAACCTGAACCAAATCTAGAAGAAAAAAAAAAAAAACCTTAGAGTTTGTGACATTTCATTGGGTTTATGTGAAGATTGTTTTACTTGTTTCACTTAAAAAGGTATATATTTTTAAAGCATATTAAAATGTTAAATTTGACAGCTTTCAATTATACTGTAATGTTGAATGGCTATAATCAATGGTTAAAATTGAGAAAACAAAATCCATTTAATAGATACATCAGCATCAGTACTGATATCAGTAATACTGGCCTTCATTCATAGTGCTCATAGTAAAAAGATTAAACAAATATTTAAAATATATAAAATATTTAAAATTTGTTTTTTCTACATTAATTTGGAGATTCAATGTGAAAGTATTACAATATAAAAACATTAAAAACTTTAATGTTAGAAGCGATTAATCGAGATTAATTACAGAAAATGTGTGATTAATTAATTTTTTTTTAGTCTATTTGACAGCACTAATTAAAATATTTTTTAAACGCGAGTTTGGCAAGCCATTTTTGAGATTTCATTATTTCCCCACACAAGTATAGAAGAGTTTTGAATGCCTAAAATAGCTGCCTGGAGGCACTGACAATATGGCCGCTGAGTGAACTGACTTTTGAGAGAAGCGATTTTGATTTTGATTTTTCTAAATTGAAATAAGTCACAACATTGTCATATTTCATGAACAGCCATCGCTGTCATTCTAGTCCAGTACTAATGCACTTGTACCAATTACTGACCAGCTGAGAAAGTATTGAAAGAAAAACAATGTAAATAAAGAAAATAAAGGGACCCTCACCTTTCTACGAGCAGTTGCAATTGTGTCGTGCAGCTCTTGATTTTGTTTTGTGCCTCTACGTTCAACATCTCGCCAGTATTGAGTCCATTAATCTCCATGATGATGTCACCGGGCTGAAGACAAGCCGTCTCTGCCTTACTGCCAGCATTCACCTTGGGACAGAAACATTCAACCAATTAAGACTCTGTCTCTTTAGTCTGAACAGCTATAGACGTGGCTTCAAAGTCTGTGACCGAATACGAATAAAACTATTAAATTATGGCTTGTTTTGGTTCAGTTCAGTTAAAACAAACAGAGCAATGTTTTAAATCAGGCCACAGACTTTTCACTTTTACAATATCAACCTACCAATGGACTTACTTATAGTGGTGTTATAGTTGGCAGAAATCTTAAACAACTATACAAGGACTGCTGTTGGTTGGGCAAAGCTTAATCCCCTCAAGACTCAATAGTCAATAAGGCCACAACCTCATTAGTAGGAGAAGAGGAAAGCAACACCTCAGCCTGACTCAAAACACCCATACAGCATGGCATAGAGAGGCCTTGCAGACTGCTAGTCAGCTGTTGTTGTTTTTGTTGTTGATGTTGATGTTAGCTGAAAGCAGAGGGGCAGAGGTGCCGTGTCTGAGGACCTGCTCGAGTGCCAATTAACTGTTGCTACAGAGACGCACAATGGAGCGTGTCTCATGTAATCAGAGTACGCCTCACTTCACGTAGGCGTGAATACACCAGTGGTGTAAAGTATTTGAGTAAATGTAATTAGTTACTGTAATCAAGAATAATTTTGGCTACTTTGTAATTTTACTGAGTATCAAAGATATTAGCAACTTACTCTCTACTTGACTACATTTTTGAAAAAGTATAAGTATATGTACTCTTTACTCCAATACATTTGTGATCAATAATGCAATTACTCTTTACATTTTGCAAGGCACCTAACTTTTTCTGAAGCAGTTTATTTCTGCTATAAAAGTGATATCACCATCTACAGGGCATTGAAGGTAGTATATCTTGTGCGTTTTGCTTTTCAACCAAACTTGAAAACAAGGCTACTTTATGCAAATGTGACTGCATTAGCAGGTAGTTGTGAATCGGAGGTGTTTCATATATCAGGCTAAAATGTCCAGTGCAAGTAGGCTTTGACTATTTAATTTTACTTAATATTATCTTATTTATCTGCTATATTGAAGAGATCTTTTTGAAGGATATTGGTTTACTTATGCCCTTTTTGAGCACTTGAGTGTTTGTAGATGTATAAGAGGCTGTTGTGTCGACCTTGATTTATTGCAATTTTGAGGTTCAGTTTTATTTTGATTTTAGAAAAATGTGATTGTCTCCTCACAAATTTTCACTGGCATGTCTCTTAGATGTAGAGGACCAGTGCATCTTTGAGCCTACATTGAATACGAGTAAAATACTGTTAAAATCTGATATTCTTAAAGGGATAGTTCACCCAAAAATGAAAATTCTGTCATCATTTACTCCCCCTCAAATAGTTCCAATCCTGTATGAATTTCTTTGTTCTGCTGAACACAGAGGAAGATATTTGGAAGAATGTCAGTAACCAAACAGATCTCACCCATTACTACCATAGTAGGAAAAATAAATATTGGGGCTGTTCAACGATAATCGTGATCATCGTGTCCAAAATAAGAGTCTGTGTTTACGTAATATACGTGTGTACGTAATATTGTTCTGTGTATAATTATGTTTATATATAAATAAACACACATTCATGTATACATTTAAGAAAAATATCTTTTATATAAAAAGAATTATATTTATATATAAATGTATAAAAGAGTAATTTATATATATATATATATATAGATATATATATATTATATATATATATATATATATATATATATATACACACACACACATACATACACACACACATATACACATGCATATATTTCTTAAATATATACATGTGTGTGTATTTATATATACATAATTACACACAGAACAAACACACATATATTGCGTAAACATATAACATACAGCCCTAATAAATACTATGGAAGTCAGTGGAGGGCGAGATCTGTTTGGTTACTGACATTCTTCCAAATATCTTCCTTTGTGTTCAGCAGAACAAAGAAATTCATACAGGTTTGGAACAACTTGAGGGTGAGTGAATGATGACAGAATTTTCATTTTTGGATGAACTATCCCTTTAAGACTTTTACTGAGGTATTTGAATTAGTGACTTGTAATGTGACATTTTCGCTGTAAGTTATCTGTACTTTTACTCAAGTATGGTTTTCAGTTACTCTTCACTGGTAAAAAAAAAGACCTGAGAAACAGATTACCCACATGCTTAACTGGAGAATTTGAATTATGCATTGACTGTCAGTGGTATCAAGTAGTTTTATAGATATATCTAGGTCAATTGGTAGTTTTCTGAGGTTTGTCTCATGCAACCCAAATTGCAATGGTGTCAAAACATGTGAAAAACTTGAGGAATCATGGAGAGTCAGGAAGGGTTAGTTCAGACAAAAACAATGTAAGGAGGGGAGCACAAGATTTGTGCCCATGCCAAACTCCTGCCACTACGCTCTGACCTGTCTCTCCAGAAGGCTCTTTGGAGCCCTCTTAAAAAACACCCCGTGCTGTTCTATTCTGTGTTTCTTACAACCCCTCTCAATACCAAAGGTCTCCTGCACTGCATTGACACCGTTAGGCTCTCATTTTCTTCACATATTGGCAGTCGAGGGCACAACACAGCTTAGAGGACTGAAACGGTTAAGTCTTTAAAGGGATAGTTCACCCAAAAAGGAATATTGCTTCAAGCAAGCATGTTTGAGCTTCTGTTTACCATATCTGATGTGCTATGGTATATGTATATATGTATATGCGCTGATCAATGTTTATGTGTGAATGAAAGTCTAAATTAAATCTGTTCATCATATAAGTCTCTTCAGAAGACAAGACCACCTTTTACGATGGCTCTATGAACTTTTTGAAGAGTTAGGTTATCTGGAATCTCTTAAGTTTCCTTAAAAATATCTTCAACTGTTTCAAAAATGAATGGAAAATCTTATAGGTTTGGAACAACAAGTTCAAATCCAATGAAATTCTGAATTACAGTGCAGATGTGACCAGAATCTGAAAGGAAAGGTTCCATTAGCTGCCTTTAATTAGAAACACTGTGGTGTATTTCTGGATCACAACATGGAACTAGTTTTTGTAAAAATGAACTTTGTTTTAGTTGAGGGGAACTGTTTTGGTTCAATTTGAAAATTGTCCCAAAGCCGAAAAACAAAAATAAATGGGTTCCAGACTAGGTGGCAGAAGTACAGCGGATTCTGAACTTCTCAAATGAAAAACAGTCTGTTAAAAATGCCCGAGTGTTGAAAGCTTGAACGCAAAAAAAAGCTAATTGATAAACCTGTTGTGAGAGACTCAGATTCACATAAAAGTGTGAACCCAATGGCTCATGTTGTGGCTAAACCTAACTCTTGCACACTGTAGCTAAAGTTGAAAATATTTTCTATTATTCTAAAAAGAGAATGGAGAATACTTGTAAGAAAAAAAAAAAAAAAACAATAGCTTGACCATCCGCAATGCAATACAATAACCAGGAACTTCCTCTTTAATCATACAGTTCTTGTTTGGTTGAAGTAGTCAAGGAGAGAGTGCATAACAGTTAGACACCAGTAAATAACTTAAAAAGCAAGATGTTATATTAAGCATTTAGGTACAAGGGTTCATTGCCTTAATCACTAATGCAAAAGGAGATGAGATGAGGAGAAGGAGATGAACCATGTTCTGGACTGGTTAACTGTGGTTAACAGATAAAAATTACCTTGGAAACGGTTATGGCCTTCTTGAAGTCTCGCCCTCCTGATATTCTGAATCCCCAGGGGGACGGGCCAATCAGATTCACTGTAAATGGCATCATGTGATCACAGGCTGCTACCCAATGCTCTCAGGAGTGCTGTGGGATGATAAAAAAAGAAGTGTGAGAAGAGAAAGGGTAAAAAAGTGGAAAACCAACAGATGCAGAGACTCAGTCAAGTTTAATTTGACAAAGCTGAAATGCCACAGATGTGTCTCATAGTTTCCACAACTCTGAGCCACTGGCTGCTGTTGAAAGGTAAATTGCCTTCACCTGTTCTTCAGAACACCTTTCATCCCATTCCACATGACTGCAGCTCAAATCCACCAACACTGTAGCAACCAAGAATCATAGAAAGGTGCCACATGACTGACATTCCTGGAGTAGCACCCATAAGGAGAGTGTGAAAGCACTCTAGAGTCAGTTTGAGTTTCTTAACCCAAAAATGCACAGTTTGATATTGTCTTCAATATTAATTATAAACCTTATTTAAAAAAAAAAAAAAAAAAAAAAAAAAAAAAACATTCCTTTTAGCTAGGGATGCACTGAAATTTCGGTGATTTTTTATTAGCGCTTTTTACTACTAGTTCCAGCACAAAATAAACATGGGTGAACACCAGAAGGTATGTTGAAAGATGCATTACCACTTACCGAAATGAATAGTCTCATTTAATCGCTCAATCAGTGTTTCAACCAGGGAAAGGCGACAATAAATCAGCTTCTAGGCTATACAATGTCACTTAAAGGATTAGTTCACTTTCAAATGAAAATGAAAATTAGCTCACCCTCAAGCCATCCTAGGTGTATATGACTTTCTTCTTTCTGATGAACACAATCAGAGATATATTAATAAATATCCTGACGCATCCTAGCTTTATAAATGACAGTGAACAGGGGTCACGAGCATGAGCTGAAGAAAGAGCTTCCATCCACATCCATCCATCATAAACATACTCCACACGGCTCCGGGGGGTTAATAAAAGCCTTCTGAAGTGAAGCGATGCGTTTGTGTAAAAAAAAAAAAAAAAATCATATTTAACCATATTTAACAAGTTATGAAGTAAAATATCTAGCTTCCACCAGACCGCCTTCCGTATTCTACTTACGAAGAAAGTGTAAAACTCTCGCAGTTCAAAAAGCTTAAGATACATCCTACGCCTTCCCTATTCAACTTACGGAAAAAGTGTAACTGACGCAAGCTAGATATTTTACTTTTATTACTTTTATTATTTTATTAGATAATTTTGCCTTTATTAATCCCCCAGAGCCGTGTGGAATATGTTTATGATGGATGGATGGATGTGGATGGAAGCACTTTCTTCAGCTCATACTCGTGACCCCTGTTCACTGCCATTATAAAGCTCAGATGCGTCAGGATATTTATTAAAATATCTTTCATCAGATAGAAGAAAGTCATATACACCTAGGATGGCTTGAGGGTGAGTAAAGTTTGGGGTAATTTTCATTTGACAGTAAACTAATCCTTTAACATTACATTTACATCAAGAAAGCTGTTCATAAACTCATTAGTTAGACAGCTGGATTTTGCTAATTAGGCTATATGCAGTAGATTACATATTCATAATATTTTTATTTTCATGACAGATTTATTCAAACATAGAATAAATAATGAAGACATCACTAACAGGTTATTACAGTTTATTGTTTAAATGTTTATATTTCACAACAGACTGGAGTAGAAACAATTCTGTTATAAAAAAGTTGATATAAAAACTGCCTTATGTGCAATTTAAATATTTGTACAACTCAGTTTTAGAGAATTGAGTGTTGTTGATTATTAAATAAGTTTGATTAATTTATTATTAATTTATTATTATTTTTCGGCCAAGTGCATCCTGAATTTTTGGTTTCGGTCCAGAATTTTTATTCCGGTGCAGCCCTGCTTTTAGCCATTTTCTTTTTCACTGAGGAGCCATAATTTTTAACAAGTAGTCTGACACAGCTGCAAAGAAGATTTAAAATGATAAAATAAGAAATAAAAAAATCCAGTTTAGAATTTGCGTTTTAAACAGATCATTAGATTTAAATAACTTATTCACAGACATGAATCACATGTCTACAGAGCTTAAAATATCTGACAACACACCTGATCTACTCAAATCAACAAAACTCGATGGCAAAATAACATTACAATCTTCGAAATGTTGGTACATATCAACAAAATAATATTGCAGCTACAGCAAACATTTATATTAAAAATTCAGCCAGACCTAGGGTTGATCCTCGTAATCTTTAACATTCAATGATGAGCTCTTTGAAAACATGATGGTTCATAATGCCATTGAGACCAAGGCAGATTCTTTTCATGTACACACCCTCATGTCGTTTCAAACCCACAAAACTTTCCTTCTTTTGTGGAACATAACATAAATTCCATGTTCGGCCAAGACTGTGCTGGTCTCTCTTCATGCAATGGGCTACTTCCACTGAGCTTCGTGACGAGAAATTCATGCATTCATGCCATCTCTGAGCTTAATCAAACAGTATGTAAAAACTTCTAAACAAACCTCAGATGCAGCTTCTGTTTCCTCCAAAGTACAAAGACACTGATGTCATTTGATTGGTAACAGCCATATAAGTGTCTTATTGAACTTACTGATAAAGAATTATTGAATTATTAATAAAGAATTTGACATGAAAGATGACATTTAATAAGGTTGGGGGGGGGGGGAATCCCCTTTTTAAAAGATTAAAAGTTGCTCTGGAAATCAATTTAAGAGGGCAAGTAAGAGCTGATAGAATACTGATGAGAATATTGTCTCAGGAAAAAAAAAAAAAAAAAAAAAAAACAACATTTACTGTACACCACATAAAAAGCACAAAAGGCTTAATGTTGATCCCTACAATGGGAGTGCATTGCAGCTACTACAGGCTTAAATGATGTTTTAAGACATTGGTTTTCAATCCTGGTACTAGGGACCCACCAATCTGCACATTTTGTATGTCTCACTTATCCGAGTTTAGTTCATGGAGTTCTCACTTAATGACGAGCTGATGATCTGAATAATAAAGGAGACATACAAATCCCCAGGACCCATGATTGAAAACCACTGTTTTAAGAGATATAAGAATTTTGAATTATCCCTTTAAGGATATTGAAGACTCCAGTGAAGCACTGGCCTGCAGCAGCCTTGTACAAGATCTCACCAAAGTGTTCATGAACTATTTACCTTACAGCAAAAACATACCTGGACTCTCTGATGTAAAGCTTCAAAAACCAAGACAAGTGATGCATGAGAACTTTTTTGTTGTCAGCATATGGGTTCTGGAATGTGATACGTAATGTTTTACTACCTTAGTTTTAATGTAAGAGTGGATGCAGCCATTTATAACTTAAATGTGCAAGGTTTCCGGTTTAAAGTATTGACAATTATAAACACACTAGTTTGTAGTGCAAATAAATTATACTGCACAAATACTGCACTTTGTTATTCTTTTAGTCATTTACCATAGCAGCTAATGACTCAGAAGTGCTGCACGGAAAATATCTTACTTCTGCTTTGGAAAATAAGGTGGATAGCTATTATAAATATCTCAGATTAGGAACACGCTATAAAACTACTGTTTTAAGGCGAGGGCAGATTATGACTGGGCAGAAGAACAAAGGTTTACAGCCTTTATCTCTCCCTGTCTGTCCGCTTACTAGGCCTGATTTGACCTTTGATAGTTTCGATTTTCTTATGCAACACCGAAAAAGTCTAATTAAAAAAGTCTCATCATTAAAGGGCCAGTCCATCATACACTTGTATGTACCACAAAGTCATAATTAAAAACAGCCATTTATTTTGGTTATCTGATATTGTACATTAGGTGCGGTATGACAATCTTTTATCACAAGTCATTTCATATCATGGTAATTTTTATCTGGAAATTCCACAGAAAAATGTTTCACATTAAAGTCCCCCTGTGGTGAAAATCAAGTTTTTAAATGTTTATATGTCTATGTGGTCTTTTTAAGATGCTTTAAGACAAACCATGTGCAAATCCATAAGTCAACACCATTGCTGAGTATTTTCTCTTTAAAACTGCAGTAAACCAAAGAGTCTCAAACACGCGGTTTGAAATCGCTGGTGTTTCTGACGTCACAAACTACCTTGTAACCAATCACGTCAACGTGCCGATGGGCTTTAGCATATCATTAACTGACCGCGCAAGGGAGTCTCAGGCTGAATCCCAAATGGCACCCTAAACACTCACGGTCTTCCTCTGATTCCGCACTTTCGTGACGTAATGCCGCTTTGACTGCCGGGTAAAGTCCTCTGCGTAGCTCGCAAACTTGCGGGCTCAGCTGAAGTGCGCATCGAGGGCGCATAGCGGCCTCACGAGCACCCTTCTGAAACCTAAACCAATGAATGGGACACCCTACGGTCTCGTGGAATTACTGGACACGCACACGCGGCAGCCATTGTAAGTCCATAAGACCGAAAGTGCATAGAAGTGTGCCATTTGGGATTCAGCCTCAGAATAAGGTTATCCCAGGATATTTTTCTGTTGATATGAAAAATCGGGTAGATTTAGCAATATGGCGGGTGTATGATGCATATTACGATGTTATGATGAACTATATGCCTTTCTCGACTGCTGTTCTGAGTTGTTCAAAGCGTTTCTAAGGATACTGACTGTTAAAGGCAGCTGTCTGACTCATGAATGTGATCATGGTTTGTGTAACATTAGCAACACATTATTAGCTGTTTGATAACATAGTCAAGCAAAACGCTAATCATATTAATTACCGTTGTGTCCGACGTTGTAAAAAGCGATTCCATTGTTCAGTGTTTACTTTAGTAAGTTGACCGAGTGGATCTCGTCTGAGCTCGTGCAAGTGAGTGGAGGCGGGGCTAATTATCATATTCATAGATCCGTGTACTAAATGAGGCAAGGGTGTATACTTTCAAGCTATTTTAAGGCATTAAGAATTTTTTTCACAGGAAAAAAAAAAAAACGTTTAAATATGTAATATGTAATTTTTAAGGGATAAAATTATTGACTACAGGGGGATTTTAAATAAGCATGTGGTTATTTTATTTTATTATTTATTTAAATAAATTCAGGGAATTAAAATTGTAAATTAGGGGTATTATGTATACTAGTCTGGTAGCATATTGATTATTGGCCGATATTACTGATTTTATTTTGAATTTATTGGTAACCATTTATATTTAATTATTCATGCTCTTTTCTTTTTTTAAATTTAGATTAAATTTGCATATATCGAATGCTCACTTAAAGTTAATAGTAAACACTTTAAGGTCACTGTTAAATGTAATTTCAGCAAATCTGAAATGAATTTTTTCATACTGTACATTACAAGTTACATTTGCTTGTATTTAAACAATTTTAGTTGTATTATTATTTTTAACTTTAGAAAAAATATAGAATTTTAATATCAAATGAAAATATCTTATCCAGAATTTTAAAGGGGTCATGACATGAGAAATCACATTTTCCTTGATCTTTTGACATATGAGGTCTTTGTACCATTAAAACATCCCAAGTTAGCTGGTTTTGCAGCAAAAGTCAAATTTGTTAAATATCAATGAACTGACTAAAGTGACATTTTTGAAAATAAGGCATTTCAATAACTGACAAACTGACTAATAACCTTTTCATTGCCATTAATGTGAAATTACAGAACCTAAACATAGGAGCCTGCTAAAAAAATGCTCATTTAAAAGAAAACATGTCAGACGGACTTTTTGCATCTAAAGTCTTCATATATACGTGCAATATGTATATACTGTAAATACCATATCCATATATACATTCCATATATACATTTTTGTGCAAAAAAAACAAAACTATTAACATAAGTGAACCTCAAGGAACATTTTAAAGTAAAATCCATGTCATGACCCCTTTTAATATCAGTGCATCCCTAAATGTAATACTTTAAAAATAATGGTTACAAACTAAGAGACATTAAAACTGAAACACACCTCTGTATTGTTTTTACTCACTCTTACGTGTAAAGCAGTTATGATGACTACTAATGGCATAAATACAGTATATCTGCTGTAATATAAACATCATAGCATAATCTCTACCAGCCGACACCTTTCTACAGTCACACGGCATTTAGTGTCATACCACCCAGCCCTATTGCACATTTACAGTACCAACTGTGTTTTGAAAGGACCACATGGTTCATACAACCATGATAATGATATAATTAAAGGAGGAATTTAAAGAATTTGGACATGTAAACACTGTAGATAGGTCACCGTCTGTATCACGCTGTCCTGAATTTAATATCAACAGGAGAAAGTGTGTGAAAGCTTGAAATTGGCTCCATACACGGGACAAACAAACCCACACCAAGTGCACAGTCTCCCCTACCCACCATGACCCAGTTGAGGCTACGGATGTCGCTGCATTCTTGGAGAGTTTGGTCCAAAGGAATGCAAATCTACCCCATCATTAGCTCTCCAGGCAATTAGCAGCCTTAACGATGCCTCTGTTCGGGAGGATCTCTCTTAATTACTGCGGCCTCCAGAGACTCTAGCTGCTCTGCGTTGTTATTGAGTTTTTTTATGTAATCACAGAGGAGGCAGCAGCCACATTTCCCTCCCTTCAAAACCTCAATTAGTCCAACATGCTAGTGAGGATCCTCGGCTGCTCTCATTAGCATCAGCTGAACAGAACAGAACAGAACGTTACTAGATTCACACAGAATCAGTGCCTTTTATCATGTTTTTTGCACTGATTGTAGGAGACAAATTCTTCTGGATTGATCAGAGTATCGTAATTTAAAACTATTACTGTTTTTACTGTATTTTAATCAAATTCATACAGCCTTGGTGAGCACAAGAGACATCCTTCAAAAACATTACAAAATTTTTACTGACCCCAAACTTTCGAACTATAGTGTATTTCTGAGCCAACCATTAGAAATGTTCCCACAAATGATTAAATCAATATGTTCTATGCATTAAAGTCCCCCTGTAGTCAATTTTATCCCTTAAAACTCATCTTTGATCACCAAAATGACATTTAAAAAAAAAAATTCTTCATGCCTTAAAATAGCTTGAATGTAACTCTACACCCTTGCTTCATTTAATATATGTGGATTAATATATGTGAATATGCTAATTAGCCCCACCTCGCACGAGCTCAGAGATCCACTCAGTCAACTTACTGAGGTAAACGCTGCACAATGGTATCGCTTTTTACTACGCCGGACACATAACTCAAAACGTCAGTGGAAAAAGGCATATAGTTCATCATAACATCGTAATATACATCACACACCCGCTATATTGCTAAATTTTCCTGATTTTTTATATCAGCAGAAAAATATACCAGGATAACCTGGCTTCTTGAGACTCTCCTGCTTCAGAGCAGTCATGGTTAATGATATGCTAAAGCCTGCCGGCACGTTGATGTGATTGGTTACAAGGTAGTAACACTAGAGATTTCAAACCGCATTTTTTGAAACTGTCTTTAGATCACTGCAGTTTTAAACAAACAGAAAATACTCAGCAATGGTGTTGACTTATGAATTTGAACATGATTTGTCTTAAAGCATCTTAAAAACACCACATAGACATATAAACAACATTAAAAACTTGATTTTCACCACAGGGGGATTTTAATATAGCATGTAAACAGAGAAATGCACAAAAGTTGGTCTGACAGCTGTTGCCAAATGGATTTTAGCAACTGAAAAATCCACAACAAACAACATTTTGTACCTGGTTTTGAACTTTTGTGAAATTTTTCAAATCAGTCATTTTCAATAATCAAAAAAGGAAGGAAAGGCAGGGAGTGTAGCTATGCAAGATAAACAGACATTGTTCAGCTGACTGGGAAAGTGAAAGTATTTGCATCTCAAAAATAAATGGCAGGTTTAGGGGAGTCCATGTTTCCATGTTGACATTTGTTGGCATTTGCCAAAAGACCATTAGTTTGAGTTTCTTTTGCTTCAGCGGGAGGAAATTTAAGGAGATGTGAGCACGGAAAACTGGCAAACTGATGAACCTGTAATGTGCAGTTGTGCTAGATACATAGTAACTGCACACTGGATTTAAGCTGATCCTATTCATTAACAGTGAAAGGAAATTGTGTCTTGGCGCAAATTTTTGTGTATTGAGCAGCTGTTTCCTAACAACACGTATGATTTTGTTCATGTCAGCATGAGTCCATGTAAACTAGCAGACACCACGACACATTCCATCACAACAAAAGCTCACATGTTAGGGCCTTCAGAGACTGGTATTACTGGTTCAAACTGGCAAATGATACTGGCAACTTTCCCACATCTTGCATGTTTTCGCAGACTACTCACAGTGGCCAGTCTCATGACATTTTTATTTGAAATGAGGCTTAATGCTATGATAATACAGGGATAAATCAAAATACCTCAGAACTAGATCAAGTATAGTGGTTTATAAACTATTAGTAGGTATTTGTTTCCAATTAAAAGGAAGTGAGAGGATATGAATGGAATGGTGAGGTGATTCAGTGTTGTACCAGTGATGCACTGAAATAAATTCTATATTATAAATTCTAAATTTCATTTTCATTGTATAAATTTCATTCTTTAAAATGAAAATCTAAACTAAAATATGCGAACCATCTGAAATAGTCTACTTAATCTATGAAATCAAACAGTCAAATCCCATACTGAAAGTCACTGAAAAATATATGCCATGTAGATTCCTTGCATTATGATTACTGTACATTTAGCGTTCACTTGGTCAACATTAACCAATATAGACATTTATTAAAATCGTATGAATCAATGCAGGATCAATTAACACAAACTCAATAGCTTATTATGAACAGTATGCCTCAAATAAAAGTTAGTCATTCAAGGTACGTCAAGGTATTGTTGTTCATTAACACCGTTTGCAAGTCCAGGTTTGAAAGTGTATGAAAAAAATACCCATACACATGACAGGCAGCAAACATCACAAGAAAAGCTTGATGTGTACGAGCAACTATACATTATTTTAAGGTTATTCTATTCGTTGGGATATTAAGATAGGATCTTTTGTTGTAAAGTAGTTTCATTCATAATGGTTCCCCTTTAAACTGGTATGAAATTTCATATCAGCTGGCTATTTTCCCTTATAACCGGCAGTTTAACAAGCCTATAAGCAAGCTATGATAGTTATATGCCAGTTTGACATGACAGACTACACAAAACTTTTTCCATTTCTTCCAAGTCAAAATACTGCGTCACCTTGCTTGTCTTCTGAGCGGACATTTCTCTGAGCCCGCCGTAAGTGACAGAGAAAACACATGCTTTCCGATCTAGATATACGTACAACAGTGTGTTATTTTGAATATAACCTTTGTAAAAAATATAAAGCAAAACATAAATGTGCAAAAAAAAAAAAAAAAAAAAAAGAGTAGTATTTCTAGTGTCGACTTGCAGAAAACAAGTCGATCAAAATACAGATATAAAATAAAAATGTAAAAAAAAAAAAAAAAAAAAAAAAAGTTAAAGTTTACATATAATCTTTACGTCATGTTAAAGTAGTAGGCCTATGTCAGATCTACTAAATAAATAGGGAATAGACATCTAGACTAGACATCGTCTCCTCAAACTCTTCAAAGTTTCTGTTATAGAGTCTTTTTCTGCTCATATTTTCAACCTGTTTTGTAATTCAACTTAAAAACTCAAGAGTAGAGTTTTATGGCTTTTTTGACCTAAATTGCAATGGCTGAAATTTCAATGCATCCCTAAATCAAAATTATCATCAAGCTCCAGGTTTCAAAAAAGTGCCTCCTGCGCCTGGAGGTCTGTATTCTGAACTACATCATGAAGAAAAAATATTCCGAGAAGGAATTGGCCAACGCTGAGAGACTGAATCAAAAAGGACATAAGTCAAAAACATTTGCGTAGTTACAACCCTTTCACATCCAAGTGAGGGGGTGTTAGTGTCTGTGAAAGAGAGAACCCATAAAGCTGCCTTTTTTGTATGGTACGTTGGCACTCAGTTTAAACTTGAGAAGGTCAGAGGATTTCTGAGGAAAGGCTAAAGAGCTAGTGAAACATGATATAGCAAACGTTAGTTTTTAGCACCTATCATTACAAAGTTAGTTTGAGGATGGAGAAAGGCTAGAAACTCACAAAACCTGTCAAGAACATGTCATATTTCACCCCAAAAGCAAAAGAATAAAAGAAATTAAAGTCTATTTTTGTACTAATGATGTTTTGATAGTACTAGTAATAGTCCACCTAAGATACAAGAGGAAGAACTTAAGGAATCCTACTGTAAATGAGTTAAAAACATACTAAATTAAATCAGTTAATTGCATACTGAATGAAACTGAATCATTCAAATTTCACAAAAACACTTTTGAATCAAGTATCAAACCAGTTAGTAAATGTCATTTGTATAGCGATTTTTTTACAATACACATTGTTTCAAAGCAGTTTTTCTGAAAATATATCTTATATCTTAATATCTTCATGCCTTACACCGTGTCCTAACCAGACGCGATGAGATAAGATTCAAGAAACAAGCTATTTGTCTGTCCACATCACACGCAACGCGACTACGAGAGAAAATCAAAGAAAAATTACAGCCAATCAGAAGAGTCTGTGGGCGGGCTCTCTGTGCAAGTGCACGGCACTCGCAACAAAATGGATTAGCTCATAACCAAATTCATAATTATTTCACCATTTTAACATTAGCCTATTAAAAATACATACAGAGTGACTGAAAAAATCTTTGTCATAGAGTTGACTGATTTATTCACACTAGGTTGACAGATTGAATGTTCTAGTTTCCTTCCATTTATTTTCAAGATCTGAGTTGAATTATCCATTGTTGCTTTCACTATAAAAGTCACGCAAAATGATATTCAAACTCACATTAGATGCTTTTAACATTAAATAAAGCACAAACTGTACCTGGGATTATCAATGTCATGCTTTGTATGTTGTTGTTCCAGCCACGACTTGCAGAAAAATAGAAACAGTTTCTAAAAAAAGAATTGTTGCGCATCGCCGTCGCAGCTGAATAGGACAAAAACTCTGATTAACATGGAAAAGATACCTTTTATCACGTGTTGAGCCGTCGTGTCTGGTTAGGTCACAATCAACAGTCAAGCAGCTGAGATTTTCCGTATAGTACAGTATATTGCTTTACGTGATACTGTATGTATACTGGTAAAGTTGGATATGCTTATAGTTGTAGGTTGGAGATATTAATATGTGGTAATGTTGAGGATTATGAAACCTGGAAGTATTTTACTATTTGCTGATATCACTACCAAGGTTAAATAATGCTTGTAAATGACACGATTAAGATTTTGATCATATTACAACACTAAGTAACTGAGGAGTTTACTGAAAGCCATGGCATAATATTTATATATATATATATATATATATATATATAATACACTGTACATAGTACATATTGTAGTATCTGTAGTCCACTAGTGTGCAAGCAAAGGCAACTGTGGGAAGGAACAAAAAACTCAAATGCTATTACTTAAATGAGAATTGGATAGGAAATGTTGCCAAATTTGCATAACTCTCATGAAAGTAATGTTAGTTACAATGCATAATAATGTTTCCCCCTTTTAAATTTTGGTATGAAATACAATCCAGACGTGTTCTTGGCAAATTCTGTGAGATTAATCCAGCTGGACAAGAGAATTTCCAGGGCCTGTATGTATAAAACTTCTCAGAAATGCTCTTAAGAATAGTCTTAAGTTTTGACTTAAGTGTCAAAAAATTCTTAGTAAAGAGTAGGACTTTTCTAAGAGTAGGAGACTTTTATAAAGAAGCTAAAAGCAACTTTTAGTAAAGTCTAAGACTGATTCTTAAGTGCTGACTTAAGTGTTGTGAACTAAGGACTACAATGATGTCAACTCAAAATGGCCACCCTCAACCTCTGAATCAGCCAATAGCAAGCCTGCAAGGGTGAAGTCACAGCAGCACAACACCAATAATTTAATTATAAAAAAAAATCCATTGAAAAAAAGACACTGAGACGTTTTAATATTTTAATTTATTTTTAAAAATAGCTTTGCATTGTGCAAAATAATCACAAATTAGTATTGATGGTGTGGAATCTTTTTCTATTGATATAGGTCTCCTCATTTACAATTGGAGCAATGATGTGAACACGAGTTCCATCAATGGCTCCACCAACTCCAGGGAAGCCCACTATCAACATAAAAGTGACTTGCTTTTGCCGCATGGTTTGATTGTCAGTTGGAAAGTCAATGAACTGCCATAGCGTAGTGGCCAAATGTGATGTCCAGCCATATGAAAATGGACATCTTCAACCTTAATTCAAATATTTTAAAAAATGTGTTAAAAGATGTAAGCATACTTTTATGTAAGCATATTTTCCTCATATTTTGATGGTTTAAGCAAAATTGTAGGGTCAAAAAAAAAAACAAAAAAAAAAAAAAACACCTTTGCACATCAATTTTGCCAACTATGTTTGGTGTGGTAAGTTTACACAATACTAAAGAGCTCAAAAGAATATCACTGCAATGAAGGTTTATGACTGGACAAGCGCTTTAGGACCGTGTTTATATTAGAAAAGCTTTCCAGCGCTGGAGAGAGCTAAGCAGGAAGGCCTGAAAACAGATGAGGAGGCTGCTTTGATTCCTTATCATGTAAGTAACACTAGGTTTTGATTGTCTGGAGCTGCTGTTCTGTTGGCGATTAACAACAAACTCTTGTTTGTATTTACTCTTGTGTACTGTACGTTCATTTTTGTGCTTCCTTGTCGTTCGTTCATCATCTGTGCTTTATTTTTCGTGAAGCATTTTGTTGCGCGTCAGCTGTGATAAACAGACATCCACTCTCGTATTGCGTGTGTAACAGCGGCCAAATAGTGAGAGTTGTGCAGTTAAACTACTGCACACTGACGCACGCTAGAGCATGAGGTGTTTAGTGTCATTGTTAGTGCACTCGCCTCGCATGCCAGCAGCGTTCGGGCCGGGGTTCGAGACCGACTCAGAGCAGGGTGGTTAGTACTGGAGTGTGAGTTTTGGAGGCGGCGCAATGAAGAGAGGGGTGGGTTTGTTTGGGTTGATTTCAAATATCAACAGTGTTCAACAACGAATTTGAGAAATCGCATACAGCACCTTTAAATGTATTAAAATGCATTAAACATTAATTATTGTTTAAGTAATATTTATTACATTTATTTAAAGTTATTACATTTCTTATTAGGTCAGTTACAAAAAGAATTGACAATCAAGTTTATATCATAACTCCAATACATCATATCTTCATTGGAAAGCGCGTGTCTCCTCTTCTTTGCTGCCATCTTGTTACTCTTAACTAGGTTAGGAGACCTCTCCAGCTCTCTTAAATAATTTAGGAGCTAAGACCTAGTCTTGACACTTAAGAATAAGTATGATTCATAAAGGTTCCTAAGTCTAAGAATAAGAGTAAAATTACATCATTCTTAGAATTTTGACGCACTTAAGACTAAAATTTTACTCTGAGCGGCTTTATACATACGGGCCCAGATCTACTCCTGTTTTTGCTATTTAGTCCTAAATTAAAAGTACCTCGTCAAGTGTTTTTAATTCTTCCCCACCCTGGCGCTAATCAGTCTTCTCAGATGCTCTTCAGAAATGCTTAGAGAAAGTTTTTACTGAAGCAGAGTAGGCTAAGTGACCAGACAGTAAGGTCAGCCAGGAAGCTCTCTGACTCAAAAGAAACAAATAAGGCTACTGAAACTGAAATGAAGTCTATTTATTCACTGTAAGCATCATGTCCAGTGCTTTAAGAAATGTCTGAACGCCTAGTTCTGCAGTAATTACTGCTCCTGTAACTGTTCAAGCTGAAACTTCTTTATGGCCTACACAGTCATCAGAAACTATCCAAGGTTCAAAAAAAACTGAAGAATCTTCTCCCGTTTTACAAAAAGTGTTTCTCACCTCATGTTATCATCATAAAGCTTTCCCAAATCAAAGCACAGTCTGAGCATCCTGTTTTAACAAGCAAGTTAAATTAGTGTTGAGTTCAGCCAAGGCAATTGTTGTGAGTTGCATTTTGCACACACTTTTACCCTGAGGTACATCTCTGGCATTTAATCAGGAAAAATTGTGACATGGTAAATAAAGCGTGATTATTATTTTATTTTTACACTGGAAACACCTTGAGTGACTCATCATGGGGAAGCTGTTCTTCGAGAGTATTGGGATAAGATGCCAATTTCAGTATTCAGATCTGTGGGAAAGTTATATTGGAAGCAGTTATACAACAGTTTTGAATGAAGTGAATGTCTTCAGTGGGTGTTTTAGTGCCTGTGTGAGGCTATATTCCTAAACTTTGCCCTCATTGGACTGGTGTTGTTTTGGATTACAATTAAACAAGTCTGGTGGAAGATGTGAATGAGAATTCTGGTAACAATACAACATGGCATGATCAAAACTACAGATGTGGCATAGAATATTATCATAGACATTCTCTCTCTCTCTCTCTCTCTCTCTCTATCTCTATCTCTATCTCTCACACACACACAAAGTTATCCAACAGCTCTAAAATAGGATTGTTACACATCTCTTTTTTCAAGGAATACAGAGGATTCAAGTATTATGCGCGCACACACACACTTCACATTTGTAGTCAAACTCGTTCACACTTGACTCAACTTGATATCACTCTACTAACTTGGTTCATTTCTGAGAGCAGTTTGCATAAATTTTGGCTTTTAAATGAACTCAGACTGCTTTGGAACAAATATTCAGAATATCTATGAAGTAGACAGTTTTCTATTCTAGTAATATTAAAAATTTTACTATTGGCTGAAAAACTTAAGCCTTTAATAAGTCCTCTACAACTGAACATGAACACAAAGTTTTGCATTAATGATTTAATCAAAAAATAACTTTACAAATATTTTAATTACAGACTTGCTTCTCAGTCCAACTTCAACAACATTCAGTAATTTGTTACATTTGACAATCATGCAATGGGGAATGAAGATGTCAATACGTAGTTTTATTATGCATTTGATTACATTTTTTTTTTTTCAATTCCTGAATGTTGATTTAATATTGCTGTTTTTGTGATAATACATGATTTGTTCTATTGCTTGTCATTTTTTTCTGTTCTATTTATTACTGACTGTTTACGTGTATTTCATAATTATAATTTAAAAAAACCACGAAGCAATGTTTATTTGAGAATTATTAGATGCTACAAGCCATTATCTATTAATATTTAACTTAATACTTTTAGTTCTTGCTATTGATGTGAATTTAATATCAAGAATTGTGAAATAGTGTTGACAACTGAAACTACACACCCCTCCCATCACCTGAGGCTTATATGTGACTTTTCAAAGTCACACTTTAAACATTTAGCAGATGCATTTATCCAAAGCAACTTACTGTACACTGCATTCAAGTTCATGACCTTGCATTGCTAGCGCCTTTACCGCAAATACTGTGACCAGGGTGTGTTCTGATTTTATAAATTACTCTACAGACGTAGAAAATATTTAGTATTACAATTAAAAAGATTCAAAGTATGAGCTGTACAGTAACAAATCCATACATGGAGTCTAAAGTCTTGCAGCACACCCCAAACCTACTGAACAAACTTTTCTCACATGATCCACTCCCATGAGTGAGCATAACACAGTCACACCTGCCCAACACACACCCAGTCAGTACAGCACCGCAGTAATGCCACAGCAACACAACTCCCCTTTAAAACAAGCCAGAATAAAACATTCCCCAAATTCTTATCACATTCAATGTCAGTGAGTCAACAGAGCTACCTTCCATCCCATTAATGATGAAGAAACATCAAACAACACGGTACAACAACGTGATCATGAAAAGAACGCAAAGGGCGTTGGGTGGAGATGAACAATATAAGAGATGACCTCAGTCTGAATAATGAACAGTTTGTTGGCATTTGAAAATTTCACCTAATGACTCATTACAATTCCGCATTCCAGTGGCGGCTAATTACCGTGAGTTTTCGATTTTTGGTTGCTTAAAGCGATTCACTCTTCGGCTGTTGTGTTTGATATGTTTGGCTGTCATAGTAACAGAACAAGATATTATGATCATTATGACTCAAAAGCAGGAGGTATTCACAAGCGCTTTGTTCTAACAAGTATGACACATTCTTCCCCACGGGCCACAAAGACGCAAAAAGCTTAGAAAGAAAATTATTAGTTAATAGGGCTACTATGGTGGTCCTTTGCTTTACAATCCATAGCATAATGCAAGACTGTCACGATAGCAAAGTTTCAGTAGTTTATACCAATGTATAGTTTATACCAAAACCTATAAACCAACAAGTAAATATTATAATACCATTTCACGCTTCTCTATACCACAAAATGAAATATTCCATATATAATGCTACTGAACATTATTAAAACGGTTAAAATTAAAATGTATTTAAATTACATCAGTTAAATTAAGTTCAATTTAAATTAAATCAAGTTAATTAAAAAAAATATATATATTAAGTGAAATTAAAATGTTAAATTTAATTCAAATTAAGTTACATTTAAAGTTGAATACTAAGGGTTAGATGTTTAATAAAACTTCTTAAATAGCAATAGTAACTACTGAGCTCACCACAATATAGATGAAATCTCAATCCAGATCCACTGTGCAGGTTTCTCCTTTGAGCTTTCCAGACACTGTCATAAGAACAATATTGCATAGATTTATATATATATATATATACAGACACAGCCATGAATTCAGATCATCTGAACGGTCTAAATTGCAACGACAGGCAGTGGTTAAACTGTCGTGACTCTTTCTGCAGAGGAAGTGGTAAGAGGAGACCCAGTTTTTGGTAAAGTATGGCTGGAATAGAGTATAAGTTTTAGGCCTCAATTACAGCACAGAAAACACAAGTAGATTTTGCCCTGAAGAGAGAAACTGGTGGTGCAGACAGACATACGCCATCATTACGACTAGCATATTATCCTGTTCACTGACTTTAAATAAGAACATAGACAGCCTTTTAGCTGCTACAAAACACAGAGCACACAGGAAATGTGGTAAGAGACACAGACAACCAGCAACAAGATACCACATTGTGCGCACAAACAACTGGAAGTACTAAAAATGAGAAACACAACCACTCTCCACCATGCCAAGTAGGGCTGCACGATTAATCGTATTTTAATCACGATAACGATATCTGTTTCTCTCGATTGATTACAAATAACCGTCACGATATTGGCCTGCTCGTTATTTATCCTGAAAACGTGTTTTTTCTTTGGGATATGCCTGTGGTTGCCAGATGCAAAGAGCTTAAATCCCTCAAATAGAGCTTTTCCCTTTAAAGGATATACTTTCTTGCCGGTGTTTTACTTTAATCTGTGCAATCTGGCCCTCTAAATGCGGAAGAAGCGCTGATGATCTGAAAACAAACATGTGCGCTGGAGTTTAGCGATCTCCACAGCGAAATTCTGCTTCAATGAAGTGTCATACAGCCAGTCTTTGTTTCTTCACAAGGCACTCGTACTATTTGTGTGACTAAATCTGCCATTATCAAGCGATGAATTTCAACAAATGCAACACGGATCTCCACCTACTGTTTGCAGAATGCACTTTTCTTTTGCAACCTATGTGACAATTCAAATCGGGAAAATGAACATAATTTGGAATTATTGGAAATAATATTAGGAGTTTCGCCGTTTTATCTTTTGAAGTTCCTAAAGGTTTTACCAGTTTTCATAATGTTAATCAGTTGATCATATCATATCGCTACTGAGACGTTCTAAAACACTTAACATGAAAACGCTTAACATGGCTTAATGTACTAAGACAGTGTTATTAACAAACCAAACTTAGTGAACACCATACTAATAAAGCATACTATGTACAGAAAAGCAGATGGGCCCAGAATATGAATGCAACGTTTATTGAAGCATTTTCCTCCCATAAAGAAAATGATTAACGTGGCTTAATGTACTAAGACAGTGACATTAAAAGACCAAACTTAGTAAACACTATACTAATAAAGCATACTATACAGAAAAATACTTAAGTAAATACTCAGTACATTAAGCCACGTTAAGCGTTTTTCACGTTAAGCATTTTAGAATGTCCCTAGCCAGGGATATTTCTTTGCTTTACGAATTTGCAGGGCAATCTGAATCTGTGGTTTGTCTCATTTGCAAACGAATTGTGTTGCTTTAAAATCTAATGTGAATACAGATTACAAAGCGCTCACCAAAACCATGTGTTTTGTATTGATTTACCATCTAACGAAGTTATCATAGTTGATTAAATGAAGTCGGTGTGCCACCTACAGGCCTTTTGGGTGAAGTGTAGGTTGGTAAAGAATGTGCAAAATGGCCATAACTACATTACCCTTTTTGATACAATAATCGTGATAAATAATCGTGATTATGATTTTGAGCAAAATAATCATGATTATCAGTTTAACCATTCATTACCAACAATTCATATAGCAAGATTATGTTTAGTCAATGAGAATATAAATGTCAATATCTTTTAAAGGGAAAGTAGATGGTATATTTTCACATTTGGAATTTATTATTTGTGATTTATTACAAAATAGCCCTAGAGTGTGACGACATACCCTGTTGCCAAATTCCGTGCGAGCTTCATTTGCTCAACAAGAACAAGACTTAGACAAATTTTTGCCTGTGCACCTTCATGCGTGAGAATCTTCTCTGCACATAAAAGAAAAGACAATTATGAATTGAAAGAGACATTTAGTCTCTTTCATCATCAACAGCTGATCATATCAGAGGGTGCCATTTCCTTTGTATGTGAACACACAGTGCAAATTCTTGCTAAACCAAAGAGACTAGACATTTTTTTTCATATGCTGAAGACATCCAAAAACTGCGGTTTTCGAAGAAAAAAGCTCAGTTTGCTGCCCACTATGAAATAACCGTCAGAATATTGAACGGTATGGAATTGTTTTGTATGGGATGCTATTCTGTGGTCCAGTTGACTATCAAAACCATAAGCGGTACTGCATTACTTGCCTTGGTGGTCTCTGTACACGGCTGATTTATTGTACAGCTGACAGGGTTTTAGTGCAGAGACTGAGTGCAATTATAAGACATTTGTGGATGTTATGTCTTCCACAGCCTATTAGCACTCTGGGCATATCTGCATAGAGAGCAAGAGCAAGAATGCATCATTCTCAAAGAAAGAGGCTCACTGGGTGGGAATCAAACCCAAGTCCTTGAGATGCAAGTCTAGGACTGACCCACCAAATTAAATATATATTATTAATATTACTTCTAATCAAGTCTTATTAGTTGAAATTTGCCAGTTGCTATTTTAAGTTCTGTCTATACTGTTACTTTTCATTTTATTTTAATTTTGCACTACTGACTGAGCTATTTTATATGGAAGCTTGTTTCTGCCACTGAATAAAAAAATAAAAAAGGTAATTGTGACTTTTCATCCTAAAATTCTGACTTTTTTCTTGCAATTGACCGTTCGCAAAGACCCGCCCCCTTTAGTTACTGTTGCTATGTCCGACAAGCCATGCCGATCTCTCGCCACACGTTCTCACGCAGTGAAAAATACATTGCGGAGCAAAGAGGACACTGACAACGCGTCGACAGACAAGACAGAGCAGGTTACTTTTGATATGAAACAGTCTCAAATTTTGTCATTTTTAAAGAAATTTAAACAATAAATACCGTTTTGTGGCTCTCTAATGTGTCAGTTCAAGCGGCTTGTGAACCAATCATCTCTTCCTACTAGTTTATTTATTGCATCAAATAAACAATGAACATCATAAGGAATATTGTTTCAATCGCAGCAGTACACCATTTTTCAAGTTCAAGTCCACCTACATTAATCTACTAACTCCCCTGACTGCTTTGTCGGACAAAATGGCGGATTCGGCGTTATGATTGGTTAGATCGCCTGTCAATCAAACTCCTGGCGAAGGGTCAATTGAGAGTTCATATCATGCAATTCTGACACTGTCAAGGTCCAGAAAGGTACTAAAGACATCGTTAAAATAGTCAACATGACTACAGTGGTTCAACCTTAATTTTATGAAGCGACGAGAATACTTTTTTTGCGCAAAAACATAATATAACAACTTTATTCAACAATCTCTTCTCTTCCCTGTCATTATCCTTACACAGTTGACGCAGTAAGCACAGTGAAGGCTTTAGTGTTTACGTCCGAATGCCGGCTTAGTAGGGCTGGACGATTATGGCCTAAAATCAAAACCTCGATTAATTGAACAATTTACCTTGATTACGATTAATGAACGATTATTTTGTTTCTGGTTTTTTTTTTTTTTTGCCCTCATAGTTCACTGACAAGGTTTGTACTGTAAATATGCTTGACTATTAAAGGTGGGATATTTTTTCCTATTGAAAGAGTGATCTGACATAACAGCTCACTTTCAGCAGTTATTTTATCTATGGTTCGTAACATTTCTTACAGATTTCTGCTCGTTGTAAATCAGATAAAGATAAATTAGCACAGTACCAGTACGTAATGAGAGCGATTGCGTGTGTGAATTAGTCATACCGTCTCTCTATTAATTGTGAAGCTGTGGGTTGTAAACAGTTCCTTCAAAAGTAGAAAAATATATGCTATAAGTTTTGAGTTTCTAAGCTACTTTAGTGATAAATCACAGGACAGCGCTGACAACTAGTTTCTGCGTTCCTCTCTGTGTGCGCGATCTTCACGTTTTGCGCAGCTACTGTTTGTATGAGTTTTCGTGCCACAGTGCAGCTGCGCGAGCAAGGTAGCTCGATATAATACACATTCACACATCTAAAATCGCTTGAATGTCCAAACCAGCAAGCCTTAAAACACATACAACTGACAAAGTTTAGTGAAGACGCAAGGCTCACCGTTCGCGCGCCGTCTCTGTGTGTTGACTCAGCGTCACCTCCGTGTTGCTTTCATGCCACTGACTGGACGGGGCAGAGTCACATGGCTACACACGCGGTAGTATGTTTTAAGGGGAAAGTATTAACAGGATTAAAAAACCAAAATAACCAACATGGGAAAATTACGTCGGTTAGAGGTTCTGAATTTCGGTTTCGATTGTTTTTCGATTAATGGTCCAGCCCTACAGCTTAGTATTGGCCAAAGCTGCACACATAAGCAGCCCGACGCATACGTGTGATGCTGACGCAGGAGCCGGCCAATAATGAGTCGGCGTTCTGACGTAGTACACAGAAACCTGCACTGTGCTTACTGCCTCAACTGTGTAAGGATAATGACAGGGAAGAGAAGAGATTGTTGAATAAAGTCGTTATTTTTGTTTTTGCGCACAAAAAATATTTTCATCGCTTCATAAAAATTAAGGTTGAACCACTGTAGTCATGTTGACTATTTTAACGATGTCTTTAGTACCTTTCTGGACCTTGACAAGGGTAATTAAATTGCTGTCTACTGAGGAGTCAGATACCTCTTGGATTTCATCAAAAATATCTTAATTTGTGTTCCAAAGATGAACGAAGGTGTGGAACGACATGTGGGTAATTATGACACAATTTTCATTTTTGGGTGAACTAACCCTTTAATTCAGTTAGTTGCCAAGGTAACATTCCTAATTTTCATTTTTTTTTTTTTTTTTTTTTACTTTAAGAAAAACGTTTTTAAAAGTTGTAGTTAAAAATAATAATCCTGCAACTGAAATAATTTGTGTGTTAATAACACTACCTGCTTATTCACACTATTGTTTGCAGTGCCAATAAATGCCACAGCCAAAAAAGTACATTAAATTGAAAAATTAATAAATAAAACCAATGAATGAGAAGAAAGTGTGTTTTGAGGTGATGGATGTTTGGTAAAGCAGAGTAAAAGAGATGGAGAAGGTAAAATTGAGGGATGACAGAAGAATTGCACAGGTGGAGACAATAGAGAGGTACAAAAGCACTTTCAATGGGTTTGGTCATTGTATGGACACGTGAATACAGAAACATGTCTGGCTTTTTCCCATCCATTCAAAAGTACTGCTCAGTCATCATTCACATTCACTGCCCAGCCTCAAAACTGCTTTCGCTCACTTTAAACCTGCAGAGAGCGGTGTTATAGCAACAATACAAGAGCAGCTGATAGAAACTGATGATTTATTTTAATGTAACTTCTGATAAGCCAGACATCTATATTCAGTTCTGAGGCTGACCATCCACATTTGTTGATGTCTTCACGTGTTAAGCCGTAACCCTTCATATTATTCTGCATAACTGAATCCAAAATATTTCAAGCCATCCAGGGGTAAAACTTCAACCAGCATACAAAAAAATCCATTGCATACCCTCAAAATAGTCAAAACAACTGTGGACATAAACAAGTTCCTCATCACAGTCTATTGAAGAAATGATGTCTCAAAACCAAATGAGCTGCCTGACAACATTTTTGGGCATCATAGTCACATCAACTGAAATGTTCCCAATAAATGCAGTGCATAATGACATATAGAATCTCTTAATGTACATTATGCCAAGTAATTTTTTGGTCTCTCTTCACTGGTTACTGTTTCTGAGTTCATTATAACATAGCATGTTTTAAAGCTTAGATGGAATAACATCTGGTTATATTCTAAACTCAACTCCTCCTCAGTCATGTTTAAAGTGTAAGGGTATCCCAAGGTTTTTCACAATCCATTAGGACCTCCACCTCCATCAACATGTTTAAAACCCACATAGTCTCATTTGTTCTCTTTAGCCTTTGTGAGTGCATAATGTGCAAGACAAATGCAATGTTTGAACCCTTTACCATTTTTTCTTCCATTTGTCTAGTTTAATATCCTTAATGTACAATAGTTTGGTCTACTTTTGACGTTTTTAAAAAATCTGCTTTAAAAACAAATACAAAAACCGTAAAGTATCCCACTGAAAATTGAGCTTTGAGTGATGGAGAACTACACGCTCATACTCCTCTGACTTAAACTGCAGTGTTACAGCTGTTGTGTCGATTTACATGGCACATGAGATGCATTTCATCACTTAAATAAGCTGAAAAGCTCCAATTTTCTCCAATTTCTGCGTAGGTTAGTCAGGCTTTTGAGTAAAAGCTCCGGAGGCAATAAAACAGTTGTGTTGCAGTTGTAACAGTGAAAGACTAAAGGATGCTGAACTGTTTCTCACGCCTCGGCTGAAGTAAGGAAACGCACAGTAATATGGGTAAGTTAGCACTTCTAAAAATAAAAAAAAAAACATCCTAGTAACGGTTTATTTCTGATAAACAAAGTATTTTGGGGTGAAAAGCACTTACCTGGTAAAGACTTGGCGCGCGGTTAGGAGTGTAATCACAACGCTGGGTTTGACACCTGTGCGGATGACGTCAAAACCACGCACACGTTCTGTGTGAGCGCGGAGAATCGCAGCTCTTCTTCTACAAAGTCACTCTGCCCGTTTCCTAATGCAGAACTGATTGAGACACTTTCGGCACGTCAGTTTTGAGGCTGTGCGCTACATGTGACCAAATTCCCACAACGCCCAATTTTTTTCAAACTTTTCCCAAGAATGTTTCCGCTGTAGAGATGATGGAGCATCATGCGCGCGGGCTTCTCTCACATGCCACGTGTTTCTGTCAAAATAAAGGCTGGGGGTGGGCACGCGAGGGTGGCACGTGGGGCGTGTCGCGTAGGTGGGATGAAACAGAAATATGATTTTAAAAGCAAATATTATAAGACTCCGTGCTAGTGCGCCACCTGCTGACGATAATAAATAAAGGGAAAGTATTCTTTATTCTCAGTTTAAAATATAATGAATTGATAGCTTATATAGGCTACATTTAGATTTAAGAATCTAAAGTCGCCTTACTACCTTTCCGAAGTTTGGGGTCAGAAAAAATAGACAGTTTTATTCAGCAAGCACACATTCAATTGGTCAAAAGTGACAGTACATTTATAATATTACAAAAGATTTCAAATTAATACTGTTCTACTGAATATATAGGCTATATATATATATATATATATATGTTTTAGAACATGTTTTAGAAGTTAGTTTTTTTTATTTAATAATATATTATTTATAAACTGATATATTTGTAGACAAAGGTCTCAGCTAATGAACCATGTAAGAGAACAGGTTTTTCTAAAAATGTACATTAATTCACTTCATAACTTAATTTGTGTCAACTCCGTCAAACACATTAAAAAGCATGATATTTTAATTTGATCCATCAAACAACAGTTGTAAAGTCTTCATTTATGTAATAATGTTGTTCAGTAAAGGAGCTAGGTGAACAAAATATTTTTTCTTGGGTTTAGGTTATTAAGAACAATCCAGTTCCTAAATTCCTTAATTTTCTACCCTCATTTTTAATATTAAACATATAACCAATGTTCTTAGGTAAATCAGGCATAATATCATGTAGTTCAGTTGATGTTTTAATATTTTAACACAATAATAGAAAAAAAAAAAAAGAATAAAATATTTAATTCAAAATTAACAGAAACCTTCATCTGATGTCTTAAATACTGACAGAGTTGACAGAAACTGATGGAGTTGACAAAGGGCCAACTGAAGTTACAAGATTGACAAGACAACAAATTAAGACAACTAATTTTTAAACTAATATTTAATTTAATACAACAATCCTTCCAGTGGTTTGTTTTTCTCCTTTTAGCCATACAGTAAAGGTGATGATACACAGGGTAACTTTTTGAGCAATATTGCCGAGCGATGTTGCTTGGGCACTTTTCCCATTGAAAATGGGCAACAAATGTCTATCTTTGACATTTGTTGACCATTCTCAATGGGAAAGTGCCCAAGCAACATCGCTCAGCAATATTGCTCAAAAAGTTGCCCCGTGTATCATCACCTTAAGTCTCATACTGGGTCTCAAGTACAAGAAGCGTTTGTTAGGTTGAGTGTAATGTTAAGCATTATTATGTGCCTCCCTGTATCAGCAACAAAAATCTTTTCCTAATGTGAATCCAAAGGATCAGTAGTCTTTCTTTAAACCACATCAATTACGTACATTTTATTTGTGCCTGACCTGCATGACTTAAGCAGTGGGAAGCTGGCATGTTCAATCTCTATGAAGTTTATTACATCAGGGTTTGCTATTGCTGTGATCTCATGTGAGTGACAGGTTGTAAATTTAAAAAAAAAAGATGTGTACAAGTTATTTATTTATAATAACTGCAATATTCCATAAATAAATAAGAATCATCCATTTTGATTTCATGGTGACAGTAGATGTAAAGATGCTATGTATATAAGGCATGTAAATTAGGCCAAATGTACATAAAATCATGAAACAACATTAGAATAATCCCCCATATGCAAAAAAATAATTATATATACATATATATATATATATATCATATCACTATATAAACATTTTTTGTGAGCATTTGTCAACTCCATCAGCTTATATGTCAACTCCATCAGACATAAAACCTAACGGAGTTGACAAAACTGAATATGTTTCCACCTTAACCACATGTAGAGTGGAGCAATTTTGTTTTCTTTCTCAGTAGTAGCTGCCTTAATAAACATATCAAAAATGCTAATATTTATCCCACAACTATTTAAAGAAACTTTTACACCGGGATAACAAAGTTGACATAATTTCAATAATTTGATAATTATATATAGGCCTACAAATATATATATATACAAATTTTAAAAGGTTATTATCATTATTATTATTTGTCTGTTTTGTAACATAAATATGCTTTATTTTTCATTTGGCATCCAGGATCTCATAAAATCAGTCTAAATCAATCAGTACAATCTCAAAACACATTACAAATTAAGGCTGTTCTGCATATGTGTTTTGGAAAATGACATGGGCCTTTCACTGAAAGAGACGTCTGTCATCATATTCTCAAGACTAGTTATTTCATTTGCTCTGTAGGTGTGTTGACTAATGAAAGACAGCTTATGAATAACAAACAGAAGCATTTATTGTATAAAGCAGGTGCTGGAAGGTATTCAAATTTGAGTGTGAAGAAAATTGTAATGATTCGAATTAGGCTCAATAAAAGTAAGAAGCAACCAATGTTTTTTCATTATTTATTTGATCATTATCAAAATCTGTGAGTACCTTACATACTGCAATACATTGTGTGTCAATAAAAATATATTATCTTTTTCCCATTATTCGATAACTGTGCCATAACGATTCAACAATCTGTACAACAAAATGCAGTCAGCTACTTCAGTTCCCAGAGAATTAAAAACAGAAGTCAAAGTGAGTTAATGATGGAATTCAGATGAATAGAATGAACACCGGCATCTTCAACAACCATTTTTACAGCTAACATAAACCCAAAGTAAAAAGTCCTCCGTCTTAAAACCTGTGCATGTGTGCTTTGACATGATAAACACAAGCTGACTTCATCTTAAGGTGTCGTTTTCAACTTGTAAAATCACCAGAGCTCATGATTGACAGTTTTCTTAGTTCTAGTTTTAAGCATAAATCAAAAGAAATGAGTAAGATTTACGCCTAAAACAAGAAAAACATCACAAAATAAACTCAATTTAAGATATATTTTCTGAAATTTTACCTTATACAATTTTGCTCTTCGCATACAGTAAATTACTCTTGTTTTAATAATGTTTAGTTATTTTACTGGAAACAAGCACACATTTGACTGTTTTTGGCACTGTGAATGACTACACCTGCAAATCACGATGTTTGTCCGATCAATACTAAAAGGCCCGTTCAAACAAAGAACGATAACTATAAAGATAATATTAGCATTCACACCAGCGGATGATATCGTTCTGTTTATTCTAAAGCACTGGGTATACTTTGTTTTTTACACAGTTGAACGCACAGCCTTACAAAGTATACTTCACTTGACTGCATACACAGGCGTTCGACGCATGTGCAGTTTTGAGCAATCTCTCGCCACGAGTCACAACCCATGTAAATATCTTTGTATTCTTTCATGCTAGAGTTGTACAAAAGAGGGTATTTTCTAACCTGTTCGCACAATCTCTCATCTATGTAGGCCTCCATTGTCGCTGTAGCTTGCATGCGTTCCAGTCTGTTCTGTTTATGCAGTTTTTCTTTGACTACCTTGTGAATCGACGCCCCCAGGGCACGGCTGCCACCTTGTGGATAAACTAATTACTGCAAAAAAAAGTTAAATGTGCAATGTGCGACCTGCGCTTACAAGTACGCGCGGTTACAAAAATCTGGCGGTGCGGGTACAATACACGCATACTTTCTTGATGACGAAATTCGCATCACGCACTGTACGCTGACCCTCATGTACGCATAAAAAGTGAAGTATACTTTGGGCTTAAAGCCCTGGGTATACTTAGTTTTTACGCGTACGCTAGTGTACACGCACAGTCAAATGCACAGCCTTGGAAAGTATACTTCAATTGACTCGTACACTTACACAGGCGTTCAACACATGCACAGTTTTGAGCAATCTCTCGCCACGAGTTACAACCCATGTAAACATCTTTGTATTCTTTCATGCTAGAGTTGTACAAATGAGGGTACTTTCAAACCTCTTCGCACAATCTCTCGTCTATGTAGGCCTCCATTTTTGCTGTAGCTTGCATGCGTTCCGGTCTGTTCTGTTTATGCAGTTTTTCTTTGACTACCTTGTGAATTGACACCCCCAGGGCACGGTTGCCACCTTGTGGATAAAATAATTACTACAAAAAAATTAAATGCGCATGTGCGACCTGCGCGTACAAGTATGCACGGTTACAAAAATCCAGTGGTGCACGTACAGTACGCGCATACTCTCTTGGTGACAAAATTTGCGTCACGCGCACTGTACGCTGACCCTCATGTACGCATAAAAAGTGAACTATACTTTGGGCTTAAGTGCGCACTGCAGTTTTGTCGTCTGCCACTATAAATGCTCGAGCTATTTAGAGCAGGATGAATTCTGATTGGTTGTCGATGTTTTTATCATTCATCAGCTGGGAAAAAATCAATTCAAAAGTGCTTTCAACGATGTTGTTTTACTGTGCCGTTATCGTTTGTGATGTGTAATCTGCTATTCTTTCATTTTTAGGGTGATTTTTAGAACTAAATCTTTATCGTTATAGTTATTGTCCTTGGTGTCAACGGGCCTTTATAGTTTTTAAAGGCCTGTTCACACCATTTCACATTTTTGTGAATGGGCCTTACCTGCATTAATGAATATTTTCAATTGAATATGGTTTTAGATACAGATTTAAATAGTCTACATAGAGTCAGAAACCATGTTTAATCTAGTTTGGATGGAACCCACCACAAAATGTCAAACCCTAACTGATTTTTCACTGAGCAGGAGACTTATCCATACAAAAGAGTTTGAAACAGCACTGCCTCAAAACTTTCCCTGTCCTAAAGCTTAAGATAATGTTGCATGCTGGGTTTGTTACACAATAAACATGAACTTAATACAGTTTAAACATTTGGAGGCAATTGCATTAAGCACTTAAAGACTGCGGTTGTGTTTATAATATGATGTGGCGGTCAGCTAAGCCAGCAAGTAAATGACAACTGTGATGATCGTTTAAAAAAAAAAATGATGCTTTTTTAAACCATGTCTTAGATCCAGATCTTCAGGATATGTAGTGTTCATAGGCAATGTTGCTACAAATCTGAAACCAAAATGGAGGTAAACTTTACAAAGACGTTAAAATTGAGAAAGTCAGCTTAGATAATGTCAATAGTGTTGTAGGGGAAAAAATAAATGTAATGATCTTCAAAGCATAATGCAGTGTGGATTCATCACAAATACACACGTGAGTGATCATACTGTGACAAACCCATCTGTGTCCAACATCTGTAAGAGTCTGCAAGAGTTACTATGGGAAAATGGGCGCCATAGTAATAAGGTGAGGAGTGCACATGCTTGGTGGATGTGAAGGAAGAATTTTTAAGTATATATGTGTGTAAGTGTAAACAGGGGCAGTAGTTTTGTATATAGTATACAGTGACAGTACAGACAGAATGTATATTGCATTGATTAGTGGTTGAGCCTGTAGTGTCAGTGAAATAGAATCTGCCAGGAAGAATTGGTGGAAGCTCTTAAACTGGTGCCACATAGTTGCCAGGGAATGTTCCAAAAGCTTGGGTCCTTTCAGACGTACCTGACAGGAAGAGAAAATAAATGTCATTTAAGCAAGAAAAAAGATGACACAAATAGCTACCACTTTGTTAACGCACACAAAAAGACTATGCTGATTATGAGCTGCACCGATGATGGAAGTTGCTGTAATGTCAGAATCGGCCAATAGAGGGCAGTACAGAAAAAGTCTTTGCACTGAGTTCACTCTTAAAATCTTTAAAAGAGACGTATTTCAGTTTTGTTAAATGATGTTTATGAGTAGAACTGTACATTCCACTGTGTTATTATCTGAAATAAGTTGTATACACTACCATTCAAACATTTGAGTTCAGATTTTTATGTTGTTGAAAGTTGTTGAAAACTTTTATACAGCAAGGAAGCAGTAAATTAAACAAAAGTGACATAAAGACATTTATAATGAAACCAGAGATTTCTATTTCAAATAAATGCTGTTATTTTGAACTTTCTATTCATCAAAGAATCCTGAAAAAAATTAGCACTATTCCACAATCATGTAAGCAGCACAACAGTTTTCAACATTGATAATAAGAAATGCACCAAATCGCATATTAGAATGATTTCTGAAGATCATGTGACACTGTATATTTAATCAAATAAATGCAGCCTTGGTGAGCATAAGAGAGTCAGTGACTTTTTTTCAAAACATTACAAAATCTTACTGACCCCAAACGGTTGAACGGTAGTGTTTGTAATAGGGATGCAAAGGGGAGGAAATTTCCGGAAAATGTATAGAATTTCTGGAAACTTTTGGGAAATTTTGTAAAGTTTCTTGAAATTTACTGGAAAATTTCTGCCCCTTTGCATTGCATGTTTTTTTTCCACAGCAGTCTATTATTGTGTATTTATATTCTAAGTAATAATATTCTATATAATACTGTATAATATTCTATTATTGTCTATTTCAGATTAACATGCACCTACAATTCTGTACTACTACACTAAAATAATACCAATAGTTTTAAATGCTAGAAGTAAATTTAGGCATTGCAAAATTATAATCAGTATATATAATTGATAATCAAATGTAATTGATATGATACAAATGTATCACGCATCCCTAGAAACTATGATTAGTCTCTTTACCTGTAAAACAGTGCTGGGCAGTTCTTGGCCAGAATAACTGTAAAGTGGAGCAGACTTTATAGTGTAAGTAGTTTTCTTAAAGGGCGATTACCTACAAACCAGCCGTCATCACACTTCTCTATGACCTGAACGATGTCTCCTTCTCTCAATTCCAGCTCATCTTTATTCTGGGGTTTATAGTTGTAAACCGCTTTATACCTGAATGCAAAGAGAAAGAGTGAATGAAAAAGAATAACAAATGGTAAAGGGTGAAATCAGTACAATATAGCTGGATTTAACATAGACCTTCTCACTTTTTAACAACATGATGGTGAGTGAATAAAGAGGAAATTTTCATTTTTTACTTAAATCTTCCTTTAATAAATCTAACTAATAAATGTAAATTATATATCTATGTCTGCTTGAATTAGATCAGTATTAGTGATTATTGTACTCACGGTTGTCGTGAATAACCCATGTTCACAGGAGACTGTGATGTGGAGGGAATCTTAACCTGTGTGTTGAGCTGTGGAGATTGTGTTCTAGTCCCATCCTAAAAATGATTGTTAATGATTTAGTTTTGTTTGTTTTTTCTCTCCAAATAATGATGCCATGTAAGTATTCATGCTCATTCACTGCCACATTTTTCCTTGAATATGTGTCTATATTTCACTTTTGCTCTTGACTGTGTGCATAATAGAATTTAATGAAAACATATGAGATATACATATAAAGTTGCTGAAATTAAATAAAACACTTATTTATACAAAAATACAATGCAAAAAATATTGTACCATTCAAAACTTTGGGGTCAAAAAGGTTTTTAATGTTTTAGAAAGAAGTCTCTTATGCTCATCAATCCTGCATTTATTTAATTAAAAATACAATACAAACAGGAATGATGTGAAATATTTTTGTAATTTAAAATAACTGTTTTCTATTTAAATATATTTTAAAATTGTAATTTATCCCTGTGATGGAAAAACTGAATTTCAGCCATCATTACTCCAGTCTTCAGTGTCACATGATCCTTCCTTCTAATATGCTGATTTGGTGCTCAAGAAAAATTTCTTATTATTACACAGCCCTGCATCTTGAAAAAAAAAAATCAGCTGATTTCCATAATATTACAAATTAGTTAAAAAATATCAATAAAAACTTTCCATCACATACTTTTTTTCTTCTCAAAATAAGAATTTTTTCAAATTATATGTATCAGCTTTAATACACATCAAAATATCAAAAGCAGTCAAATGTCAAAAGTTTAATGACAAAAAGAAGTATTCAAAATGAATCTTAACTTTTTACAATCTGCTCAAATACTCATTTAATGTCAAAAAACTTTACATAAAGTATGCAACATAATCTTAAGCTTTAGGGCAGGGAAAGTTTTGAGGCAGTGCTGTTACAAACTCTTTTGTATGGATAAGTCTCCTGCTCAGTGAAAAATCAGTTAGGGTTTGATATTTTGTGGTGTGTTCCATCCAAACTAGATTAAACATGGTTTCTGACTCAATATAAACTATTTAATCATAAAAAAAAGTTTTTTCACAAAATCTAATTTCCTGTCGCTGTTTGGATGTAGTAAAACACCCACAGATGTAGCAGAAAACATCTGGGACATGTTTGCATTTTCTTCTGTCACTGGCCATAATTCTAATCTTGAAATCAGGATTAAGCATAAAATAATGTCATATGTGTGAAAATCGGTTGAGAATTGAACAAACAGTTGTAACCTGGCTCAGAGGAAGACAGAAATCATGTTTTTTGTGATTAAGGGATAATACAAGACTTCTTCACCTTACAAATTGTTGTCGAATGCAAAAATGCAATGAAATGCACATCTTTTTTGTGTGAAAGTGTGACATTCTTGAGCAAAGCAGGCACTATTTTTGCACCCCAAAATGAATAAGAAACATTTTAAATAATCATGATTTCATTCAGCAAATATGATGCAGGGCGGTGTTATCAATGTTGAAAAGTTGTGCTGCTTAAAGATGATTTCTGAGAAACACTGTTGAAAATTGAAATGAACACCCAAACAAACAATTTTGTGACTGTTTGCTACTGTAGATGTCTGCTCTGTGTGTGTGCTGAAAAAAAATATTGTGTTTGTACATAGTCCTGGCTGTGTAAATACGAATAAAAACAAAGTGGCTCAGGCCGATTAGACCGAGCACTAAAACACTCTTGTAGCCAATCAGCAATAGGGGTGTGTTTGTTATTTTGGGGTTGAGAAATGAAGAGAGGGGTGTTTGTTTTGAGTAGGGGTGTGTTTGTTTGGGTGTCAATTTCAAATATCAACAGAGTTTCTCAGAAATCGCTTACTGCACCTTTAATATTTTTTATGGAAACTGCCAAAAAAAAATTCAGGATTCTTTAAACATTAAAAATGTCTTTACTGCCACTTTTGATCAATTTAATGCATACTTGCTGAATAAAATATTAATTTCTTAAAAAACTATTACTGACCCCAAACTTTTGAATGGTAGTGTACCAATGCATTGTACATTGACCACGTTATTTGCCATAATACAAAATATTCACTAAAAAACTCATCTGCTTAAAGGATTAGTTCACTTCAGAATTAAAATTTCCTGATAATTTACTCACCCCCATGTCATCCAAGATGTTTATGTCTTTCTTTCTTCAGTCAGAAAGGAATTGAGGAAAACATTCCAGGATTTTTCTCCATATAGTGGACTTCAACAGTTACCAATGGGTTCAAGGTACAAATTGCAGTTTCAATGCAGCTTCAAAGGGCTCTACACGATCCCAGCCGAGGAATAAGGGTCTTGTCTAGCTAAACGATCCGTCATTTTCTAAAAAAATAAAATAAAAATGTATATACATTAACCACAAATGCTCATCTTGCACTGCTCTACGATGCGCCACGTATTACATAATCATGTTGAAAAGGTCACACGTGACGTAGGCAGAAGTACCAATCCAGTGTCTACAAAGCGAACGTGCACAGACTAAGTCAAACACCCTTTACAAAAAAAGGTAAAACAACAATGTCGGACGATTTTGAAGTTGGAGGAGAAAATGAGATGGAGTTTTTGCCCTACCGCGGTACTTCCGCCTACGTCACGCTAGACCTTTCCAACATGATTACGTAATGCGTGGCGCATCTCAGAGCAGTGCAAGACAAGCATTTGTGGTTAAAAAGTATATAAATTTTTATTTTTTTTAGAAAATGACCCATCGATTCACTAGACAAGACCCTTATTCCTTGGCTGGGATCGTGTAGAGCCCTTAGAAGCTGCAATTTGGACCTTCAACCCGTTGAACCACAGTGAAGTACACTATATGGAGAAAAATCCTGGAATGTTTTCCTCAAAACCCTTAATTTCTTTTCGACTGAAGAAAGAAAGACAAACATCTTGGATAACATGGGGTTGAGTAAATCATCAGGAAATTTTAATTCTGAAGTGAACTAATCCTGTAATAGGCCCTAGCTGATACACTACATGTTCATACATGTGAAAAATACATAGTGTTGTTTCTATACACAAACCTGTGTGATGTACGGAGGGTGCGAGCTGGTGTGCACTGGCAGTCCCGGGCCCTGCGGAGATGTCAGCACATGATTGGAGGGTGACGCAGGTGATCTGGTGTCCTTTTCCAGTGGGTTGTGAGAGTGCAGCAATCCAGTCCAGTTGTTCGTGGGTGGGGTGGGTGAAGTGGGGCCAGGCGAGAACAAAAAGTGGTTTGATGGTTTTGGGGAGGTGGGCTGTGCAAGTGACAGAGGGGAGCGTGATTGGCTGGAGTGTTTGTGAGGTGAAAGCTGGGGTTCAGGGGAGCGTGACAAGGGAGACAGTGGGGAGTGCTGTGGCCGGCCGGGACTGAGGGGCTCTGGGGTAGGAGTGGGAGAAGATGGAAAGTCATCACTGCTTTTAGTGCGGGGCATTTTGTTGACCTGGACGTAGTTGATGGGGAAGATTCCACTTCGGGTGGTGCCAGCGATACGACCCTCCAGCCAGTGATCATCAACACGCCTGATGATTGAGATCACCTCGCCCTGAGACAGAGACCACAAACAGAACAAGAGAGAAGATAGCTGTTGAAGCTGTTTAGGTGTAAAATATCATTGCTTATTACACGGTTCTTTGGAATACTTGACTCTGATTGGTCAATCGCAGCATTCTGTGGTTGGATATTTGTGTATAATGGTGAAACTGTATAATTTACTATAATTGACTATAATTGTTCCAAGCAACCATTTTCTCTACATAGCTGTGCTAGTTAGGGCTGAAAGACGATCACAAAAAGACTTGATTTACATGTCTGAACATTACATGATTAAGATTCGTTACCCTAATTACCAAACTTAAGCCTTAGAGCAGTGGTTCTCAGACTTTTTGACTCCAAGGCTCCCCATTCTCCACAACAATATTCGAATGTCCCATGACATGAGCTGTTCGTGATTTACTGGAAAAGGATTTTAATACTTATATTTTATAAATGTTTTTATATATATTAGACTAACAATTAGGCTATTTCATATATTCAGGTTTTTCAAGACAGTGGGAATCTTGGTTCTTCAAAGAAAAAAACTGGTTGAGGGGGTTAATTAAAAAAAGAAATATTTAATTTTTAGTTGTTTTGTCTTATTTTAATGCTCATTTTGTCATCTTGAGGTCACCTTGTAATCTTGTTGAGACCCCTAGTGGGCCCCGGACCACTGTTTAAAGGGGACCTATTATGCCCCGTTTCACAAGATGTAATATAAGTCTCTGGTGTCCCCAGAATGTGTCTTTGAAGTTTCAGCTCAAAATACCCCACAGATCATTTATTATAGCTTGTCAAATTTGGGTGTGAGCAAAAACACGCCGTTTTTGTGTGTGTCCCTTAAAATTGCAAATGAGCTGCTGCTCCCAGCCCCCTTTTCCAATAGAGGGTGGAGCTTTAACAGCTCGCTTTTGGTTGCTCAACAACAACAAAGCTGGAGAATCTCACGCAGCCAAAATGACGACTGTCAGTAATGGTGTTCAGCCTAACATTGCTCAAACTAGAGTCGGACACTGATGGAGAGAATCAGAAAGTTACAACTTTTAGAATGCAACTGGACATTTCTGAATGGTTAGTGGATAAATTTATGTAGTTGCTGTGGAGTTGATTCAACTCATTGTCTAGCATGTGTCATCATGTTAATCTTTTGTGCAAATCCAGCGTTGAATTGACCCTAGTTTGTGAAGCAGTCTGGTGTAAAATGACGGCATGGCAACAACACTCTACTACAACAACTCTTCCTCTTCTGAGCCCAACATGGCCTCACCCCCTTTGTTGCATGTTCACGGGGGCAGGGTTTATGTAAATTTTAGGGTTAGTGATGTCACCAACCTAGGAAGAAGCTCGTTGTAGTCCCTACCAGCTGTTTGTTGTAGTCCTTAAAAAGTGATTTCTGTAAAAGGAAATATCTCCCTTTGCATTGAACTTTGAGTGTTTTAACTTTGCAGATGTTTATGCTCAAACAGCAACATTACACACTAACTAAAGTTAAAAAAGTGAAATCATAATCAAGGACCCCTTTAAGAACCACTGCCTTAAAGGGATAGTTCACTGTAATGAAAATTGTCACCCATTCACTCACCCTCATGTCTCCAAACCTGTACGGGCAGGGTGATCTATTCCTATAACATCTAGCAATTGGGATTTTGATTCAATACAGTGATTCAAGTTGGTTATAGTTGATTCAAATACAGATTTGTTAACAACTAAAACACTAAAAGGATGGCAGCTACACAATTATTATTACTTGACTGATCAAAGCAACTTGTGAAATAAGAGGTAAGTGAACACATGAGCATGATTAAAGTCAATGAAAGGTCATAAAATGTTTATACATTTCAAACCAGCCACAAGTACTTTATTTAAAAGGTTTCCACAGCTCACTTAAGAATAGAGAAATTAGTCTGGAGATAAATATTCTATGATAATGAACTGTACATAATAAATTAGTTGTAGTGTATGGTACAGTGTTTGATATTTATGGCACCTTTCTAAAGGACAGTTCCACAGGCAGGTCGGCATTGAAGTTAAACAGGGCTACGGCCTCTCCATACTCCAACACCTGGATGGTGGGAGACTTTATTGGAGTGGGCTTCTCTGTTGGAGGAATGATCTGGAAAGAAAAGATAGGAAGGGATAATAATGACAAAAGAAGACAACGTGCAGTGTTTTATTTGCATACACTGGACATTGATTTGACTGCACTGACACTATTGGTTTTAATCAAAAGTAATCTTGAACTGAATTGAGCTGGATGATGACATCACTGTTTTCTACAGAGCTGCTTTATAGCTGAATTTGAACTCATTTCATAAATGATGAACTTTACACAGTTATTGAACTAAACTGACATCAGCTGAATAATGACACTATTGTCTTTTTTGAGCTGCTTTACATCATTGATCATTATTTTCCTGTTTATCCCTGTAAAGCTGCTTTGAAACAATCTTCACTGTATAAAGCACTATATAAATAAAGGTGACTTGACATACCTCCACATAGCTGGTGGGAAAGATTCCCACTCTCCCATGATGCTCTCCTTCATACCAGTTGGCATCCACCTGCCGGTGTATGTACACAACATCACCTTTTTGTATTGTCAGCTCCCTATGGATGAGAGGTCAAAGATAATAAAGGATTAGGGAAGGTAGGGTTTGTGATTAGAAATGTGCTAAAACATTATTAAATGAATAATACTGAATAACAAATCAGAGTACATTTTATTTTAATTTTAATTTAATTTAATTTAATTTAATTTAATTTTACTTTATTTTATTTTTTTATTTTATTTTATTTTATTTTATTTTATTATTTTATTTTATTTTATTTTATTTGCAGTAGCATTTGCAATTTTTTGGGATCAGACTTCCTCGTATCCTACCGTATCCAGTTCTGAAAATAAGCATGACTAATGAAATCTGTGTTGTGTCTTTTGTTTCTACTTACTTTGGTGACTGTGCTTGGAAATTAAATTTGGCTCGGGCTGCTTTCATCTGTATAGAAAAAACATGCTTTCTTTCTCCAAGTCTGTGTCAAATATGTACTTTCCATCCAAACTTCAAGGAAAAAGATCAAATACTGTACCTTCCTCTCTTCTTTCTTAGGTGGGAAATCCATGTCTGAGGTTGTGCGACCTGTAGAGGGAAGATAAGACCAGATATCAGCCCATAATATACCAAAATCAAAAGCAGATTTGGGTCCATTATCCATGTTTGTTTGCAATTATTGGTTGCTTCTTCAACTTTAAGCACTTTTACGTCTCAGAGTGAAGAATGTAGTGATCATGTGAAGTATCTCTAATTAACATGTCTGCTGCAAATAAACAGATTACACACCGTAAACTAGTGCTTCTGTGCACACGGGCTGTTAAACCTCTTTTTGTGGCTGGTTACTACATCCATCCATCATAAACGTACTCCACACGGCTCTGGGGGGGTTAATAAAGGCCTTCTGAAGCGAAGCGATGCATTTGTGTAAAAAAATTATCCGTATGAAGTAAAATATCTAGCTTCCGCCAGACCGCCTTCCGTATTCAAGTTACGAAGAAAGTGTAAACTGACGTCATGTCAGTTGCACTTTTTCACGTAAGCTGAATAGGGAAGGCGTAGGACGTAGCATAAACTTTTTGAACGGCAAGAGTTTTACACTTTCTTCGTACGTTGAATACGGAAGGCGGTCTGGCAGAAGCTAGATATGTTACTTCATAACTTGTTAAATATGGATTTTTTTTTACACAAACGCATCGCTTCGCTTCAGAAGGCCTTTATTAAGCCCCAGAGCCATGTGGAGTACAAGTTTATGATGGATGGATGTGGATGGAAGCACTTTCTTCAGCTCATACTCATGACCCCTGTTCACTGTCATTATAAAGCTCGGATGCGTCAGAATATTTATTAAAATATCTCAGATTGTGTTCATCAGAAAGAAGAAAGTCATATACACTTAGGATGGCTTGAGGGTGAGTAAAGCTTGGGCTAATTTTCATTTAAAAGTGAACTAATCCTTTAAGGACCTATCAGCCTGCGCCATCTAGAGTTTCATGACAGAACTTTGTATTTCACAATATTACTGTTTTAATGTATTTTTTATCAAATACAGTTTGTCATTTTAGGTTTCAGAAGGGTGCTCGCGAACACCCTCTTTGCGGCCGATATGCGCCCTCAATGAGCACTTTTGCCAAGTCCGCACTGAGACAAGCTCCACAGCAGACTTCTACCCAACAGTCAAAGAGGCATTAGATCACGAGGGCTTAGGGCTCCATTTGGGACAGGGCTTTTGAAGATTTAATCCAAATTAACTTGTGTCAAATCATTAAAAATTTTTTGCTCAACACCTTTTAAATAAGCCTCCAGCTCTGCACACGTTAATGTGTGCAGAGTGACAGACTCTTTCTGCATTAATCTCCAGGAAAAACAACTGGAAAAATCTAATCTGCAATCAAGACCTCCATCCTGCTCCTTGTTACACACATCCTGTTCTGATGAATTGTGATTGACTTCATTTCTTTTGCTCATTTCACAGAAACGCGTTTACTTTGTATTAATTGTGCAAAGCAACCTTGGGGAATGAGAGGAGAGGAGAAGATTGGCAAGAAGTACAAGGAAATAGGAAATAGAGGACAGGAGGGGATAGGAAGATGACTGTATCTTACCATCAGCATGCATAAAGCTAGCTGTTGTGCCCTGCTTTACAGCAGAGCAGGGGATTATGGGATAGCTGGAAAAGAAAAACAAAATTATCATATAATCCCATATAAATGAAGAACACTGAAGTCAAAAACAATGAGGTGAAAGTTCACATCTAATACACTGACATAATTACTTAAAAAGAATTATTAGTTATTAGTAAGGAAGAAAAATAACAAGATCTCTTTCATGTCTCAGATGTTTCTCCTAGACAGCATAGATTAAATGGAGATCGATCTGGTTTTTCTCCAAAGAAAAAAAAAAAAAATTCAGATGTCTTCAGATGAAATCTGAACATAGTCTCAAAATGTGCTCAAATTTGCCATGCAAGACACCAAAATCTGCAATCAAAATGAACAAGAACTCCAACATTTGTCATTAAAAACTTCCATGACCAAACAATTTAAACTATTCACATTCCTTTTTTAGCTCTCTAGTCAACCATTTCATATTTATTTCTATTTTAAATAAATAAATAAATGAAGACAACATTGACACACAAATGAACAACACAGATCTCAGTCTCCTGAGCTTTGAGCAATAAACCTTCCTCTGAGTTACATGGGAGACTCAAGGAAGACAGGAAGAATTCCATAAAACACAACAGATGGTCTGTCTCAGCTATGAGGATCCAGTTTGAATTATGGGAATATTTATGAATATGTGACAGACCTAACTAATGGCGGAGGTTTCTGCTGCTCTAAACATCTTTAAAATATAATACTGTGCAAGATAGTACTGTATATATAAAACATCTCTTGAATTATATTTATTTTAATCCCATTTATCCCAAATAGTTTTTTTCTCGTTTTAAACATAACCATCATACTTTTACTCGTATAAATGTGCCTTTTTAACAATATTTATAAATATTACTGTTGTTTTTTTGTTTTTTTTCTTGTGGGGATGAATGTTTGACAATGTATTGTATAATATGTGTTATATCAAAAATCATGTTGATAAAATGGCAGCTAATTCTTTAACGCAACAACCAGTTAACAGGTTTTCAGCCCCAGGGTTATTAATCGTTCCAGAAAGAGGAAAGCTATAAAACTGTCCTCACTATGTATCATTTTTGTAGCAGCAGGGGCATTTATGGCATTTTGAAGGTGGGGAGGTAGTCAGCAGGAGGCTGAAGGGGGCAGAAAACATCAACATGCCACAGAAAAACAGAGGGAGAACTCAAGAATGTGTCAGATCCAGTGAGATACGGGCCCCTGGCGAGCAAATACTGAAGCTAAAGGTGTCAGAATGGGCATTAACATCTGAAGTACTGGCCTGGAAGGACCAAACTTTGCCTTTTATAGCTCTGCTGTGTCAAAGCACATAAAGAGGGGGATAACAGCTTGTGGAGCAGCGATGCAGGCAGAACAACTGTGGAGACACAGACATCTAAACTGTGTCTAATACAATATGAGTACCAATACTGTACCACTCTATTAACAGGATGAACAATTTCAAGCATGTGAGTAAAGACTGAGACATCCTCAATTTGATCACACACACACACACTTTGACACTCTCACAAATACATAAACACATGTACAGGCACACAAAGAGCTCAGCATGGGGTCGGGTATGTGGGCCGCCGGCCAAAGAGTCAACAATTAACCAATCAGACGAGGAGACAGGCCGGGCATGTCATATGACCTTAATAAGAGAGTGAAAACAACCAAGAATCTACTGCATGTGTCACAGTGTATTATCATTAATCAGATTGATCCATTATGAGAAATTATTTCTACAGAACAGTCCAAAGACGAAAAACACTGACGGATTTTTGTACTTCTGGCCTTGTCAAAAGATTAAACTACTTCATCTCACCTGTTCACTTATAGAGGACTTTAATATTGTAATGTAATGGTACATATAAGATACATATATAAAACTAACTACAATTACTAAGGCTGACCCTATCCTAAGATTGCATTTGTATTAAAAACTATTTTTTAAAAAGTTTATTTAAGAGGTTTTGTTTTATTTGGCTGACTTTTAGGAACAGATTTTCCCCAAAGTATTATTAAGTAAACTCAGAGACGTACCTGTTTTCTTGTCTGTTCTCTTCTGTTCTTGTGGCTGCTGGGTTGGCTTTAGCTCCCTGAAAACAGAAATCACAATTTCATTCACCTAACACGCATGAACTCTCCCAAAGACACAGTTCAACAGGAGCATTTGGGAGTAGCTCGAAAGCAATCTCAAGAGGCGGTGACCATTCCTGCACAGAGAGCTGCACTGCTCCCCTGGGTCCTATACTCCATCTATTTAGCATTGCATTGTAAGTCTGAATGAGATGGAACTGGTGATGTAGTCAGCTAAGATTTCCACAGTTTGTAATTCACAAGCACATGGGGAGCCATAAAGCCTTGAACAGTGTTGGGGGTAACACATTACAAGTAACCTGAGTTACATAATCAGATTACTTTTTCAAGTAACTAGTAATTACTTTTTTAATTTACAACAAAATATCTAAGTTACTTTTTCAAACAAGTAACGCAAGTTACTTTTTCACATTTATTGACTGACAGCTCTCCTGACCCCATGTTGAGAAAAATAAAGAGGTGTTATATGCGCTGTGTGAACATGATGGTTATTCTAGACTAAATGTGAACATGCATTTACTCATCTTACTTGCACAAAAACATTCAGTATTCCTCAAAATGAATAAAAAATAGTGAAATGCAAACTCAGAAATTTATGCAAACCTGTAATAATTACCTATATTAAATTACACAAATATCCTTTTTGTATTTAATCTCACTTTATTAACCAATGTCTTTGCTGCTGACCTTCAATTATCTAATTCAACCATACTAATAAGCAAAATTACTTTAGGTTAGATTTAGAAATAAGAGTGTTGAACTTCCTTCTCCTCTATTCTATTCTTCTTTAATCCAGAATGGCAGCACAGCTGAAAGCTTTGTTTGAGCTGCACCCTCTAGGTGTAAATATGCATTTCCTTACAGCCTGAGGCTTATTCATTTCACTTTCGGTGTAAAACGGCCTTAACATTTGCCAAAAATAGAACTTTTTTTTGTTGTTATTAAAAAACAAACAAGCAAGCCCAGCCCAGGTGAGAAAAAGTAACGCAAAAGTAATGTAATACATTACTTTTCATAAAAAGTAACTAAGTAACGCAATTAGTTTTTAGAGAGTAACACAATATTGTAATGCATTACTTTTAAAAGTAATTTTCCCTAACACTGGCCTTGAACAATTAAAGATGTAGTATTCGTTGAGCCAAAAGCTAATTTTAGATTGAAGGAATTGTTCAAATTTAAGTGAATAGCAATTTAAATATATAAATGCAGGTGGATTTCAGCAGTGGCATTTAACACAGTCACTCCTACTAGCCGCTTTGGCGGGTTGAATTTTATATATAATATATAAATAGTGCAATGTAGTGTTGTCAGAAATATAGATTTTTCAATACATATCGATACTGAAATATCTGAAACACTTCCAATACTCATTTTCCACAGAATAGATACACGATACCAGCTGTGCTTTCTCGCTGTCTCATCTCTCTGACAGCAAGTTGACACACAAACCCTCCCCTCACTCTTTTCATTTTCTCCAGATGAATATTGTTTGTGTTACAGGGCTTGAATTTCAGTGTGGGATTGCTTGTATTGCACATAATTTTACTAATTTCCGCAGATTCCTCACACCCAAAGTGCACGCACATAAAGCCTCCTCTCAGTACTAAATTGAGTTCTTTTTCGCTGCTTATTGTGCTTAAACAGTCAAATACACACAAAATAATGTCAAAATGCCGGTCTTGGCGAATATTCATGTAAACACAGTCAGTTATGTTTTAAGTGAACGTAAACAGTTGAGAAAGAAAATGCATGTGTAACAATATAATGGATCCGTGCATCAGGTCTTAAAGTGACAGCAGCCTAATATACCTGCTGCTAAATTATGAGATAATATTAAAAATATCTATATGGCAGTTTTTCCCCTATATATATATCTATATATATATATAAACAAGTCTATTTATTATGTCTAATACATGTCTTTTTTACGTTTTTTTTAATGTATGTTTTATTTTATTTATGTGTGTGTTTTGAAAGAAATGAAGGACAGGTGATGACAGAATTAATATTTTTGTGTGAACTGTCTCTTTAAGAATCACAGAAAAAGAGACCTGGCAAGGAAAGGCTCAAATAAACACGCCTGGGATTTAAAGAGCAGACATTGTGCAGGCTGGCGTAATTCAAACTCAAGATCAGCAGTGGGCGGCTGCAGACTTTGGCTGTTCAGCATGACAGGAAGTGACAGAGAGCATCAGCATGCACAGCTGTCAGATTAGGGCCTACATCCAGCGACCTGAAGCACGCTGGCAGGAAGGTAACAGCAGTGGCCAGAAACGGAGAAAAAGCTTTTGACTTTTTTTGGCAAAACAAGTACGAGATTAAGACTAATACCTTGTCTGAAGGGTGAAAAATTTTAAAGAAATCAGTGAGGTCAGTAAAGTCTGGCTAGAAGTTCAAAAGATTTAAAAACCATTTAGAAAGATTGATACAGCATGCTAAATACAACTTCTCAAATTATCTCTATGTCTTATCTAACTACAGTGTCTCTGTTTTTCTTTGATGCTTACTCTCTAAAACTTTGAGAAAAGTATTTGTTTAGCATTGAAATGAACAGGCCACATACCACAAGAAGTTGAACTGAAATTTAATTTGGAATGACAGGAAGATTGTTTAGCTGTACTTTACAGAATATATATATATATATATAAGGGCTGTCAATAGTTTTTTTTTTTAATCGCAATTAATCGCACACTTATCATAAAATTAAGCATACACCATTTATCTTGTTTGACACGACCATTTTGCCATCATTGCCTATATCCAGCAAAGTAAACCATCAGATTGAAGTGTGATTTTCACAAAACTGTATTTTTCAGCTTTTTTCAAGGTAAATTTAGATGTCTTTCCAAAAAAGGACACCAAATAACCAAATGATATGATTTCATATAATTCATACATTTATGTAGGCTACACCAAAGCAGCCATAAAAAAATCACAGCAAAAAAAAATTTCAGAATTCACAGTGTATAGTATGTGCAACAGCAAAGAGCTTGTTTACATTTTAGACAAGTCAAGATGTGATACTGAACAGGACCACATGGAGATGCCAAAAAACCCGCCTTGACCTGTATATACTAAAGTACACAGCAACATACACAGGACAAATCCAAACATTATCCTGAATGTGTGTGAAAACAACGTGAATGTACTGAAATGTGTCTGTGCATTAATACAATGTGCGATCAGTGCGTCGAGAGCGCTCATACATGATTTGTTTGCGCGTCAATATAACAGACTCGCATGCTTCTGTACGTCACCGCAATCATCTTTACTTTGATTGCAATCCTCATCCATCAAAACTTTATTAGCGAGACGCTTTATCCAGCCGAGAAACATAGTTTTCATATCATCTGGCCATACAGTGGTGATGTTTCGACATTCCGTTCAGACAGGAACAGCGCAATGCGGGAGGGCTCGCGCTCTTCAGATACAATGACAGAATATGACAGAGAGTTCGTGTTTTAAAGCGAAACAGACACTGGAATGAATAATTCTCTCTGCCATCTCTGCTATAATCAGCATGGACTTTAAGATCATCTAACTGCATGACGTAAATTACGTTATGACGCAATTTCACATGCTTCCGTAATTTTTCGCGTTAAATGCGTCAAATTATTTTAACGCGTTAAGGATTTTGAATTAATCGCATGCGTTAACGCGTTAACGTTGACAGCCCTATTATATATATATATATATATATATATATATATATACACACTTATGTATGCAGATAGTGAGTCTGTAGAAGGGGGGTCAGTACCTCACCCCTGCCTCGCCGCTGCTGCTGCTTCTGTGACAGTTTCCTCTCCAGACCACGAATGTCTGAGTCCAGCTCCGCCTCAAAGCGGTTCAGCTCTGACACCAGTGTCGCCTAGACAACATGCATGTTATGAATTTTTATGTAAAACTATTGGTATGGTCACACAAATCTAAATGTAATCTGGGACTTCATGCGATTTCATGTTAATGGAACTTTGACAGTGTAAAAATAAATGGCGATGGAGTGCGTCTCCAGTATTTGCAGAAAAGAATGTCAGAAAATGAATAGCCTTCATTTATTCATATTATGCTGATTACACAGGAATATTCCAACAACATAAAAATATCTTCTTCAGAAAGACTTAACCAGATCATAGACCTTTAATCAGAAAATTATGTTCATGTAAACATTGTAACAAATAATGCACCTTTAAAAATGACCTTATTAACAGTATTACATTTATTTATAATAGAAAAATCTATAGTTGAGATTCGTTATTAATATAATAATAACATACAGATTGTCAGAATTTAGATATGTTCAGATTGATGTCTCATGTAGAAGTATACAACTGCAGACACTCACCTCTATAGATGGAGATTGGGATTGAGGTTTCACTGGGGTGTGATATAAAGGCTGCTGTGACTCAGACCTCAGAGACTAAAAGAAAAAAAAAAAAAAAAAACATTTAGGCAACTTTAATTGTTACCTAAAGAGCAAAATTTAATGGCAGCTAACAACCTTGCTGAAGCCGATTCAGACATCCAGAACACCGTAAGACATGATAAGCGATGTCTCTTTCAAATATGTTAACAAAGCAAAGCTGTCTTTAGTAGATGAGATCATGAGATGATAGCTGTCACATTAAGGCAAATGAGGGAAAATAGAATGAAAAGAAGAAACAGCACTTGACAACCTGAAAACCATGGTGCTTTTAAATCACACAAGCGGTTAACAGGTTTAATACGAATCACAAGACAGCCCTCCTTCACACAGCTCCACAACTGGAGATGAAACAATAGATTCTTTTATTCTCTTATTCACACAGAGCCAGACATAAAGTCAGTCATAAACAATCAGGAGTCCTGACAAACATCTTAATCTGTGAATTTTCAGAGAATTTATGTTAACTAATAATCCAAATTCTCTCATGGCCCCCGAATGACACTATAGGCCTTTGTGATGAAAATCTGATTCATAATTACTGATGCAGTGTTTCAAATATTTTTTTTTTCCTTTGCAGAAAACACGAACATTCAGTACAACTACAGAATATAGGACATCATACTTTAGATTTCTCTTACCATCATGTCTCATTGTCATGTTAATAGTGAAACTATTTGGACATTCCTAATAAAACCTGAACACCTTCTGAGCAGAATCTGTTGTCGGACAACCTTTTTTAAATATCATTTGTTCCTCGTTTATTGTCATACACAAGCTTTTCTCATTGATTAACATATAGTAAATAACAGTACAGAAATGTATTATCCAACACTGTCAGAAGAAAAAATTGCAAGAATTTTACTTTTAGGGGTAGTCTTTAAGGGACAACTTTGTACTCTATCCACCCCTAAAAGGTGCATAGATTATTAGCACCTTAGAGTAGTAACATTTACTTTCAAAGGGTAACGTACTTCTATGAACCAATGAACCTTCTGTGAACCTATAAGGGTAGGTAAAGTTACAAAGACATCCCTTTAAGGATACTGCCCCATGACAAACTGTTGTACCGTCAAAGGTGAAATTTTTTTTGTTTTGTTTTGTTTTTTTTCAGAGAGAGTTAAAGGTGCTTTATGTAAGAATGACAGCTAGCCCCCTCCTCCTCAGACTCGATGCTCTCACGGGTTTCCTGTTTGAAGACACGCAACAGGAGCGAGCTCAATTGACATTGGAAGGCGAGGAGACTTACACACTGTAAGATAATTAGTTGATTTATTGATTTATGATGAGTTGATATCACGTTTTAATATGCTCCCATTCATAGAGATTTTTAGATAGATGCTGAGGCTTTTTAGGTCGGGTAGAATCTGCGATCTCTGACCCAGTTTGTTCGCTGGCTTCCATGGCTGCAATTCGCCGCATTCGTTTTCCGCCAACTGGCAACCTTTGTCAAGTCGAAATACTATTGGGTTAATTGGCAACGTGCGGTCTTGCACAGACCAAAACAAAAACAGAAATTCCGACACGGAACGCAAATTTCAAAGTAAAATAACTGGCTGTAGCAAGGGTTTTCAGAGAAACAAATATGTGAACTCAGCATGTTTAATAAATATCTGCAAACATATTATGGTATTTTTATGCTTTAGTACAGTCAAAAACTTACATAGAGCACCTTTAAGTAAAGTACTTAAAACTTAAGTCTGCAAATACTTAAAATCTGTTACACTACTTTTCACTAAAAAAAGGTAATTTGTTTACAGTAACATATTAAACAAACAAACAAAAGAATCACTGTTTTCTGCAGAACTGCTTTATAGATAAAATGAACTAATTTAATAATTGATGATCTTTACAACAGAACTGAATCAACACTGAATAGACTTCAGTTGAACAATGGCACTATTTTCTTTTAGAGCTGTTGTACAGCCGAAATGAACTGTTTGCATCAATGAATCATTTTCCTGTAATCACTGTAAAGCTGCTTTGAAACAATCTGTATTGTATAAAGCGCTATATAAATACAGATGACTTGACTTGTTTACATTTATTGTGTTTACGCATTTTGAGAAATATACACAAATCCATATTATCTATATAAGGGGAACCGCGAATTGTCCAATAAATTGGCAACTTTAATTTAAATGTAGTATTCATTTAAATGTAGTAATAGGGCAAATTATCATGTACAATACATTCATTATCAGCCAATACTGATAAATTAAAAATGTCTAACATCAGCCCATAACTGATATTGTAGCAATATATTATGCATATCTAATTAGTAAGTAAAGCTAATTTATCATCATTTCTTCTAATTTCATTTTGTATGTTTTTAGAGCCTGAGCTTGACTGGAGAGAAAATAGCAAAATATATATATTTTATATGAAAACATTATCCTTATTATCCTTATTTGTGTATTTTTGCATTCTTTGCATAATTACACAAATGGAATCTTACCGTATGCATTCTTTGATGTATTTAGATTTTATTAATCTCATATTGAATAAAAGTGTGAAACATCTATAAGCTCATTTAGCCCCTTTAACACATACAGTCTATACTGGTAAATTACTGGTAAGTTACCTTTAGAGATCATGTGTTTACATGACCTTTTCAAAAATACTGGTAAATCAGATCTGGCAATTTTCCAGTATGAGAAGTTATAACATTACCAGCAAATTACCGGTATCATGCTGTGTATGAACAAAGAATGAAGATTACGGGTATGAGCATGTACAAGGTCAGAATGCGATGATGTAAGAAGTTTGCTTTGGACCAATCATAAAGCTCTGACAAAACTGTTTACTGTAAGTTTCACTGCTTTTAATTGTTTTTCTATGTAAACATGCGCTAGACGGATGTCTGACCATCGTGCTGCATCTCGTGCTCAAGACCCTGCCTTCTTTTTCATTCATCAGCGCTGTGGCCCTGCAGGTACTACTGCGTATAGTGATTGCACTACAGTAATAACTATTATGTGTCATGTGGTTTTAAGCAAAACTGCGTTCTGTGTTCATCCCCTTTTGCCTGTCACTCAAAAGTAAAAAAAAAAAAAAAGCAGTAAAATTGGACAGATAGTGAAACTAAAGCACTTTTCCTCAGGTTTACCAGTCTTTTGTTAAAGTCTGTTCCCTCTGTTCCCCCTTTGCTTCCCCTTAGGTTACTGGTAGGGTTAGGTTTAGTTAGACAGTCCACAGGAAACAGGGGGAACAGAATTTGACACAACACTGGTATTTTGGTACTGATGTGTGAATGGAATCTTACCTGTAAAAAGACGGAACGACTGTTGCTTGTGAAAAAGTTACTTTTAAAAGTAATGCATTACAATATTTACTCCCTAAAAAAGTAACTAATTGTGTTACTTAGTTACTTTTATGAAAAGTAATGTGTTACATTACTTTTGCATTACTTTTTCTCACCTGGGCTTGTTTGTTTGTTTTTTAATAACAGCAGAAATGTTCTATTTTTGGTAAATGTAAAGGCCCTTTCACACCAAAAGTGAAATAAATAAGCCTCAGGCTGAAGGAAATTCATATTTACACCTGTACAGTAGAGGGCGCAGCTAAAATAAAAAAAACCTTTCAGCTGTGCTGCCATTCTGGATTGAAGAAGCGTAAGATACAGGAGATGGAAGTTTAACACTCTTATTTCTAAATCTAATCTAAAGTAATTTTTGCTTTTTTATGGTTGAATTAGATCATTGAAGGTTAGCTGCAAAGACATTGGTTAATAAAGTGAGGTTAAATACATAAAGTATATTTGTGTAATATAGTTACAGTAATTATTACAGATTTGCGTAACATTCTGGGATTGTATTTCACTGTTTTTATTCATTTTGAGGAATACTAAATGTTTTCGCGCAAGTGAGATGAGTAAATGCATGTTCACATTTAGTCTAGAACTACAATAACTATCATGTTTACACAGCACACACAACACCTGCTGTCAAAGCTGTCAGTCAATAAATGTGAAAAAGTAACTTGCGTTACTTATTTGAAAAGGTAACAGATATTTTGTTGTAAATTGAAAAAGTAATGCGTTACTTTACTAGTTACTTGGAAAAGTAATCCGATTACGTAACTTACGTAACCCCCAACGCTGCCTATGGGGAAGCTGTCATCATCTCACCCAGATTCTGCCCAGCAGGATGGGCACAACTACTGTACTTTCCCCAGCACTTTCTCAATCACTCAATCTTTTATGGCATGCCACCCATTTTAAAAAGTGGGTGTTAAGTTCAATTTCAAAAAGCCAAATTCAAGCACATTGTATGAACCCTAACCTGAACTGTAACTGTCAATGTCAAAATCTCCCCCCACTTCTAGTGTTCAGTCAAACCCACTCACAAATGCCAATAGACAGGAACAAAAAGGCATTCAACAGACACAATAATGCTCTGAACAACTGGCAAACTAAAACTTAAACTTTTTCCTACAAATCATTATAATACACAGACCCCACCAGCCTTTTTGCATGTTTACATGACAATATTTCTTATTAAACTGCCTGAAGAGGTTGTCAGATGCTCAGGTGATGGTGGATGACAGCTGTCTCTTACCTTGTTACGATCTTCTACCGCTTCTCCCTTTCCAGGTTCAAAGTCAAAAATACTCTTTGGTTCAGGATGCTTCCCTGTATCGCCCAGATCAGCCCTGTAACAAAAGACAGGCCACTTTACTACGCAATCACTGCTGGTTCTTGCAGCAACAGATCCTAACCTGCCCAGTGTCCCTGTAACTTCTCTATCGCTCTCTCTCACCAGTCGGGCAGGGCTCCGTGCGGGGTGAGAGTGAAAGGGTCGGAGCGCCTGTCCTGCTGGGCAGAATCTGGGGGAGGAGATGATGACAGCTTCCCTGTAGGCATTAAAAAATACATGTCAATAAGAGCTTATAGATGTTTCACACTTTTATTCAATGAGAGAACACTGTCTTTACCCCGAATACATAAAACAGAATGCTTTAACATTTTCATTAGGCAAAAAAAAAAAAAAAAAAAAAAAAAAATGTACAACATATACAGTAATTAAAGCACAATTCAGGCTACAAAGCCCAGGAAATAAGGATAATGTTTTCATATAAAATATAACTATTTTGCTACTTACTTTCTCTCCAGTCAAGCTCAGGCTCTACAGGAATAAAAACATAAAAAATTAAATTAGAAGAAATGACACTAACTAGCTATTTAGCTGTTTATTTAGACAAAATAGTATAGAATTGTATACACTACCATTAAAAACATTGGGTTCAGTAAGATTTTTTTGGTTACACTTTAAGGTGGTATATAATTAAGTACTAATATTAATTAACAACATGTACTTAATATAGATTTAGGTTTGGTTTACGGTTTTATGCATTATTAACTGTTGCATGTACTATAGTTAGTACATGCAACATGTATAAAAGGACACTGTAAATTGATCAAAGTACTTATAATGTTGCAAAAGATTTCTAATTCAAATAAATCTGTTCTTTTGAACAGTCTATTCACCCAAAAATCCTGAAAAAAAAAAATGAATTAGAAAAATATTAAGCAGCACAACTGCTTGCAACACTGATAATAATAAGACATGTTTTTGAGCACCAAATCAGTATATTAAAATGATTTCTGAAGGATCATTTGACACTGAAGACTGGAGTAATTATGCTGAAAATTCAGCTTTGCCATCACAGGAAAAAATAATATTTAAAAAAAAAAATTAAAAAAAATAAAATAAAAATTATATATATATATATATATATATATATAATCCTTAATCCAATATTGTTAAAAAACTAACAATATTATAGTTATAGATAGTTATATATAGCATAGATTGTTTAGTATAGAATTTTATCATCATTGTGTATCAGTTATCAGCCATAACAAAAAGAAAGAAAAGAGAAAAAAAGAAAAGTGCCATCAATACATCCCTATAACCAATTAAATGCATGAAACTAAGAAAACATGTTTCAGCTGTACTGAACTTCAGATATTTGGCTGCATCTTTATAGTTATTAGCTAAAATAATATCAATATCTGTGATGTGGTGTAGTGGTTAAGCTTTAAGCAGTAGGTTGCTGGTTAGCACAGAGCAATCAATAAACTATCACTACTATCACAAGGCAGATTGTCTGTGTAAATATTTGTACTGTAAGTCTATTTGGAGTGTCATTTATATGAACTACTTACTGAACTATTTAAAAACCAGATACCATGTAAGATTATCACATGACAGCCCACTATTAACTTCTTTCTCTCTATAAGCTCAATAAGTCTGAGTCAAACAAGGGTTCTATGGAAACACATTTAGCAAGCTGTGTTACGCTGCATTATGCTGTTCATAATTACTCAACTACATCAGGTGCTGTTCCAGTTATTAAACTGCAACAGCAAACCTCTGTACATTAATCAAGCTCAGGACTCTGGCCAAATATCCTAGGGTTTTTGTGAAGTTTTGTAACAGTAATTAGTGGTAAAGCACAGCATACATTTCAGCAGGAGTTCTGAAGCTGTTCTTTTGCTTTTGTCCTAAAACCAGTTTTATTTGTTATTAACCATTCTAGTTTGTGCTCTTGACATTTTTAAGAGTTTGAAATCAGTATCTTCTAACTCAGAAGGTTCACTGATGAAAGAGAGGCAGAGTGTAGTATCCTAAATCCCATCATGCTCAGTAAAGCCTATCTGGTTCCACTTTCAAAGGGTCAATTGTGCACTTCTCATTGAGTTCCACACGTGGTGAAAGGTTAAACAATGTTCAAGAAATGAGGTCTAACATTTCTAAGCTGAGTTTGGCTTTATTCTTTCTGGACCAGTGCAAAATGTGACAGACAATAACAGAGAGGAATTTCCTCATTGTTTCAGAGAGAGAGAGAGCACATACCCTCTGGTTTCTTGTGGATTTGTTTGAACATGCTCCTATACCAGTCCTTAGGCTTGTTTACGCTCTGGTGAAAGAGTTGGGAAAGAGAAAAATTGTTCAAAATAAAAACAAAACATAATGGCATAAACTCTGTACAAAATATTTGTAATTAATATTTTTGTATTGTTTACATGTAAAATGTCTCAACAGAATAAGAATAAAAAGCTCAACAATTCATTCTAATAAAATTCTAAAAATCAAATACTTGAATATTAAAATAAAGAATGTATAAAGTGCAACATGCATTTAATTTAGTGTTCGAGTGTTTGTAAAACAAAATTAATTCATTTAAAGGGACTATATGTAAGAATTTTATTTTTATTTTTATTGCCAATGTGTGAACAAACTGTAACGAAACCTAAAATGAGACCTTCCCCCACTTCCTAGGTTGTCTATGAATGCCTGTAGACTGATTTTTATGTGAAGTACTCGGGATGTTTTTGCCGGGAAAATCAAAAGGATGTTTTACGCGCGCTCTTAAAAGCCTCTTGCACCGCTGTCATTTTTGTTGTGTGTTTATTTTGTTATTGAGAGGTGCAGCACATATTTTACATATTCATCTAAACGTCACTCTCAGCAGCATGGACGGCATCTGGATGTTCGTTAACAGTAAACCGCAATGTACATTAGTCTTGTTTTGAGGATGTGATAACTAGCACACTGTGTATGCATGGCTGGTTTACACACATACAGTATAACAGGATAAAATGGCCATGGGTTTCATTGTAATGTCCATATCACTGAAGGTGTGAAGCATGAATGCATTCTGGGATTGTAGTGGTTCAGTGAGAGTATGTTGAGTGAGACTCACAGATCGGGATGCGATTGGCATGCCTGTCTCATCTACAGGACCGATTCCAGAGAACTTTATTAAGCGCTCCTCCCGGGTGGCGGAAGTCCTGGGGAATGTGGCAGAACCTCCACTCTGTATTCCACCATTGGATAATCCAACTGAAAGAGTGGAGAGATGACAACTTAAACACATATGGGATTGCATGAAGTTTTTCTTCAAATTTCTTTGAATTCTAGTACAGAAACCTCTACTTATATTCACTTATCACCACAGATAAGACACGCATAGTAGTTCTTTTAATTCAGTCAAGGAACACCATAACTAATCAAATGTCTCCTGTGTACTGTTTAAGAGGGACATGCACTTAATATGACAAATTAAGTCTTTTAATCATGTAGATGATTTACCATTTGTCTGAGTCGCTCCATAGTAGGATCCGAAACTGTGTGATGGGAATCCACCTCCATTGACCTCTGCGACCTGATGAAACATTAGTGCAGTCAGAGATACAGTATATGACAATCACATTTGTGATTTTAAGAGAATACAGGTAAATAGGAAACATTTGATTAGCCCCAAAAACATTTGGACACTTAAGTTGCACTTATAAATGTCTCAATGTCATTGCATTAGACAAAATATCAGACCAAGTGGCAGTAGCGTGTTTACCCACCACGCAAAGCACGCAATTGCGATTTCTCCCTGGGGGATCCCCCCAGTGGTGTAGTCTACGTGATACGCATGTATATGCCTTATACCCACTAGGAAAGGTCAAGGATTTCCATATATTCACTTAAAAAAGCGCGAGGATACGGATCTGGCGCTCTTTAATGTGGCATGACAGCTCGCTGTAGCCTCAGTTCAAGAGAAGCGGCAGCCTGACGAGCACGTGAACTGATCCTCTCGTCTGCTTTAATACTAGTTACAGCGCGAAATAAACATGAATGAACAACTAAAGGTATGTTAAAAGATACAGAACAACTTACCAAAATCCATACCATGTCTCGTGTAATCGCTTACTCAGTGTTCAGCCGCGGAAAGACGGTAATAAAAAAGCTAGTAAACAAACAAACGTAACATCATATTTACCTCAGAACAAACATATTCAGTGAACATAAACTCGTTAGTCAGCTAGAAAAATTAACTCTAGAGAGGGGAATTTAGCTAAATATATGGACCATATTACATATTAATTATAATTTTTAATGTTCTTCAATAGCCTATGCATGTTTGAAAAAATCCATAAAGTTGACAGCCACCATTTAAATGTTTATATTTAAAAAAAAAAAAAAAAAAACGAATTAGAGTAGAAATAATTTTAAAGTTAGTAGGCCTATTATAACTTTATTATTATAAAAAAATTCCTTTAGTGTAATTTAAGTTTGTAAACAAATTGGTTCATTTAACCTTCAATATTAATGTAGTACCAACTGATTCCCATTATACAGCATTAGTTGAGATATTTTTTCTTGAGAAAATTTGCCATGTACTGTAGCCTACCTGATATACAGTATATCCAAAATAACTGATATTGACTCGAATTGCAAGCTTGTGAATCGAAATGCATAACTATGATGAGAGACTGGCAGGAAATGGTGCAAAACAGAGTCCAAGGGTGATATTGTGACATACTGATAAGCCTCATCTTTCCATTATTGTTAATAATAGTTGCAACTTGCACTCTTAAATGTGCATTGAAAATTGCCAGCTGATAAAACCTATGATCCAGGGACCATATTCATATAATATCTAAGGCTAAATGTACATCTTAACTGGCTGAGTTAGATGGTGATTGACACTAAATAGTAGAAAATCAGTCCAGTCTCTCCAGCAGTAAATGTCATTGGCTGTTAAAGTCTTGTGTTGCTTATAATAAATTGACATGTTGATAACACACACATAAGCATTGTTTCAGAATGCTCTCAATTACATGTAGCTTAGATCAGATGCATACTATGCATTAGTGTGGTGGTGCTTATGGGGTGTCGCTCTGGGACGGGAGTATGAGGCTGGGAGGGAAAAAAGGAAATATAGTGAGTATGTACACAGTATACTCACTACAGACCCCTCAAACCCTAACAACTACCCCCCCACCCCCACCCCACCCCCACCCACCACCACCACCTTTCGCAGGGGCCCCCTCCCAGAGATTTGCTTATGGCCCCCAATAACCTAAACACGCCACTGCCAAGTGGCATGTGCAAACAAATGCTTGTGCTATCTTTAAAACAAATACTTTATTATCTAATGCAAATGCATTCAAAGTGTGGTTTAAGTGTCCAAATATTTAGTTTGGGGACATTATACAAATAATAATAATAGTAATAAAAAAAAAAAAAAATCAGTGTATTTCAGGTTACTGTAAAAAGTATTAACATACTGTATCCTAAGAGTTCTTTTTTTTTATTAATGCCACAAGGGGGCAGAACAATACAAATGATGTGCCTGACACATTCAGTCCCAGTCAGTGTGTAACAAAGACAAAGCAGTGATATTTTGTATGATTTATTTAGTATCATAGTATTTATTGATACTATTGATTTATTGATTTAAATTAGCTTTAATTTTTATATTTTCAGTTTTCATTTTAGTTTAGTTTTTAACAATTTTGTTATGTGCTTTTGTCATTTTTATTAGTTTCTTTTTAATATGTTTCTATTTTTATTTAAGTTTTAGTTTTAGTAATTTTTAATTCTTCAACTTTTCAGTTAAATGCCATGGAAACATTTAAAAATTTTCAGTTTAAAGGAACACTCCACTTTTTTTGAAAATAGGCTCAATTTCCAACTCCCCTAGAGTTAAACAGTTGAGTTTTACCGTTTTCGAATCCATTCAGCCGATCTCCGGGTCTGGCGGTAGCACTTTTAGCATAGCTTAGCATAGTTCATTGAATCCGATTAGACCGTTAGCATCTCGCTTAAAAATTACCAAAGAGTTTCAATATTTTTCCTATTTAAAACTTGACTCTTCTGTAGTTACATCGTGTACTAAGACCGGCAGAAAATGAAAAGTTGCGATTTTCTAGGCCGATATGGCTAGGAACTATACTCTCATTCCGGCGTAATAATCAAGGAACTTTGCTGCCGTACCATGGGTGCAGCAGGCGCAATGATATTACGCAGCACCTGTGACCCCCTGCTTGCACAGGGAGCGTGCCTTGCAACCATGGAGACATTTGTGAGAGGTGCTGCGTAATATCATTGCGTTCCTAGCCATATCGACCTAGAAAATCACAACTTTTTATTTTCCGTCGGTCTTAGTACACGATGTAACTACAGAAGAGTCAAGTTTTAAATTGGAAAAATATTGAAACTCTTTGGTCAGTTTTAAGCGAGATGCTAACGGTCTAATCGGATTCAATGAACTATGCTAAGCTATGCTAAAAGTGGTACCGCCAGACCCGGAGATCGGCTGAATGGATTCGAAAACGGTAAAACTCAACTGTTTAACTCTTGGGGATTTGGAAAATGAGCCTATTTTCAAAAAAAGTGGAGTGTTCCTTTAAGTTTTCCATCTAATATTTATATTTATATTTTATTTTATTTTATTTCAATTAACAACAACAAAAAAAAAATTAACAGATTTAGTTAACAATAACAACACTGTGTCAAAGCTAGTCAACCACAGCTAATAAGTTAGTATAATGTGGAAAAGTTTAGTACTGAATTGAACTGAACAGAGTTGAAAGTTGAAATAGAGTTGAAATAGAAAGAAAATGTAAGAAATTATTATTATTTGGTATGTCTCTTTTTTTGCTTTAATGACAGCAGCTCTCAAGCTGCATAAACTCCACATGATTGTGTAAAACCTATGATCATGTTCTCCAGAATAATTTGAGAATGATCTAAAGAGCATCTTGTGCTTCAATGGAAACAAGAAAATCTATAAGCCCAATCAATGATCGATGTCAGATATTTACTTTTTAAAGATGCATTTTGATTCATTTATTTATATTTTTAGGTTTAAGTTTGAATCCTAGCTTTTCAATATGGTCTCAGACCTTTTGATCCCAGTATATGAATAGTAAAGTTCCTAACACACATATGGAATAATGTCTGGAGCAGTAATGTGTTACGGATGTGCTCTTGCCTTGTGCTGCGAAGACGATGGGGCTGAACTGTTGTGAAACGGACTTAAAGGAGGTGTAGGAAGACCAGGAGAGATTACTACTACTTCCTGGGTCATATCCGGAGCCATGAAGTGCTGTCTTGAACCACTGCTGGGAAGAGCCTCATCTGAGAAAATGATCCGCGAGCCATTAAGATGATCATACACCTCCACTCTTTTCTGAGAGAAAAACAGAGATTTTATTTCATTACTTAGAATCATAGTTTCCGTGAAATTAAAATATGAATGAGACATTCAGTCTTATTGTCAAAAACAGGAAGTAAAGTTTAGCTGGTTAGCTTCAGCAGTTACTGGTAGATACTGTAACTACACCATTCTCTGGGCTAAATGTCCTCTATTCCTTTATTCCTTAATTGTGTTGAATGTGCACATGTAGTGTACATCAAATCTTGTAGGTATATTTTTCTTATATAGAATTTTTTATATATATATTTTTGAAAGTATATTTTTCAAAAACTGTACTTGCAGATATTGTATTAGAAATCCACTTCAGTGTACTTATGTTTCTTAACACACTTAAGAACACACTTATGAACTTTGCAATAATGTCAAATTAAAAGGTTTAGTTTTAAAAGTACATCTTAAATCAGTAGGCTTTAACAATCCCATGCTGATATACAGTGTGATACTGCATTTATAAAACGGTTCAAATAAATAAGAAACAACAACAGAGTGTCTTTTTAAACCATCTTTTGTGCGGAACTACTTCCTACCGCCACGGATTTAAATCTCAAGTTGACAGTTTAACAGTTGAGCCTAAAGGGGGTCGCACACCGGACGCGAAGCTCAGCGCCACGCAGCGCCGCGCCACATCTTTAAAATTCGAACGCATTGTTTTCAATGAGTGTACACACACCGGCGGCGACATTCGGAGCCTGTCCATGGCGCCCAGCTACGACTCAGGAAGTTGTTCAAAATCCTGCCACGCCACAAAGCGCCATGTACATTGTTTTACATTAAATTTATATTATATTTCTCTCAAATCGTCGTTAATGTACATACTGACTTCACCCTGTGCTGCAAGATACATCAGTTTTACATTCTTAGTTTAACAGCTTGAATAAAGTCTAAAAATGTATAATAAACGTAGCTTTTTCTTTCATTTTGCTCTGTTGTGCCATTTTTCCATGTACACTAACCTCAGTGCGAAATATTAAAGCATAGGCATATGTAACGTTTCCCCGTCGACTTAAAACTCACCCATCGTGCAGCTCTTCTATCAGGAGTTGATTCAAAATTGAGCTTGCGCATATATAATGTGCGCGGCCGGTGTGCGATACCTGTGAGTTGTCCGAGACACGACGCGGCGCGGCGCTGAGCTTCTCGTCCGGTGTGCGACCCCCTTAAGTCTCCGTTACTCATTCTAAAACATCACTTTAGAACTAGTAATGAAGGAATGCTGAGTTGCTTCATTTAAGCTTATTGTATTATGTGGAGTAGAGTATTATGAGAGAGATCGACTAAGTGAGTGCATTACCTGCACCTAGCTGATATTCTTCAGGTCAATCTTATATTCATAATCACAAAATCAGTTTGAAAGTCCACAGAGAAAAGCGATATCTTTGTCTTTGTCCTTTTAACAGTTACGGGGATTTCCCATGAAAGCGCTAGTCAATGCATTTGTAAATTGCATCTTATAAGGGGATGTTTAAACATCTACATAAAAACCAGCGGCAAATTCCTGAAGGACTGGCCGGGATAAAGCTGTTTTTGGCAGGTACATGAGTGCTGAATGGCCGCTGACGGCCTGAAGCTCACCCCTCCAAAAACGTCTAAACAAATTGTCATACTAGCTCTATGTAACTACATTCTCACCTAAATAACTCTTAAAACTACATTCCATTACAAAACAACAGTAGTATTTGTAAAATTATGTTGGATTTGCTTGTCCGCCATGACATTCGTTGTGAGAAATGCTGCAACCGGAAAATGGTGAAAAGGTTTCAGTGGTGATACTGGTAGAATATTGCATGGCTGGAAAGACCTCTCAGCCAATCAGATTCAAGAACCAGAACGAACTGTTGTATATTATATTATGTTATATTCATGTGACCAGTTTTTAGAAGGGCTTTGGGACGTTAGCAATGATATGTCTCCTCTCCTGTCAGTTTGTTACCTAATCTAAATATCAAAATGAAATGTCCATCCTAGTCCATTTTAGGTTTAAGACCATGTTCCACCCTCTTACAGAAAAAGGGCCCTTTGTTGTGTTAGTCAGAGGTGCCACAAATGGCAGCACATTACAACCTTATTACAGGGCCCTGTTTTAGTGAGGTCCCTCAATCAATCTCCCTAAGGCATGATTCTAGGCCAATGCAGTCATGACGAGGTCACCAAAGTGGTGATAACAGGTTAAGTTAGCAATGCTGGATAAGTTTTGCATTCCCAAACGTCTGCCTGACCTTCTTTCCTCTCCCTCTTGACTCGAACCCTACCATTCCTCACTTTCTGCTCTCTATGTGACCTGAATAATGCTCCCGTTCTCTGTTTGAACTCTAGGGGTCATGGGAAGATCTCCATGTTCTCACAAATGGTGAAACTGTATATTGTTAAATCATGGAGATGCCTTTGTGAGCTGGGGGAACAGGGACTAGGGCTTTTTCATGGAAATCCAAGTCTAGTCCATAAATAGCTCTCTCTTTCTCTCCTCCTGTCATTGTGTAAGGGGTTGTTTGCAACGTTTCTTTCTGTGTTTCCAGGGCATCTATCGAGGTGATGCTAAACGGCCCAGGAGCTGCCAAGCATCAGAAGTAGGTGCAAGTGCAAAGTACTTCACATTAAGTTTAGCCATTAGAGAAATGCAGAGAACAAGCTTTGAATTTCAAAAGATGCTTTGAAAGTTTGTCTTACCTGAGACTGCATGTCATCAGCAGGGATCCTAGTCAGTAATCTCTCAGATCTTACTACCTAAAAAAAACACAGCACATCATAATGCATTAAAAATACTGTTATTCCTTAACAATGCAGCCATCATGTAGACATTTTAATTCAAATACATATTGTGATGAAGCACCGTTTTGGGAGGGAAAACACTCAATAATAAATCATGAGGACTTTTTTTATTATTATTATTTCTATTTGATTTAAATCAGTGATTGACAACAGCATTTAATGACTGGTGTACCTTTCAAACTGTCCCGTTCACAGCTGTTTACAAAAAAAACTACTCAAATCACTACCAACATTGCCAACTACATTCAATGAAAAGTAGCTCAAGCCTGCTCAAAAAGCCCTTTACATTTGTTTGCTTCTCTGCTACTAGGAGAGGGTGACTTATGAGGACATTACCCCATGTCCCCATTTTTCAAAAGGCTTATAAATCATACAGAATGAGTTTTTGTGAGAAAGTAAAAATGTGCACAGTTTCCTGTGATGGGTAGGTTTAGGGGTAGGGTTGGTGTAGGGCGATAGAAAATACGGTTTGTACAGTATAAAAACCATTACGCCTATGGAATGTCCCCACAATTCACAAAAACAATCCTGTGTGTGTGTGTGTGTGTGTGTGTGTGTGTGTGTGTTAGAGAGATAAAAGAGAGTTGATAGACAAAGCATAGTATGAGGTGAGATTGAGCAAAAAGATTCAACATCATGACTAGATCATATCACTTAAAGCTGCAGTCCGTATCACTTAAATTGCTGCAGTGGTTAAAAATTATCCAAAATCAATATTTGAGCAAGTACATAACCACATACACACACGCACATAGTATGTATTTAACTTCATACTGACACCTGATGGTGTGGATGTATTAAGACTATTTACTAACTACTAGTATTTATCAGCATTATTGATTTGACTGCACTGACACTATTGGATGAGAACTGAACTGAGCTGAATGATGACATCACTGCTTTATAGCTAAGTTGAACTTTACACAGTTGTTGAACCATGACTGAATCAACACTGAACTGCATTCTGTTTGCATCATTGATCATTATTTTCCTGTTTCACTGGAAAGCTTCTTTGAAACAATCTGTTTTGTATATATCACTATATAAATAGAGGTGACTTGACTAGATTTGACTAACTGCTGCTGACTCTCACAAAAGCTGTTTATTGTTTGGTTTGTTCCTTTTCTCTTACAGTATGTTTCTCTCTCATCACACACATGGATTACTTTCATGAATTCAATGAAAATAATATTTGCATGTTCTGCACTCTTAAGGCCAGTTCTAAATATAAAAGAATAGCAGAGTCTACAACATAACGATAACTACACAATTAAACGATACTGTTGGAATCACTTTCAGAATGATTTTTTCCAGCTGATGAATGATAACAACATTGACAGCCAATCAGAATCCATTCTGCTTTAAAGAGCTCGAGCATTTAAAGTGGCAGACGACAGAAATGCAGCGTGCATTAAGAATAAACAGAATGATATTGTGTGTTGGCTGGAATGGTAATATAGTCATTGTTCTTGGTGTGAACGGGTCTTTACTGCCACGGCTGTCTTGTTTGATGGAAACATTTTGTGATGATTTTGTTATATTCACACTTTGTGCTCAATGTAGCCTACCACCATTTATCCTCAGTCTGTGGCGTGGACTTTTTAGAGTTTGTTTCATTGCTTCAACACTTTTTTAGTATTTTTTGTCCGATAATAATTGATAATAAAAAACAGAAAATACACAAAAATGCACAACTACAAAAATCCCAGGACTTTGAAACCAATGTTTTGGACATTCCTGCCCTGTTGCTGTGGCAACTGAATAACTAAACAATGACCAGGGGTCAAACTTTCCAACAAGCCATAACCGTGTGAAAACCACAACAAGACGACCCATCAAAATAACTGGTGCAAACATCTTCACAAACAAGTCAACCAAAAATGTTTAAACAAGCAAAATTGTTACAAATAAGAAAATTTGCTGCTCTACAAAAAGTGGTGTTTATAAACCACAAAAAAACATAGTCATCATGGCAACCAGTGAGCTGTCCCACATTACATGTTTCATACAGTATGACTTTAGCTTTCCATTTGACATCAACGTTTCCGCCTCTGAGAGCAAAACCCTAAACCTAGCACTCCTAGAGATGTGTTTTCCATGTGAGATGATTAACTATGAACAGGAGACCATAATGATTCCTGTCAGTTTCCAGAATGTTGTATCCACTGCTATGAACACTGGGCTTTTCACACAGGGGATTATATGTTGGGTTATTCTCTTTCTCTCTCTTAGTTTCTCTTTTCTTGGCCCAAATGACTCACCAGTCTTGAATGAGCTCCATTACATAACAGAGAAAACAACAATTGAGTGTGGGTTTATGTATGTGTGCTTCACAATGATCTCTCAGTATGTGAGGGTCCCACAATGGGGCTGTGTTTATTTGCATGAGTGACGCTGCTTATTAACATACATAGATTTGCATGTACTGTATCAGTTAATACGAGTAAACTTTGGGACATAAGTGAAATATGTTAAACTTGAAAGAAATAATACACTCAAAAATTACATTGTCATTTATTCACCCTCATCTGACTGAAAATAAAATGAAAAAAGAAAAAAAGGTAGCACTGTATGTAATACTATGTACTTATTATACCAATTACAATAACTGGGTTATAATAGGTACTATCCCTGAACCTACCCCTAAACCTAACCTTAACCCATGTAGTTACCTTATATTACCAGTACATTCTTGGGTAAGTACACTGTAAATACACTGTAAGTACACATACTGTAAAATAAAGTGCAACTGAAAAAACTATTGCACTGCTTTTGCATTTGGTCATGAAAGTTTTGCGTTCCCTCAAGGAACTTTGCATTCACTTGCAAAAAATACTGCATTCCCCCAAGAAACTTTGCGTTCTCACACAAACCTTTTGCATTCCCCCAACAAACTTTGTGTTAAAATAACGTTTTTCCTTCAGTCTCATTTTATTTCCATTATACAGAGCACCTAAAGGGTCATGGTAGTGGAAAAAAAAGTATGAAATGGAAGGAAAAATAATAAGTCAACTCTAGTGAAAAAAAACCTATAACAAAATGAATACAAATCCACTGACATATTTACTGACATATCGCTTGAGACTTACTGATATAAATATTATAATTAAACTTTATTTCATACTTAATATTTCTTAATATTAAGCCTAAAATGTGTTTTAATATCACTATTAATAAGGATAGTATGACCACTGTATAATATCAGTGCAAGATATGCAAGATATTTAAAGTGTACCTATATATATATACATATATATATATATATATATATATGCAATAGTTCCATTTTAGCACAATCAAATATATCTTTAGTTGGACCTCAGCACTACTTCCAGATAACTAAAGTGCATTAAATACAAAATTAGTTGTTCCAATTTAGCAGACTTTAAGTATATTAATTTAGTATACCAAAAACATATTTACACTAAGTACATAAATATGTACATGTATTTGTAGTATACTTAGCATAAAATAAATGTATTTCATCAGATACATTTTGGTATATTTATTTTTCACTAGGGAATGCTTTTGCGTTGTCTTGCAAATATTTTGCGTTCCCCCTAGAAACTTTGCGTTTGCTCGTAAACCTTTTGAGTTCTTTGCAAGCGAATGCAAAGTTTCTCAGGGGAACACAAAAGTTTTCACGAGAGAACGCAAAAGTATTGAAATCTTTATCCATCTTTTTCCATCACCATGTCCCTTTCGGGGCTCCATACCATCACCGGTTTTCACAAGTGAACGCAATACTTCTCTGGGTAAAGCAATATTTTGGAGTAAACGCAAAAGTTTTGTGAGTGAACGCAAAGATTCTTGGAGGAATCTAAAATTTTTGCGAGCGAGAGCACATTTTTTTGTGGGAAGCGCAAAAAAAAAAATATAAAAAATTGTGAGCATATGCAAAAGCATTGCAATACTATTCCTCCCATCTCATATTTTTTTCCATCACCATGTCTGCAGTGTTTTGTAATATTTTTGCAAAGGAACACAAAAGTTTTGAAAATTAACGCAAAGTTTCTGGGGGAACCAACCCAATCTCACAGCAATTCGTACATATTTTACAAGTTGCCAAATTCATATGAATTCGTATGAATTACCTACCCCTAACCCCTCTCCTAAACCTACCCGTCACTGGGCTTTAGACAAATCGTATGAATTTGTACGAGTGACGTCGTACAAATTCGTACAAATTAGCCACCTCGTAAAATATGTATGAATTGGTCGTGAGATAGCGTTGGGGGAACGCAAGTTTTAAAAGCAAATGTAAGAGCATTGTAATACAATTCTTCCCATGACATATTTCTCAAACCTATGACGTTCAGCAAACACTTATATTTTGTCCAACACAGGCTCATTTTTAAAAACGTGCTATCATATGACTTCAGAAGACTTTTCTAAAGCATTTTCTGAGTTTTCACTTTGATTGAATAGAAAAGAACAGCCAGGACATTCTGCTAAACTTCTCCATTTGTGTTACACAGTAAAAGGAAAGTGGGTTTGGAATGTGAGGGTGAGCATAAAACATTACAAAAACATTTGGAAAACCAAATAAATTAGCATAAAACAAAATAGTTTCCATAGCAGACGGCAAATACCCTGTATGCCAGTGTCCATTTCCCTTTCATGAGGTCATGTGACACACACAAGCATCACAGCTGTATTCGACATGTCAACATGTTACAAACAAATCATTCATGTTCATTCTCTCCAGCAGTCAATTTAATTCAGTTTGTAAACGGCTAAAAGATTTTAGTTCATTGAATTAAACACTAAGGCCATTCATTCATACAGTACATTATGTTTCAGTATAAAGATGAGGACGCCCATCCTTTAGCCCGTTTTTGCATTTAAAAATATGAAAAGCTTTTGTTGCAGACTGGCATGCTTTGAGAAGTCATATATCAAGAGTTACTTATTCAAGATAAAAGAAAGAATCATGATATTCTATAGCCAATTCAGAAACGGTACAACGGAGTGTGAAGGAGTGTTGATTTATTGCACTGTATGTCTGCACATGTATGGAGGAAACAAAGAGATTCGTGTGTATGTGGGTGTGTTTGTAATTATACATGTGTATGAACCTGTCAGTGAACTACATCCTGCACATAATACCACTCTAAACCAGGGATGGGTCATGGTGGTCATTATTGAGTTTGACTAGTTTTAGATTTTTTTTAGTTTGTATTTTTACTGGTTTTTTTGCACTCTAAAACCCTCTTTGCTGCAGCCATATACACTACCATTCAAAAGTTTGGGGTGACTTAGATTTTTTTTTTTTTTTTTGAATATTATAAATTATTTAAAATATTTAAAAAAAAAAAATACTATAAATATTATAATATTTTAAATGTCTTTACTGTCACTTTTGATCAATTTCATTCTTCCTTGTTGAATAAAATAATCATTTTTCAAAAAAAAAAAAAAAAAAACGACCCCAAACTTTTGGACGGTAGTGTATATTTAAATATTTTTAAGACTTATTGGGGCCCCCCTGGAAGGGAAGTTTTTGAAAGGTGAGTTGTTTTTGAACACAAAAACGTGTCTAATATAAGCTTCGCCCAAGACAAACATCCAATCAGTTTCAGGCATTGTTGGGGGTAACGTATTACAAGTAACGCAGGTTACATAATCAGATTACTTTTTTCAAGTAACTAGTAAAGTAACACATTACTTTTAAATGTACAAGAAAATATCTGAGTTACTTTTTCAAATAAGTAACACAAGTTACTTTGTTTTCCCATTTATTCACTGACAGCTCTCCTGTCCCAATTTTGAGAGAAATCGTGAGTAAGATGCAGAGGTGTTGCGTGCGCTGTATAAACATGATGGTTATATAGTTCTAGACTAATGTGAAGATGCACTTACTCATCTCACTTGCACAAAAACAGATTCAGTATTCAAACTCAGAATATTATGCAAACCCACAATAATTAAATGTTAAATAACCCAAATATACTTTATGTATTTAATCTCACTTTATTAACCAATGTTTTCGCTGTCGATCTTCTATGATCGGCGTGAATTTGCCTTTCCTTTAGCCTGAGGCTTATTCATTTCACTTTTGGTGTGAAATAGACTTTTACATTTGCCAAAAGTGTATATATTGTTATTAAAAAACAAACCAGCAAGCCCAGCCCAGATAAGTAAAAGTAATGCAAAAGTAACATAACATATTACTTTACATAAAAAAGTAACTAAATAACGCAATTAGTTACTTTTTTAGGGAGTAATGCAATATTGTAATGCATTACTTTTAAAAGTAACTTTTCCCAACACTGGGTTCAGGTAAACCCGAAACCAGACTAATTAGTCCTGAAGACCAATTAGTCGAATAGTTGTTCAGTCAGCTTATGGACTAGTCAATTTTGAAAAAATACTGTGTAAAAAGGTGGAATTCTGAAACAAAAAATCTTTGAATCAAAATATTTTACATCTTGACATGCGTGTGAAGAGATTGTAGACTGGACAACAATGCCGTTGGCTCCTTAGACCATTATTACCTAAATGAGCACTCTGAGCGAGAAAGAGAGAGAGAGAGAGAAAGCACAGCACCCTACAACATTCTCTCAGGAATAGTTAGAGGACTCCTGAAACACAACCTAATACGGTCACGTCTCTCTCAGATCCGTTGGAGAAATATGTTCAGATTCCTCCTAAGAACACGTTGAGCATTAAAGTTGTTTGTTTTGAACGCTCCAAGCAATTTTTTCAGATTACAAAACTCAAACAAGCATCTGCAATGCATAAATGCTGCAATGCATAAATGACTGCAGGCTAGCAGGCCTGATTTATCCTTTGTTTTCATCTGGGACATACTGTACTAGATGGTGTATACATCCTAAAATTACATTCGAAGTATAGATCTATTAAATCACTGATCTGGGACTAGCTTTCTCACAATATTTATCTTCACCAGTATTGAAACAATCTGATTTTAGATATCAATTCAGTAGATCAGAGCTACTTGTACTTGTACTATACACTACTGATCCAACTTTGGGGTTGGTACGATTTTTAAAAGAAGAGTCTTTTGTTCACCAAGGCTGCATTTATTTGATCAAAAATACAGTAAAACAGTAATATTGTGAAATTTTATTACAATTTCAAATATCTGTTTTCTATTTTTATATATTTTAAAAAGTAATTTAGTCCTGTGATGGTAAAGCTTAATTTTCAACATCTTTACTCCAGTTTTCATTGTCACGAATGATCAGAAATCATTCTATGCTGATTTGGTGCTCAAAAAACATTTCTTATTATTATCCATGTTCAAAACTGTTGTGCTACTTAATCTTTTTGTGGAAATCATGATTTAGGCTGCGTTTACACTTGGCATTAACATGCGACCTGTATCTGGATGTTGTCCACATACGCATTGAAAAGACAAGTGTAAACGCGTTTGTTTTCGAAATGTTATCCGATCAACGTGTCCTGGTTTGGAGGTAGTCGAGGACGCATTGTGGTCGGATCTCAGTGTAATGTAAACGCGATCCAGCCATCGTATCTACATTCAGAGGGCGACGTCATTTAAATCCCCGCCCAGTCTCTCCGCGTGGCTGTCAGAAAATAATGGACAGACGCAGTTTTGACAAGAAATTAAACTTCTTTGAACTTTACAATAAACGTCTCTCTTTAAAACAGTTTATTTAGACTTACATTTTAATTGTGCAACATTATCTAAACGAGGCGATTGCGTATGTTTTTATTGTTTCAGTTTATTAATCTCCCAATATTGCACGCTATAACTTTAAACCTGGATGATGTGACTTGTTTAACATGATCAACCCTGATATTTTTCAACTCTGGAAGTATTTTTTCATTTAAAAAAAAAATTATTTGATCTAAGACTGGAGATTGCATCGGAAAGTAAAGCAAGTGAGTGAAAGCAATAGGACATTGTTTAATTTGTATCGTCTTTACTCTTATCTGGTGTCGTATAGCCTAAGCCTAACCCTTGTTTATTTCTAATTAATGCTCTTTAATGTGATGTGCGTTCTTTTATTTCTTTATACAAAGTGTTCGGATTCTGCCGTTACATATTACACAAACAATACAAATGCTTGCGCGCTCCTTTCAATCATGAAATGCGTCGAAATCATTTTTTTCATCATACAAGATTAATGTTGGGAAACATAAATTGGTAGATTAAGTTCTCTATTCTCTATTCTCGATTGTACTTTTGTGGAATAAATCACAAAAATTCCATGCTGTGTGCACTGCATTGATAGAGGCTAAAATGAAAGTTGTTTTACGCTATGAAGCCATTTGAAGCTTCTGCCTTTCGAACGCGCCTAATTTGAATATTCTACGGGAAACAGAAATCCGATCAGTTATCCAGATACAGAGGCCACTTGATGTGAACAAATGTAAATGCGCCATGTCCTGATTAGCTAATGATCTGATCTGCTTGATCGAATCACGGTGATCGCATGTTAATGCCAAGTGTAAACGCAGCCTTATATTTATCAGGATTCTTTGACGAATAGAACTACTTCTATTTTGTTTGAAATAGAAATCTTTTGTCATTATCAATGTCTTTACTGTCACTTTTGAACAAATTAATGCATCTTTGCTGAATAAAAGCATTAATTTCTTAAAAAAAAAAAAAAAAAAAAAAAAAAACTATACTGACCCCAAACTTTTGAACAGTTTGCTTGGAACAGCCAGTACAGACGAAAAAGGGGGAGGAATTTGGATGATGTGGAGAAATGGGATGAGGAATGTCCCTGCGGAGGACTCTATAAACTTGGCAATGACATCAGACACGCTTCCCACAGCTTTGAGGTCACTGGCACAAGACGGAACCACTGGCCTGTCCTGCAATATCTGAGAAATGATCTGAGAATGTCTTTGAAGCTCCACATTGCACCATGTGTTTGTCACCTGCACAATATTTACTAGGAATGATCTAAACAAAGTTTTGGCATTAAAAGTCTTAAAAACCTTTAGCCAGTTTAGATAGATAAAATAGATTTAGAAAATGGCCATAATCGTCCACTTAAACAGGAAGGGACCGTCATATTGCAATACATAGTAAAGAGGATCCTAGTACAACATAAACACCAGTGCATCCTGACTTCCAGGAAATGGAGCTTCTGATTTTAGAAAGCTTGTAGTTTCAATATGCATCAGACAGTTCCAAATGTGTATGACTTTTTTTCTTCCATGGAACAAAAAAATGAAAGTCAGTGGTGTCCAATTTTGTCTGTAACGACTAAGACAAATCAGACACAATTATTTGTTATAGTTAACCAATAATGGTTTAAAGCTCACTCTGGGGTCTGTCCCACATCCCCCGAGAAGTTCTCAGTTACAAGTTTTATTGCGCTAAAGAATGTTGGTTGCCACATGGAAGAGCAGAGAAGAGCAGAGACAAAGAGACACACAGAAAATCTGCATCTTTCCTGCATCCTTCCCACAGAAAACAGACTTTCCTGCATTAATTTATAGACAGACTGTTCTATAAATTAACATGCATATCCCAAGGAAATGGTATCCATTATTACTGTTTGTTGTACTGTACTCAGTATTGTATTCACATGTTTTATGATACATTTAAGGTAACCTCAGTTATGCCATGTTTAGTGTCTATGGGTTCGTATCGAGAAGATTTAAATGCTTGTGTATGCGATATGTCGATACCTCATGCAACACATCAGTATTACAAGAATATTTAATAGTTCTTCTTTAAAAACTCAGCCAGTTAATCTCGCTAGGTCGTAAAAGCCCTGACAGGAGATGTGTTGTCACCCGGAAATACAACATCTTCATTGGTCAGGTCAACCCTAAGAGGTGTGACTTTGACCAGAGGTTAAAAGCCAGTGCACAACGCCCCACCCACTCTCCTTCTTGCTTCTTGGACGACTGAAGAGACCCCCTTTTGCTCCAGGCCTCTTCAGGCCAAGGCCTGTGGGCCTGTAGGCCTAGGCCTGCAATCCAGCCATGTGCTCATCTATGAGAGAGAGAAAGAACTCTTTCCCCACTAAGAGTCAAATTAACAGCTTAAGCTGTTTCATATTACTTCATCCAACGCAGAAGATACTGACTACAACTTCAGACCGAATCATCAAGGACTCCTCAGCCTGCAAATCCGATGCTCCTCGACCTAAAGGCATCTTGCAAGTATCGTACATTTGAACACTAAACAGCGATTTAGTATTAATTTGTAAACCACCTGTGTCAGCAAAGGTGTTTTATTACTGAGGAAACTGATGATTCTTTTCCAGATTGTCTTTGACTTTTTCCCATAGCTCCATTTCCGGTCCCACTTCCGGTCCAACTCTATCATTGCTCATTTTTACCTACGTATGTGTGTGTATGTTATGTGTTTGTTAGTTTAGTTATGTGTTTATGAGATAGTTAATAAAGATTGTGCACAATACAGGTTTGGTTCTGACTCCGTCTGCTAATAAATTGCCTCTTAAATGATTTAGATCTTGACTACATGCTCTGAGTAGTACTGTACAATAAGAATGTTGTTTTTCCATAACCTGGAAATGAACATTTCTTAGAATTAATAAACAATCAACACTGAGTGTTCACTGGACGAACAGGTTAATTGATTGTAATATTAATTTTAATGTAGCTACATCAAGTTAATCTGATTAACTGATTCACATATTCATAATTAATCATAATTAATAATCATAATGAGTTATGAATAATTATTAATATTTTCCCTTTGAGTTAATTCGCTACATGTCATTGACCTCATTGACTCAAAAAATGAACAAAAATAGCTACAACCTGAATTCCGGAAAAGTTGGGACGTTTTTTAAATTTGAATAAAATGAAAACTAATAGACTTTCAAATCACGAGCCAATATTTTATTCACAATAGAACATACATTACATAACAAATGTTTAAACTGAGAAATTTTACACTTTTATCCACTAAATGAGCTCATTTCAAATTTGATGCCTGCGACAGGTCCAAAAAAGTTTGCATGGGGGCAAAAAATGGCTGAAAAAGCAAGACATTTTGAAAAGATTCAGCTGGGAGAACATCTAGCAACTAATTAAGTTAATTGATATCAGGTCTGTAACATGATTAGTTATAAAAGGGAGAGAGGCAGAGTCTCTCAGAAGTAAAGATGGCCAGAGGCTCTCCAATCTCTGAAAGAGTGTGTAAAAAGATTGTGGAATACTTTAAAAACAATGTTCCTCAACTTCAAATTGCAAATCTCATCATCTACAGTGCATAACATCATAAAAAGATTCAGAAAAACTGGAAAAATCTCTCTGCGTAAGGGACAAGGCCGAAGACCTTTATTGGATGCCCGTGGTCTTCAGGCCCTCAGATGACACTGCATCACTCATCGGCATGGTTGTGTCAATGACATTACTAAATGGGCCCAGGAATACTTCTAGAAACCACTGTCGGTAAACACAATCCACCATGCCATCTGCAGATGCCAACTAAAGCTCTATCATGCAAAAAGGAAGCCATATGTGAACATGGTCCAGAAGCGCCATCGTGTTCTGTGGGCCAAGGCTCATTTAAAATGGACTGTTTCAAAGTGGAAAAGTGTTCTATGGTCAGACGAGTCCAAATTTCACATTCATTTTGTAAATCATGGACGCCGTGTCCTCCGGGCTAAAGAGGAGGGAGCCTTCCAGCGTGTTATCAGCATTCAGTTCAAAAGCCAGTATCTCTGATGGTATGGGGGTGCATAAGTGCATACGGTATGGGTAGCTTGCATGTTTTGGAAGGCACTATGAATGCTGAAAGGTATATAAAGGTTTCCAGACGACGTCTATTTCAGGGAAGCCCTTGTGTATTTCAGCAGGACAATGCAAAACCAAATACTGCAGCTATTACAACAGCATGGCTTCGTCGTAGAAGAGTCCGGGTGCTGAATTGGCCTGCCTGCAGTCCAGATCTTTCACCTATAGAAAACATTTGGCGCATCATTAAATGAAAAATACGTAAAAGACGACCACAAACTCTTCAGCAGCTGGAAACCTATATCAGGCAAGAATGGGACCAAATTCCAACACCAAAACTCCAGAAACTCATAACCTCGATGCCCAGATGTCTTCAAACTGTTTTGAAAAGAAGAGGAGATGCTACACCATGGTAAACATGTCCCCGTCCCAGACCTGTAGCAGGCATCAAATTTGAAATGAACTAATTTTGTGCATAAAATTGGAAAATTTAAACATTTGTTATGTTATCTATGTTCTATTGTAAATAAAATATTGGCTCATATGTGATTTGAAAGTCTTTTAGTTTTCATTTTATTCAAATTTAAAAAACGTCCCAACTTTTCCGGAATTCGGGTTGTAAAACATTCTTCAAAATATCTTCTTTTGTGTTCTGCAGAAGAAAGAACAGGTTTGAAATGACATGAGTCAGTAAATATCTCTTTTACACTGCGACTACTCAAGGATAGACCAAAGTTTTGCTCTCAAGTTAAAGTTTGGCCTGTTTCATGGGAAAAGTGCAATCTAAAATGTCAAAACACTGTTACTCTGCTCTTAATTTAGTTCTTATCTGTGTTTCATCTTGTTTTTTAAGAACAGACATGCAGGAAATCTGTGACACGTAAATGAAAAATCATTAACATTTAATCAGGGTTCTGCTTTTTATGAGCCACTAAGAGTTCCGGCACCAACATTATTAAGTATTACGGCCTTTTGCTCCAAGCAGCGAACATGCATACCATCTGTGAGGATTAACCGGTTTGATTAGGACAAAAACTCATGCTTAATGAATGTCTGGTAGACTGCAGGGGTCAGTAAGTTAATTACTGCGGTCAAATCACTTGCACATGTTGATGATAAATCAAGCTCCAGTGATGCTCTATGCGGGAGTGTGTTGCTTTAGTCAGATTGTTTTTAATAAAACCTTATAAACCACAAACTCCATTCATTGTATAATTGCATTCTAATTTGTTTTTATCAATAAGACGGTCTACTTAAACCCACAGCCTGCATTATCCCTGCAAAGCAATGTTATATTGATTCATCTATGCTGCAACAAATTCAAGATGTTCATACTGACCCATGACAAGATCTGACAGAACAGTATCCGTTCACATTCTCCTGTCTGTAGTCAATTCTAGAGCACATACTCCTAATGACATCATAGCTGGAACATTCCCCCTGTCACATTTGCCTTCAGGTGGTTTTATTTTAGAGATAACAATTTAACAGCCGAATCACAGTATTACATCTTTCTTTTATGGCCTTTCTTTTATATTCTTTTTAAATAGCACTGAAAACTATCCACATGCTCAAACTCTGTGGGAATCCAAGACTTTTAGGAATTAAATAGAAAAGTGAAATCATGTTTTCCACAGGAAACTTTATAGGGATAGTTCACACAAAAATTACATCATCATTTACTCATCTGCATATCGTTCCAAAGCGTATGACTTTCTTTCTTCTGTGAAACACAAAAAGTGAATTTATACCTAGAGGATTTATATATATATATATATATATATATATTAAAAGTGAATGAGGATGGGGGCCATCAAGCTTCAAAGTGGCCATAAAAGAACCATTAAAGAAGTTCATATGGCTTATGCACTATATATCAAGTCTTCTGACAGAATACGATGTCAGATTCATGAACAAATCATTCTTTTCAAATTGGATCTTTTCTTTTGGATTCTTTTCGTTGGATCTTTTCAAATTTAACAGGTCACTGGAAGAGAAGATTATAAGTGCATAACAAGCAAAACTAAAGTTTGACTTGGAATACAGTGCATGAGTCATCTGGACCACATTTATGATGCTTTTATGGTGCTTTTGGGCCCTTTTTGAAGCTTTTGAAGCTTTGGTCCTCATTGATTGTAACTGCATGTTGAAATAAATTTCTCCTTTTTTGGAGACAGAAACCTTGAATCAACATGAGGAGGATGAGTAAATGATGACATTCTGGTTGAAATAATCCTTTAAAGGTAACGTCATCATTGTCCTGGTATACATAGTTCACGTCTCTGGTATGAGGGAGTGACCTATGGAACATTTGTGAACGAGCTCCACCCGTCTACTCAGCAGATCCAGTGACTTCATTAGAAAAGGAGCGCACTACAGTTTAAACAAATGTAAACAGCTCTTACATAATACTGAGTCACATGTTTTATGCCGGGTATGATAAGTTTTTACAGATGCTCTTTGGCCACCAGTTGGCATGTGTTTATCAATTTATCTATTACCTAGACATTATGAGATTTTGGTGAGTGTGAACTGAATATATTGTTGGAGACGCATCATTCCTCAAAGATAATGACTGCTCATGCAACGACGCTCCTGACAGCTGTCATGTGACAGTTTGTTTTAGCATGCACAAGCACACATGATTGCATTTGATAAGATAAAGACAATCTGTAATTCGTGTATAGTAACCAAGGCCTGCGTGTTTAAGGCTACTTAATGCAACCTGATCCTTATAAAAAAAAAATTAAAAAAAATCTTTACATGTGTTTTTATTTTGTTTTCCAGTTAAAATATCTAAACGTAAAAATCCTTTTGTGAAAAAGTGACATTTTAACTGTATTGTAGTGTACTTCAAATCCTAAAAATACATTTAAAAACTGTACTTGCAGATGTCACATTTGGTCTGTTTTTGAGTTGGTTTTCACTGTTTCTAAATCAGTTTCCTTTGTATTGTCTGTGTTCATTTGTTACCATGGTTTTTGATTTGCCCTTATGTGTCACACTTGTGTGTAATTAATTACCCCGTTTTGTCCCTAGTGTTTATCCATAGCTGCGTCCCAATTCAGAGGTTGCATCCTTCGAAGGCCGCATTCGAAGGCTGATTGAGTCAAAGTGGCGTGACGAAGGCTGTCCCAATCCGAAGGCTCCTTCAAATGCGGCCTCCAAATGTGTCCTTTGTTTCCCGTGAAATTAAGGATACAACAGATGGATCCTTCGCGGCCTTGTCTACCCCAAAATTCATTGCGAGCCAGTGACGACAGGATTCTTTCTGAGAGAAACTGCCAAATTACGCTTTTAAACGTAAGTATAGATTTTCAACTTTCAAATATCTAATGTGGTTCAAATGTTGACTCATACCTTACTAAGATGTGATTATATATAGTTTATACTCTTTTATTATATACAAAAATGGACCATGGTGAACATATTTAGACAGTTTGTGAACCCTGTTTTGTTTTCAGACTGTAATATAACTTCCAAAAAAGTCTAGTACAAAGTTACTGTCACTCATCAATGGCAGCTGTCACAGTTCCTAGGCAACAAGAACAATCCTCCGTAGGCTAGATCGTCCCATTTAACAACACTCGTTGCGACCTTCGCGTCCTTCCAAAGATGCAGCCTCTGAATTTGGACACAGCTCATGTGTATATATAGCCCTCATTTTCAGTTAGTCTTTGGCTGTGTCTGAAATCGCCCCTTATACCCTCATTCATTATTCCCTACATTAGTCCACTAATATAGTCCACTTGAGGGAGTGATTGAAAATGAGTGAGTGAATTCAGACACTGAGTGTGCCAGAAGTGCTGCCTCTTTTGCATAGTTTGTACTTGCTGTTTAATAATTATTTGAAATTTAGCAAACTGACAGCTCCAGTAGTAAGATGAAAAGATTTATCTTGAACTCTGTCATTGAAACTATCTATAAACCTTAATTAAGCAAATTAATAATCAGTTAAAAAGGAATTACCTATAATATATTACGCTGTACCCACATTGGACCAGCGGTTTGGAAAATGGATGGATGATTCAGCTGCGGGCGCCATCTTCTGTTCAGGCGTGAGAATTCATTCGGTGTGTGACTTTATGGGTATTCTCTAGCTGTTGAGCATACATCAGTTGTACACTCGTTATTGCGGTGCATTGTGGGATTGAATGAGTAAACGCGATAACGTTCATTATGGTTTCGGACAACACTTACAAATGGCTGTCCCCTCAAATAGTGGCCAATTTAAGGGTATAGAGGGCGATTGATCGTCTATGGTTGTTCTGTGTATCGTATTTTGGCTTCATGTTACCCTGAGAAGTTTTATTTTGAGTTTGTTTTATTAAAGAAAACTGCTTGTGATTAGATCCAGCTCTTTATTTGCCTCTTTGCTGCCTCAACTGTGCTGACAGCAGATAATATAATATTAATTAAATAAAAGGCCGCTTAAGTGTACTTAAAGAAAGTACACCTAAACTAAAACTTAAAGGGATAGTTCACCCAAAAATTAAAATTCTGTCATTATTTACTCACCCTCAAGTTGTTCCAAACCTGTATACATTTCTTTCTTCTGATAAACATAAAGGAAGATATTTTGAAGATTATGGGAAACTGAACAGTTCTGGGGCACCATTGACTTCCATAGTATTTTTTTCCTACTATGAAAGTCAATGGTGCCCCAAAGCAGCCTGGTTACAAACTTTCTTCCAAATATCTTCCTTTGTGTTCAGCAGAAGAAAGAAACTCATACAGGTTTGGAATAACTTGAGGGTGAGTAAATGATGACAGAATTTTCATTTTTGGGTGAACTATCCCTTTAAATGCTTATATATTGCAGTGAAGCATGTTGAACACGCAAGCCACTGGCATTATTATCAGTGAGGGAATGGAATGGTGATTCATTTGTCTTGTTGACAGCAGTTTGGATCTTTACATCATTGTCCAAAGACCAAAGGTCAAAAGAAGCACAGGTCAGTTTGAGGCTAAACGTTCTGCTTTTCAGGACAAGTTTAAATATGCGCAGACCTTTTATCAAAAGCCATAATGGCCAAGCCGAAGACAGAACTGTACTGACAAGATTTCATTGTTTCTATGTCAAAATGCAGAGGAAAAAATTTGTCAAATTTGTCCGGTTGACCTTGATAACAATAGCAAGTTCATTCTTTGGTGTGAGAAAACCCTTCACTGAAAATGATGTACATGTGGGGGTAATGCACACTGAAAATGCCTAAAAAATAGATTTGATTCAAGAATTGAACTGACTGGCCACACCTTATTGTTCTTATGGGAAAGATACCAAAGTTAAGGGGTCACATTGAGTCTGCAGACATTTATTATTTCTTCAGAGCCTTTAAAAGTGTCCATTTAATCATTAACAGACTCACTGGATAACTGTGGGTCATTAGAACCATGTGTTTAACTACAGTTTATAGTCAGCATGAAATTAACATTTTGTTTAACCAAGAACTGTGCCTTAGCTCAGTACATTTTTGACCATATTGGTGAATCCCAACTGTCCAAATAAGAGCGCCTGCACACTATTCCCCAGCGAGTGATCAAATGAACTCTACCCTGCATCTCCATTTATTTTCACAACGGCATCTGGAAAATGTCCTGAGCGTAGGCGGGTTTGTTTGTTGCACTAGAGAAGATGACTATTCAATCATGTAGTTTATATAAATATATCAGCAGATACAGTATATAGCATATTTTCATGATGAGTAATTAACTGTGCCTTTCAATTCTGTGTACATATTTACACTAGATTCACATTCATTATATGACTATTAATATTTTATACACATCTACATATATTCAGTGGCCCCAAAAACTATTTGGACACAAATCTATCAATGACATTTGCATTACATAAGAAAACAGAAGTAGGTTAAAATTAATTGCAAGTTAAATCTTTAGAAAGCTCTGAAAGCATTTGCAGATAATATTTTCTGTGCAACACAATGAAATGTATACATTTTACGTGTGGCTTAAGTATCCAAATAGTTTTTTGGTGGCCACTGTATACAGAATAGGCAATAGCAACATAAGCTTATAGGCTTATTTGTGAATGAAAAACTTATTTCATTGCAAGTAATTCATGTATTTTGTATCAATCCTCATATATAGTTTATCAGTAATCCTCTCCATTGTCTGATAACATCTGAATGAGTCACATGAATCTTTTGCCATTTGATTATCAAATGAAGGTAAATGCCTGAGAGAGCTTTTCTGACTAGATCATATCACTTAATCAATGTATAATTTGCTCAGTGAGAACATTATGAGACATTGTGCAACATAAACATCCATTTAGGTCAAATTGTACATATTGTAGCCAAAACTCTGGTCCCAGTCATCGAGTTGGTGAAAAAGAAATGGATGAGATCCAACAACAACAAACTACTGGTGACTCAATTCGCAACTCTAGTTTAAATGAGTACAAAAGACATTTTTTGTCGCTTATGACTTCAGGAAAGAAATAGCACAGAAACTTTACAAACACTTTCATTTTTTTGAACACTCCCCACTTCTGCCATTGGTCAAACAATCAGGTACCCCGCCCCAAACTCACTCCATTGGCCAAGCTGTTGCTGTGCCATGGCTGTTTGGATGTTCAAACACACAATGTTTAGGAAACACAGAAACGTCCAAACAAACAGTCCCTAATGAAACAAACTAAGAAAACCCACCCCACAGAATGGAGGACAAACACCAGGCCAATATTGTGAGAAATATTTCTTAAGTTACACTTTTTAATGAAGTCAGCCAACAAATGGCTTACTTATAGTTCTCCCTGCATGTTGAAATAAGAGAAAGTATTCTTAAATTAAAAACAACAAAAACAGCAGAACAAAGCAAACGTCCCCCTCACATATTTCATTACCAACTTTTCTCCTCTCTCTTTTTTACAGGTCTGTTGCTCTTGGCTTCTTGATGAATGCAAGCAGACACCATACAAGGCTTTGCTGTGCGTCTGTTTACAATCTTCTGTTATTACATGATACACACATTAATCAGCAGCAGGTCCATCTGATCACCATGTATGGTCATTCATCGCTTGACTCAGGGGGATGTATCCAACAAACAATTTGATAGCGATGAGTCAAAATGGGCTCCTCCACATGGACTCTGTGCACCATCCAAAATCAACTACACTCTACAAAGCATGGAGACTGTAAAACACCTGTTTGGACCTGTTTAAGATGATTCTAATCAACAAGATGTAAAGAAAATGACATTTTTTGTACCCTTATGTATTTGTAGATCAGAGGCTGGGAAATGCCCCATACTATGAGGGTCCCCATAATATGTCATGCTTATGTAATGAGTACTAAAGGGATCTTGCGCACACTCAAGCACACACATACAATGTGAGAATATTTTCAGAGAAATCAGTGTGTGTTTCTTAGTCTTTCTGATGGACCTGACAGGTTCAGAAGTGAGAAAAGATGCTTTTGTCACTGGAACAAGCACTAACGGAGCTGACACTGAAGTCTGCTCTCATTTGCCTTACAACAGTGAGAAACACCCAGATAGACGTGTAAAAATGCAGGACATATTCAATGAAATTAAGCTGTCAGTCACTGACCAGAAGAGCACTCTGGGAAAACATCTTTAACTAGCATAAACTATGGGAATATGTGAGGTTGAGCAAAGCAGTCTGACCTTTAAATATACATTTATTTCAGTCTTATAGAATGCAGATAGAATCTTATAATTCCAAGGTGGCAATATTTTTGCACCACAATATGTCAGTTATCTGAGTTGCCTTTTTTGGATTGTCTATTTACACTAAGTGCAAATAGCATCCCTTATTGGCAAACGCTATTTACACTAGCTCCGCCCACCAATGTCTGGTTGAGCCACTCAAGTTTTAAAAAAGAGGTGTGGAATTCAGTGTCTTCAGTGGTGCAGCAATAGCGAGTAAGGCTTGCAGACCTGGCTTTTAACGCGACCGACGAGGGTTGAATCCGCCTTTTGCCGAGCTCGCATTTATTTTCAATAAAAATTTAAATAATGTTCTAAAAGTGGAAATAAACTGCGAACGAGTGTTTAATAATATTAAAAGTGTTTATTGGGTAGGCTTAAGGGAAGGTGTAGGGAGGGTTTTTATTCTCCCAATAAGGCAGCATCCATTTAATAATTATAATCATTTACATTCTATGATATTATTGCATCCTGTTAATGTACAAAAATACTGAGGTGCAAATAGTATCTGCCAATATAAAGTATAGATAGCATCTAATTACTATTTACTCTTTTTGCAAAGAACTGATACTTTTACATGGTGTAAATAGAATCTATCGCTATTTTCACTTAGTGTAAAGAGCATCTACAGCTATTTGCGCTTAGTGTAAATAGCATATTTCGCTAAGAAAATATGCTATTTGCACTTAGTGTAAATAGCATTTATCACTAAGAAAATGCTGCTATTGTCACTTAGTGTAAATAGAATATATCGCTAAGTGACAATAGCAGCATTTTCTTAGCGATATATGCTATTTACACTAAGTGTAAATAGAATACATTGCTATTTACACTTAGTGCAAATAGCATCTACAGCCATTTGCACTTAGTGTAAATAGCATATATCGCTAAGAAAATATGCTATTTTCACTTAGTGCAAATAGCCGTTGCTTTTTTTTTTTTTATCAGTATCAGTTGATATTGGATATTTAATTATACATGATCATTTCCACAATTTTTTTTTTTTTTTTACATTTATTTTACATTTTTGGTCATCTTACATTCAAGTCGCGATGTAACAGAAAGTAGAGACAGATCTTTTCCTTTGTATTGTGATTTACATCCAAGTAACAGATTATCGAAAAAGTAAAAAAGTACGTAAAATGAAGGGTGGGGACTCATATGCATCAGATGTTGATTGGATGGAGACAAATCAGAAAGCGAGGTTGACCACATGAATGGCTAGGGATGCAATAGGATGCATTTAGAAAATAGATAGGGTAAATTTCCATTTCATGCCAACTTTAAAATTAATCTTTATAACACTGATAATTAAAAGACACTGTTAAATGTAATCTTCAGAAGATCTCATAATGCTAATCCACTTTTCATACTGTACATTATAATAGGCTATTGTGATGCCTAAGTTCATTTAAAATTCATTAAAATTTTAGTGTTTTATTTTTAATGTATACAAAATAGTGTAGAATTTTAATATCATCCTTTTTAATGGTTCATCCGTATCGTCCAGTCTTTCAGTATTAAATAACATAAACCAATTCCATTTTGAACATCCAAAATTATTGCATGATTTAATAACATTAAATCATGATATCAAACAGAATGAATGTACAAAAATATTTCATTTTAAATCATAAAGAAACAAACTCTTTGGGGTCAAACTACTATAATCAAATATCAAACAACTATAATCAAATGTCAAACAAATCACACCACTCTAAGCAGGCAAATTCATTACAGGCAAAACAACTGTCTCAATAAGGTCCAGCCACTTAAAACCAAATTGCTTTCAACATATACATAGAAATATCATTGTAAATGCAGGACTTCAGATTTTGGCTTTTCTGCAGCATTTATGCTCTTTTCCACTGCTTTGAAAACTCCCACCAAATTCCCTTAATCCTTCAAAGAGAGTTCAGAATCAACTTCAGAAGTAATCCGGTCTACCAGGTTTAACACAACGCTGCCAAAGCTGGGCCAAAAAGAACTGCATGAATAAATGAGTTGGTTTACATTATCATTTTACTGTGTTTTACAATACTCACGCAAACAGGCTGACAGCTGTCAGATGGAAAAAATCAACTCACCGGTTTGTGTGGGTGTGTATGTGTGTGACAGCGCTGCCACGCACAGATTTCCCAGGATGACACACACAATTCCCAAAGTGCTGGTTTGTCTGCTTTGTAGAAAATAACCTTTCAGGTCCAACCTGCTCTTTCTGTACTTTTTCTCTCTTTTTGTCTGCTTTCACAGTCAGCTCCTTCTCTCTCTCCCTCAATGGTTTTTGCTCCCGTCTACTTAACCTCTGTTAAGTCCCTCTCACATACTGACACACACATGCTCTCACTCTCTCTTTCTATCTCTCTCTCTCTCGCTCCACCATTACAGGACTTCCTGGTTGACAAGGGTTTCTATGGTAACATACAGACTGTGTGCAGAGGCCTGGCTCACTTTTGGCTGCCTTCACTAAAGAGCATTTGAATAGGCAGTCAGCCTTTTGTGGCCATAAGGTGATATTTCACAGCACGGGGTTAAAGACTGGTGAATTCAAAGACCAAACCACATCCACCTCCTGACGTTCCTCCTCTCATTTTGCTCTATTCTGTCCTTCCTTTGCTCCCACCCCACTGTTTTTCTACGAACCACTGCTTATGTGAGTCTGGCCATACATGGCCAACCAAAGGACAGAAGTGACTCAGTGAAAATGTGATTTTATGCTTAAGAAATTTTTAAACAGATCATTGACAAATAAACTAAGGCAGAGGACTTGAATTGAGAAACATGCCCTATTCTATGTCAAGAAAGTAAGATTTAGTGCAACTACTGGCCCTCAGGATTTCACAAAGCCCCTAGACTGTTTATTTTTAAAGGGATCACCTTGTGAAAATGAAGTAGGCCTACACTGAAATGTATTGAGTGTACACTTGCAGTGCACTTTAAATCTTATAAGGATATTTAAAAAAAAAACAAAAAAAACAAAAACAAAAAATGCAGTAAAATCAGTAATATTATGAAATATTAATACAATTCAAAATAACTGATTTCTACTTTAATATATTATAAAATGTAATTTATTCCTGTAATGGCAAAGCTTAATTTTCAGTAGCCATTATTCCAGTCTTCAGTGTTACATGATCCTTCAGAAATAATTTTAATATACTGATTTGGTGCTCAAGAAACATATTTTATTGCTGTTAACCTTATTAATCTATAAATGATTACAGACATGTTACTGTCCTGTTGTCTTCTTAGGAACTGTGCTAAAAGATACTGAGGGTAATTATGGATTATCACAGTACAGGTACAAAGTACTTATGATTTGAATTACGTGACTTAAAGGGATAGTTCATCTTAAAATGAAAATTAAGTCATAATGTACTCACCCTGGTCTTGTTCTAATGCTGTATGCCCTTCTTTCTTTTATGGACCACAAAAGGATAATATTTTTAAAAATGTCCCACTCATGCTCATCCATATAATGGCAGTGAATAGCGACCAGCATCAAGCTTTTTTAAAAAGATGCAAAAGTATCACAGAATGATCCCATGTGACACGTGCCGTATATTCCAAGTGTTCTAGGGGTATACGATGGGGTTTGGTGAAAAACAAACCAAAATTTATTGCATTTTTAATGGAATTCTTGACCTTGGCTGTTGGTCTTCTCTGCATGGCTGTACGATGTCACACTTCTGCTCAACGCTGTCTGAAGCACATGTGAAATCACTCCAATCTAATTGGCAAGACATCGTCCCAAGACAGGTGACAGCCCACCATGAAAGCTATAAAGTATACCTGGACCGAAGAATTATGGCGATTAAGCAAGGAGGGGGCATGCACGGGAGGGGACATGCACAATCTATGTGTGGTCTGCTTGGGAGCTGGGCATGCACAGTCAGCTCTCGAGGTAGCTGACTGCATTTATTGTGAACATCTTTCGTTAAGGATGCTCCGCTCCCGCCTGGCTCTCTTTGAGGAGGGCAGCCCCTCGTGGTTTGGGTTCCGCGTCTGCCGAGGCAGCATGGTGGATCAGATCATGGGAGTCGCAGATGGAATTAGTGAAGGAGCTTGAGACGAGTCCTTCCCTTTCTCAGCTTTCACCCTCTGGTTCCACTGCTTTCATTCTGGACCCAGAAGCACGCTCTGCGGTTTCTTCTGGTCCAAGAGAATGCTCGGTGTTGGCTTTATTCAGCTCTGAGGAATTGGATGCGGTTAGCATTGAGGCAGGGGAGTTCGAGCACGTAGAGGTTGTGACTCGAACTGTGGCTAAATTAAACACTGATTGGCCAACAGAAAAACAGGAAGTGTGCCGTAAAAGCAAACTGGATGAGTGCTTTCTGCGCAGCAAGTCACAGCCTCCACGTTGGGGCTTGCCTTTCTTTCCAGATCTCCACACTGAGGTGTGGAGATCTGAAAATAAGCCATTTTCTGCCTGTGTCTTGGGCCCCTCATTGTCAAATTATTCATTGATTATGGGGCTGAACGAACACGGGTATGGGGCGATGCCCAGGGTTGAAAAGACGCTTGCTAGCTATCTCTCCCCTGAGCCATATAGACTGAACATCTTCCTTGGTGGGTAAAGCCTATGCGGCGGCGGGTCAGGCTGGAGCATGTCTGCACACTGTGGCAATACTGCAGGCATACCAGGCTGACCTGATAAGGGACTTGAATAAAGGTGAAGGGGTGGGCTTGGTTGCTGTCAAAGAGTTGCGCTAGGCCACCAAGAAATTGGCTCACGTGGCCGTTATTGGCCGTTCCATGGTAGCTAAGGTGGCTGCGGAGAGGAATCTCTCCCCTCCTAGCCTCTTCGGCAACACAGTCAACACTGTTGCCGAGAGGTTTCATGAAGCAAAGAAACAGGTGGCGGCATTGCAGAGGTATATCCCTTGCCAGATCCAGGTCCCTGGGACTGCTGCAAAAGAGCAGCCTCAACTGAGTACGAGCTCCTCACACAGACAGCAGCAGAAGCAGAGTGTTTCTTTTCAATATTAGAGATTGCAGATTATAGAAAGAGGGTACAGAATTTAGTTTGTTTTTTGTCCACCCCGCTTCAGCAGGATACTGTCCACAATAGTCAGTCCCGAGCAGGCTCAGGTGTTGGAACAGGAAGTCCAGTCTCTTTTGGTGAAAGAGGTCATAGAGCATTTTCCTCTTCCCAAGAGAGACTCTTGTTTCTACAGCCAGTACCTTATAGCTCTGAAAAGGGATGGGAGTTGTGCCCAATTTTGAACCCTTACTCTGAGAACGTACAGGATAAGGATGTTAACGCTGAAGCTTATTGTGTCTCAAATCAGATCAGAGGACTTGTTTGTTACAATCGATCTGAAGGACGCGTACATCCACATATCTATTCTTCCACAACACAGGAAGTTCCTCAGGTTCACTTTCAGGGACAAAGCTTACCAATATCAGTTTCTTCCGTTCAGCCTAGCCTTGTCACCCCGCACCTTCACAAGGTGCATGGATGCAGCTCTGACTCTGTTGCAGTTCCAGAGCATTCATGTACTCAATTATGTTGACGAAATATTATATCGAATTAAATATCTGATTCTAGCTCAGTCTGAGGAAATGGTGGTTCCACATAGAGATGTCGTCCTCGCTCACATGAGGTGCTTGCGTGGATATAATCTGCGTGTCATCTGAAGGTTTTATATCAAGTCACTGTCTTCCATTGCTTCTTTAAATGTCTTCATTTTCATTTCAGGAGGTCTTAAATTTGTTGATGGAGAAACAGGAAACGCAATATGGCTTAACATGATAAACTTCATGCATGTTTCAAAGTAAAAACGTGGTGCTCGTTCTACATACTCGCACTTTCAGAGCAGTTTGCAATCACTGAATAGGCCACATTTATGTCAAGCAATTGCTTTGATCTACTGCTGATAAAATTATGACTACTTTATGTTTAATTTATGGTGTTTACATCTTACCTGTAAACTCGTCACATTTTGACCAGGAAAGTTTTAATGCCATTTTCTTTTCATCTTACCTCTGTATAATGCCTAAGTGTTTACAAGCGTTTATAAGCCTAAGAGTTTATAAGGTTTGTTTACAGGGGTTGCCGGTGTAACTGCATACCACTATAATTCTCCTGTTCTTTCTTTCGCCTCTAGTCATAAGAGCCTACTCTACGAGAAGAATTGCCTCTAAGGTATTGTTATCAGGGGTTTCCCTTCAAGAGGTTTGTGATGCGGCAGCCTGGTCCTCTCCACACACCTTCATTAGATTTTATAGCCTGGATATAGAGTCCACACCAGGATCTCAAATGCTTGTGACTTAAGTTTGTGCTCATTATGATTCACACTTGGACAGGGATTTATTCAGTATGGCATAGTGGGTATGAACATTCCCATAGCGTCACATTCTGACGCAGCGTTAAGTCCCTTCGAAAGGTAATGTCTAGGTTACGACTCTAACCCTGGTTCCCTGAGAAGGGAAAGAGACGCTGTGTCACTTTGCCATACTTCCTGCATGCTTGAGAGAGACTTACTTCAGCCAATCCTTTATAGCTTCCACAGTGTACCATCATCCGTTTTGATTTTATCCATTCATAAGTAGTAATTTATCTGATGCATTGATCTAAAGACTCATTGGAGAAACTTGAAGTTTCAAGAGCACAGTGGTGATTGTTCTTCAGTCCCCATTTGTGGAATTCAAACCTACAACCAGAACTTTTACCACTAAGCCACATCACCATCATAAAATGCAACAAAACAATAATAAAACTTTATCAGGCACAACTGCCTCAGTTCTGTGTGTGGTTGTGTATGAATTTTAAAGAGTGAATTCTTGATTACCTGAACTCTTTTATGCATGTGTGGCATTTTCCAGAAGTGTATATTTTCCACTGGATCTTGGGAAGCCAGCTCGTTCTTAATAATTCAGTGGTTTGGCTCAGTAGGGCAAACCAGTCTTAAATGGTATAGTCTTACAGTGTGTGTGTGTGTGTACACAGTAAGGGATTTTTGCCAAACAGCAACCAGACTATTGCAAAACAGAGGAGAAGAAAATACATTCACAACTGACAGTTTAAACAGGAGAATGCATGAGGTGAGACCAGACGCGAGGAGAGGAGAACACAGAGGTCTTATTCTGGAATGAAAGTTCAGCGTGAGACTGAGAAAAGAGAAATAAACTATTGAGAGGGTAGAGAAGAGTGAGTGATGAACTATAGAGGAGAGGAGAGAGGGCTGAGTAAATGAGAGGCATGTTATTAATGGCCGGTCTCCTGCAGCGAGCAGATATTTGTGTCTGCCAGTATGGTGATTACTGGACCGAATGAAACATAACCTGAAAACATTCTACCATTCTCTTTATTTTTTCTTTCTTTATTTTTTTCAGTTCTGTACTAAATGTACAGATAAATCTAATATATAGAAAGCAAGCACACAAAAGGTACAGGTTTCTTTAAACCAGGGGTCTACTGCATTTGTGAAAAATTTTGTGAACATTTTTAGTAAACTTAAATTGTAATATGCATTACATGGCTTTGTACATCAATAATGATTATATGAATGGAATGTTAAATGCACACTACCGTTCAAAAGTTTGAGGTCGGTATGATTTTTTATTAATACTTTTATTCAGCAAGGACACTTTAAATTGATTAAAGGTGACAGCAGAGACATTTATAATGTCACAAAAGATTTATATTTCAAATAAATGCTGTTCATTAAAGAATCCTGAAAAAATGTATCATGGTTTCCACAAAAATATTAAGCTTAATATTAAGAAATGTTTCTTGAGCACCAAAATGAGCAAATTCAGCTTTGCCATTACACAAATAAATTATATTTTCAGATATATTCAAATAAAAAAACTGTTATTCTAAATTGTAATATTTGACAATATTGCTGTATCTTTAATCAAATAAATTCAAAAATATTACAAATCTTACCCATTCCAAATTTTTGAACAGTAATGTAAATGCATTAATATGGTACTATACATGTTATCACAAACATATACAATATTCCATTTTATATAATATAACAGTTTCTCTGAAGGATCCTTAGCCTAAAAAAGATTGTAAACCCCTACTTTAAACAACCCCAAACAAGCACAAATCCATCTCTATAATGAAACTACAGTCTGAAATGGCTATGATTTGTCAACTACTTCTACACTAAATTATAGAGTATTCATGTTGCACCAATACTGACAAAATATTACCAAAGGCTTAAGGGATACTGTAAATGACAGCTAACCACTGCTGAATAACAGCATGACAGGCATGACTCAGAGTTGTGTAAGAGGAAACTAGGTTCACCACGATGGTAAATATTTACTCTTGGCAAGTCCCAGACCGCACTGCTATATATTTGATATATAACACTCAATAAAAATTGATTTTATAAGGATTGCTGAGTTTGTGACCTCAACATTTGAATGCTCTGGAACAAGGATGAGCTACTGTGCATAAAATGTGCAAGATACAAAACCAAGAGCAAGAACTTCAGCAAATCTCAAGCCTCATCCTCAAATCTTTTTAATCGATCTATTTTCAGTTTTCATTTTAATTTAAATTAAAATTAATTTCATTTTTTAGTTTTTTTTTTTTTAGTTTTTTTTTACATATTTGCATTAAGCTTTAGTTTATTTTATTTCAGATTTAGTTTTGTTAATTTTAGCATTTAAACATTTTATCTCAGTTGTAAAGCCAATATTTTTCATTTTCATTTAAGTTTTTCATCTAATATATATATATTGTCATGAAACTCTAGATGGGGCAGGCCGATAGGTCCTTAAAGGTGCTGTATGCGATTTCTCAAATTTGTTGTTGGCCGCATCTGGCATGCGAGGCGAATGCACTGCTAATGACACTAAACACCTCATGCTCTAGCGGGCGTCAGTGTGCAGTAGTTTAACTGCACAACTCTCACTATTTGGCCGCTGTTACACACGCAATGCGAGTGGGTGTCTGTTTATCACAGCTGACGCACAACAAAATGCTTCACGAAAAATAAAGCACAGATGATGAACGAATGACAAGGAAGCACAAAAAAATGAACGTATAGTACACAAGAGTAAATACAAACAAGAGTTTGTTGTTAATCGCCAACAGAACAGCAGACAATCAAAACCCAGTGTTACTTACATGATAAGGAATCAAGCAGCTTCCGCGTCTGTTTTCAGGCCTTCCCGCTTAGCTCTCTCCAGCGCTGGAAAGCTTTTCTAATATAAACACGGTCCTAAAGCGCTTGCCCAGGCATAAACCTTCATTGCAGTGATATTCTTTTGAGCTCTTTTGTATTGTGTCCCATCTCTCGTTCTGCAGTTTTTTTTTTCTTATTTTCAAATCTCCCTCTTGCTCGTTCTCTCTCCTCGACCGTCTGCTGATTGGTTAGACGTTTGTTGTTGGTATCGGCCCGACTAACTTCCAAACAGTGAAATGAAATAATACTGAGTCCACCTTTAACTCAATCTGCTTGCAATCCACATCATTCTCTATAGGGTGCAGTTGATTGGTATCAGCAGCCAATGAGCTTGCTGCTCAACTTTCAAATACTTGGTCAGCATCTGCCATAGCAGTTTGCAGAGCCCTTTTAGAAGCCCTCCACCTTCCCCAGCTCCACCTGTATAGATCTGCTACGGGTAATTCATGTATACTATTGTACAGCAGCAGCATGTCTTACTTGCTCAAATCAGCGTGTTGTGTATGTATTGGCAGTAGCAAGTCCCGTACTTGCTCTGCAGCAGCAACAGCAATAATCAACAGCAGCAGCAGAGTAGCAGATCTATTCCACCAAAGACCAAACATATCAACATTGTCATATCCATTACCATGCCAAACACTCAGAGAGTTGTCATGACAGAAATATTTTATTTTATTTCAGCTTTCTTTCAATTAATGAAAACAATTTTTAAAAGTTTTAGTTAAAGTTAAGAGTAACACTGGTTCCGCTGTAAAAAGTCATTTTAATCATGACAACTCTCGGAAGATTTTTAGCACGGTAAATGGATACAATGTTAATGTAATTGGTCTTGGCAGAATAGATCTGCTACGCTGCTGCTGAATTGCTGCTGCTGTAGATTATTGCTGTTGTTGTAGATTATTGCTGCTGCTGCAGAGCAAGTACAGGAAATTGCTACTGCCAATACATATGCTGATACGCTGCTGCGAGTAAGACATAGTGCTGCTGCACAAATAGCATATATCAATAACCCACAGCAGATCTATACAGGTGGAGCTGGGGAAGGTGGAGGGTTTTAGAGGAACTCTGAAGCTCACTGCAAACTGCTATAGTGAATGTAACCAGCCATTTAAATGTGTGAGCAACAAGCTCATTGGCTGCAGATGTGACATGGACCAATCAACTTGTGGCAGTAGTTAATGCTGTAATTATCATCAGCTTGAATTTAGGACCCATCAGCCTGCGTCATCTAGAGTTTCATGACTGAACTATGTATTTCCTGACATTTACTTATCTATTTCCTATTTAATTACTTGTTTCATTTTTATCTTTTAAAAAAGTCAAATCAGCTTCTGACATGCACATCTCTTATCATCCTGTCACTGACTGTCTTTTTAGCATCCAATTTAATGGCAAAAAAAAATTAGTTCTGAATTTTAAAATATTTTTTTTCCTAAAATAAATGAGTAAATTTGTTTTCCCCCACTTTGTGGACATGGCCTCCTTGCCAACTGTATCTACTGTATGAACAAATGACCGTTGTCAACCTGTCACACGGGAAACAGTCTGACAGGAATCTAGCAGATCAGGCTCAACAGCTACTCATGATGCAACGTTTCAGAGGACAACTTCTGACAGCAAATGATAACATTACAACTGTAAGAGCACTGGATGTTTTCTTTATGTACTCTAAACAAGGTAACTTTTAACAGCTGTATATAATATTAGTTGGACGAACATGCAAAGACCTAAAAGAACCCTAGAATCCTAAAAACCATATATAAAAGCACAGTTCTCTTTGCATTGACATTGTTGCTTACCTTGTAAGTGGACTTGGATCTGTTTCTGGTGAAGGGTTTAGTATCAATGACTTTAGCAGAATAAGATGTCTTACAGGCTACTAAGTGAAATTTCCAGCCACTGCACACAAAGTACCAACATTTGGTTGCTGATGAGTGCTCCCTGGGTGTAAACTGTCTAGCATGCATCTCCACAAATGTTACAGCAAGAAGAAAAGTTCAGTTCAGTTCATCTTTATTCATTTCCCAAAGGCAATTTGGTTGCAGCACACAAGCATTTCACATAAACAACAGAAACACAATACAAAAAAACTAAAACAAAACAAAAAAAAACATTAATGTCCATTTCCTTCCTAAAAAGTTCTTACCTTAAATTTAAAAACTTTACCGCTGAGGGGATAAATTAATGTCTAAACCAATTTGTTTTACTAATCGGGGTTCTATAACGAATGCCAGAAGGGAGAAGGTTAAACTTGTGATACATTGGGTGGGAATCATCTAGCAAAATGCTCTGGGCTTTACCCAGAACCTGTCTATGATATAACTGGGCCATTGACATCTGCTTACTCCCCGTTATTTTGCTTCTCTGATTTACAATCCTCTCAAGACAATTCTTGTTTTTCACATTTAAAGAATTAAACCAGCACAACAGTGAAAAAGATAACAGTGACTGAATATAGGATCTGTAGAACATGCACATCAATGTTTTGTCCACATTAAATGACCTTAGTTTCTGCAAACAATACAATCTTTGCTGCCCCCTATTACACAAAACCTCAGTATTGGGAGAAAAGGACAATTTATAATCCAAAACTCTACCCAAATACTTGTACTGTTCAACACTCTCAATACCTACTCCATTAATGCTTGTTTGCTTATCATGAGTAGATTTCCTCCTAGAGTTAAAATCAATAGTCAATAGTTTTAAGAAAGTATTCTGACACCACATAATAAAATCATCAACCACAGGACCATGCATAGAGTCCTCCTCACTCATTAAGCTAACGATTACGAATTCTATAATATGCCTATGTCTATAACTACTCTTACAGTCATTTGTGCACAACATAAATAATAAAGGAAAAAGGACACATCCTTGAGATGACCCAGTAGATGACACCAGCCATTCAGAAAAACAGTCATTTACTTTAGTGACAGAAAAGATCATAGATAGTGATGCTTCATGTTCAAAATCATCTTCATTTTTACTTCAAAAAGCAACATAAAACTAACTAGCAGTGAAGAACAGAAGCATACTATTGAGTAAAAGAGAGTCATGAAGTTTGAAGAGAACTGAAAGATGAGTATTTACCGTGAGGAGACGTTTCCCAGGAATGAGTAGCACAGAAAGAAGCAGAGAGAGGGAAAGGATTACAGCCAGCTCTGTTTTTGCTGGGAGGGCGTTTGCAATTTACTCCGATTCTGTGACTCAGCCTTTGTGTGTGTGTGTGTGTGTGTGTGTGTGTAATACACTATTCTGGGCAAGCCAGGATCATACATGAAACTCTCTGTGCCTAATGAGTCCAAAACTCCGTAATAGTTTCCATCCCATACTCACATACGTATACACACATGCACAGCTGGAAATAATAGAAAGTCCCATGCAAACTGAGGAGAAACACCCTCTTGTGTGTTAGAATCAAAAGAACAAATGAGTGCATTTCCCTTCCCACACACACAGACGGCCTGTTTGATCTGCAAATACATCAGTTCATTGTTCACTGGAGGACAGATACTCACTTTCTCTCTCTCTCTCTCGCTCTGACATATTATCATCTCATGTCTTTTCTACTGTCATACAACCGAACACAACTTGCAACATCGGGGCTTCTTTAGTACTATGCTAGTATACTGTCAGTGCCTGAGTAATACTTATAACGCAAAACATGTCAATTGAATTGAAGATGTGCCCTCTGCTATGTGACAATCAAATAACATCAAAATGTCCTTCTAGTTCAGCCACACAACACACTTTCTGACTATATCCACAGGCAATGAGGTTTAGTGGCCACTTATGTCCATTAAATTAGAGGATACTTAAACTACTGGGCTGACCGGCTAAGAACATCAACCTAAAAAACACATTTCAAATTACTGTCTAGGGTTGCATAAAGAGAAAATCTTGACATCCGCCTGCTTTCTTTGAAGTGGCAATGTTCATTTCATGAATGAGTCGGATCTTTTCATTGAATCTTGTAAAAATCATTAGATTAGACTCAATAATCCATTCACAGTGGTTAAAAGTGGAAGATTATCAGTAAAGAACTTAAATTTCAGTCTGTTATTCCTTTACTTATGAGGGTAAATAATAACAGAATTCTTATTTTTGTTGATCAATTCCATTTAAGTTGTAAATATATTCCACTAGCAATACTGTTTAAACCAGCAGTTTAAAGAAGCTAGTTTTGTATAAAAAAAAAAAAAAAAAAAATGTGGATAGAGCTGAGGTTAACTGTAAAATTGAGCATAAACTGTAAAACAATGACAGATTTGCTTTTAATCCTGAGAACTTGTTGGAAATAATTCTTTAAAAACTAATTATTACACCCAGTGACTCATTAAAATACTGTTATAACACGTAATGCACACTTCTGAAAAACCCTTTATCACAGACTTATTCCACGTAAAAGGCGACTTGACGTGGATGAGATCATTCATCCCTATTTACTTATACCACCTTCCTTTCCTTAAACCGCTGATATCTCACAACAGTATGTAATGAGTGGTTAAATGAGTCACAAAAAGGATGAATGAAGAGTCATTCAAGATGGGAAATTACTGCAACTATTACAATTCAAAAGTTTGGAATCATCATATTAAAGGGATAGTTCACCCAAAAATAAAAATTCTGTCATCATTTACTCCACCTCAAGTAGTTCCAAACCTGTATGAATGTCTTTCTTCTGCTGAACACAAAAGAAGATATTTGGAAGAATGTCAGTAACCAAACAGATCTCGCCCCCCATTGACTACCATAGTATTTATTTTTCCTACTATGGTAGTAAATGGGGGGCGAGATCTGTTTGGTTACTGACATTCTTCCAAATATCTTCCTCTGTGTTCAGTAGAACAAAGAAATTCATACAGGTTTGGGACTACTTGAGGATGAGTAAATGATGACAGAATTTTTATTTTTGGGTGAATATCCCTTTAAGTCGTATTACATATATACGTATAAAGTCATATTTATAAAGCCTATTTTCAGCAGCCATTACTCCAGTCAAGTAGGAAAACCTGTTACATCATTTAAAAAATCATTCTAATGTGCTTATTTGTTATACCAGAGAGTATAGTCCACAGCCTAAGCAAATGCCCCAAATTTAAAACATTCTAATAATTCCAATATAAGTGAACACTGAACACTATTAAACACTATCAAGCATCCTCTGTTTTCATCTTACTGCAAAACATAAAATAACATCTAATTTTTAAACATTTTCTGTCTTGATCCAGCCATATGCAATGCATGCTGGGAACTAACAAGCACCGCCCATTTTCAGTTAATGGAACAAAATTCATTCATGTAATCCCAACACAAATGGATTAAGTAAACTTCAATATTAGATATATTTAAGTGGATCGAACGCAATGAAATTAAGTTAGGGCAAAATGTGTAGGAATTGTGTTGCTTTAGCTCATTTTAATTAAGTAATTTGAACAAACAGCAAAAATAATTTTTTTCAGTGATGTCTGAACTGTTGTGAGGTATACACTCATCAATCATGCTTAAAATTGATCAGCAATTACAGTATATATATCATTTTTTTGTTACAGTTCAATGTAATTTATGTAATTTTGATCAATGCATAAAATTGATTAAAATGACAGTAAAACACAAACCATTCATAGTGATTCCAGACATTTGAATGGTAGTTTATGGTATATCAACCATTGTAAGACACACAGACCAAAAATACTGGAGGTACTGTTTTGTAGTGAGCCGAAGACACTTACTGTACACGTGCTGTATGTTGGCTGTTGACGAGGATGTTTGTTTTCTTCATCAAACTGAGCAGCCTTTAAGTGCAATCTTCAGTTCACTCTTTGAGCCATTCTCACTCTGCTTTGACTCAATGGCTTAGTAAACCCTCCCTCACTTCTTTTCTTCTTCCTCAGGCTCTGTTCTGCCATCCAAAATAAATATTTAACAGTCAGACAACGTGATCAACAATCAAAGGTCACGTTCTACTCACTCCGCCATTCTCCTCCTCTTATTTTTTTTTTTTATGAATTTCCCACTCTTATAACTAGATTTCTGGGGTGTTACTGTAACTGTAGTTTAATGCTGATGATCAACTCATTGGACTCATTGCCCACTGCAGAAACCCAACTGGTACAAGTATACAAGAAAGTACAAAACCAAAGATGTGCATTAGAATTAAGTAAATATTTCACTTAATTTAATGACCCTCTGTGAATTTCAGATTCATTCTGATGATCTGACGTACCTGACAGAGAAAGTAGCTGGACGAACCGAAGAACACTTCTGTTGCAACTGCATTTCTTGACATAAAAAATATTTAGACACTTCTTTAAGTCTTGGCCATAGAAAAGCTATAGAAGACTTAATAATAAATAATAATAAAATAATAAATAAATAATATATATATATATATATATATATAGTTCATTAAACATGCTAATATTTAGCAAGCACATTTTCCAATTGTGGGGCATGTTGTGACACTACTGATGGCACAATGGGATCCTGCCATTAAACAACCTATTTTTAAGCTTTTTCTGATTGAAGCACAAAACTATTCCAAAGTAACAAATGGTTATATGGTAACAACTAATGAGCCAAAATATTATGACCAGTCACAGGTGAAGCAAATATTGTTGATCATCTCCTTACAAGCTCACATGTCAAGGTCTGGGTAGATTGAAAACAAACAATCAGTTCTCATAATCAATGTGTTGGATGCAAGAGAAATGGGCAGAAATAAAGACGTGAAGGCATCTGGGTCAGAGTATCTCAGAAACGGCAAGGCTTGTGGGTTGCTCCCGGTCAGCAGTGGCGAGAATTTACCAACAGTGGTGCGAGGAGGGACAAACCACACACCAGTGACAGGGTGTTGGGCGCCCAAGGCTCACTGATGCATGAGGGCAACGAAGGCTACAGAAGTTTTACTGTGGCACAAGTCACACAGTGCATCACACTCTGCTGCGCAGTGGGCTGTGTAGCCGCAGACCAATCAGAGTGTCTATGATGACCCCTGTCCACCGTCGAAAGTGCCTACAATGGGCTTGCGAGCATTGGAACTGGACCTTGGAGCAGTGGAAGAAGGTTGCCTGGTCCAATGAGTCCCATTTTCTTTTATATCAGGTGGAAGGCCATGTATGTGTGCACTCTTTAATTGGGGAAGTGATAGCACCAGGTTAAACTGTGGGACGACGACAAGCTGGTGGAGGGAGTGTGATGCCCTGGCCAAACCCTGGGTCCAGCCATTCATGTGGACGTAAATTTGACACGTGCCACCTACCTAAAAATTGTTGCAGACCAGGTACACCCTTTCATGATAATGGTGTTCCCTGGTTTAGCAGGATAACAAACCCTGCCACACTGCACACATTGTTCAGGAATGGTTTGAGGAACATGATGAAAAGCATGAAATTCCCCAGATCTCCATCCAATTGAGCATTTGTGGGATGTGCTGGACCAACAAGTTCGATCTACAGCAGCTCCTACAGGACATCGCAACCTACAGGACTTGAAGGGTCTGCAGCTAATGTCTTGTGCCAGATATGACAGGACCTGGGGTCAGGGGTCTTACGGAGTCCATGCCCCGGCGGGTCCTTTCCAGCAGGATAACGTGCCATGTCACAAAGCTCAAATCATCTCAAAATTACTTCTTGAAAATGACAATGAGTTCACTATAGCCTCCACAGTCACCAGATCTCAATCAAATAGATCATCTTTGGGATGTGGTGGAACGGAAGATTTGCATCATGGATGTGCAGCCGACAAATCTGCAGCAACTATGTGATGCTATGATGTCAATATGGACCAACATCTCTGAGGAATGTTTCCAGCACCTTGTTGAATATACGCTATGAAGAATTAAGGCAGCTCTGAAGGCAAAAAGGGGTCCAACCCAGCACTAGCAAGGTGTACCACTAAAGTTGCCAGTATATATAACTGCATTTATCAAACCATTGTTTTGGCCAACAAATATTGTAACGAATAAACTGTATACATTTATAACATATAAGATGCGACAACCTATTCCAACCCGCACTCAACAAAATGAATCATGGCATAGTTTATTATTAAGCATCTGCATTTTACAGAATAATCACATTTTCAAAATGTATTTATTCAAATATCTTAGAATAAGTATTATGGAGAAAAAAATAATCACTTTAAAAAAGAAAAATAAGATACTGGAATTTTAGCTTGTAGGACATAATTCACAAATATTATTCTAATTTAATAGGATTTTGAACTATATGTTTTAAATCAATAACCCAACTGCTACAGAAGCATTTTGTAAAACTACTTCTAGACTTTAATATCTAACAGCTAGCCAGCATGCAAACAAACGAAAACAAATATAGCACTTTCACTTATTTGCACACACTGCATTTCTCACGCCCAAATCCGTAATTCCTTTTCCCCACCCTTCCTGACTATTATCGACTACTATTTTAAAGGAAAGAGCTCACCCACTTTTAAATGTAGACTTCTTCTGCAGCACTGGGCGTTAAATATTGTATATTGAACATGACCGTCGTAAAAGAATTAGGATTAGAATAACGGCTAATCAAAATTTTGTAACTGCTTCTTCTGTTTTGGGGAGTTTTTGTTTTCCTATACAATACTGACACCTGGCGGAAATGTTCAGCAGTGCAAGCCCTTAAGCTTTGTGAGGTGACGAATAAATGAGCACAAATAGTCGGTTCTAGAAATTGTTTACATAAAATGCATTTAATACAAAATTAAAAACTTTGTTCATATTACATACATACATATTTACATTACATATATATATATACATCATATTACATACATACATATTTACATTACATATATACATATATATATATATACATCATATTACATACATATATTATAGATTATATATAGATTATTATAGATTCAGAACATAATCTGGTATTTTCATAAATATGTAATAAAAATGTAAAATAATTTACAAAAAAGAAATAGTGCAACTAGAGAGAAACATTTTTTAAAACATTTGCACAGTGTAGTGATAGATTTGTACATCACAACAGCAATCCTGAAATTAATTGGACAAAATACATTCAACAAACAGGCCAAATGGCCACTAGTTTAAATGGGATGAAAACTAGTCATATGGATGGAAGGAACCCAAGGGCTGACGACACAGAGGGCAGGTCCCAAACGTCATGTAAACCCTCATGCCGCATGGAGTACAAACACATTTATGGCCACAGCTCAAACGACTGTTTGCCACATTACTGTAACACACTACACATTCCTCACAGTCTGGAGTTTCATGATCTGAGGGGGGAAAGAGAAGAGATTAGGTGGTGAAACTACATGTACTAGACCATATAATGGCTGCCTTGCACTTGTGATTCTTACCTGTGTTGTAATGGGCATGTTCCAGCATGCTCATTTGCTCCATCTTTCTTTCTAGCATTTCTTTATCTTCAGTGTGTATGATGTGTGTGAGAGCAGGACAGGACCTCCTGGTGAAGATGCAACATCTCTTTTTGGAACCTATAATACAGATACACAGACCACATACACTGTTAGGCAAAGAAAACTACCAAAAAAAACTACCCTGGTTTTCTTAAAGGTGCAGTAAGGTATTTCTGAGAAACGCTGTTGAAAGTGGATCAGACCGAGCACCAAAACTCAGTTGTAGCCGAGTAGCAGTAAGGGGCGTGTACACTCCTTAGGGGGGAGGTGCCTGTGTTGCATAGCGTTCATGAATTTGGGAGCGGAGCTATCAAGTTAGGGGTGTGATCCATTTGGGTGGAGGCATGTTTGTTTTGGTGTTTTCAAATATCAACAGTGTCTCTCAGAAATCAGTTACTGCACCTTTAAGCCAGGGGCTTTCAAACTTGGTGCCATAAGGGTTCTGTCAAATCTTGAAACAAAAAAAAAAAAAAAAAAAAGATTTTACAAAATGTACTTTTAGAGCTGTCAGATTTAACATGTACACTTAAGATACTAATGAAATATATATATTTCATACTGGTGAATGTGATTGTAAAATAAAGTAATATATATATATATATAATTTTTTATTTTACTTTATTTATTTTACAATCACATTTAACAGATTTGATATTATTATTATTAATATTATTAATTATTATTAATAATATTGTTAATTATTCTAATAATTATTCTATCTTTAATATTATTAATAATAATATAATTAATATTGTATTATGCTTTCTAAAGACCAGTCCAAAATCAAGATATTAATTGTGATAATGTTGTTCTTGTGTATGTTAATCTCAAATATGATGCAACTTACTAAAGTAAATATTTTTAGATTATTTTTCACAATTTTCTCTACAATTACAATATACAAACCAATTATTTAATTTAGGATATCACTCATAATATTTTTTTGAAAACTGTATAAATGGGTTTTCATTAATAGCTTGCCTTCACATTTTAGGAAGGGAGGCCTCATGCTAGCAGATTTGTTGTATTTGGCAGTCCTTCCTGGTTGAAAAACCCCTGGCTCTTTCTCTTACAGAAAAGCATTATGGCGGTACAATTATGTTTGACACGGTATACCACGCTACTTCCAAAAATATAGCAAAAAAAAAAAAAAAAAAAAAAAAAAAAATATATATTTATTTATATATATTTAAATAAAACATATATATAGCATACTTTAAATTTTTTTTTTTTTTTTTTTTTTTTTGTTAATGCTCTCAGAACACAATATGATACATCAGAAGACTCACCAAGCATCACCACTGACGTGGTCTGTCCATAGATGTCAATCATCGCCCAGATGGGCCATTTGGGATTCAGAGTGGTCGGCTCCGTGTGTGTTCTGCCATCAGAACTTCGTATGCGCAGGCAGCCATTCTTCTTCAGCCAGAACTGAATCTCTGATCCAGGGCGACAAATGCCCACGGGAACTACTACTGCCGTGCACAGTGGAGAGTCGGTCAAGTCTGGGATGGCCAGAGGGGGTAAAGTTGTCTGCTCGGGCAAAACATGAGTAAATCCGACCCGCAGTGATCCGTGCCAACCTCGCACATTGTCACTGACTCGCAGGCGCACCTTCTCCTCCATCTTCACCTGTCGCCCGCTGAACGTCAGTCCGTGACAGAATGACGACACGTCCCTGGTCACCCGACGACCACCGTCACTCAGCGTTATCAGACGACCCTTCACATCTGAGTGGAAAGTAATCGCTTTCAGGCTACCGAGCGTGTGACACACGCACTTCACTTTCTCTGGAAGAGAAAATAAGAAAATTGTCATTAGAGATTCATCCACGTGGTGTGTGTGGATATTTCTGTTATATGATTAATCTGTCTCTTAGCAAGTTGTGTTAGCTCGGAACTTTTCAGTAGCCTACGTAATAAAAATGTAGAGCATAAAATAAATCACGCCGTAACATACGTAATCAAATAAGAATTTAACTTTTCAGTAGCCTACGTAATAAAAATGTAGAGCATAAAATAAATCACGCCGTAATACACGTAATCAAATAAGAATTTAACTTTTCAGTAGCCTACGTAATAAAACATGTAGAGCATAAAATAAGTCACGCCGTAATATACGTAATCAAATAAGAATTTAACTGTTTCTTTGAAACGAACTGTTTGAAAGAACCGATTTATAGCCACTAGAGGCCGCCGCTGCTCACTGTCAAAATCACTATGTTTTGGAAAGTTTCCTGTAATGCATCATATCACACACATAATCGAGCTCGGACTCTACAATGTTGCACGGTAAATAATAATTTCACATTATTCACGCACAATATAATCTATAATCTAATTATTTAATGACGATTATGTGGTAAATTACTGTAAATTAATTAGTTGGTTAACTTTCTTAAAACAAAAATAAATAATTTACATTTAGAAACTTGCTAATTGAAAAATTTAAATACCAACACAACTTTAAGCTTGACATGTTGCGTTTTCATTAAGAGATATTGTTGAAAAGTTACTATTTGCTTCTAGTGTCATCTTCTTACCTTTCTTTTTCTCTGTCATCCTGTTTTCTTAACCAGCTCTTGGTATCTTCAGCATACCAGTTTCTGTATCTAAGTGAATGGGGGATCTGTTGTTTTTTAAATGCACGTTTTGTGTTTTATAGCTAAACATTACTCCTCATAGGATGAAAGTAGAGGAGGGACTACTAAAAGGGCGGAGCCCTGGAAAGTTACCTTGAGGATGACTCGATTCCACAACACTGAAATGACAGCAATAACTGTTCGGAAAATTTTAGGTATTTAGTAATGCATTCGTTTTTTCTACGTATAAATTGATAAGCAAAAGAAAGTATATGGGAGTTTTTTATATGCGCGTCTGGTCCTCTAGACTCAGTAAACACTCGGAAAATAAACTTTTCACACGTTTATTTATTTTGTCTAATAGTAATGCTTAACATAATTTGTTTTTTTAGTCGTAATTTTACTAAATTATACAGCTTGATTGGAAATTATTCTATAAAGTGATATTGTCTGTTTTCTCCACAGATCATGTCTCACATTTTATTAATTTCATATTTAAATGGTAACTAGATTAATTTAGTGTCAATTATTCACTTTTGCCATGCAGCCGTTTCAGTGAGTCATTTGTGTATAATTCTAGATGTTTTCTAAAAGTAGGAATGTGTGCTGTTTGGTTTTTTAAAGCTCTCCATTAAAGTGCTTTGCAAAGCAGTCAACAACATATTCAGAAAATGCATTATTATTTCGCTTTCACATTGAGTGTTCCAGTCAAGGTTACTATATTTATGATATCATTTACTCATTTAATCATTCACTCATCTCATGATTTGTTATGTTTATAGCTGTTTCAAAGAGATAAATGTGGAAATGAATTTATCTATTTTCTGTTTAAGCATGTACATACACAATGTGTGTGTGTGTTATACACACTGCCTGGCCCAAAAAAAGTCACTGTTTGGATTTAAATAGGCAGATACTTAAAGGGTAAGTTCACCAAAAAATTAAACTTCTGTCATTAATTACTCACCCTCATGTCGTTCCACACCCGTAAGACCTTCGTTCATCTTCGGAACACAAATTAAGATATTTTTGATGAAATCCAATGGCTCAGTGAGGTCTGCATTGACAGCAAGTTAATTTACACTTTCAAACGCCCACAATTTTTTTTTTTTTTTTTTTTTTTTTTTTTGGTCGGGCAGTGTGTGTGTGTGTATAAAACTTAGCTCAACTACAAGGAACTAAAATTCCATTCCTGTCTTTTTTCACACCAAGAAGTGTGTAAGTATGTTACTTCATTGTGTATGCACAGTAAGTTAATTCTGAAATTATGTATTAAATGGATGTTTAAGAAGCCAGACTTTACTGGAACTGTCAAAAAGAAACCTAAATATTGTGGTGAGACGCTCATAAAAAGCATTATTATTTATTAGTGTAATCATTAACAGTGACATAGCTGAGTTATTAAACAGGCAACATGCACCACAAGATACATACTCTTTACAAGATACATACTGTCATCATTATCATAGTTGAGTCTGTTTTGAGTATGTGAGTCACATGACTTGGTTCAAATTTTGTGTGGTCATTTTGTCAGTCTCATGGAGCTAGTTACTTATTAATCTTACTTTTTTCAGTAAGAAAAAAAAGCCATATAACTGCTGATATTAATTGTGAACTTTGTCTCAAGATACTGAAAAAGAAAATTAAGTTATATGTTGTTCATGCTGTTACTTAACACATTTTGAAAAGTCTGTTGCCAGATTAGGGTAAGAAAAAAGGCTAATCCACAATATTGACAATATACTGGGGGGGGTGGGGGTCTCCCTGCATTCAGATTTAGCATTTTCCTTCAGGTCAGTCCTATGTTCATAATAAAAAATCTGTTTAAATGTCTGATGTATTATCTTGTCCTTTTAACAGTTAAGGGGTCTTCCCTTGACTGACAGCCCTAGTCAAAGCATTTGTCAGTTGTGTCTTGTTCCGTGTTCACAACAATTCAGTCTTTTCAATGTAAAAGTCTTTGCTACTGACTGACACACTCATAAAGACAGTCTTTGCCGCCATCTAATGGCGTAATAATGTAACTTCTGTTGCTGTTCACGGTCAGGGACTATTTTTTTCCGGTGGAAGGAAGGCTTTTAGTGAAAGTTTACTTCATGAAAGTTGCATTGATACATATTTTTGGCTTTAATATTTGTATTGTGTGGTAACGGTTTTATAAAAGCAATAAGGTACTTGAGGCTAGTGCTGTATCATGAATAAGTCACGGCTGAAGGGGTTGCAGGCACTCCACTTCGCGTTGTGCCTAACAACGCCCTTCAGCCGTGACTTATTCACGATACAGCACAGCCTCGAGTACCTTATTGCTTACATGACACACCTTTCTACTTTAGTGTCTTTGTTAATGCACCTTAGGAATCATCATGGGGAGTCAGTTTCCTCAGGCAGGCACATGTAAACCTTTGTTTAGATAGACAGATCTCTTATATAGATAACAAAATGTTGACATTCATGTTAATAAAAAACACCCCTGGGACATATAAATGCTTTAAGCTGAAGAACCCATTTACTTTATGATTTGTGCATGTAATTTTCTGCACTGTCGCCTCACAGCAAGAAGGTCCCTGGTTCGAGTCCCGGCTGAGCCAGTAGGCCTTTCTGTGTGGAGTTTGCATGTTCTCCCTGTGTCTGCGTGAGTTTCCTCCAGGTGCTCCGGTTTCCCCCACAATCCAAAAACATGCAGTAAAGGGTGGGGAAAGACCTCACAACCTACCCCAGAAAAATCATTGCCAAGAAAACTCATGGACAATCTCTCGCGTATGGCAAGAGATGGCCATAGAATCAAGAGTCGGATACGACTGAAATGGTAATAGACGGATAGATGTGTTGCTGACTATTGTTGCACCAGTTTACTTTCACTTTTACTTGTTTGTTTTTGTGTTTTATCCTTGTCTATTTTTGTCATTCAAGAAAATCTTGTCATTTGTTGACTGTGATTGCGTAAATGCTGTCATTTCTTGAAATTCAAAATATTTACAAATTAATGAAATACACTGGACAAGCAATGTGTATGACTCGATAAATTTAGTGTAAATTATTCACTTTTGCCATTCAGCCATTTCATTGAGCCATTTGTATATAATTCAAGCTGTTTTTTGTTTTTTGTAAAAGTAGGAATATTTCCTGGATCAAAGGTAGTTTTGTGTTTTGCTCTTTGGTGAGTTTAAAGTTCTCGACTAAAGTGGTTTGCAAAGCAGTCAACAACATATTCAGAAAGCAGCAGTATTATTTCACTTTCACTTTGAGCATTTCAGTCAAGGTTATTATATTTATGATATCATTTACTCATTCAATCATTCACTCATCTCATGATAACAACCATTTATTATGTTTATAGTTGTTTCAAAGGGGTAAATGTGGAAATGAATTAAATAAATGTATTTTCTGTTCAAGCATATACAGTCAAACCAAACATTATTCAGACATTTTTTTTTATATTTTTGATATATGTTTACACTATAGTTCATTTATGTAAGTGAGGATAGCAAAATAAAGTAAACTGTGACATATTATACCCAAAAATTCTTCATACAGTGGACCAGTAAAATTGATAAAAATTTTAAACCAAAAATTATTCAGACACTTTGTCCTGACCATGTTTTGCTTTAAGTGTTATCTGACATAATTAAGATTACATTTTTCTGACACAGTTTAAACTCTGAGATCTTGTCACATTTTAATACCATTTTTAAACTATAGTGAATAAACATAATGAATGAAATGTTCAAGGTGTCTGAATAAATTTTGGTTTGACTGTACATAGACAATCTATATTGGGCCTAAAAGTAACTTTTTGCTGCACCTGCCAATGGCCGGTGACTTAAGAACATTTACCGGCCATAAATATTCATGTTGTTCATGCTGTTTTTTACCACATTTTGAAAAGTTTGTATATCCTGAGATACATTGCCAGATTAGGGTAAGAAAAAAGGTTAAAGGGGTAAGAGAAAAGGTTGGGCCCCCTGTTCTCAGTCCCCCTTCTACCTTTTAAGGGTTAATGTCACACCTTTCTGCTTTAGTGTTTTTAAGCTCTATGATCTCCAGTCTTTGTTAATGTACCTTCTGAATCATCATGGGGAGTCAGTTTCCTCAGGCAGGCACATTTAAACCACCATACATAAATTACATGGCCAAAAGTGTATACCAAATCCTAATTAACACATATTCTTTTGGTGCGTTCAAGTCATGTCTGAAAGATCGTATTTACGAGCTGAACGCACATGAACGCCACCTCAATGTCGTAAATACCAGTGGGAAGTTCTGGATTTTCTTTAAACCCTGATCTGTACGAGTTGGGGGCGTCTATGAGAAACATGGCGGAATACCACAATATTATAGGTATTTAGCGGTGACATTGTCAGGCTTTTCTATTTACAACGAAGTAAGCTACTGCCTGCACAAAATATGGTAGCATTATAATATAACAATATAATATGTAACGATAAAGTTTACAGTGGCTTCATAAAAAAGCTAAACACACCTGATGCACATTCTTTGTTCTTCATTTTCTATAAGTAGAAGTGGTGTATTTTTGTGTAATTAATTAAGTTTTAAATAAAATGTTAAATTAAATGTTAAAAATGTTACTTTTGGCCACATCTGTTTCCCTAAAAATGTTTCTGATTTAGCGCATTGTGAACTGAATTGATTTAGAGTTTACTTCAGGTTAAGGGTAAAGCTCAATAAAACTACTGTGAAGGTGTCAGCCAATAGAATGGGTGCTTTCTTGTTGATGATAAGTTTATCATTATAATGCAATAATGATTTCATTTCACAACGAGTGATGTGAAAATAACCTAACAAATTTATTGATGTTATCCATAAATCATTTCTTCATCTGATGTAAAGCTTATCTTCATAGATAAGCTTCATAGATAAAGAGCAGTAGATGCTCAGAGCATGTGTTTTGTGTGAGTATTCTGCAGTTGCACAGGACATTGTCTTAATTTACAAACTAATTGTCATATGAGTATGTGCTGTACTGAAATATTTTCATTTTTATAGTGAGCATGTTAACCCTGTTCTCAAACAGTCTAGAACTATAGACCTTATGCGCCAGAGAAACAAGTGGGCCGCTATAATATTGTCTTTGAACTTCCGTTTTTGCGGTAGCTCTGTATATTTCTATGGCATCGCTGTCAAAGAATAACTAGCTGGTGAAGTGGATTTATTTGTTGTAGAGTTAATGAAAGTTATCATGAGCACTGTAATGTTTAAAGCAGATGTCTTAACAAATGTCAGTAGATCGGGAAGATTTTAAAACGAGCAGTTCATTCATAAATACGTAAGATCGCTGTGGAAATACAAACCGGAAGACAAAAGTCAACGAGCGCAGCGCTGAAAAAGGGCGGGGCTTCATGTTGGCAGAAAAAAGCTATTGTTTATCCCACCTGTTATAGATATGGTCTGCATATGTCCAACATCCTTCCAGTTGTTTGTTTAGTCCTATTAAACGTGTTTTCTTTGCTGCAATAACCTGTTGTATAAAATATACAGGTTGAAAAGAACAAATCATCTTTCTTTCTGGGATGACCATCCTCAATCTTCTCATGTTAAAAGTCAATAGACTTTTAAGTCTTGCAATTTGTTTCATTTATGGCCTTATTTTATTGGGCATATATAATTGCAAGTTATCAGTACCCTGCTAATAAAATATCAGAATATTTTTATATTTCTCAAGCTTTTTGTACTTCAATTATGACTGTATATAATCAAAAATCATGAAAGACTATGGAGTCCATGTGAGTGAAGGATTCAGAAATGAATCACCTGTAACATTCTGGGAATTTCGCAGGATGCAGATCAGACATGGCTGCTGTTTCATCCTGTTGGAAATTTACTAAAACACTAGTGGGGTGCGTTTCCTGAAGCCAACTAATTGCAAGTTCCTTCGTTACCAAGACAATTCAACGGAACTAGTTGGCTGCAGATGCTTTTGGGACCATAAATCCGGTTTATTTCCATGGATGTACGAGCGCAAAAGATGTCACTCTCTAGGCATTTCGAGGAAGTCACATGACAGCTTATCACAACTGTTTTATTCTATACGTGAGGAAGTTGAAAGAGCGCAAACGGTCTTCTGGAATGAATTGTGTTTCCAACGTAACCAGTAATTTTCCTATAAAATGCATGTACGAGTCAGATTGGTGTACTCTCCTGGCCACGACCACTCCAGCTAGCTCCAACCCTATTGTAACTAATCGCATGATAGTCTTGACAGTAAATCACTGTTTGCGGATACCACAGTAGTGCCGTTGTTATGGATCAACTGGGGATCATGTTATCTGGGAGAAATTCCACGGTATTTGCCATTATGCTTTTTAAGCCCTCACATTGAAGCGTGAACACTGCATACATTTATATTTTGTATTAATTCTGGGGTGGCACGTGGCAGTGCTTTTTCTTAGTCAGTTGCCACCCCCCAGTAGATACGCCTCTGATTCAGCGAGCCTACTGAAGCCTCTCCTACTTTGATAAGGAAAAAAGCGAAACCACCGTTCAAAAACTTGCGACCATAGTTTGCGTCGGGAATGTCGTTTTTGAGCGGTGGTTTCGCTTTTTTCCCTTATCAAAGTAGGAGAGGCTACCAACACAATTCAAAGGACCTTGCGACCATAGTCGGGTAACGATTCTTTTGGAAAACGCATCCATGATAGATAGTGTTTGCATAGGTTTGTCAGTTAAATCTAGTTTACAGAATGATTGACAGGTCATATTCCCCTTTATCTGCAAACAGTCCTACATGTAACACTGGTTAGTATGCAGTGAACTAAAAGAAAATTAGAAGATAAAGACCATTTATTATAGAAGGAAATGTTTTGAATTTTACAGGTAGCCATTCTGCAGTTTGTCGAGACATTGTTTTACTCTACTTAAAAAATATTTTTATAGTTCCTAGTCGACATTGTATGAAATCACTGTTGATTCGCTAAATTGCTGTTGTTAATCGCTCCTCCCCAACCAAACCAGAGAAATAAACACTCAATTTGTTTCTTTTTTTTAAACAGTTTATTAGAGGCATGACTGACATTTGTATGAAAATAAAAAAAATTTTTTTTTACAAATATAAAATATGTATGTGGCATAGTGTGCAAAACATGTCAAAAATATACAGCATATACAAATAACTGTACAATAAGTGCTTTCTTTTTTAAATAATGAAAAAATAGCCTGTATAATGATTATATATTATGGATGTTAAAGTTTTCATTATAATATTTAATTACATACGTTTATGTTCTCCCAAATTCAGATGAGTCTCGGATTGCTCTCAGGAGCATTTTGTAAAGTTCCACCTCATCTTTTACAACCCTGGGCAGGAACAATCCCATCATGCATGTGTTAGCATATGGTAGACGGCATCCACGCTCCTCTGGCTGGTAGAAGTTAATGCTGGGCTTCTGGGAGAAACCAAGCGGTGGGACTTCATCAGCTCCAGTTGTAAATGCCAAAATCTCCTCAAAATGCAACTCGTTTTGGGGAGCTTTTGGTTTTTTATCTGTTGAGGGAAAAATGACAAGCTCAAGTCTTAACAAATTGTCAATTACAAGCACAATTATTACATAGTTTATTTCACAGTTCACTTGCTAACTAGGAAACTCACCCTCGATCATCTTAAGCACCAGTTCCCAGTAATGTAAAGTCTCCTTTTCAGCAGCCCTCTTCTTGGTCCCTGCTTTACTCCAGTGGATTTGGAACAGGGCTGTGAATGTGCTTCTGGAAAGGGGCTCATGCATGTGGATAAAGATGGGCAGAAACTCAACCCAGTGAGTTCTTACCATATCCCAAAACTGTCCATAAGCATTCAGTCCCTTTGTGAACTGATGAATCATATTGGATGTTCTGTGAAAATTAGCACAGACTGTTAAATGACTATTCTTATATTTAAGCAATATCACACAACATATTACTAAATAGATAATTATTTTTATAAATATACGAAACAGTGCTCTTGGAACGACTAGTCAAATTAGAGGACCGGAACAAACTGTTGTATAAATGAGTGTTAATTTGATAACTTTTATTACTCTTTCTTATTAAATGAGTAGTCAAATTTTAATATAGATACATACCTAAGATATATGTAATGCCGAACTGCATAGGAGTAAATCTTTGGTACATCTTGGATGGAAACTTCAGGTTTGTATATTCCAGGGAATCCACAGTCACAGATCCAGTCACCATGCTCTCTCTGCAGATTATGGAGGTCGTCCATCGTTTTACATGACAAAATCTGAACGCAAGATAAAATGATTAGAGATCTTGTAGCTAAAGCATCTTGTAGCTAAGAGATCTTGTAGCTAAAACTGATTGATGAAGAAATGTATAGAAACCTTTTTCAGTTTTTCCTGAATGTCAGCATCTGGTATTAGTTGCCAGTCGAAGTCTACCAGTTGACATTCTTGGGTGCACATCAGCTGGTACAGGCAAGGATCAAGAGCTTTGAGTCCTGGTCCGCCATGAGCCACAGACCATGCAATCAGCTTCCCTGCCAACTCATACTTGTGTTCCTCCAAGGCCATCTGGTCATAGGCGAAGAACAAGTGTCCAGACTGCCCCTCAAAGATCCCCAGTGATTTTTGCACCTCCATCATCAGGATTCTGAGGCAAGGGTAATGAGATGGCAATAATGTCAAAGTCAAACAAAGCTGTAACCTCACCACTAGTGCATGTTTCACGTTTAAGAATGAGTTTTCTACACTTCAGTGAATCCAAATCTAAATCCAAATTCTTCAGTGTAAGTGGCATACCTAAAAAACTCTCTCCGTGGACCTCCACAGTCGAGTGCTTGCTCACCAACAAATGTCACGAGAGGTATTTTTGTCCAAGGGAAATTGCAGTTGGAAAGAGCATCTTTAGCACTCTGCAGCAACTTGTTACGAGAAACCAATACTGAAACGTGCTCACTGGCACTGAGATGCATGTGCTGAAACTCTCTGAGCAAAGAGCTAACGTCCATGTCCTCCTGTTGAAGAGATGTAAATACTGCCTTATGCTGCCTTTCTGCAATGTCAATGTCTAAGGTGCATGTGGGTGCTGCAGCACCCCCTGTTTTCACAGGACAGTAAATGCAATGCAAATTTTTGTTCATTTACATTTATTCATTTTTTTATCATTTATTTAATTGTTTGTAATAAACACTTGGGCTATAATGGGCTATATGTGTTGATTTTTTTTTTTTTTTTTTTTTTTTAAAGAACAACTAAGATAAAATAAAAAAAGCTTTACAGGCGCAAGCATAGGATGAGTTTCTAATTATAACGTTTTTGCAGCGTTGAGCAATGTAGTCAATCAATCACAGACATATCTGTTGATTTCTTGAATGCATCGGCCAATCAGATATTAGAATCCACTCACTGCTCAAAACATCAGAGTGTTTATTCAGTGCTGAATGCTTTGCAAGCTGGCAAATCCTCTGATTATAACAAAGTGTAGACATTATTATAGCTTTTTAGGGATTATAAAGTGAGCTCTCTTTGCGCGCATTCTGCCATGCCAAATCATGCACACAGCACTGCCTATGCTTGTTTTTATGTTAAATTAACAGTGGTTTGCAAATGTTGATACTTTAATAACAAATAATTTATCAGCATTTATGCTGGGATCTGTAGGTTGTGGCTATAGGCGACACGTAATTTAAAACAATTTCATGGATGTACTGAAAAAATTATTTTATACTTTTTATGTTTAAAGGCTTAATGTATCTCCCATGTGAAGTCAAATGACCTGGTGTATAGGCTATGCTGTTTAAACGATATATGTACCATAATAAAGATAATTACCATTGAAGAGTTTTGGCTTGAATCTGAAAGATAACTGTTGGTTGAAGTCAGCCGGTGCCTCTGTTGTGCAGGAACAGGTGGAGGAGAGCGTGATGGTGAGAAAGCATTTGCATTCATGACTGATGATAGTGTGTGTGCAGTCTTCTGTGGGAAAAGTAGTAGCCTAGTTTAACTGTATAGTATTGTCAAGTAATTGTCCACTAGCAGGTTAAAAAAAAAGTGCCTTCAAAGAACTCCAGTGCTTAAACATTCACCTTAGTTCTTTCAGTGGCACTTCCACAGTATTTAAGAACTGATCAAATTAATAAATAAATAACAATTTTCTACTATACCTGATTTAAAACAATGTCTGTCTCAGGAATTATATACAGTATGCTGTCACCCAGCTCCTTTTTTATTTTCTTCAGAGTGTCTGCATGTAATCTGCAAAGTCTTCCACGTTTATCAGCCTTCGCAAAAAGGAAACCAATCAAATCCAGATCGACCAAGGGATATCTGGAGCAAATGAAGCGATTCAGCTCTCTCCAAGTCCAGTTTAGATCTACTCCTCTTGACTCCTGAACAGGAATGCCTAAAAATCATCACATAGAACATATTGTAAGATCTTTCAAACTGGCGTTAATTGTAAAACTATAAGTTATGCGCACTATAGAGAACTGTCATGCTAGTAATATTTTTGAGCCAAAAGTAGCCAGATAATGTACCTAAACCAGCTCTTGTGAGATCTGAATGTTCTTTGGAGCTTGGGACGGTGGTCTGGTTGGCATACTGTACAAGGAAGAGACTCGGTTTCCAGTAAGATGATGTTTTCTGGACCATTCTGGTGTCTAAGCATAATAAAAAGGTCAATGGAATTAGTACACTGGATACTAAAACTAAAAAAAGATGCTTGATGGATGGTTCATTATTGATCTTGGCGTTTTAAGAAAACCCTTTCACCTGTTTTATGGTTATGCTCTTCCTCTGACATTTGTCTCTCAAACTGTCTTGTCGACCAGTTGATGCCACCATCTATGGGATAAACTGGGCATGATGTTCGACTGCCCCTCCTTGAGCCTACAGCACATTTTTACAAAAGATTTTATACATTTAATAAGCAGATTCAAGGATCAATTCTGACTAATCTGAAAAAAAGAGTCTTTTTCTCCCTCTGTACTTACCCAGAAGGCGGACAGCACTTGTGTTTCCGTACAAATCAATGAAAACCCACAATGGATTATTCAGGTTCAGTCCTTTTGTTTTCAGGTAATATTTCTCCCCGCCTTTCTCTTGAACAATAACCATGCCTGCATAGTTCATCCAAAACTGAAGCTCTACACCACGTCTACACAAGTCCTCTGGCACTGGCACAACACAGTATCCCTGTGTGTCCCTGAGGTTTGGTATAGAGGCAGGTGGTATATTGTTTCTTTGTGGGCAGATGTTGGTGAAACCCACACGGAGAGCTCCATCCCATGACGAGGTGCAGTCCTCAATACATATACACAGCTTTTCGTCCACCCTTACTGTTCGGCTAAGAAACACCAAACCATTCATAAAGTCTGAGGTGTCTCTGGACGCGAGTCGCCCTCCTTGGCTGAGGGTCACATATTGTCCTGTCAGGTCCACGTTGAAAGTCATCGGGCCCAGACATCGACTGCCACACATGCGATCGTGCTCTAATATAATACAAATGAATCTTAAAGTCAGACTGACAAACCAATGAACCTATATAGAACCTCTGTATGTATTTTGACCAGTTATACTCACTCATTGTTGGTTTGTCTTTGCTTCATGAAAAGGACCTGATGTTTAAGATGGTAAATGCAACCAAAAAATGATTTGCGACTGTCGCTTTTACTGTCCAAGTAGCTCTGAGCACCTCAGAGAACAAAAGCCTGTTTTACTAGTTGCACTGGCTGAATGAAGAAAAGAAGGGGAAGGGCTAAGATGCAGGTGAAGAAGAAAGGGGAATTACTAGCTGACTTATCTTTCTTGGGTTTCCACACATCGAATCACATTACAAGATTTTATTTTTTATTTTTTTTTTTAATTGGGTTAGGCCTCTCATGACTCAAAAACTGTATGTCATTTTGTAATGTAGTTTCATTTCCTTAGAAATGTTTTATATGAGAAATTAGGTGGAGTTGAAAGGTGAATCTCATGAAAAACATGCGGTTGGCACTTTATTTTACAGTACATGCACATGCAGTGTACTTAAGAAAGTACTGGGTAATATAAGGTAACCACATGGGTTAAGGTTAGGTTTAGGGGTAGGTTCAGGGTTAGTACCTAGTTATTACACAGTTATTGCAATTACTATAATAAGTACATAGTATGTACATGGGGAACAGGACTGTAAATAAAGTGCTACCCTGAGATCACAATTTTCTCCCACACTAGTAAAACTGTAAACTAGTAAAACTGTTTTTTTTTTGTTTGTTTGTTTGTTTTTAATACGGTAGTTAGAATCAGGGGGAATTAGCTTAATTTTCATGTAATTTAATCAATGGCACAGATGAGAAATAATAAGACTGCTAATCTCCACACCACCATATATTGTATATGGTGGGTGCAGCAATCTTATTTTGTTCTGAATAATTTAATCCATTAGCTAACATATGGTAACAATAAGCAATATATTTGTTACAGTTGTATTTATTATTCTTTGTTAACATTAGTTAATAAAAAACACAACTGCACTGTAAAACTGAACAGTGAAATTAATTAAATTAAATTAGTTTGTTTCACTCAAATAATAATGAAAGTTCATTGTTGTGTGAACTCAAAATTTCATTGTAGCAAGGTGAACTTAATATGATTGAGTTGAGTTGCAGCAGATTTCTAATTCCCAGCATGTTTTGCATCAGACTGTATAAATAAATGTTGAAATTAAGTGTTATTTTGTGTGTTTTTGCATAAGATTAACATAGAGAGACATAAGTTAGTGTTTAATGTTGTGTTATGTTGGGATTTACAGGGGGTTCTGTTATGTTAGTTTTGTAGGGTTACCATTCTGGTGAAGAGTAGACCGTGTGGTTAGGTTGAGGATGGGCTGCAAAACTTTTAAGACCACATATACTGTATGTTGTTTGATTCTATCTTTGATAGTTATAATAGCATGTGTTATTTTCTATCTAACATTTAACCAAGATCTGAATGTTATGTTTATGTAAATGAACTGTATGTAATTAACATTATGATGAATGGGGTGAGGCTGAGAACTGTGGGAGTGAAGGAATGCCGGTGATTGTTAATGAGAGACACCTGTGCACCAAACTGGCCTTGCCCCACTTGTCACAAAAAAATTAAGTTCTACTAACTTAAAAAAAAATAAGTTAGTTAACTTAAATGTTTTGAGGTAATAAGTTTCTTCAAATATTTTGAGTATTCTGAACTTATTGAGTTTTACAGTGTATTCATTGTTATTTCATATTAGCTCAGGTCCATTAAATAATATTAAAGGAACACTCCACTTTTTTTGAAAATAGGCTCATTTTCCAACTCCCCTAGAGTTAAACAGTTGAGTTTTACCGTTTTCGATTCAGCCGATCTCCGGGTCTGGCGGTACCACTTTTAGCATAGCTTAGCATAGTTCATTGAATCTGATTAGACCATTAGCATCTCACTCAAAAATAACCAAAGAGTTTCGATATTTTTCCTATTTAAAACTTGACTCTTCTGTAGTTACATCGTGTACTAAGACCGACGGAAAATGAAAAGTTGCGATTTTCTAGGCCGATATGGCTAGGAACTATACTCTCATTCCGGCGTAATAATCAAGGAACTTTGCTGCCGTACCATGGGTGCAGCAGGCGCAATGATATTATCAGCCTAGAAAATGGCAACTTTTCATTTTCTGTCGGTCTTAGTACACAATGTAACTACAGAAGAGTCAAGTTTTAAATAGGAAAAATATTGAAACTCTTTGGTCATTTTTGAGCGAGATGCTAACGGTCTAATCAGATTCAATGAACTATGCTAAGCTATGCTAAAAGTGGTACCGCCAGACCCGGAGATCGGCTGAATGGATTCGAAAACGGTAAAACTCAACTGTTTAACTCTAGGGGAGTTGGAAAATGAGCCTATTTTCAAAAAAAGTGGAGTGTTCCTTTAACAGAGACAACTTTTGATTTAATATTCTAAAAACTGATCTAATAATGTAGTAGTAACTGTTGAAATTAACACTAAGATTAATAAATGCTTAACATATTAACATATGCTTTTGTTACCATTTAAACTTTCACATATGGAATCACAAATATTTCAGATGATTTTGTTGGTAAATAACGTGCTGGTAAATAACATGACACGTGCTTTACAACAACAATGTTGATCGTCAACTTGTGATTAACCAGCGAGATAATTTTTCTTTTGAAGACTTTGATGCCTGGAAAAGAGGCAAACAAGTTTTCTTGCCACAATAGAATGCTTACAGCAAGTGATAACTTTGGCTCATTGAAATACTGGTGAAACAAGACGTGTTGAATAGTTTCATGACTAGTTTTTAAGAAAACAAACAGCTAACACACTGTATTATCGTTAATGATGTTTAAGGGTTTCAAGAAAGCATTATGGATCTGATGCTGAGATTCATGCTGGGATCAGTCGAAATCGACAAAGTGAGGGGGGACCTGCATTTAATTTTAATGTAGAATACTGTAAAAATATGGACTTTTTAAGTATAACTTAACTATTTATATTCATGAATCATACAGTAAGTAGTTCAGGTGGGTTTGAATATTGATGTTATATCAATTATTGGTATATATAATTACCAAAATGTCATGCTGTAATACCTGAGTTTCCATTTTACTGCTGTACTTTTTCTGAAATCATAACATTTCTGGAAAAACCAGGGATTGGGACCCATCCCACTTTCCTTTTCTGCACAAACAGGTATGTGGCAAGAATACGGTCATAACGAAAGCAAAAGTATGACTCCACCTGATCATACATGACGCCTCTATAAAATTTGACTTTTGACATCTGTTTGGTTTATAAACTTTAAACATTAACATTCATGAATCAAACACCTAACACAATAATACAAATCGCCAGAAACAATAATGAAAATAGAAACAATAAAAACTCAAATCAAATAATTAATAAATAAAATAAAATCTGAAATAAGAAAATAAATAATTTACATTCTGTAGCATAAATTCTGTAGAATGTTTTCATAATCACATCACTTCTTTTTTCATCATCTCATTCTGTGAAAGTTTAGTGCAACAGGTCTGATGAAACATGCGGAAACTAAACAAGTAAATAACGATGAAACATGCCTGATATTTGGGTGGAACTACCTGCTGTAAACACAGCATATGAGTTCAGGTAACCATATCTATAATATAAATAATTGCTGCTAGATGGAATACCCAGATGACCTACTATATTTGCTAAAATGTATGGTATACACAACTACACGTGCAGTGAGCTTCTGACCTTCCATTTCTAGCTTGACAAATGAACCAGACGTCGCATCATCACTTACAATCTTTAAAAAAAATTTATTTTATTTATTTTTTATTTTATTTTTTTGCGCTATTGCACAGTATGCAGTAGTCACTTGTCACAGTGACTGGCTGCAGAAAACAGAACTCCACAGATTTTGAATTCTTTCCTTTACAAAGTTCTTCACATCCACAATTTGCTAATGCTATCAGTTGTCAAAAAGTGTATAATTATCAGCTCCATTTAACACATTTATTTCAATCCATTCTTCAGAATAATGGGAATTTTCACACACTGTGCAAGTCCAGATTTTACTGGTATGTTACTTCCACCATTCAGATAAATATGCCTTCTGAAAAACTTGCAACAGCTTTCTGCAGAAATTTTGGCAGTGTGTGTGAAAGCAAAAAAAGCCCAGAACTTTCCAAAACTATAAATACCCTTAGAGAGCCTAGATGAACAGACGCACGATCAGATGAAACAAGATATGGTGTCACGTGTAAACAAGAATTCCATGTAATTGTTTGTACTATAAACATCACTTTTCTCTTAAGTTAATATAATACAACATATAATTATAACAAGAAGCCTCAAAGTGAATGGACAGGCTGATTCTCTTTCTACTAAATGTCTTAATACAAAGCCAAGTTCAAGTTGAGACAAGTTCAGCAGCTTATTTTTTTCTTTTGATCATAGATTGGCAGTTGTTTTTAAAGCACTGACAACCCTGTGTTAGAATAGATTCAGCTTTATTGTATTTTGCAGGGATTAAAGTACATGGTATGCACATATTGGCCATATTTGTATTAGGACACATTACTTTTTAACAAATGTAATGATTCATTTATTATACACTTTCAGTACTTTTGCTCGTTCCTCTTGTCTTCATGAACTGAGTGAGGGATTGTCAATAGGTCTCTAGAGAGATTGTTGATTTCTGACATCATGACTATCTATCGCCATCTACAGGTAAGCAGCCCAAACAATAAAATCCAGCTAGGGAATTTTCCATTATAAAACCTAAAAGTCAGTGAAAGAGGCTTTAAAATAAAATAAAATAAAATAATAAAATAAAAAATAAAATAAAATAAAAATAAAATGTGAGCATAATTTAAATTTAAATTTAATAATTGGGGTGTTTCTTTAACTTTAGGCACTTTTATGTCCTAGGGATTTATTTTCATTAAAGAGATTTTACCTTCTTTTTTTTTTTTTATTCTGTTATTATTATTATTATTCTTTAAGGTATTTATTATTATTATTATTATTATTATTTTCTTTAAGGTATAATATACTTCTATTCTTCTATAATATTCTTCTAATATATAAACCTTTTTTATACCTTAAAAAAAAAAAAAAAAAAAGGAGAAAAAAAACCCAACTGACCCTACACCACTGGTGAATGCTTGTGTCAAGAAATGCAAGAATTTATGCATGAACCTAGACATAATCAATAGCTCAGTACAAACTGTAATTGTAAAACCCTTCTTGTGCTGGACAGAATATCAAACAGTCTAAGACCAGAAAGTCAAGGACAATGCTTAGTTAAAGGTCAGATTGATAGTTTAACTTCTGCTCTCAGAAAATGGGTTTTCATTGCTGTAGATTCTTTACATTTATTACATTACATATAACATAATTGCGTCATTACATTACCTTTACATTACCTACATTACCAATTGCCTATACAAACCACCTCTACTGCATCTTTAAATTAAACATTTTACTTTTTTCCAGTTATTTGTCGACTAGATATGAATCAACAGTACTTTGATTCTTTTGACCAAAACTTTTAATTACTCTACAATCCCAGAAATATAATTTTTTTAATGAATATGCATACAGTCAAACCAAAATTTATTCAGACACCTTGAACATTTCATTCATTAATACAGTTTATTCACTATAGTTTAAAAAAATGGAAATAAAATATGACAAGATCTCAGAGTTTAACTGTGTCTGAAAAAATTAATCTTAATTATGTCAGATAACACTTAAGGAAAACATGGTCAGGTCAAAGTGTCTGAATAATTTTTGGTTCCAAATTTTTATCAGTTTTACTGGTAGAATTTTTGGGTATAATATGTCACAGGTTACTTTATTTTGCTATCCTCACTTACATAAATGAATTATAGTGTCCTGCACCCACTAGTAAAAATATACCAAAAATATCAAAAACGTCTGAATAATTTTTGGTTTGACTGCATTTTGAGGAATTACATAAGTAGAGTGGGGGAGATTTTGCAGCTGATATTAGTAAATGTAAAGAAAAAATATCTGTCAGACATAGTCACCAAACATCTTATTCATCTTCCACAATGCCACAATCATAATGAAGGAAAGGACAATGTAAAAACAATCCCAGTGACCATTCAAGATGACAAAAATCCCATTTCCTCGTGTTACGCTTCTTAACTGCTCCTCCACAGCCACAGCAGACGCCCCATTAAAAAGCAACTTATTCTCACCCAGACTTTTTAAAAAACTATTAATCTGTTCACAACCAATCAAAGGCTGTCCCACTGCAAACAGACCAATGAGGAGATCAGGCACGTTGAGCGCTCAACCAATCAAGACAGGGCATTCTAATTCTGTCCATCATTATGAAGCGGTGTAAGGTGCATCTTATTTATGACCTGCAACCAGAGAGTCAGTGGGACATTTGTCTGTGAAAGTGAGAGTGGCGCTGGGTGTTCACATTGGAGTTCCAGCATCCATTATGGACTAGTTAAAAGAGTTGAGAAGAGGAAGTGAAAACAGACTCTTACCTGACCTTTGAGACATTTTTTGATCCTGGGGTGATGTGAGGACCACACTGAGCCCTGGAAATACTCCAGATTATCACACAGAAAGTTGTCAGGTTGTGTTGAATTTAGACTCGAACTGGACCCTTCGGAGGACTTGATGTCAGGACCTTGGTAAGAAATCAGTCTGGAATCATCATCATCATTGGAAACAGAAGAAGTACGCACACTAGTTTCCATGGAGTCCAATATTTCAGGGTCTTTCCTCTTCAACAACAGCTTGAACCAGTTCCCTTCAGACATCAAGGCCCCGGTGTGCCAGTACTCCATTCCCAACTCCTTCTACAAGCTCAGCCCCGCCAACATCAACACTCAGCTCCAGGCTGGCACTCCGCATGGCATCAGTGACATCCTGAGTCGATCCATGGTGGGCGGCCCGGGAACCCCCGCGCTATTGTCCGGGTACCCCTCCATGGGTGGCTTTGGGACAGCTATGCCTAGTCCAGGGGTGTATTATAATCGGGATTACGCCCCATCGGGACTGACCGCTTTCCCTAAACCCGGTGTTGAATGTTCGGGTATGAAGGGCAAAGGCAGCAGCTGCTGGGTGGACGGAGGGTACGAGTGGAGGGGAGCGAGACAGCAGTGTGCCAACAGTAAGTCTGAGCAAGATGTACTTCGAGTTCATTTGAAAGAGTATTATGTGTAATGTGATTCCAACAATGTGACATTTACTAATACTAATTTACCTTTTTTACTATATAGTAAATTAATGTAAATTGTTTGAATATCATACAGAAGAATACAATTCGACTGTATTTAAGGACTTGATGAGATCAGGTTGAATATTAGTCCAGTTAGTGCGATTTTATTAGTGTATATAAAGCTGTCCGTATATGATGTAAATGAAATTTAAATATAAGGATGTGGGCAGACTATTTTTCAGTAAAAAAATATAAAACTTATTAAACAGCTCATTATTTTAAGATTTCAGTGGAAATGTTACAAGATTAAACAAATCAGTGTGATATTATAAGTATATATAAAATTGACTGGTTATGATGTAAAGTAAATTTAAAGGAAAGGTTGTGGACAATATTTAAAATTACTTTTTTCTTTCAGTAAACAAGATATAAAAAAAATTGTTTAATTAAAATAACTGTTTCCTTTTAAACAATTAATTATTTTAAGTTTTAAGTAAATGTTAAAAATTATTTAAATAGAAATTAATAATATTAAAATATTATTAAATATATTAAAATAATGATTAGTGTATAAAATATAATAAACATTATAACATAATACTATTAAACATTTGACATTTTCATAGACATTTGTTGACTATGAAAAGTAAAACTTCTATAATCCAAAATGTTTCTATTATTTTAAGATTATTCCATTTATTCAAAGACCCCTTTGTAACTAACTATATGAATGTGTCTAACATAAAATTAAAAATTGTAGATGTAAAATTGTTTCCATTTTACCAATTAATGTCACATTCAAGTCACAAGGTTAAATAAAACAGAAAATTAAGTCACATTAAATGTGTCAGCACATGCAGGTTTAGTTGTGATACAAAATCTTGTGTTTTCTCTGTAGATGGTGGGCATCACACTGAGACTGCGGGAAAAAAGAAGCACACAAGACCCACTTTCAGTGGGCACCAGATCTTTGCTCTGGAGAAAACCTTCGAGCAGACCAAGTACCTGGCAGGACCAGAGAGAGCCAGACTGGCATACTCACTAGGCATGACTGAGTCACAAGTTAAAGTAAGATAATAGTGTTTAATAGTTCTACATTCGTGCGTTATTCAATATAAAATATATAAATAAACCGGGGAAAATTGTTAGGGGATTATGGTTGTTGGGAAGCTAACAGCTATTAGCTAAGTAGGTTGTGTCTACATAACTGACGTTCTCAAGGATGTGAGATTGTGAGAATTTGTGAGAAAGTTGTGTGAGAATTTATTTATATTTAATTATTTGTAATGAGTTTTAACGGCACCTGCGTGAATCTGACACGATAATGTAATTCCTCAGGTGTGGTTCCAGAACCGGCGCACTAAATGGCGGAAGAAGAGCGCGACGGAGCCCAGCTCCACACAGGCCTCGCGGGGGGAGAGCGGAGGAGACGGGTCAGAGAACGAGGTGGAGGACGAGGAGTACAACAAACCGCTGGACCCCGACACGGACGATGAGAAGATCCGACAGCTGCTGCGAAAACACCGCAGAGCTTTCTCAGTACTGCGCCTGGGACCGCATCATCTCTGAGGGCGAACGCACGTTCAATAGGCTATAGTAGGCCTAGGCTACATTGTGCCAACAAAACACGCCAATTCATACCACATACAGTTATATAAAAATAAGATGTCTCAAATTATACAAATACACAGTAATATATAACCGTTCTCGGTAACACTTTCTATGAACATTTACACCATGTTTTGTTTTTTGCCAAGGATAAAAGGATAGGCTACAGAAACTAAGTGGTCAAAATTGAACCTGCTATTAAACAGCCTATTAGTCTTTTTTCAGCGCCTACAAATGTCAACAGTAAAACAATTATGATATACAAAACAATTAAAAGATTACAAAATGTTTTGGGCAGTGTGTATTGTAATTAATACATTGTATAGGCTAAATGTATTGTTACAAATTATCCCTTCAAAAAAGAAAATGCACATTTGTGAACTAGAATTTTGAATCAAAAGATTATAGTTACTGGGATATCTTGTGCGACAACTAGGCCTATTTAATACTCTGTAAGAAATTATTTTAATCATTTTAATATTGGAACTATTCATGGTTATTCATTTGATTATGCATTATAACATTTTATACATAACATTTTTATTGATTATTGTGTTATAATACAATGTATTATCTAAATATACAGCCAGGAATAAACCGTTATAATTTATTTAAGGCTACTTTAACTGATGAAAATTATTTACGAGAACATACAATTGACAGTAGGTTATATCACAAGGCAGGTATTAGGTATCAATTTTAAAGCATTAAGAATATAGTTATGTTGCATTATAAAGGTTTCAAAGAAAGTATTGCCCAGTTGTCTTTAAATTCTGTACTGAATATTGCTCAAACTTATTCAGAGATAAAATGCATTATAAATGCTCATAAAACTGCAGGGATAACAAGCAGATATGGAAAATTCAATCAGATACATAAATCAATACTGATGGACTGTATTCTCACTCTCCTTTATGTCATTACATGTCATTGTAGATATACATCCTTCCTTTCTTCCAAAAGTTACAAGCATTTCATGTTGTGTCAGTGAAGTTTAACCAACCTGCAACTCTCTCAGTCCATAAATCAGGTCAAGTTCATACGGAGGTGTTTAGTAATAAGACACAGCATGTTTTCCATGATGCCATACAAGCACTGTACAGAGATACTATTATTTATTGATTTTTAAAAACTCTTGAAGACAGGGTAGATTGATATTCCCCCAATAATAAATAAATAAATAACAGTCAAATGTTAACATCTAAAATGCATATAATCTAATGTATATGATCTGTAAATTAATTATGAAGAAAATGCACAATAAATTTCTGTTTTGAATGTTGAGTTTGTCTTGTTATTTTGAAAATCACAATCTCTTTTCAAAACCATAACAAAACTATATTTAGTGAATTATGTTTTAAAGAGGTTAAAAATAACTTTTCAGCATACTATATGATGCACATTATGAAAGGAATGAAATCTTAAGAATATTAACTTACATTTTAAGGTAATGCCTGAGCTTAACCTGTCGTAAAAAAGGCTGTTTGAACTGTCAATAAATGTAAAACTTACTCTCATAATTCTACAGCAAATCAACAGGCATTGGTTATAAAGTGGTCATTGACAGTTTGATGAATCTCATTTAACTAATGGCTCCTTTGAGATCAGTTGTCTACAGGGAGACATTAGTCAGATCTCCGATCCTTTAATCTAAATGAGAGAGCAGATGGTGGGAGGGTGAGTGTGTCTTGTTGAGCATCTGCTTGTTATGGACGTCTCAACTGCACACCTCAATTAAAGGGTCTTATAATGATAATGACTTTGGATTGATCAATTAATGTGAACTGAGTCAATGTGAAACAATTGACCAAACAGTCATCAATGGATCTTCTCAGTGATGCTAATTTTAGCACCTGTTGCAATATTTAAAATATCGAGAAACTCAGTGGCTGCGTCCGAAAGCTGAAAGATGCTGCCTTCAGAGGACACATTCCAAGGAAGGTATCAAGGCATGTCTGAATCCAATGTTAGCTTCACTTCCTGTCTCCTGAGATACCTTCATCTGATCGATTTTTGATCTGATCGGCAGCATAGATGTATCCTTCACTGCCTTTGATATCCCACAATCCTGTACTTTCCATTCTGTGACAGTTGAGCTAAAAAATAAAGATGGCGTCTGAAAGTTGTGGTTGGTGGTCAGTTTGTGTGTAAATGTATGTTTTTGACCGTTTTCCACTTCTGATGTCATTTAAAAAAAAAAAAAAAAAAATGCTTATTCCTAATCCTACAACACATTTAATTTTCATATATTTAATAACATATTACAGAAATAAAATAGCAATTCACATTTTTTTTCTATAATATATATTGCAACTAATAGAATTAATAAATAATCTCAATATTTTAGTTTGAACAGATGTTACTATTTATTTACCCAATTTAAATATTCTGTTACATGTATCTAGGCTATAAAATAGTTACACTTTATTTTAAGGTGTCAGTATTACAGTTTAATTATGCATTTAAGTACTGAGTAATAATAATTAACTGCATGTACTTACTATAGGGTTAGGGTTAGGGTGAGGGTTTGGTTTAAGTGCATGTAATTATGCATAATTAAAGTTATTACTACAGTAACTACATGTAACGTGTAACAATGACACTGTAAAATAAAGTGTTAAAAAAAATACAACTTGTCAGTTGATGAGTATACATTTTATTAGGAAATAAGACATAACATATTTAAGAAAAACATTCATTGGTGCTGCAGAAGATATAGTACAGTAAGAGGGTCTTTAGACCGTTTCAGGCCAGTCCAACATTTCGGCAGCACATTAGGTACGACTAGAGTAAATGCACTGCAACTATTTTACTGCATCTTACATCTGTAACAACAGATCTACCAAACACAAGGTCTGTCAAAAGTCATAAAATGGAAAGAAAAAAAAAAAGAAAAAACCAATATGAGGAAATAACATAATATTTGGCACCGTATCAAGCATCGTGTACATCTTCAATCACTTAAGAGAGTCAAGAGTCTTTTTTCTCCTCATGCAATTTTTAGGTATGAATATGACTGTTTAAAAGGATAGTTCACCCAAAAATAAAATGCTGTCATCATTTACTTTCAAGTGGTTCTAAGCCTGTATGATTTTCTTTGTTCTGTTGAACACAAAAGAAGATACTTTGAAGAATGTTGGTAGCCAAACAGTTGTTGGTCCCCATTGACTTCCATAGTATGAAAAAAAAAAAAAAAAAAAAAAAAAAAAAATACTATGGAAGTAGTCAATGGGGACCATTTAACAACATTTTTCAAAATATCTTCTTTTGTGTTTAGCAGAAGAAAGAAACTCATACAATTTGAGGGTGAGTAAATGACAGAATTTTTTATTTTTGGGTAAACTTTCCATTTAAGTAAGATTTATGCATGTGTTTACTCTGAACAACCTATAATTTCCTAATGGCAAATGTTCCTATCGACAAGTTTCCCCCTGGCCCAGCAGTCACCATTTATCTTAAACTTTTCACCATACCACTATCTATCTTCTGGATAGACACTATATAATAATATACAATATATTTTTCAATGGTTCTGGGGTGAATCCATGACAATGCCTCAAAGTCTATTTTTTAATAAAAAAAGAAGAAGAAAAGTCAAAGTGACACGGAAAGTAGAAATAACTTAAAAGTTAACATAAAATAAGCAATGTGACTGATTTCACAATTGCTACAAAGAAAAATCCCTTTTATTACTGACTATGAATGCTCACATCACTGCAAAGTAAAATACTTCCCCAAAACGAGTGCAAACATGAATGGCTACATACACGTGTAACTTAGCATGCTAATAACAGTGCACATAAATCTCAAGAGACTGTAGTGTTTGTGTTTATCTGTAAAATCTCAAATGCTAAACGACATTGATGCCGTACCTACAGCGACTCCGTGGCCTCCTATTGAACCACGGTTTGAAGCGATGCCCCCGAGAACAGTAAATTATGTTGACCATACCATGAATCAACTTCAACAAGTCCATTATTGACAGGTGGGCTGTACAATTTAACCCTCACACGTAAATTATGCGTGGGGGTGTTCAAATTATATTGATTTAATCAATAAATTCAGTTTTGGTTAAGAAATCACGGCCCTGTCATATCTGGATATAATCGCGTGTAGAGATTGTTTGTTTGATATTTGAAATGAGGAACATGTTGCTGGGACATTTAAAGGGATATTTTACTATAAAAGTGTGTCAACTTCAATCTTGCATATTGTCGGTTTGATTATTAATACATTTCTGAGCATCAGTCACTCCAAACACCTCTTCAACAATTCAGATGGACAAACAAGGTGATTCAATAACAGTTACGTAGCCCTACATATTTACAGTTTAAAGTCATGACATAAAACAACGCATAAAGTAATTTACCACACAGAATCCTACTATATGAAACGTGGTCATTACAACAAGCTTTAAACAGATTTAACGCTGGACCAACACCAATAAAAACTATAAAGAGCTGTTAAAACTTTACGAAACAATACGAAGTACCCAAGATCCAACGCAATTAAAACAACAAACAGATCTCCGAATGCTACGCTCCACATTAGCATTCAGCATTGCACTAGTGCTCTAATTAAAAGTCTGGGGGCTTCCAGGCCAGGGCACTCTGGGTGGGATTTCCATAATTCACAAGTGCTAATGGCTTTATAACTCGTCCCTTGCTGTCCTGTACATATTCTATTGATCCGCAAGTCTGACTAACAACCCCGCAGAGACAATGACTGAAGCTGAAGACACGCTGACGGCCGTAAATGCTGAGGTGAGTGTAAATGCAAAAATAGAAGATTATGAATCCATACTCGCACATGCAGAAAGTATAAGAACTGAAAAGCAACTAGCTGAAAGCTACAGTGTCACTTACTCGACGCACATGCGCACAGATGAAGAATGTCAATGCAAAGAGATTCCGGAGTGAAACAGCAACCAAAGCTTGTGCGTCGCAGCAGCTTGCGTTTGGGTGTGATATTTTCAGCATACTTGTACTTGTATTCACATCCTTACAAATAAGTAAAAGCAAACAAATGGAGTTGTAATTTTTAAAGCATGCCATTGTAATTCGCATGAGTTTACATACTCTATGCAAAGTCTTAAGCTTAGTTGTTTGTAAAGAGCTTTGAGAACTGCCTTTGTGTTCTTTCTCTTGGTCCTTCTTGATTTTGTCCTATTTTTCTTTGTTCAGACATTTCTGAAGTCACGCTGAACATACCTGAAGTCTTTGTTAAATGTGCATCATGATAAAAGTAAAACTAAGAGAACATAGCTTTCAGAAAATGAACAGTTCCTGTCCTTTACATTGTGTGCCCACTTGAGTTTGCCAGGAGATTTCAGAGGTCCTGTAGGGGTTTCTCATTGTCTTGGTGTGTGAGAGTGAGTGTGTACTTGTTGTAGAGCCCTGGCATGATCAGAAGAGATGACCACAGATTAACCTCTTGGTTCACGTCAACAACACAGGAAGTCCTGATAAAGAGAGAGAAAGAATGTTTATCAACTAGAAAAAATTACTTATGAAAACAATTAATCTTGCACATGACAACTTTGTGACTTATTTTTTTTGGTTTATGGGTATTTGACATGAAATATTTTTGTAATTACTAAAGGAAAGGATTAAAAAAATCATGAAAAATGAAATGGTGACCAGTTTCTTGTCCTAAGACATAAATTTTCCATTATATATTGAAATAATTTTTAACCCACAATCTTTATATTGATAAAACCAGTCTATATTTTTTGTTCATTTAGTGGAAACGTTATTAGTTTTTCTTTTTAAAATAAGTGTAGGAAAAGTGTAAACAGTGCAAATAGAAGGAATGGAATTGGGTTTATGAATGGGTTGAAATGGGTTTATGAATGTTTAATAATTAGAAAATGTTGTATATTGAAATGTATAATATTGCTGAGAAGTTAGTTTTAAAGGGGATGTCATTTTGTCTTTTGAAACATTGTATTATACTGTATTTTATTCCATTTTATTTTGATTCATTTTAAATAAAACTGTTCTTTCACCTTTCTTATTCATTTATTCTTAAATAATTTAAAATGGCCTTTTATAATGTTTGTATTTTTTTTTTTAATTCTCTCTCCTTATTATGCCAGTGTAAAGCACTTTGAATAATCAGTGAGTATGAAATATATGGTATCACAATTTGTGCACAGTTTTGTATTGCTTGGTATTGGCTGGTATTGACATTGACTTGTGTACAGTACTGTACTGAATGTGCAAAAATGTTTGGTAACACTTTAGTTTAGGGTCCAATTCTCACTATTAACTAGTTGCTTATTAGCATGCATATTACTAGGATATGGCTGTTTATTAGTACTTATAAAGCACATATTAATGCCTTATTCTGCATGACCTTATTCTATCCCTTAATACTACCCATACCTAAACTTAACAACCACCGTACTAACTATTAATAAGCAGTAATTAGGAGTTTATTGAGGCAAAAGTCATAGTTAAAAGTTAGTTAACAGTGAGAATTGGACCCTAATCTAAAGTGTGACCAAATGTTTATAGCAATATCTTTGTTTTCACCCATTTAACTTAGTATCTGTCATTTCTAATTTCAAAGTGGTCCAAATAGTGTAACTATTTGGCAGCAAATAAACAGTTAAAGTTTTCGCAGACTGAAATGTTTTACAATGTATATTGTATTGTCTTACACATAATATTAAACAGTAAAATAATAATAATATTAAAAAATTGCATAATCCGCTTTAGACCCCAATTCTTTGATTTAAGAACCAAGGAATACTAATGTTCATAATTTAAGTCTATTTGCAGACTAAATGACATGATACAGCTGTGGTAGTAAACCTATCTAAACACTAGACAAGCGTAACCTATAGAACACACATAAAACTGGCAGCAAAACAAAATCACTGCCCTAAAAATGCCAATATGGGACAACAATGCAGAATAGATTGTGTTCTATGTATCTGTAATTAATGAACACTGGTGCTTTTATGGTTCTGTGCGAGGAATTGCTTGCGTAGGCTTAAGAGACAGAGAATCCAACAGACATAGATCAGGAGACGAGCAGCGGGACCCGTCTTCCATCATGCAGCACTGAGGTGCTTCATCTCAGCTCAGCGTCACAGTAAATGAGGGCCGAGGGGCTGCTAATGGCTTCTCAGGGAATATCAGAACAGAACTCTTGAGTGGACTGACGGACATTCTGCGACTAAATACGGAAATGGGAGATGTGTACTTGGGTGGTTGACAAATAACGTAGGCATTAACCTTTTTTCAACATCAAGATGTTATGTCCTTTTTCAAAGTCTTGATTTTGTTTTTGGGGTCTTGTAGGTTTTCAAATTTGAATGTTCAAAAAACACATTTTTTTAAACATATTTTACATTATTGAAGCACCTCTCTTCCCAGATTGTTAATAACGCTCTGTTTAGTTCCTGTTTCTATAAAGCCCCTCCTTCTGAAAAGTGCAATGTGCTCTGATTGGTCGGCTGGACCAGTGTGTTGTGATTGTTCAAACGCTTCGAGCGTGTTTCGGAAACTTAATATAGTTTTAGCTGAAGTTCATCATGTCACACTGCAGTTAATTTTTTCAACATAACAAATAAAGTTCTAAGATTCTACTGGTGACATTTTTTTTTTTTTTTTACATTTTGAGGTAATTCCTGAAATCATATATAAAAAATAGAACTGAATTAAATGCCAATATAGTTTTATTGTATTTCTTTACATACTACCAGTATATTGTATTGTCCATATTATCTGAATATATTGCAAAAAGAAAGAAAAAAAAAAGAAAGAAGATCTTTGTTGTTTCAGTTCAAGCTACAAAAGCAGCAAACACAACACAAACAAACTAATGAAATGTCTCACCCTTTGACTCTCCTAGTGTCAATGTGAAATTGTCTTCAGTGGAAAAAACAGGAAAACAGGCTGGAGACAAGACATAAAACATAACCAATAATAAGGTAAATAGTTATCATATATTCATCCATCAGCATTCGTTAAAACATTTTGATGAAGATGGGATGTTTAAGAGATCTGATTACCTTGTGGTCTCCCATGCAGATGTTGGAGCCCAGTGTGTTATAAACAACACCACTCTCACCCTCTTCCCTCTGCAGACAACAAACAATAAATCAACAAATTAAGCAATACAAGTTGCTGTTCATTTGACTCAAACATGTATATTGCATATTCTATCCAATAACCAAATGATTATTGATTTAATTTGGATGTGTATAATATCATATTCAATTATGGTGTAAAAAAATAAGTTAAAAATATGTTTAAAAAAAAAATTCATTAAGATAAACAATAAAAGTTATACAAATGTAAACCTACCCGGTGAATGATGTCTCTCGCGTTGTGGGACATTAGGATGCGGTCACACCATGCCGGGCATCGTGTGTTCATGTACTGTGTAGGTTTAGTGTAGTCTTCACTGTATGGGTAACTGAAACATTAAAACCATACAAGCAGAAAGACAAGAAAATTACACGGTTTTGGACTGACAATTACATGGTGAGGTCAGTATTCTGCAGACTTTAGTACCAACCCCAATTTAACTTATGTCTATATTTTGTAATTAATTCTGAACACCTTGATTAGCTTATTTGAGTGTGTTTGGTTAGAGCTAAACTAAAGAAAGGGTTAGAGCTAAAGAAAAAGACAGCTTGAAAAAAAGAAAGAAATGATAGCTCATTTTTACCATCTGTGTCTCAGAAATTATTTTTCAGTATTGAAAATAGTGTGAAAGATTTTCTTTTTTAGGTGTTGTTAACCAAGGCTGCATTCATTTGATCAAAATATATTTTTTAAAAATAATTAATTCCTGGGATAGCAAAGCTGAATTTTCAGCAGCCATTACTCCAGTCTTCAGCAGTGCTGGGGTAACGCATTACAAGTAACATGAGTTACGTAATCAGATTACTTTTTTCAAGTAACAAGTATTGCATTACTTTTAAATTTACACCACAATACCGAGTTACTTTTTCAAGTAAAGTTACTTTGTTTTCCCATTTATTGACTGACAGTTCCCCTGCCTCCATATTGAGAGAAATCGGGAGTAAGTGCAGAGGCGTTGTGTGCGCTGTGTAAACATGATGGTTCATGATGGTTCAACAATCAAGTCCAGCCCAGGAGAGAAAAAGCCAGGTGAGAAAACGTTTCCTTCAGAAATGATTCTAATATGCTGATTTAGTGCTCAAGAAACATTTCTTATTTTATCAATGTTGAAAACAGTTGTGCTGCTTAACATTTTTGTAGAAACTGTCATTCTTTTTTATGGATTATTTGATGAATAAGAAAGTTCAAAAGAAAATTTGAACTCCATTTGAAATGTAAATCTTTTCTTGCCGTATTAAATTAAAAGTATTAATTAAAAAAAAAAAAAAATCTTGGCAACAGAAACTTTTGAATGATAGTATTCAAAAGTAATGTATTTCTGTAAAAAACTAAAACTAAAAATTAATAATGAAACAATGTGATGTGGGACCTGATTTTACAGTGTTCACATGGATTTGATTGGTCCACGAAAAGTACAGCTAATATTATTGGTTAATATTTTGGCCTTGCAGAAAAGAAACGTCTTTCAGAAGCGGAGCAGAGTCCGATATTATGCTTTGATTTTTACCTTTGGAATATTGTGCACTTTACATTTTCAGGTGTTTAACAATACTTTTTAAAGCTGCTCACCTAGGGGGAAACCGGATATCCTCCTCTGTGATGACGTCGTGGAATGCAGCGATCTCCTTATCGTACTTCAGCAGCTGAAAGACAGAAAAATACATAAGTTTACACTTATTTCTAGTGATATACTCTTTTGATTAAATTATAGTCAATGTCTTATTTCTTAAAAAAAAGTTCAGACCTCTTTTCCGTTGTTTTCTCTGAACACAGCCTGGTGCAAGTAAGCAAATAACTTGGTCTCTATATGAAGGAGGACCTAGTGATGGAGTGGTAAAAAGAAGGACAGAAAGAAAGAATGAAGTATTGAAAAGAAAGCAAAGGAACAAAACATGAGTAAAGAAAAAATAAACACAAGGAAAGACAAAGAGTAAAGACAAAGGTGAAAAGAGAAGGACAGAGGTTAATGCAGGGCATAAAAAACTAGCAAAGAACGGAGAGTAACTCCAACTTTGCTGGCACAAAAAATGAAGCACAGGTCTGCAGGAGTGATCTAAATGCAAGCTCGCATTTTCAGGACTGGCAAGAAGTCAATATCAACCCTCCAAAAACCATAAATCTGGCTGGACAGTGTACTGGATATGTCTGAGCGCACACAAAAAGAAAAAATTAATCATCTCCTGGATGCAAAGTCAGAGCCCTTAACATGTTTACAAAACCTCAATAAAGCAAGTGTCACTGCAGATTTGCTGGTGGCTCTGTAATTCTGCATACTGGTGAATTCAGAACAAAATCAAAACATAAAAAAATAATAAAAATAAGGCTGTCAATTAAATATATATATATATATATATATTAAAAATACTAAGTAAACTAATAATGGTCACAAGTCAATTAATAATGGTCACAAACCATACACTACACTACCATTCAAAAGTTTATGGTCGGTAAGATTTTTTAATGTTTTTTTTTTTTTTTTTTTAAAGTATTTTTATATGCTCACCAAGGCTGCATTTTTTAAAATCTAAAAATATAGTAAAAACTGTAATTTTGTGAAATATTATTACAATTTAATATAACTGAATTTTCAGCAGCCATTACTCCAGTCTTCAGTGTCACATGATCCTTCAGAAATCATTCTAATATGCTGATTTGGTGGTAAAGAATTGTTTCTTAATATTATCATTGTTGAAAACCAACAATTAATGGAATGTGTAAATGGCCCATAAATTTACCTCAGACAGACTTGTAAAACCACTTTTGTAATGTCTACTGAATGACTGTATCTTCATTTGTAGGCTTTTCTCAGAAAATATTGATATATGCAAATGTTTGTGGTTAATTTGATTAAATAATCAGCATATCATACACCTAATTCAATATCTGTTTTCATCAAACAGCTTTAAAAATAAATAATCACCTTGTGGTCATTGTCTTTCTCTTCACAAATGATTTTTTCTACCTCGTTGCTACTGTCTTTTTTTACCGTCTGGATATCAGCCGACATGGAGAGGTTCTGTACACAAACAAATACACATATTAATCTTTATATAATTTATGTGTGTATGTGGTCTGTGTGGAATATATCAGTCAGATCTACCTGTACTAGACTGAGTGTGTCAAGGCGGAAATTGAAATCCCCAAACAGGAAGAAGGGAAGAGGACTGTAGCTGTTATCTGCTACCCTGCAAGACAAGAGAAAGAGTTTGATATGGGACCACAAACCACATTACACTCAGACTTCTCAAGTCTTTTCTGCTGAAAGACAACATGACACAGCATTTAACTGTGATGCATTTCTGTGAGTAGGAGAAAATTCAGCTTGAAATAATGTGATGAGTAAATTATGATGATATAGGTTACTATTATTTTTCCCCACCAATTTCATGTTGTCATTGCATCCATTGTCATTTTTATAACTTGAATTTATTAACACAAACTCATGTGAATAATTCAAGTGAATATTTCAGAAGCACAAACCTGTTGATGACGTATCTGAGAGCTTTCTTGCGGTTTGCGGAATACACTGACGGACTAGCGTTGCAGGCTATGAGGTTGGAGGCATCGTGAAACAGGTGAACGTTCACCAGGTCTAAAGCCCTGTACACACACACACAGATAAACACAAGATATATTATATGGGGGGAGGGGTTCTCTCTGTGACTGATGTGGGACATTAGCTGATAGGATGGAGTTCACAGGCTCCATTCATTTATCACTCAGTCTTCAGGTTCCCGTACTCCTCTATTATACTGCTGCCATGCGTCTGCTATTAATGCGCTTCTGATGACACACTATTCCACTAACATACAGCTAACACAATGTGTTTGCTTTGAGATGAAGCCAAAAAACAAACACACACACGATAGACTATAAAGAAAATTATGAGGGACATCTCGAAATGTGAAGAGTGTGTGTGAAAACATACTGGTTGCGAATGATCCATCGTGTCCTCATGTAGCCTTTTCTGGACCACTTGAACTGTAATGAAATGCACACACACATATGCATGCATATTAAAATTAAGGAGGCTTTCATATGATCTTATAGACAGAGTATGAGAGCCAGTACTTTGTTTGTTCTTGCCGATAAATATATTTAAGTAGAAAAACTCTTTTTTTGTTGTTTAATATTTTCATGAAATGACACATCCCCTACGAATCCCATAAAATATAGGATACTACATTAAACAAAGATCACTTTTAGTCAATTTTGTGTGTAATAAAATATAAAATTTTTGCTCTTTGATGTCCATTCAGAGTCAAAGCCGTCCCACCACAGAGGTCTCGCCAACAATTCCAACAATTAAAATCATTCAATATGTCATACAAAATTGTCACATAATCTATTGAATTAATTTAAAAAAAATTACAGTATTAAATAAATAAATAAATACATTTTAATACATTTAACATTTTAATATTTTAGTAATAACTGCATGTTTAATATTTAACTTTAATTTTAATGACCAAACATTTAAATTTTGCATACTACCTTGTTACTGTATGATTTTCCCCTCATTATAAAATATGTAGCATTAATTAAAAATTGGGTAACACTTTACAATAAGGTTTATTAGTTAACATAAGTTAACTACATTAGTTAACATGAACTAATAATGAACTGCACTTCTACAGCATTTACTATTATTTACACTATTTACATTATTAAAATCAAGAGTTGTATTTGTTAAAGGTGCAATATGTAGTTTTTCGTCCACTAGAGGTCACCTATTCAAAACAAAGGCATAGCTTGATGACACCAAGTTTGAGCGAGGAATCTTGGGACATGTGATCTTCACCTCACAGCCGGTGGAAAAGAATCAGGATAGGACTCGGGCAGAAATCATGTTCATGGGATGCTATTATTAACGTTACTGTAGTATGAAGCAGAGCAAGACCGAGTGTTGTGGAAGCTGAACAAGGGCCTAATGAGAGACGAATGCTCTGTTTATCATATTAGATACATTTGAGTGTGTTGAAAATGATGTTTTGACGTTATTCTGTGTGTTCACTCGGCAGCTGCTGTGAGACACTTGTTGCACACTGCAGTAAGCTAGATTGATATTAGAATATCATATTAAATGCTGGATGGGCTGTGTTGATAAATGGCATGCATTTTATTTTAAAACTTATTGTATGATGGTGAAAATTCTGTATTACTGTAACTAAAAATAAAGCTGCATCTGATTATGCTATGTTAGCTACTTCACAAAATAGTGTTTTTCTCTGAGGCATGGTACTCGCAAAAAATCAAGAAAACTAGATTTAAACAATAAGACTAAACGTGTTGAGCTAGCTATATAACAATGATTAGTTTTCTGTCTATAAATGTATCAAAACAGTTGTTCCCTTGTCTAATAAAACATGTAATATATTAAAGCGTCTTTGGTGTTTCCATGTTGTCTACAAAATACAACCGGAAACCGAAGTTAACGCGGGTATGACGCCATTGACAGGCGACTCACTCACACGACCAGGATCCTTGGTTAAAATAGCAATTTTCTCATGATTTACAAATAGTTGGAAACATCTGGGATATTGTAAGTACTTAACTGAAAAAAATATATAACACTGGCCCAGTGTTTTTTTGAGATTTTATTGCAAAAATCTTACATATTGCAGCTTTAACATTAGTTAATGCTCTGTGAACTAACATGAACAAACAATGAACTGTTGTATTTTTAACTAACGTTAACAAAGATTAACAAATACAGTAACAAATGTATTGCTCATGGTTAGTTCATGTTAGTTAATACATTAACTGATGTTAACAAATTAACCTTATTGTAGAGTGTTACCAAAAATTGTGACAACTATAAAGAAATAACATAACTTGTACCATTTTTACAGTATGATGGGAAGATAAGTAAAAAATCTTATTCCACATTATTACATGGCATGAATATGTTAATCTTAAAATGTCGCTGATAGTTCTGCTTCCAGCGTTTCTTTGTGTTTCAAGGTTTACATAACAAATGCTCTATGCATTGTATGAGAACATTTAACCAATACAAAAGTGTAAATTAAACTGGTGCATCCAAAACAGAAACAGAAGTGTTTGACACATTGGACTCTGAAGCAAAGAGAAATTCACTACAATTGTTTTTTTTTAAAAAAATGACCACTACACACACTTACATCAGGCCAGAAGTTCTTGGGGAATTTCTCTTTTTCCATGGTAGTCACTCCTTCCAGGGAGCCCACGTACTTGTTATGGCCTGAGACAGCTTTAAACTCCTTCACTACAAGGAGGAGGAATAAACAAACAAGACATATTGTAAGAAAAACATGCAAATGCAAAATCAATATACTAATGTTGGAGTTGTCGTGCCGCTGTAGGCTGTGAGAGCAGGATCTATGAGACACTGATTTGATAGGGCACCAAATTCATTGGTCCGCTGATCTTAATGGCTCTTCTATTAGTCCTCTTCTTGAGAGCTTATTCATGAGATGCTGTGACTAGAACAGATGAAGGCTAGTGAAAAAAGCTTATGAGGTTAAATCATGTTCTATCAGAGACACTAACCAAATGAGTCAAAGGAGAACATTTATTTCTGTTGTGTTGGTTGGAAATTTATCTCTCTGCTAATAGCATTAAATGTCTTGTTTTTTTGACCAGTAAGTTTATGTGTGAATTTCACTGAAATGTATTAAAAATTTGTAAAATAATTGTGAAAACATAATTCACATGTTAAATCCTTGTACCATTTAATCCACTTCATTACATAATTTCCTGGAAATATTTCATCAAACATTTACAGAGATACTAATAATATACAGTATATGTGAACAAACCATTTTGAGAAGCAACACCGTTCCTCTGAATACTATGAATTCACCTAAATTTTGAACTTTGGATTTCTTAATGTAAAGCATCCTAACGATTTTACTTCACGTTATTCATTTACGTTATTTTCTGTCATTTTCTGTCAGTTAATACAATGTTTTTTATAAGCATAAATTAAAGGCAATACTGAAAATACTTTAATTACGTATAAATTATATATATATATATAATATACCATTTTACATTTTTGGGATGTACTTAATTGTCATGAAAATAGTCACAATGCAAAAATTTTAATAGTCCTAAAAAAAGAAAATTTAATTTCCTATTACACAGCTCTCCTAAATACTGAATTCTGTTAATGCATGGCATTTAGCGTTCAAATATTTCTGAATAAATCGCAGCTCATCCACAGGTAACAATGTATGACCAACTGACCACTCCATGACTGCTAAAATATTTTTACTCGAATATTTCATGTCCATTTATTGATTTATTTGCTAAAAGGCCATGTAATAAGCAGGATGATGCACAATCAGCTAGTCATTATCGCAAAATAAACCCCAACATGGTGATCAGGATTTTGCAATATGACCTGGACTTTCATTAAATTCAACCATAATATTTTATAGTAGTATAAATACTTTATAGTACGTTTATCAAAATAAAGCTCTTACCATTGAAGTCATATTGTTGGATATTTTTCAGTGACTTGTGGATGAAATACATGCTTCCCAGAGCCTAAAATCAAATAAGTCAATCAGTCAAGCAAACAATCATACATGATTTCAGGTGATCTTCTGATGGAAACCCTAATAATGTCCTGAGTGGATATTGGGCTAATGACCTGACAGCTTAAAGTCATGCACAAGCAGGGGTTAATGGAGATCTCCAATGTCTGAAGAGCTGCTTTGATTTTAGATGATGTTGATGATGTACTCACATCATAATCATTAAACCCTGACTTTTAAGACTCTGTTACAGTCGATTTCCTTCTGTCTGTAAAACAAAACTATCTGATCATAGACTTGCCCATAGTTTTGGCACCAAAAAAACACGTAGCTATGCCCATGCAATACTCTACTCACAAACCTCACACACGCACACACTTCCCGCGTCTTTTCTGACAGCACGCTGAATGAATTTAATGTACTAGCTGCTTGCTCCAGCGAGCGCACATCAATCCAGTCCCGCAGAGATCAATACAGACAGAAAATTAAAACAATCACACAGGGATTAAACACAGGGCCCTGCTGTTGGCCCAACACAAGCCCCACGGATGGCAGAGAAAAATGACCTGCCGTTGAGAGATGTTTTGACATGAAGCAAGCCACACCATAAACACACACACAGTCATGTTTTCTTCAAAATATCCATCCCAGGAGAAAGAAATAAATCTTGTGAGAGAAATTATGCTTTTTTAATATGACAGTGCTTTCTAGATGACCAGTCTTGAGAGACTGGACATTACAACAGGCACATGTGCTGCTACCCTAGTACAACAGCTCCGGTGGGTACATATGACACAGACTAGATTAACCTTTTTGAGTTTCCCTGTTTGGAATTTTAGTTTTTCTTTTCCTTTTAATTTTTTAAAAGAAATCAATACTTTTATTGAACAAGGATGCATTAAAGTCATCAAAATTGACAGTAAATACATTTATGTTACAAAAGATTTTGGTCCCATTTAAATAAGGTGGCCTTAACTACTACGTACTTACATTTAAATTAATCATTTGACACAATGCACTTATTGTGTACATACGTACGTTTTTTACATTGTACTTATATATTAAAAATACCATCTGTAATTAATTTCTGTAATTACATTTATAATTACACAGTTGACCCATCCCTTAAGTCAAGTCAAGTCACCTTTATTTATATAGCGCTTTTTACAATGTAGATTGTGTCAAAGCAGCTTTACAGTGATAACTGGTACATTATTTGGCTGCACAGCAGCTCTTAAAGAATAGTGTCAATGCAGGCAGATCAAAGCACTGTTGAATATCAAATGTCAAGTCAATGTTGAATATCAGTGTTAAGGGTGGGTTACACCTTAACCCACCCTTAAACCAACCCATACCACCAAACCTGTCCCAAACCTTACCCGTATCCCACTTCAAGAGCAGCAAAAGTGTTTTGCAATACAATATGAACTTGATGTAAATACATTAAGGCCACCTAATATAAAGTGGGACCAAGATTTCAAACAAATGCTGTTCTTTTGAACCTTCTATTAAAGCATCCTGTATCACATTTTCCACAAAATATTAAGCAGCACAACTGTTTTCAGCATTGATAATAATAAGAAATGTTTCTTGAGCACCAAATCGGCATATTAGAATGATTTCTGAAGGATCGTGTGACACTGAAGACTGGAGTAATGGCTGCTGAAAATTCAGTTTTGCCATCACAGGAATAAATTACATTTTAAAATATATTAAAAGAGAAAACAGTTATTTTACATAGTAATAATATTTCACAAAAAAACTGTTTTACTGTATTTTGAGTAAATAAATGCAGCCTTGGTGATCTTTGGAAAACATTAAAAATCTTACCAACCCCAAACTTTTGTTCACTAATGTATTTGTTTTGTTAGCCATGAGCAAAGACAACAAACTTCAAATTACATACTACCAGATTTCAATTCTTTAGGACTTCGAGGCTAAAGAACTAAAAGCCAATATTCTGTATTGCTGTAAAGTATCATTAAATACTGTTGACAAAGATCGACTGTATTTTAAATACCACTGGGGCATGGGAAAAAATGGGTCTGTTTGATAAACAAATAACTGTGTGATGGCATAAAATAATCAAATCTTGCTAAAATTTTGCAGCTTTTTATAATGAAGGTTCTCATTGCAGTGCATGAACTCTCACACTCTCTCACATATACACACAGCCATCGGCTGTGTTAACACCCACCTTCATTCTCATTTGTCTCACATCATCTGTATTGATTTGTAATTAGTTTTCTGAGGGTTGTGAATCATCGCTTGACTGGGAAGAGAGTGTGTGTGTAAATGCAGAGAGCGTCTGGCACACTCATCGTACAAATGGTGTTTAGATAAAAAAATCACTTTTAAGTCAATAAATTTTTATTAAACGCTGCACTGGCCTGATTGATGAAGATAGGTGTAAAGCTGCAAGTGTGCTGATCTCTCTTTAAGTGTGTGTGTGGGGGGAATGGGGGTTCTCGTTGAAACAGGCTCATGTGATGAGCCAAATTTTTTCTTGACGATGATTTGTGTGCATCTATGACATTTCTATATTTGACATACATTTATAATTTGGGAACAAAAACTGAAGCAGCTGTAGCAAAGGGTCCACATACAGAAACACTCACTTACTCTCCTGCATCAACAATACAAATACACACTCACTCACTCACTCACACACGTACACATTCAGTTTATTTATCATGTTCAGATGAGAGGGGCCTAATCAATAGTTTTAATCTGGAGTTAAACGTATTGACTCGGTCTGCTGCCTGGCCACTCCCGCACATTAACCCAGTCCATCAAGGTACAGACCAAACTCATTGTGTACAAACACACAGACAGCACCTCTCACCTGGGTGGGCTGAGGGTTAATACCCTGCCAAACACCAGCAACTTCTCTCTTTTCACAGATTTTACTAAGTTACTTTGAGAAATGAAAGGGGTGCCCCTGGGCTCTGTCTTGGGTCCGTCACTGTTGTTAGACAGCAACTGACCAAGAATTTACTTACTTAAGAGGTCTTTGTAATTTTGTTTAAAGATGCTATGTGTAACTTTTTTTAAAAGTTTTTATTTTTTTTTTAATTCAAACATTTTCTGCTTGTTTGCAGGTTTAAATTAGATTTTGAATTCTCGTTTTCAATAGTCTCAGACTTTTGGACTCCACTGTGTATGTTCCATTTTAAATAACTTAAAATTTTAAAATCTGTTTTAAAATCACTTTGAGCAGTTAAAATCAATTCAAGGGTGTTGAAATTATGAGTTTGATTTTTTCAGAAAACGGACTGATCCTGTTCTTGAGTTCAACTGACTGAATGATCTGGTCGCAGCAGCTAACAGCTTACTGAGGGGAACAATCAGTTAAAAACGCTTAAAAACTGTCTGTTCCTCACAAAAAACTATTGGATGGCTTGAGAATACTTGCGATATAGTCATATCCACCTTATTTTGCAAAGTGTAAGTAAGCTATTTTCTGTGAATGAGCAAGACTCCCAATTCATTAGCCACTATAGGTAAATACCTAGAAGAAAAACAAAGTGCAGTAAGCTGTAAAACTATCTGCACTACAAACCAGTGTGTTTATGTTTACAATAAAAAATTAAAATTATATCATAACAAAATACCATTTTGCAATATCCAGCAGTATAATGAACTGTTTTTGTACAGCTAAAATAACCAGAAGCAAATGACAACGGAAGCCTCGCACATTCATGTTACAAAGGCCAAACCCGCTGTTACATTAAAAACTACTACTATTAATAGTCTATTGGATAGACTAATATTATTGTGTTTTTTCCCCCCTTTTGCACCTTGAAAGCCCCTGTCCTCATTCACTTACATTATAGGGAAAATAGTAAATGAGTAAATGATGACAAAGTTTATATTTTAAGTGGACAATCACTTTAAATTTGAAGCACTGCTGTGAGTATAGATAAGAATAGCACAAGAATAACAGGGAGGTGAGAAAGGTGAGTATTGGAAGACCAATCTTAAAATGGTTATAGAGCTCCATCTAGTGGACATACAAACCAACCACAGCACTGATGTTGCAAGAGACAGCACATTACGTAATTGCATGACAGTTAAATGTGTTTCCCTTGAACTAAAGGAAACAAGTGAAAATGACAGATATTGCAACAACCGTATCACTCACCGTGAAACTGTCCACAGCCTTGAAATGACTGTCTACATAGACACAGACTCTGTCAAATTCTGCCATCTCAGAGCTGGACTCTATGGTCCTATAATCAGAAGAAAAGAAAGAATAAAAACAATAATTCTTGCATATATATCAAAAATAGAAACAATAAATCCTTTGTAATTTGTTAACAATCTGTTTAATACATTGCTGTCACATCACCAAAAAAGTACTGAAAAATAATGCTACTATCACATTATTTGGATATTTCTGGACATGCAACATTGCAGTCATATTTTTTTTTAAATACATCAGAGTACCATGTAATAAATACCATGGTATATAAACATGGTAATCAGTGGTCTGGTACGATCTGATACTGACATTGTACTATTATACTGCCACAGTACTTTTTAATAAGGTGACTAATTTATAGCACACAATTTGCCACATCCTCACCAGAAAAAGTTCTCTGCATGGCCCATGTTCACCATATAGTCCTTTCCACCAACTTCCTGAAAATGCAGGGCGACGAAGCGTGGCTTGTACATGTGGACCGTCTAAGATGATAACATTTACATTAGACATACAATTCATTCACTAGTGTGTTTATCAGCTGTTGCATCACTGAATTCATTAAAGGGATCAAATCATGAGAATAATATAATAACATGGATTTTTTTTTTTTTTTAAATAAAAAACATACTGTAGCTACTGTACTATAACTTCTCCAGTCACGCAGATGCAGAATAGATAAACTCCTAACCCCAGAAGGTCTAACCATTAGAGTTTTTGGAAGATTTCCAAGATTTTTGGAAAGCCAACATTGTGCTGTTCATGTCAGTCTGAACTTAACAGTTTGTGTGGCACATTTCAACATGGATTATTGTAAAGAAAAATAAATATAAATCATTTTGAGCCAAGTGTATTTTAAATGCAACTTCCAAAAAAACTTGATTGCTATCTTTTATAATTAAGCTGTACAAATAATGTTACCAGGCAAAAAGCAGACCACAGACAATTCAAATGTAAGGTAACAGATGTATGCATTTAAATGCAAAGATTTTCTAACAGGAAAATCATTAAATCTGTGATTCAGCTTCCTTTTGCTCACAACATGACAACAGCAGATAACAAAACATGATTTTATGGTGTACCAAAGACAGGTTGTATAAATGAGAAACACCTTTAGGTTTACAGTGCCCATTTAAGAGAGTAAAGTTCACTCTGCAAAGGTGTGCGTGTGTTTATAGCAGGTTTGAACAGATGGAGAGCTCTGACAAAGAAATGTCAGTGTGCCTATTAGAACAGTAAAGAGCATGTTAAAAAAGCTTGTGTTGTTTAGTTTTTCTAGTACGCTACATTGAGCAGCATCAGATGTGTGTGTTTGAATGAGAGACACGTGAAAGGCATCAAACTCACCGTGAAGAACTCTCGCAGCCAGTCTCCTTCAATCTCACCCACCTGAGGAAAACAACCAGATTTCCCTGTTAGGGCACTTTTATAATACTGTAATAACATGGTTGGGTAATAACCTCTGCTTTAAGTTTTGAATTTCATTGTGGATTACATTTACTGGGTAATGGATCTCATTTCAATTCAGAGCATTCAAATAGCTGAGATATTAAGTTTGAGTGCTTTGATTGTGTCATTACAGGCAATTTTGCCACTGAAGGTCTTTATCAAACCATTTAGAAGCATTTTGAATATGTCCAGTAATAACAAATGCTATTTTAGTTCTCTAGACAGACAAACAGATAGACTAGAGGTGTGTTTTGCACTTTGCACATTTACTTTGTATTTTGCAGCTGAATTTTAATTGATAATAAAACAATAAAGCAGCTGTATAGCGATATATATCATGAAGAGTCTTAAAGTTGTCACCCATCCATGGGGTGAAAGTACAGTATAGATTTTCGAGTTACTCTTACTCCTTTACCAAACTGGACAAGAATAAATGCATGTAATAACAAATATAATATTACAAAGATGATCGTATATGCAGTCAACATATGCTGCTGACAGAACAGATGTCTAACTGTAAAACTCAAAGAATGAAGCTATTGTGTGTTTTACAGAGGAAACAAAAATTTTAAACAAAGTAAAACATTAACATTAAAAAACTGCATGAATAATTTAATAACTGAAAGCAAAAACCATTTAAAAGTGAGTGTGTGCGTGTGCATTGGCGGAAATTATTGTTCAAATGTTTGTTAAACGGTTATCTGAAGCACTGGCTTTGAGAAGCAGGTTTCATACATGGTTAAGTCTGATACTTTAGATATCAATCTATGAAAAGTAAAGGTACTGTTTCTGAAACAATATCATAAACAATATGTCGCAGGCTCAATTCTATGACAATAACTTAGCATGTAATTATAAAGTGGAAGAGATTAGCTTGAATTATAAAAACATATCGACCTGTTTGAGATGCTCAAACAAACAGAGCAAACTTTTGATAAGGCACAGTGTTTTATCAGGGAAATTAACCTATACGAATGGTCTTGAGTATACAAAAAAATTAAACACTTTAGCCTTAAATACAGTGATAATAATTAGTTGTGCTTTTACTCATTTTATTTTATTTATCCAGACTGTGGTCTATTTCAAAATAACTATTAGATAATGTCTTTCAGAAGAAATGGGTGAAATGAGTTTTCATAAAGACATTTAAAAGGGTGGTTCTTGGCCAGACTAAAATTAAAACTGGACCAAACGTTCTGCTGGTAGCCAAAAGTCTGATTGTGCAAGATTATAGTTTGAGGCAGTCTGCAGGGAATGAAGCAGCATACAGTATGTGTATACTTGCATCTGAAGATCTGTGACCTACCACTCCAGGTCATGCATAGCAGAAATGCCTTGAATTTGGGCGAGTATGCAAAGGAATTAAGATTAACTTGACAAAGCCAGCAGCCATGTAGCTCTAAAACATGATATTGGTTCAGGAAGGAGCTTAGATATTTCAGTTATGAAGGTTGACAATGAGAACTAGGTTCTATGACATATTTCAGACGTGTATATAGTATCTTTTACTACTTTTAAAGGTATTTCAAGCACTCCCCTTTTAAAAACTGGTAATGTAATGTTTTCTAACACTTAATAGCATGTTAATTGCGATTATATGAAAATGTAATATAGTTTAAATTGATATTAAATGCAATTAGCTGAACTTGTTTTTTTGACATAAGTAAAAGGATAACAAATGTAATATTGAATAACACACTACAGTTAAAACAATGATCAAGTACTTTACACGTATTTTAGTCAACACAAGAAAATAAGTGTACTTCTTTAAAGCATTTAAAGAAACATTAAACATTAAAACACTTTAATGTAAAACTTTTAATTTGGCATCATTACAAAGTGCACTTTTAAATGTGTACTCAAGTGTTCAGAAACAGTCATGAAAGTGCACTCTTTTTAAAGGGGTCATATGATGCTTTTTAAAGGGTTAGTTCACCCAAAAATGAAAATTATGTAATTTATTACTCACCCTCATGTCGTTCCACACCCGTAAGACCTTCATTCATCTTCGGAACACAAATTAAGATGTTTTTGATAAAACACTGCTTCATGAAGCTTCGAAGCTTAACGAATCATTTGTTTTGAATCAGTGGTTCGGAGCGTGTATCAAACTGCCAAAGTCACGTGAACTACTGAAGTTTCAAAACACTTATGACGTAACGAAGCCTCGTTTACTGAAATCATGTGATTTTGGTGCTCTGAACCAATGATTCGAAACACATGATTCATAAGCTTCGAAGCTTCATGATGCAGTGTTTTGAAATCGCCCATCACTAGATATTGTTGAATAAAGTCGCTATTTTGTTATTTTTGGTGCACAAAAAGTATTCTCGTCAATTTATAATATTAAGGTTGAACCACTGTAGTCACATGAGCTGTTTTAAATATGTTTGTAAAAAAGGGAGTGTTATTGCTGGCGATGCAGGCCTCACTGAGCCATCGGATTTTATCAAAAATATCTTAATTTGTGTTCTGAAGATGAACGAAGTTCTTACGGGTGTGGAACGGCATGAGGGTGAGTAATTAATGACATAATTTTCATTTTTGGGTGAACTAACCCTTTAATGTTTTCCTTTTCCTTCAGTGCGTAATGTATCTGTTTGTGCATGTGTAACATCTGCAGAGTTACAAAACTCACAGTCTCCCACAAAGGGATTTATTCTATCTAACAGAGAACACTGATTCAGACCTGCCTAAAATGCCTCGACTGATATTTCTTCCGCAAACGTCTACGTCACAAAGTAAAATATTAGCATAATGCCCATCCAAAGGTATACGCAAAGAAAAAAGATTAGCCTTAAGTGAAGTGTAGTGTTGTTGCCATGTCGTGGAGATGCTGTGTGTTTCGATGCGAAAGTGAAACCCAAACCTATTTGTTTGGCCTTCTGAAATGGATGATGTTACTGAGCAGCACAGCACAAAAGTTAGCTTGTGTACAGCGCATTTTACAGAGGAAAGCTTCCCGAACCTGGGAGAGTACAACGCCGGCTATACACACCTAAATAAATGAGAAATATACACTTCAGTATGTTTTTTAAACTGTATTTTATGTTGTCACTTTAGGACATAATGTTGTTACAGTGAAAAAGACAAATTTCATATACTGGAGTCCCTAATTATGCCGATCCTGACTACATGCTCTGAGTAGTGCTGTACAATAAGATTGTTATTTCCCATAACCTGAAAATGAACATTTCTTAGAATTAATAAACAATTAACACTGAGTGTTCATTGGCCAAACAGGTTAATTGATTGTAATATTCATTTTATTACATTAAGTTAATTTTATTAACTGATCCAAATATTTATAATAGCTAGGAGCTAATTTGCTACACTCTCCTGTCCCCATGTTGAGAGAAATTGTTGAAATTGAGAAAGTGTTGTGCGCTGTGTAAACATGATGGTTATTGTAGTTCTAGACTAAATGTAAACATGCATTTACTCATCTTACTTGCACGAAAACATTCATTGTGAATGGGGACATTCTAAAACACAAATGAATTAAAACAGTGAAATGCGATCTCAGAATTTTACGCAAACCTGTAATAATTAACTTAAATTACACAAATATACTTTATGTATTTAATCTTACTTTATTAAGCAATGTCTTTGCTGCTGACCTTCAATGATCTAATTCAACCATACTAATAAGTAAAAATTACTTCAGATTAGATTTAGAAATAAGAGAGTTGAACTTCCTTCTCCTGTATCCTTTTCATCTTCAATCCAGAATGGCAGCACAGCTGAAAGGTTTGTCTGAGCTGCGCCCTCTACTGTACAGGCGTAAATATGCATTTCCTTCAGCCTGAGGCTTATTCATTTCACTTTTGGTGTGAAAGGGCCTTAACATTTTTCCAAAAACAGAACTTTTTTTTGTTGTTATTAAAAAACAAACAAGCAAGCTCAGCCCAAGTAAGAAAAAGTAACGCAAAAGTAATGTAACGCATTATTTTTTATAAAAAGTAACTGAGCAACGCAATATTGTAATGCATTACTTTTAAAAGTAACTTTCCCCAACACTGCTTTGGTTGATTTTAAAATAGATTTAAAATCAGTTGTATGGCCTTAATAAACACTGAGCGATCTATTGTTGCATAAAATATCAATGTTCAGAACCTTTAGAAACTCATAGGAGAGTTCAGCATCACACACCAGAGATGGGTTTAAAAAGCCAATTTCTCTCCAAAACAATGCCAGTTTTAGCGTTTTGTGATAAAGAAATGAAAATCACGAATATTATTAGAGTTTATCTCACCTAATTCACTGAAAGTTTACCTCACCTAATTCACTGAAAGTTTACCTCACCTAATTCACTAAAAGATAGTGACCTAACAAAAACTATATTGTAATTCCATTCCACTGAATATTTTACAATTAAATCTAAATGCTCATTGTTCTAAAAGGGAGCATCATCCCCTACATTTACACAACTACATTTACTCAAATTATTATACTGATAATATAATTTGTAAAGAAAATTTTGCATTAAATATGGACTTTTTCAAACTAAAAAAAAAACCACACACACAAATGCACGTCTCTTTGCGGGGCCGCGGCAGTCTCGGTGAATAAGCTGCTCTATCGGCAGCGTCCACAACTGACTGGACCAAAAAATTCTGAACTCGAAATATGTTTTAGAGAAGGGGAAAAAACAAACAAAAAAAAAAACCTTAAACTACCACTACCACTTAACTACTTAAACTAAAACTTTACTACCAAGCTGTAGTTTTATCACTCGCTGACAGAGATGCAGTATAACACCATGGGTCATAAAAATTCAGTGGGTCATCCAATTTCAGTACACTAAGCCATGGTAAGCAGTTTGTCCCACATTTTAGAATGTCCCCAACACACTTTCACAAGCATCGCCATCGCATACTCATACTAAATTCATCAAGAGTCAATGAGCTGAGGGAGAGACACGTCAGTGCAGATCACTCGTCTCTCTAGCCACCTTTTCCTGACAAGCCTACTGCGTTTTGAAATATGGGAGGCACTTCCGGTTTGGGGAACTTCCACTCAAAAAGACTGAAACAAATCATTTCAAATACTAAGGTTGCGCTACAAATAATCCAAAACATGAGCCTGATGGACTTGTTCTCAAGCCACTTCTTTCTTGGTTGTCTTTGCAATTTGGGCAGGAACATTGTCTTGTTGAAAAATAACATCTCATTCTTTTTTAGATAACTTTTCAATTGTGGGAAGCAAGCAAGCCATTCTGCAATATTCTCCTGTACTCCAAAGAATTAAATGACTTTTCACAGTGAAGCAGCTCACCAATCCCAGCCGCTAAAAAGGCTCCCTGCAAAATTAAACCTCTTCTTCCATGCTTCACTGTGGTAGAGATGCATTTATTATTATATTTCTCAGCAGATTTTCAATGACACACCACTCTGGAGCATCGTGTTTCATTGTGATTCATCACTCCACACACAATTGTGCTGAACCACTCTGAATCAAACTTCCCATATTCTGCCAAAAACTTAATTCTGTCTTTAATGTTTTTCTGAGACAGCAACAGGTTTTTAAGTAGCGCATTTGCTTAAATTTAGCTAATTTCCTGACCAATAATTTGTGGTTAAGACTATTAAAAGTTCAGTGTTCAGCCATTTTGGGGCTTGGCAAATTTTTCCTTTTTTTTGCCTAGGATTGTACACAATTTTTAAACTACTCAAAAAAGTACAATTTTGATTAAAAATTTAACTTAATTACAGTAACGTGACCATTTGTAATTCTTTACTTCACAGCTCTGCTCAGGGATTTAGTAAAATAAATAGTTTAGTAAAATAAAAAAAAAAACAGCCACAGAATGACAATGTTGCACAACATATTCAAAGATATCTGTATCTACTTCCTAATAACACTGGTTGCTACAAAACAGACTAGTTTTATCAGTGTCACAGATATGTGCCCCTGTGGTCTGCTATATTATAACCACAAGCGTGAAATTCACTTCAGTCCTCCTGTCAATTTAACGAAGAATGGTAAGGTACAAGGACTTTTCAAAGTTTGAGAACTCTGAAAGAGGGCAGACCACTGCCAGTCTATCTGCAGGTTGTCTAAAACATACTGCTATACATATTGCACAGTTTCATTTGTTTTTCTGTCTCTTTCATGCAATTACCACTAAAAAAGTGAAAACACTGACCACTCCCTTCCACAGCCTGTCAAGCATGCAGTGAAACCAGGTCAAGAGAATTTAACTGCACAGCCGGCGAAAGAACGCATGGAACAGCACACCCTCATTGATTGTAGTGAATCTGACAAGGCCTAGAATAGAATTGCATCTGATGCAATTTAAAATGTTACTTTGATCTTATAAAGACCTTTTATGGACTGTCGTTCACCGTTTTTGTTTTCTTAGTTCCACTGAATTTGAAGGGTGGGGAGGCCAATGGAAACTTCCTTCATTTTATCTCTCAAGAGGATTTCCCAAATTTGCAATGCATCATTTCCTGTTGCCTGCTCCAGAGGCGCTTACAGTCGACTTAAAATAGCATAGAACTAAGTTCATTGAATTAGAGTACTTTTAAATGGCAGGTAAACACTGCAGTGTCTACAGGGGACACTATCAGAGGGACAAGAACGCTTTAACCAGATAAAGACTGATAAAGAGTTCATCATATATGGTTGCACCTTCGCTTATTCCATCACAGACTGCATGACTGTATGATTTGATCTGAAATACTCATTCAACTCTCTAAAAGAAGCCATCAATATTCAAAAAATGATCACTCATTGCTAAAACACTCGTTGCATAACAAAAAGATGTTGACAAAAGAATCTTCAGCCAGAAACATACTTCATGCAAGTATGCAAAAACAAAATTGTTGTTATTCGCGCAAGTTGCCATAAATGTATTGACTTGTTTAGCAAGATTCTCAGCAAACTGTTGCTCTGCAATGACAGGACAAGATAATACAAGAAGATAGTTTATGCAAACATGCTATAGAGTCTTTGATGTGCGCTATAAATTGTGGTCATACATTTTCTGAGAAATTTGAGATCTGATATGTATTGGAACAAACAATAGGCTATCAAGAAATGTTTGAACATAAGTTTTATTTTTAGGAAAATTTTTAGGGTTTGTTTGGCACTGTAACAATTTTACGGTAATGCTAATAAAATAATGATTTAATATTTCAATATTTTGATATATTATAAAATTACATTAGTAAAGTACAATTTTAAGTAGACATCATGGTGATATTTGCTGACCAAAATTTTAATGAAAAAAAGTTTACAAAAATGTGCTGTCATTGTCATGAAAATCTTAGGGCGTTTTCACACCTGGCTCGTTTGGAGCATTTGTTTCGGAACCTGATGCATTTTCTCCATTAGTTCGGATTGTTTAGGCATATATGAACATGGGAATTGTGCTCAGATCCACACCAAAACAATCACTCCGAGGTCGCTTGGCCCGAATGAAAACGAACTCTGGAACAGTTTGGTTAAGGTAAGAAAGCAATCTGACCCAATGGACCAACAAACCAATGAAGTGCTATCATAATTCATAATGGGAAATGTGTTATATAAAAAGCAGCGGTGTCTGATTCTGTGAGTTTTTGTGGTTGAGAACCAAAGAGCTCCTGTTCATCTTAAAATGTTGTGTAATTGCTCTTCTCCATGCATTGCAAGAATGCTGTCCGACAAAGCCTTGATTCCCACTCAAAGCTACATTCGTAGAAGTGTTTGCGTCACAACAGCTACAGATAAAGCCACAATAAGCGAACTTGTCAATCCATCTTGATGGATGAAGCACAGGGAACGTAAACAAGTGAACTCTGACCAATAAGAGGACAGTTTTACTCAGTGACTTGCATAAACACATTTTGGTACGCTTTAAAAAAAAGAAGAAAATGCAACATTATAACAAATTAAGTCCCTGTTTCGGGAACAAAGCAAATGATCTACAGGTCTGAAAATGCCCTTAATAACTTAATTTTTTATATTTTTGTATTTATTTAGACTTTAAGCACTGCTTTCTCAAAGGCATGGTAAGCCTAAGTGGATCGTAGAAACCATTAGCACCAATTTTCTCTACTGCAGAAAATTGGAAATGCAGACATTAAGCATTTTCAGTGAGATTCGCCCTTTCACTAAATGTTATCACCTCATTAGACATGATGAATCACAGCTAAATACACTAAACTCAAGGATCCTGCAAAACTTGAAAGGTCTGGTAAACCCTTCTAGAGGATAAGAAAAATGTAACCATTTTTGGAAGTCTGCTACAACATTTAAACTGACCTGTTCAAAAAAGAAGCGATGAAAGGTTGAAGTCCTTTGGGAAAAGATATTCATCTGTTTACAGTCACAATGGACTGTGACATGTGCTTTTTCTCAGCCAAAAATGGCCAGAGGAAACTGGGTACGGGGCCAAATTTCCACTTGTAGCCTTAGTCCTCTATACACACAGTGAAGCCAATGCTCTAACAATTACAACTAAAACACAACTCCGGAAAGACTGGGCTGAACATACATAGTATGAGGCAAAATTATCTCTATAGCAAGACTATAACTAGAATCACCTTCAGGTCAAGTCACCTTTATTTATATAGTGCTTTATACAACAAAGATTGTTTCAAAGAAGCGATAACAGGAAAATGATGCATTTCAGCTGCTGTTCAGCTGAAATTAGTTCAATGTTGATTCAGTTCTGTTTTAAAGATCATCAATTATTAAATTAGTTCATTTAATCTATAAGCAGTTTTGCAGAAAACAGTAATGTCATCGTCCAGCTCTGTTCATTTCTCATACAACAGCGTCAGACAGTACAATCAGATCAATAATATTATTGAATATTAAGTGTCCCCTACTAAATAAGCCAGAGGCAACAGTGGCAAGGAACCCAAACTCCATCAGGTGACAGAATGGAGAAAAAACCTTGGGAAAAACCAGGGGCCGGATTCACGAAACATTCTTAAGAATAAAATTCCTCTTAACTGGCAATTTCTTATTTTGTATCTTAAGAAAAAAGATAAGAATATTTTGTGTTCTGAAAAACTTTTCTTAAGAATGCGTTTATCTTTTTTCTTAAGACTGTTCTTAAGATAAAATTTAAGTATTCATATTCCCTAAAAGAATGTTCTTAAAAATCATCGTAAATAACTTCTTAAAGTTAGGATAACCTCCAACCTGTCTTATATCCCTAAATAAAAGATGTTTAATGAATTTATTGGGTTGTTTCAAATATTAAGCATTACAACATAACACTAGCTACATATAATACAAATTACTACCAGGAATGTGGACGAGTACTCTTCAGTGACACTGATCGATCATAAAAAACAGTGATCACTACTCTAGCTAGAACTAGCGAGGCAGCACGGGCAGCACACACAGATACAGGACGCAATCACTCTAGAGAAAGCGCAAGAAAGACTGAGCGCAAATGAATAGGAAAGACCGCTCTATCTTGAGACAAGCTCTTTTAAAACTATTTTAACTTGAAACAGCACTGAGTGATTAACTCCCATCAAGCCAGTCACAACGAAAATAGTCTGCGTGCTTATTATGATATCTACAGAAATCTTCAGCCAGCGCAACAAGACAAGCTTTGAGGTGTTTTTCCATTGAACACATCTTCAGCAATACACACCTTTCAATCAAATAACACCACAAAGCCTTTCATTTTCAAATTAAGATGTTCTTAAGAAAGTATTTGAGAACCTCCTAAGAATTTTTCAAGAATTGCACTTAGGAACATTCTTAGGAACTTCTTAGAATTTATCTTAATTTTCTTAACTTCTTTCTTAAGAAGATTTTTGTGAATCTGGCCTCAGGCTCAGTCGGGGGGGCCAGTTCTACAGTTATATTTTTTAAATAAAATGTGAGTGGTGTTTGCTTTTGCAAAAAAAAAAAAAAAAAAAAAAACCTGCAGCACCTATGTTATAGGGTGTTGTGCCTTGGGTCCTCCTTCAGTGTAAGTGTGTAGTTTTCTATCCAGTTTTATCATCTGGAAATCTGATTATTTAGAAATGTAGTAGAATCCCTCACCTCATCAAGATAATTTGACATGGCATCAAACATGCCTTTAGCGTAAGAAGAGGACAAACTACTTATGTTAAAAACCTGTTGAACAAATTGAGCTAAAAGTTCTATACAATTTAACTTGTTCCCCACCATTGACGGAATTTTCCATCATTTATGACACAATGCTTCCCCGCCATTGATGGAATTTTACGGCACGTTTTCACTGTTATACGGTAGGGGGCACAACTCCTAAAAGAGTACAGAATTTCCGGATCCAAAAATAAGCAAAGAAGTAGCAGAAACAATTGCTGCGTCCCAATTCGCCTACTTATACTACGCCCTAAAAGTATGTACTCTTTCTGTGAACAAAAAGTACATACTTTTGAGTGTGTAGCAAAAGAGTAGACAAGGGACATACTATCACGTCATACAATTGCGTCTTTGCTCTCTGTTGCATCCTGTCACTGTAAACTGGCCTGTCAATCATCTTACCTCTTCCACATTTCAATTAGCTAATTTCCTACCGTATCGGAGAGAAATGCAGTACCACGTTGATCTGCAGTCGCAGGTTTTTCATGTGGAGAACTCTCCTCATATTAATGCATAATGATGCATTTAAAAGCTAATGACCAATCGGATCATTATAAAAGTCCACATTGGTATTCCAGATGAAATATAACACGGATAACATTAAATAAATATTTTCTATCAGGTTGAACTGATTATTAGTCACTCAAACCTCTCAGCGTCGGTTGCGCATTTCCGCCATGTTTTGTAGTTTTTTAACACTTTTTACTCATGTACTTTGTAGTTCTGAACTGAATCCTCATCCAAAGCGCAATGGGTTGTGGGCAATATTAGTCTTTATAGTGTGCATGGATCCACACTTCGAAAATCTACTGGAAATAGCAGACCATGCGGGGACTTTTGGCATACTCTTTTCAACATACTATGCTTTGGGACACACTTATTTTAATCTCACATACTATTTAGGATGGATAGTATGGACATTGGGACGCAGGGAATGTAATGCAATCATAACAGCATATAAATCAAAACTGCCAAATGTTACCGAATGAAATGTCAACCCAGGAAGAGGTATAGGGCTGTACAAGTTTTGGGGGTGTTGATGGACTCAATCTACTCGGTCTATATGTTTTGATCATCGTTCTGAATCAGATCCGGACTAGGCCTGTCACGATAACTACTTTTTGTTGTGCGATATATTGTTCCAGAAATAATTGCGTTAAACAATATTATTGTCATTTTAAGACCATTTTATGCCACTGAATATATAATCATAATATAACAGCATAATAATGCAAGTAGGCCTACACACTTTCAAATGACAACAACCATTTAATTCTTTAGATCATGGAAATGAAGGATCAAAAAAATGTAATATCCTAAATAAAAAACTTGAATAAATGGTAAATATTTTCTAAAAAAGTGCAAAGTAAAAAAAAACAAAAAAAAAAAAAAACTGCAAATGCACAAAAGGCACCATGAAGATTTTCCATTTATAGATTTTTCCCTGACCTTCTTTTCTCAGTAAAGTAAGGGTGCACTATTGCTGAAAACACAAACCCTACTTGGCAGTCAGATCTCCGTATGAACAAAGACATTTATATTTGCACCAGAACAGTGGATTGTGGCTTTGAAATTGAGAGCATTCTTCCAAACTGTCTGTAGTTGTCAGGAAAACACTTTAACGCCTCAAATAACGCCTTTTTTCACCTGTCGATGACTGCTCTGTGTAGGAACTGCAGATGACAGCATGATTGGCAAAATGTTGGTGACATTCATTATTATCCATACATAATGGGCGATATATTGCGTCACCAAAAATTATTGAGGTCATGTACATATATTGCGTGATAAGTCGATACATAGATTATTGCGACAGGGCTAATCCGGACACGGTCTTCGACAAAAACACGATTTTCTCAAGTTTTTGTTCAAAATGTTGTTTTTTTTAATGAAACATACATTCAAGTGTTGATAAAGAAAAGAATACATGAAGCTAGAATAAAATGTTTAATTTATGGACATTTTTCATGTCTTAAGGTATCATGGTTTCCCTAAAAGTTGATTTTGTGAGGCTGTTTCAAACTTTATTCTTTAAAACTATCTAGAATCCATTTTTATGTTACTGGTACTAATATTATCAAGTTACATTTTTGGACTTTTTTGCCTTTATTTGAGAGTGACTGGGGAGAAATCGGAATGATACAGAAGTTGTCATAGACTTTTCTTCCCTATTGTGATATTTATCCAGGTGAAACGGCTTCTGCAACAAGAAAAAATGTAGGGTAGGACTTCTTTTTTCTATCGGGAATTGACTGGATTGTTGTTGTTTACTACAGCTCTGATCTCATGTGAATGACAGGTTGTCCGCCCTTGCACTTAAAAACATCATCAGAGAAAAGAAAAGATGTCTTGGAAGATGGAGGGAAAGTTACTTTGATTAAAGATTACGAGGGCACATGAATTAAAAATTATGTGCACAGATAAATCATTTAATAAATACTGCAATATTCTATAAAAAATTAAGATTCGCAAATTTTGATTTCTCAAAATTTCTAAATCATCACTTACCACTTTAATAATGACTAGTATAATAAACAAGTACTAATGAAACTGAAAACGATACTAATACGAAACTAATAACATAAAAAATTGATGGGTCTTCCAGTCTTAAAAAACAACTTGCCATAAACTGCCAACTTTACTATTCACATGCAGTAATGCCAACATTACTATTCACACTTCTGAAAGCCTGTGTATAATTGTTTCTTTCTTCAGTACAGACAAACATTCTCCTGTCTTAGTCAAGACGTGCATAATTACAGACCAGAGTTTGTAGTAGCCTATGTAGTGCTGCAGGAGCTCAACTCCCCAGTTTCGCGGTAGCGCTTTGAAATATCTCACAACTGGTTGTCAGTTTCCTGTTTTATTTGAATACACACAGGCCGGTCGCGCGGTGTGTGATAGGTCGTTAGACCTGTGGGGAGGTGCTGTCAGACAGCACACTGTAAATGGGAGAGGATATCACTCTAGACTGGGGACTCGTGTGCTAGAAAGGCCCAGTGGAGCGAAAGAAACCTGAAGTGGGTTCACAGCAGTACCTGCAATATGGAGGAGCCGCATGAGAACGTCCAGCTGTATCATTGATGAGAGAGAGGCGTTGGAGCCACTCGCGCAGGACGCGTTCTTGCGTTCAAAAATAGCGAGAGGCAGCGCTACGGAACGCTGGCGTCTCGTGATGCGTTTTAAAAGTTGAACTTATTTTAACTTGATACGGCTACTTAAAAAGAGACGCACAAAGCTGAAAAAGAAAAGACGTCAGTATTTACAAAGTGTTTACATTAAAAAAATTAAAACAGCGCAGAATGACGCAAGAAGGCGTCCCTTGTGAACGGCCCCTTACAATATAACAACGGTTGAATTATAAAATTATACAGACTGAAATATAGCGCATTTCGGAGCCGTTTAAAACGCAGCTATTCATGTGGGTGATTTGGCCTACGTATATTCATATAAGGTTAACGAGTATTTTTAAGATTACCTAAGAAAGCACAGATAGCGTTGAACAGCAGGTTACTAGTCTGCGTGCAGTTGAAAAGGAACCAGTTAAAATAACAAAAGTCAAAATAATTCGTTGCGTTACTCATTTATGATGTTGAGTAATATTCCACCTGGAAAATAATAAGGAATTTAAACAGAGGCTACTTACATTGTCAAACAGTGATCCAACGTTTGCAGTGACTAGTAAGACGTCCGTGTACATCTCCATGATAAGAAGCGAGCTGGAAAAAAGTCGAATCTTACGAAGGAAATCCCACTCGCAGCTCTTTAGAGGAGGAATAACAAACGGCTTACAGATAAGATTAGAAAAGTCTAGCTATCTTGCCCTGAATACAGAGCCCACGAGAGCGACGCTCGCATCTCCAGTCCTGCTGTCATGAGGAAACATTCACATTCACGGTGTTTCTCTTCTTCAGTTGCTCAGCGGTAGACACGGAGGGATTTCTCCTCCTGTCTTCATGGTAATTGGACTAGGTTCTTAAGCTGAATTAACCCAGCGTCGAAGCATCTGTAGTCTCGGAGTTCCTACCTTGCCAGACTAAACCAAACTAGTTGCGCTGTCAATGTTATGTTGCATGTGAAGCTCCGCCCTGCACATGTAGTACTGTGAGCTACTGTACAAATGCGAAGCGTCAAAGTTTCCGTGTGTCAGTCAGACCCGACTGAAGCGAGGTATCTAGGCCTTCTGTACTCACTGAATTTGTGGTTACGTATACACACACAAAAGCGATGCATATACTTTGTATTATATATACACAACACACACACACACACACACACACACATATATACATATACATATATATATATACACTGTACACACACACACATATTTTATATATATATATATATATATATATATATATATATACACCGATCAGGCATAACATTATGACCACCTTTATAATATAATATTGTGTTGGTCCCTCTTTTGCTGCCAAAACAGCCCTTCCCCGTTGAGGCATGGACTCCACTAGACCCCTGAAGGTGTGCTGTGGTATCTGGCACCAAGATGTTAGCAGCAGATCCTTTAAGTCCTGTAAGTTGCGAGGTGGGGCCTCCATGGATCGGACTTGTTTGTTCAGCACATCCCACAGATGCTCGATTGGATTGAGATCTGGGGAATTTGGAGGCCAAGTCAACACCTCAAACTCGTTGTTATGCTCCTCAAACCATTCCTGTACTATTTTTGCTTTGTAGCAGGGCACATTATCCTGCTGAAAGAGGCCACAGCCACCAGGGAATACCGTTTCCATGAAAGGGTGTACATGGTCTGCAACAATGCTTAGGTAGGTGGTACGTGTCAAAGTAACATCCACATGGATGGCAGGACCCAAGGTTTCCCAGCAGAATATTGCCCAAAGCACCACACTGCCTCCTCCTGCCTTCTTCCCATAGTGCATCCTGGTGCTATGTGTTCCCCAGGTAAGTGACACACACGCACCCGGCCATCCACGTGATGTATATGAAAGTGTGATTCATCAGACCTTCTTCCATTGCTCCATGGTCCAGTTCTGATGCTCACGTGCCCACTGTTGGCACTTTCGGCAGTGGACAGGGGTCAGCATGGGCACCCTGACTGGTCTGCGGCTATGCAGCCCCATACGCAACAAACTGTGATGCACTGTGTATTCTGACACCTTTCTATCAGAACTAGCATTAACTTCTTGAGCAATTTGAGCTACAGTAGCTCGTCTGTTGGATCGGACCACACGGGTCAGCCTTTGCTCCCCACATGCATCAATGAGCCTTGGCCGCCCATGACCCTGTCGCCAGTTCACCACTGTTCCTTCTTTGGACCACTTTTGAGATACTGACCACTGCAGACCGGGAACACCCCACAAGAGATGCAGTTTTGGAGATCCTCTGACCCAATCGTCTAGCCATCACAATTTGGCCCTTGTCAAACTCGCTCAAATCCTTACGCTTGCCCATTTTTCCTGCTTCTAACACATCAACTTTGAGGACAAAATGTTCACTTGCTGCTTAATACAGGTGCTGTGATGAAGAGATAATCAGTGTTATTCACTTCACCTGTTGGTGGTCATAATGTTATGCCTGATTGGTGTGTGTGTGTGTGTGTGTATATATATATATATATATATATAGATATAGATATACTGTATATATATATATATATATATATATATATATATATATATACGAGAGAGTGAGCGGACTGGGGCTATTTTGTTCAGTAACACTTACTTTGATTTACAAAAGTTGAATGTGTTTACATGTCTGCAACCACATTGAAATCTGTTTTTGGAGTTTGGGTATTTTAGGTCACTAATCCAATAAGTAATTTTGTAACATGGATCATGTGAACTCTTTTGTTCAAAAGGTCAGATTTCCTTCCACTGAAGCACAAGATGCTCTTTGAATCTTTCTCAAATGATGCTGGGGAACATGATAATCAGGTTTTACACAAACATATGTGGAGTGCAAACAACAGAAAGCAATTGAAAGCAAATTTCTGGGTCTCAGGTTTAGCTACAATATGTGTTATTGTTTAATGACAATGTCATATGCAATATTCATGGTATTTACTGATAACTCATGTAATATTTATTGCATCATGGCATATATTATTTTTTTTTTAAAAATCCCACTGGCAATATTTAACAAAAATATACAAAAACAAAACAAACAAAAACAGATGAATGTAGTTTCTGTTCTGCATCTGTGCTGTTGCAGTACCACAAATTAGATAAATGAACATGGCAGTTCATAATCTAGTTAGTTTGATGGATTCAGAGCTGGTAAAGGTAAGGTAATTGTGCAGAAACTGACGCACATGATCACATGCCCAGTCACATTAGAGTCAGTTTGTCATTTTGAATGTTCCACCAAAACTGATTTGGAGATCTGGAACTCATCCCGTAATAATGCAAGAGTGATACTCACCAGATGTAAACTATTGGCTATTTTAAAGACCTGTTAATATCTAAATTGAATCCTCTGTACCAAACATGTGAAAACAATAAGCATGAGGCTTACTAGTGTATTCAGCATGCAGTTTTTTGTGTTGTGATCTATCCATCAGCTCTTTGACCGGGTGAAGTCATTGTATCCCCTCTTGGTCTACAGGCTGTTACCTAAGAATTGGCACTCTTCAAGTGAAATGTCACCATGAAGGAAAATCTCTGTTTCTCAGGTCAGACTCCAGCCCAGCAGCTGAATGAATGTTTATAATTCATGTTAAGTGAAAGGACTCTGGCAGAACAACTTGTCCCTCTGCTTCAGTGCTTGACACAGTTCTCCAGATATACGTCAATGTAGAGCCTAAAACCAATGTCCAGTTCTCCATTTGTTTTCTACAGCCTGCAGCAGTAGTGATGGGAAGTTCTGGTCATTTTACTGACTCTGATCTTTGAGTCGTTCAGCAGAATGAACAAATCTTTTTTCAAGTCATTTTGTTCATTTCAGCAGAATATAATTTGAAATGTTACATGGTAGGGATGTAATGGTACACAAACATGACGGTTCGGTACATACCTCGGTATTGAAGTCACGGTTCGGTACAGCAGGGGGGAGAAAACTAAACATAAAATTGCTTCTTCTTTTTTCTTCTTTTTTATTAAACAGTCATTTATTGAACAAATTATGTCTCTCTCTTTAAATACTGTAAATTCAATTATAATTAACATTTTCAATTTAACAACAGAGCCCAAACTATTAAATTCAGTTGCTATTTATTTTTAGATAAACACTGAAATAAAAAACATGTAAATTGCACATAAGCCAGGTTTTGCATTAACTTCTAAATCTAATTTACTTTTCGACTCCAAGTCATTTTTGAAATACAATCATTTACAGTTACTGTCATAACTTGTTTTCATGACAAACTTATTTAAACATATATTAAATAATTAAGACATTACCAACAGGTAAATATAATGAATATATAAGCTAATCTAGTGCATATATTTAGTGAAATGCTCCCCTCTAGAGTTCATTTCTCTAGTGAACTAACATGCTGTGGACACTAAATGACTTGCCTGAGGTAAATGTAATGCTACGCGAGATACTATTCTCAAGCTGTTTTTTGATGTCTTTCCGCGGTTGAAACACTGGTTGAGAGATTACACATAAACATATCTATGCATAGATCGTCTGTTCTTCTTCTTCTGCACTTCATCCTGTTGTGGCGGTTAGCAAACAGCGTTGCATTACCGCGCGCACCCCCTTTTCGACTGGAGTGTGGATCGCCTGTGACCGACTGAATTTGTCGTCTGACTGCATGTACCGAACCATGACGAATGTGTGTACCGTTACACTCCTATTACATGGTTATAGCCAAATTCCGCAACACATCAACTTACACAAACGTTGATCACATTTAGAATAAGAAAAAACTATAATGCAGCCAAGGCCAAATTATGAGAAAGCTATGCAGTCTGTTAATTCACCTCACCTCCCAATCCGAGTCGTTCGTTCTTTTGTTACGTCACATCCCCATAGGCTGAAGCAGTCTGTACCTTAAACAAAAATGATTAGTTGACCTCCCGAGTCGTTCGTGTATAACGAGTTATGGAAAAGAACCATCATGACAGAAATTCACAAATTTATAAATTGTAAGAATTTTGAGACCAGAAACGCATTACGTAACTAAGAGAAAAAAAAAAAAAAACCGCACTTGTTTGTAAGGAAGGTTGGGAATTATTAACACATCACATGACAAAAGAACGAACGACTCAGACCCGAATACTCGGGAGGCGAACTAATCATTTCTGTTTCCAGTACAGACTGCATAGCCTTATCCAGTGGGCTGTCATGGGATGAATGGACGACACGGACCCGAAGACTAATAATTTCCTGTACAGAACCTATGGGATGTTGCACATGCGCGGTCAACACAAAATGAATGAGTCACTCTCTGAGACTTGTTCAAAATGAATGAATCTTTTATATCGAACCATCACTACTCAGCAGGCCCAGGACAGGCTTTTTGTGGGTGAGCCACTTCGGCTGCTGTACTATAGTGAGCCTTGAAGTGTATTCTTCATTTCCTTTGAGAAAAAGCAAAAGATAATAAAAAACGCTTCCCATCATAAACTTGAAACTGACAAAATGCTGTGTTGAAGTTCTTTTATTTACATATATGACATATTTAAATAGTTGTACATGACTGTATCACATTGGAACATTTTTTACTAACAGTGACAAACAGGTGGATGTACTGGCAAGGTGCTGTTTTAGAGCGTGGCAGCAGTCAAATCATTGGCGACACTGTTATGACAGATAAACTGCGTTCCGTCAACACATACACCCACTCAACTCAACGTGGATGGTGACCTAATCCAATTTAATGCCAATGTACAAATCTCACACTTTCTCCTCGTAGGCTGGACTAATCTAAAGGATTTTTGTAGTGTCTACTGAACATAAAAGTAGCACTGTTTACTACAATATCAAAAAAAAAAAAAAATGTCAGACACAGTAAATGTTACTTATCCTTATGAGAGCCAGCAAAAATAGTTTGTTTTGTTTGTTTTAAGATTTTTGTCATGTTTTAAATCCTCCAATGACGTTTGAAACAATTTATTAAATAACGAAGGCAAGAAGGAAAGTTTATATGTTTATATTAAAAGATGTTTTACAACTTTCACTACAAAAAAAAACAAAAAAAAAAAAAACGTCAAAGACAGCTAAACCAATGAAAATTTGACAAGTTTTGTAACATTTCATAGGAATACTTATTTTATTTTTTACCGTATTGACCTGTAATGTCTCCCCACAGGTGAGAAGTAAATCATACACTACATTTGTCAACTTACAAAATAAATAAATCATTAAACTATAAATAATAATGTACACATACACTATCACTCAAAAGTTTGGGCTTAGTAAGATTTTGTTTTTTAAGAAATTGATACTTTTATTCAGCAAAGATGCATTGAATTGATTAAACTTAACAGTAAAGACATTTATAATGTTATTTCAAATAAATGCTGTTCTTTTTAACTTTCTATTCAAAAATCCTGAAAAACATTATCATGGTTTTCATAAGTATATTTAGCAGCACAACCGTTTTCAACATTGATGATAATCAGAAATCATTAATATAATATAATATAATATAATATGCTAATTTTTAAAGTAATAAATCAGCTAAGTAACATGCTGATTTGGTCCTCAAGAAACATGTGACACTGGAGACTGGACTAATGGCTGCTAAAAATTTCAGCTCTGAGCCATTCTGAATAAATTACCTTTTAAAATACAATAAAATAGGTTGGTCATTTAAAAAATGTCATTACATTTCACAATATTACTGTTTTTACTGCATCTTTATCAAATAAATGCAGCTATAGTGAGCATAACACACTTCTTTCAAACTGCTACTTTTTCAATAAAGTTTTATGAAATACAATAATTTCAATACAATAATTATTTTGCAGAAGTAGATGTTTTTGTGACGTCAGAAATGTCTAAAAACAATGAGAGGAAGCTGTCATGCCAAAATGGCCAACATTTTGTATCTCAGAAAAGCCTGTGAGTTTTAAGTTTTAAAGAGTAGATTGAATTGCTGGATCCCAGAAGGATACTGAACTGATGATGAATTGCAAAAATATTAAAGAAAACAGCACAATGTCAGTGAATTGGAATAAGTCGTACATTAATAATGGCTCCCTCTACACCTATAGCTTCAATAGAATCTCCAGTTGAACCTCAACATAAAGCTGAAAACTACATCAGCGTCCTTGAAAACAGGTTGACATGTTTATACAAACTCTCACTACATTTCCACAGAGCCATTTATATGCGCTCAGTAACTGGTTTAAAAGTGTGAGTTGTTCCCACATATTGAGCCCAGCAGCCGAATGGTTTCACATGCTGGTATATGGTTGTACTATTTCAGATCACAGTTGAGCTCTAAAGCTTTAATTATACTCTAACTGTTTATTACAGACATATGTCTTTAAAGATGTAATTAATAGAGACTACACAACATGGGGCCAATTCAATTCCATTTTCAAGCATGTAGATGAGTTATAATTACATTTAAATACATGTCACACTTTCTTGAATCAAAACTCCATCGTAGTGTACATGCCTCCTTGAGCTAATGTCCAGGCTCTGTGAGAGATGCTGCTCTTAAGAACGACTAATGAAATGACTATGATGATGGTTGAATGAGAAATCCTAATAATAACCATCTAGGTTGGTGCAAGATGGCTACACACACCCTTATAAAGGTTAAAGGATTAGTTCACTTTCAAATGAAAATGACCCCAAGCTTTACTCACCCTCAAGCCATCCTAGGTGTATATGACTTTCTTCTTTCTGATGAACACAATCGGAGGTATATTAATAAATATCCTGACGCATCCGAGCTTTATAATGGCAGTGAACGGGACCAACGAGTATGAGCTGAAGAAAGTGCTTCCATCCACATCCATCCATCATAAACGTACTCCACACGGCTCCGGGGGGTTAATAAAGGCCTTCTGAAGCGAAACGATGCATTTGTGTAAAAGAAAATATGCATATTTAACAAGTTATGAAGTAATATCTAGCTTCCGCCAGTCCGCCTTCCGTATTCAACTTAAGGAAAAAAACAGAACTGGCATCGAATAGGTTGAATAGGGAAGGCGTAGGACGTAGCGTAAGCTTTTTGAACTGCGAGAGTTTTACACTTTCTTCGTAAGTTGAATACGGAAGGTGGTCTGGCGGAAGCTAGATATTTTACTTCATAACTTGTTAAATATGGATTTTTTTTTACACAAACGCATCGCTTCGTTTCAGAAGGCCTTTATTAACCCCCCGGAGCTGTGTGGAGTAAGTTTATGATGGATGGATGTGAATTGAAGGAACTTTCTTCAGCTCATACTTATTGGTCCCACTCACTGCCATTATAAAGCTCGGATACGTCAGAATATTTATTAATATATCTCTAAAATTGTCTTCATCAGAAAGAAGAAAGTCATATACACTTAGGATGGCTTGAGGGTGAGTAAAGCTTGGGGTAATTTTCATTTGAAAGTGAACTAATCCTTTAATATTTAGAACTATTCAACTTGAGTTTTATTTGAGAATGAGACATCATCCAATACAAACTAATCTTATTCATTAGAAGCCAAAAAGCTAAAGTGACTCAGAAACGGCTTTACACATGTGGCTCATGCCAGTCAAGCTTTCACACAATAAGCTAAACAAGCAAAATCGTGTTTGTCAGTGGTTGTAACCAAACATAGTCCTGAAAGGAAAGACACTTGGTACATTTTCTTTTTACAGAGCAAAAAGTGTTCACGTTGTGAAAATAGTATCTTGCATTATGAGCCCTTTAGTGTTATAGTTTTAGAGCTAGATACAGTAGTTGCATACAGTGTTTTCTGCACTGGTATTTAGGCTTTTTATGCCGATGTTTTTTTCTTCTTTTTTTAACAACAACATGGCAATTTCTTAGCTGAGTTAAGGCATGTTCAAGACTAATGTCCTGTGCGAAAATTCAGTGCGATAAACATTTAAATTTGAACAACACAAACATTAACATGCCGTCAAGCGAACACTTTTCTTATCTCTCTTCCATCGCACTGAAAATAAAATTGGCCAACATGCCCAGAGCTGCTGCTGTTACATAAAACTATGACTTGGTGCTATCACAAACAGACACTTTTGCTAAGAGACAGTGAATAGCAGAGGAAGAATCTGGAATCCCTACGTCCCAAATCCATCCTAAATAGTGTAAGAGATTAGAATAAGTGTGTCCCAAAGCATACTATATTGAAAAGAGTAAGCCAAAAGTCACCGGATGGTCTACAATTTTCGGTAGATTTTCGAAGTGTAGATCCATGCACAATAACGGCTAATATTGCCCACAACACATTGCGCTTTGGAGGAGGATTAGGTTCAGAACTACAAACACGAATAAAAAGTGTTAAAAAACTACAAACATGGCAGATGTGCGACGGATAAGTACAGAGGTTTAGATAAAGGGGTTTGAGTGACTAATATGTTAATGTTAATGTTATCCATGTTATATTTCATCTGCAACAACAATGTGAACTTTTATAAAGATCCATTTGGCCATTAACTTTTAAATATGAAGGAAAAATATAAGGAGAGTTCTCCACATGAAAGACCCACGACTGGCAGATCAACATGCTACTTCTTTTCTCTCCAATATGGTGGGAAATGAAATGAAATGAATGTTAACTGTGACAAGATGATTGACAGGCCAGTTTATGGTGACAGGATGCACATAAGTGACAGAGCATCTGTTAAAGATGCTATATTATTAGGTGATAGTATGTCCCAAAGCTAGTCTACTCTTCTGTTACACACTCAAAAGTATGTACTTTTTCTTCACAAAAAGAGTACTTTTAGGGCGTAGTATAAGTAGGCGAATTGGGACGCAGCATGGGTCGCTTGTCTCTGTACTCGTGTATTTGGTGTTCTGAACAGCTGTTTAAAGAAAACATAAAATACGGTTCCTTCCTTCACCGTGACTTAATGTTCATTCAGCCTGTCTGCCTTTTTTTACACATTGGTCTAAACAGAAAAAAAAATAAATAAATAAATTCAAAATGATTAAACAGGAAAATCTATCAAATTGTGGTGTGAACAGACCTTTATAGCGCAACATTTCAAATTCACTAACAAACTGATTGTTTTTAATTAACAGACGAACACAGGAGTCATCGTCTGAATCAGTCAGATAACTTACTGAATCAGATCAGGTTATTCAAAATGAGCTGAGAACCAATAACTCTGTTGTGTGCACTTTTTGAAAGCAATGTTAAAGATGCAAATTTTGTTGTAATAAAAAGTATTTAATTTTTTTTAAAAATAATATGTTTCAATAGTCTTGTTATTGCTTAACAAGTTGTCCCAGTTTTAGGGTTGGTTGATCTGAAAATAAAAATAAATCCGTTAGGAAACATATACAGTACATACTGCATAGTGTTGTTTAAACATCACAAATAATGGTTTTAATCTGAATTTATGCAGTACCTGAAGAACATGAAAAGTTCGTTCAGTTTTCAATTAGCTTCAATTGGCCAATATCATTAAGACTCTTAAGATTTGACTTCCAGATGTGAAAAGAAATGGCAAAGAGTTCTGGATCTGTCACACAATGATGAAAAAAAATCTAACAATATATAACAAATTCTTCTCAAACCCTTCACACAGGCTTGATTGTTTACATAGAGGTATTTTGAAAGGTTAATGCAGATTATTTGTCTGCAAAGGTCAGTATAACCTTGATATCTTTAAATTAAAACGCAGGTTTGCCATGCATATTTCTGCTGTTTTCTCCTGTTAAAATCCAGGATTAAAGTGACTCATGCAGCAGAAGTATAGCAGAGAGATGGAAGTGAATAACAGAAAACTCTTGGACACCTACGTGTAGCCTGATGAGGCGTTTCCTTGAACCATTCATGGCCATCAAATTTAATAGTTTATTGCATCCTAATGATACGTTAAGAGTAAATGATAATAAGAGAAAAAGAAAGAAAACATTAAATTAAAAAATTAAAAAAACTAACCAAGTAATAAACAAAAGAGAGAAAGAAACCATTAAACTATCACATTGCATCTTTATGACTCCTCATAAGCCACCCGGCCACTATAGCCTGAAACACGCTACACTGGCTTCGGTCAAAGGAACATCAAAACACGTCTCGTGGTGTGCTTTGATCACGACCTGACCTAACACTGGACAAGCTTTGATCCTTTTTCACAAAGAGGGATAATTAAACAAGGACAGCTCTTGTGATTTGATGTAAAACAAATCCATAGCGTCGTTGTCCAGGTCTCTGAACCGTCTCTTGCCCTCCAGGTCCTCACCTGAATCATCTTCCTCTCCTCAAGAACGACTGCGGTCTGCTTGAGTTCCAACCAAAATGTTGCTGTAGATTTTTTGTTGCTCCTCTTTGAAAGTATCTTTCACTTTCCCTCGTTTCAATCCACCATCCCTAAAGAGAAAAACAAAACCAGTTTCAACTAAATTGTTATTTACAAAAAATAAAAAGACATTTATCTGAGAAAACCAGCTTTAATATGGCTAAGCTAGTTTGCTGGTCTCTCAAGGCCCAGGAATTCTGCTCTGTCTCACGCAAAGTTGAGAGCGTAAGCATTTCAAAGTATACTCCTTTGGCCTTGAGTGCACACCATCAAATGGACTTTGTTTTCAAGCGTTTAAGTCACTCGCACATGCGCTGTTGGGCTGCAAGCGGACGGTGTGCGTGAACGTTTGTGGACCCTCCTGATGACTAAGGGGGCTTTCACACTGGCAGTTTAGTTCAAAACGGGGCACGGTTCACATGAAAAATCACTAATGTGAAAGCTGTCATGCGAACCCGGGTGCGCACTGGGGTACCGAACCCGAGAATACCTGAAGGAGGTGGTCTGAGTTCGGTTGCACTCGAACTGTGCCGCGGTTCGCGTGAATATGAAAGCAACACGGACTCGGGTGCGCACTTGTTCAGGAAGTAAAGTAACCTGCGCATGCATTTTAGCTGATTATAATGTATTAACTTCAATAAAACACATGTAAGAGATGATAGTGTTGATGATTTATCTTGGATTCGAGCAGGAGCGAGCCTGCAGTGTATTTGCGCTTTGCGAGTGCAATCAGAGCAGCAAATGAATGGTAATCAGCTGTCTTCTCAAAAAAGTCTGTTTGCAAGCAGCGGAAAACCATCTACATGCGAGCACATACAGTAAACTCAAGTGTCGTTTACTCTGCTGCACACAATAGCACCAAATTAATAAAAAAAAACACAATTTACTGACCCGCGTTCTGTTTTCTATCATGCGCCGTGCACATCTGTGATGACGTAAGATGAATGCAAACGCACCAGGGTTCGATAGAATCAATTTGAGTGTGAAACCAGACCAACGCTGCGGGGGGCACCGGGAACAATCGCGCCCGGGCTCGGACCGTAGCAAACGAGCCCAGTGTGAAAACCCCCTAAAAGTGATGAAAATTGCCTCACGTGGACAATCGTTGCAAAATGCGGACGGCTGAAGTATGCTTTGGGCTAGACTAGTCTGTCAGCTGGTTTTAGAAGGGTTTTGGGCACTTGTCAGGCTGGGAGACCAGCTTAAACCAGCGAAGACCAAACATTTTCTGTCTTAAGACAGCCAGTTGTCACTTATCTCTCCATCTACAGCTTATATTAGTATTTTTATTGCTTCTCTTTAGCCTCAGCACAGCTGAGTCAGACTTACCACAGCAGGTCCACCAGACCACCCTGTCTGGCAATGGCTGCCTTTACTCTGTTAGCAAACTGCACTGCATCCTCATCTTCCTGAGGGAGACAAAACAGACCTTGACAAAAACCTTGATCTTGTGCTTTAAGAGTTTTAAATTTTTCATATTGTTTCAATTATTTTCACCATTTTCAGTTAAAGGGGTAGTTCACCAAAAAATTCAGTTCACCCAAAATTCTCTCATCATTTACTCACCCTCATGTCATTCCAGTTGTGTATGACTTTCACAAACAAACAAACACAAACAAAAATCTAATGTAAGTGCATTGTGAATTTTCATTTTTGGGTGAACTATCCCTTTAATAGCATGTTTACATAAAACTGAACAGTAAATTTGCTTAAATATTAAAGTGCCCCTATTATGTTATTTTATGCCCTCTACACATTGACCGATTTTGGGCTGTCTCAGACGAAAGATGACCAATCGTGGTGATTATTGTGGTCGAGTCTCCTAAACGGTGTTCCTACATCATAAAGTGAGAGAGGTTCAAATACGGCCGTTGTCATGGTCTTGCGACCAAAAATAGCCTGCGATAATTTTCTGAAAGTGTCAGAAATTTAGCATGATCATCTCACAGTGTGTTTGCTGCTATGACCTACGTCTACTGAATAGCCAATAAAAAAAAGCAACATGAAATGAGGTATTGATCAACACGACATGGCGCTAAAACCTAAAGCTCCTCAAGCTCCATTTATAAAATTGGCATGCCAATTTGCCTCTTTTCCCAAGCCATGACCACGTACATATTCTCCTCTTTCACTTCCTCCTCTTTTTTCAGCGCACGTAAAAACCACAATTGCCAGTGTGATTCATCTTGCTTTATTTGTTTACCACTAGCACATGCTGACTGTGATGGACAGGCCATCTGTCCAGGGTGCTTTCCCCTGCCTCTGGCCTAGGAAACTGGGATAGGCTCCAGCCCTATGACTTAGAAGTTCGTATAAGGAATAAAGAGAGAAAGAGAAGAGCGCATGCTGTTAAAGTTTTATTCTTCTATACTAACTTTCGTCATAGCCTACGATTCAATAGGTATCATCATTGTATAGTCTACATACATGTCATACCTAAGTTTATTAGATACGCAGTCTGTAGCAGGCATTAGGGTTAGTACAGAATACTTTTTGTGCGCAAAAACAAAACAAAAATAACGACTTTATTCAACAATATCTTATCTTCTGTTTCATTCTCATACTAAGCCGGCATTTGGACGTAAACACGGAAGCCTTCACTGCGCTTACTACGTCACCTGCATAAGGATTATGACAGGGAAGAGAAGAGATTGCTGAATAAAGTTGTTATTTTTGTTTTGTTTTTGCGCACAAAAAGTATTCTTATCGCTTCATAAAATTAAGGTTGAACCACTGCAATCACGTCTTAACGTTTTAACGATGACTTTAGTACCTTTCTGGACCTTAAAAGTGTTGATTATATTGCTGTCTATGGACGAGTCATATGCCTCTCGGATTTCATCAAAAAAATCTTAATTTGTGTTCTGAAGATGAATGAAGGTCTTAGGGGTGTGGAACGACATGAGGGTGAGTAATTAATGACAGAATTTTCATTTTTGGGTGAACTAACCCTTTAAAGTTTCTTAATTTTGTTTTGGAAAACACTTTAATTTTCTCATAATATACATGGCACATAACCACATTTCTCAAAGAGTTTGAAAATGGTTTGTTTGAAGAATCAGTCTCTCTAAACCCCTCCTTTCCGAGAGCCTGCTCTGCTCTGATTGGTCAGACTTTCCAGTCTGTTGTGATTGGTCCACTGCTTACAGCGCGTGTCGGAAATGAAACGCCTACTACCATATCTGAATTTCAGCTCTGGAGGCTTCCTCAGCTCTTGATACACAGTGATACAAACAGTAACAATTGGTTTTTCCGTATCAATTACAGCGCAAGTCCTCATCCTTTTGAAGGGCATGCAAAGTGGATTCGCAGCACTGAAAACAGCGTCTTCTCGACATTTTGACAACACAAACCAAACTCTTCCAGGCCTCAGCTACAACTACAGTGTTTGAGGGCGGGTTAAAGGAGACGCTTCACAGGCAGCCAATGAAGACCATAGGCTAGCATTATGCAAATTTGCTACATTGTTACGTAGGCCTGCAACAGGAAGTGAGACTGGAATTGCTGACGACCTGTTTCAGCAGTTCAAATTCAATTCTTTCTTTTAGGAGATAACTTTATTTGTCATGTCCTTTGATCTTTAAAACTTTACAGACCTTTTGCATTCACATACAGCTATATGAAGGTAATATTTGAAAAAGCATTATATGAGCACTTTAAAACAACCTATAAGTACATCAAGGAAGGGCTTCAACATTATTCCAGTGATTTTCCAGAGAACTTCTGCAACATTCAAGGTGGGACGGATCGAATCAGCACAATGATTTACCTATGGTGACCATTTCCGGTATTTTTGAGAGCTGAGAGCCTACACATGCATTAAAAACAATGGTGTATTTATTTATTTGCATGCCCACATGCAAAAACAGATGTCTATTTCCAATCTGTGGTGGGTGGACAAAACTTCAGACAGATGTCCAAACCCACTCAGGCTCATTTGTGCTTGATTTGTGTATTAAATGTACCAATGCAAAAATGGGCAAGGCAATGCAAGTCATTCATACCACAGAGATTTTAATGCATTTACAGAGGAGATGATTTTGCGTGCGTGCCGGCCTTACCTGACGGCTCATCGGAGGCAGGTACCACACACTGCAGACGATGGCCCAGCTACTCATCATTCGGAGCAGATAATTCACCATCCCAAACTTACTGCTGTTCCAGAAGGCATCCCCAAACCGAGGGTCATACTGGAAAAGCACAAAAACACAAATAAAATACAGTGCAATCCCCATCATAATGCTGATGAAAAACTTCATTTTCTTAATGATTTTTTTGTTGTTGTTTTTCAGTAAACATTCTTAAAACTAGATAAAATGTATAAAAAAAAAATAAAAAAAAAAATTGTACACAATAACACTTGTTTTCACATAGTATTATGTGAATTAAATTTTGTTTTCATTCATTGTGAATTGTTTTTGGTTGTTAGAAATATGTTATATATATATATATATATATATATATATCAAACTCACACCCTTGCTGTGGCTAGTGCCATGCCATATTAGTTGGCTACAGGAAATTTTAAAAAGGAAAATAAAGTGATGTTTATGCCTAAAACAACAAAATCTGCCAATGAGATAAGAAAAAACTAAACAATATATTGTAAAAAGTATGCAACATATTTCAAATGTACTTAATATCTTACACAGTTTTGCTTCTCAAGAAAATGATCTTGTTTTCAGGAAAGATATTACTAACAAATACTGATTAGGACATCAACATCCCTAATCATCTGCTCTTCATCCTTTTTCTTACCATAAAAGCTGATAAAGTAAGAGAGGATGTAAACAAGGAGGAACCTCTGAAAGCAGCTTTACAGCTCAAAACAAGATTGAAATCATACAGTCTACCAGCTGCAGCATTAAAAACACAAATAAAGTATTCATTCTGGTCAATTCATGCATTTCTCTAGAACATTACTGATAACTGAAAACAGTCTTTAAGTTTGGAATAATAAATATGTCCAGTATGTTTTAAATGTAAAAGGCATGTGAATGGGCACATTTGCATATGTAAATGATCAGTGAAAGAAAAAAATAAAAAGAAAAAACTTAGACAAAAAATTACAAAATATTGAATGTTTCTTCTTTTTAAGATTTTGAGCAGAAATAAGATTATGCAGTATTTCTAGATCATAGATTTGATAAGCAAATTAGTAACATGAATCATGGAAAGGTCACATTTCCACAAGATGTTCTTTGGTTCATTCTCAAACATGATCATCAGGTTTGACACAAACTTGTGAAATTCATGCTGCCAACAATTCATCACTTTACAATAAGGTCTCATTTGATAACATTAATTAATGTATTAACTAACATTTAGTAACAATGAGCAATGCATTCATTAATCTTTGTTAATGTTAGTTAATAAAAATACAGTTGTTCATTGTTTGTTCATGTTAGTTCACACTGCATTAACTAATGTTAACAAATACAACTTTTGTTGAAGTATTGTTCATTCTTAGTTCATGTTAACTAAAGTAGTTAATTAATGTTAACTAATGAATCCTTATTGTAAAGTGATACCAAAATTGGTGATAATTTTTCAGTTTAACTAAATATGGTTTCCAATCCAGAAACTTTGCAATGTGTAGTTAGCAGCATGAAAAATATATATTTTGTACAGAAAGAACGCAAGCAATATAATCACCGAAGTGGTCAATTACAACGCAAGATACACAAAGCTGCACTCTTGCGAAAACTCTCGCTATAATCAATGAAGCTCTCTATGCTGTGCAATGAATCTCTTATTGAAATTGTGTTTATACTTTGTTGGTTATAATGAAAGGATTCAAGAGCATGCAGTACTCACACTGAACAAAAATCGAGCAGTGTTGTGCAGATTATAACTAGCTTCTTATTGGCCATTGCATTCACGCACTCAACAGATATGTCTGTGATACAAAGCTCAATGCTGCAAAAACATGTTGTAAATAGAAACCTTTGACATTCTTTACAGAGCATTTTAAAGTGTTTTAAAGCAGCTGGCTATCAGCGGGTACCGGTACTGCAGAACAGCAGATATCATCACATTAAATGATCAAATAAATCTTTGGCAGGACAAAGATTCATTTTGGTGGCTGCCAAAATATTTTCAATGCAGGACAAACCCTGCACAAACAATACAGGATTATGCACCAAAGTTTAATACTTAAAGGAGTTCACCCAAAATTCTGTCATCATTTACTCACCCTTATGTTGTTCCAAACCTGTATGAATTTCTTTCTTCTGCTGAACTAAAAAGAAGATATTTTGAAGAATGTTGGTAACCAGAGAGTTGACGGTAGCCATTGACTTAATATTAATATTTTTTTCCTACAATGGAAGTCAAGGGCTACCGTCAACTGTCTGGTTACCAACATTCTTCAAAATATTTTCTTTTGTGTTCAGCAGAAGAAAGAAAGTCATACAAGTTTGGAACAACATAAGGGTGAGTAAATGACGACAGAATTTTCATTTTTGGGTTTTTACATCCCTAACTCGGAATCTTCATTAGGGAAGTGAGATTTTCTGACCTTTATGGCGACGGGGTAGACAGTCGAGCCAATTTCAAAGCTTCCTTTCTTGAACATCATTACTGATGTATTATTAATGCAGGTACCTGGACACAAATGATATGATGAACACATGAAACAGAATATTAACATATTAATATAACAACCATATTAACAACCAGATCTCAACACCTGTTCAATGGTAGTCACTATAAGCTTACATATGTATAACACTCATTAGAAGAGAAAATGTAACAGGGCAATTGTAATGCACTAAATGTCTTCAATCACAAACAAGTAACACTGTTTTTCCATCACATTCTTTCTCTGCCTGAAAAAAATCAAGTGTGATCAGCTGACTTTGTGAGAAATATTCAACAAACACTGATTTTGAGTTTTGGATGTTTGGATGTCCAGTATTTGTTTCCTGCTGTCAAGTTATAATGCCTTTGAATTTAACATTATATACACTACCGTTCAAAAGTTTGGGCGTAGTAAGTTAAAAAGAAAAATGATCACAGTTTCCACAAAAATGTTAAGCAGCAAAACGGTTTTCAACATTAATAATAGTAAGAAATGTTTCTTGAGCAGCAAATCATCATATTAGAATGATTTCTAAAGGATCATGTGACACTGAAGACTGGAGTAATGGCTGCTGAAAATTCAGCTTTGACATCACAGGAATAAATTACATTTTAAAATGTATTCAGAAAGAAAACAGTTATTCTGAATTGCAATAATATTTTACATTAAAGGGATAGTTCACCCAAAAATGAAAATTTGATGTTTATCTGCTTACCCCCAGGGCATCCAAGACGTAGGTGACTTTGTTTCTTCAGTAGAACACAAATGATGATTTTTAACTCCAACCATTGCAGTCTGTCAGTCGTATAATGCTTGTCAATGGTAACAAAATCTATGAAAGTTAAAAAAAAACATGCACAGACAAATCCAAATTAAACCCTGCAGCTCGTGACGACACATTGATGTCCTAAGACACGAAACGATCAGTTTGTGTGAGAAACCGAACAGTATTTATATCATTTTTTACCTCTAAAACACCACTATGTCCAACTGCCCTCCACATCCGGTTAGTGAGGTCTGAACGCGCTCTGACAACGGAAGTGATGTCTCGCACTCACTGAAGCAAAGCGCGAGAGATCACTTCCGTCATCATAACGCGTTTTTTGACCTCAGTAACCGGATGCTGAACGTAATTGGACATAGTGGTGTATTAGAGGTAAAAAATTATATAAATACTGTTCGGTTTCTCGCACAAACCGATCGTTTCGTGTCTTAGGACATCAATGTGTCGTCACGAGCCGCAGGGTTTAATTTGGATTTGTCTGTGCGTGTTTTTTTCACTCTTATAGATGGTGTCGCCATTGACAAGCATTATACGACTGACAGACCGCAATGGTTGGAGTTAAAAATCATCATTTGTGTTCTACTGAAGTAGGGGTGTGCGATATAACGATTTTTTATCGTGGACGATTAAAATGTCTCCACGATCTGCCTATGAAGAAATTTCGTAGTATCGTGCTACAGTGCTTTCTATCAGTTGCAGTTCCAGCGCCTCCGTCTCAGCATACTGTTCAACGTGACGTACATTCACGTCACATTTTAACGCAGCGGTAGAGTAATATTCGCGGGACACTTCAATCCACAAAAGTTCATTATTTCATGTGCCTTGCCGGTTAAACTTTTCTTTCGCGTGCTGATGCGCTGTTCTGACATGCGTTTTTCAGAGCGTGTTCACGCGAAGCGCACAGGCACTAAAAGCCTGTCAAACAGCGCCTGATTACTAAGTTATCTTTAGAGTCCGATTGCTCTAATACTGTCAAATACGCACAAAGTTTACATAAACACAGTTGGTTATGTCTAAAGTGAAAGTAAACATTTGAGAGAAAATTGGATGCGTGGCTGTATATCAGATATACGTACAGGTCTTTAAAGTGACAGAGCAGCCTAATATTAACCATGCGGTGGCTTGTCCTTAAAGGGATAGTTCACTGTAATGTTGTTTCAAAACTGTATTAATTTCTTTCTTGTGTAGAACACAAAATAAAATATTTTGGAGAATGTGGGTTAGCCGGACCGTTGCTGGTCTCTATTGACTACCATGGTAGGAAAAACATAGTCACTATGGACCAGCAACTGTCTGGTCACATTCTTCAAAATAACTTTTTGCTCTTGACTGAGAACTTTAATACATTAGCTTTATTAAGAATCAATGTATAATTTATACAGTGAAGTCTAGTGTTATATTTTTATATTTGTTCATTTAATTTTTTACTTGAATGCTACTGTTAAATACATCTACTATAGCTGAAAAAATAAATCATTTTATTAATTTCATTTGTATAATGTGTAGCCTATGTTTTTCTTCTTTTTTAATAACAAAGATAAAATTAATAACAAATAATAACAAATAAGATAAAAAATAATGACAAAGATTTTTATCTTCGCCACTTTGGCCTAAATGTCTGCCATTTTTAATTTTATTTTATATTTTGTTATTTTGTAAGGCTTTGTTTTTAAAACAGGGAAATTAGTTTGGCTGTAATGCTCAGTCACTTGCAAAATAGTATAAACAACATGAAGAATCGTGATAAAAATCGTGAATCGTGATTTTCCTGAAAAAAATCGTGATATGATATTTTTGCCATATCGCCCACTCCTATACTGAAGAAACAAAGTCACCTACATCTTGGATGCCCTGGGGGTAAGCAGATAAACATCAAATTTTCATTTTTGGGTGAACTATCCCTTTAAAATCTTAAAAACCCCAAAGTTTTGAATGGTAGTGTACATAGGAAAAAAAGTACTATTCTTCCCTAGTTTCCCTTTCATATCAATAATCATTTCTGAGAATGAGTTCAGCTTACCTTCGGGGAATATGAGGATAGGCAGTTTGCTTTTGTCTTTTACATGATCGCTCAACCTGAAATCATTTAATTTATAACAACAATAACAAAGATAAGTGAGGATGTTATAAAAGAACAAGATCCAGTGAGATATTTGAACTAATAATGTTTTTTCCATTTTTTAGAAGAATCCAGCACTCTTGTTCAAAAGCCAAAGAACCTAGACAAGTGGTGATGTTGTGTTACCTTTTAGCCACTAGATGGCGGTCTTTGACTTCTAAGCGTTCAAACCAAATGTGTGGACAAGCTTTCACCATAGACCTCTGAATGATCCCCATCAGCCCCCCATGGATCTGGCCCACCTTTAACACAGACACAGACACAATTTGCCTTCTGACCTTCTATCTCAAATACACACAAATACACACACTTACCATTGCATAGCATCCGTCACTGGCCAGTATAATGACATCAATGGGTGACGTGTGGTTGGCAACACAGATGCCTCCATTCTTGGGTTTATTTTCACTGTTCCAGAGAAAGACACAGAGAGGAGATTGTGAGCAGAGAGTGTAAATAGTTACAGGAAAAACATGGAGAGCACTGTCGTCCCTGCTAAAGGAACCAGTTTGACTGGTCAAGGGAGAGGACCTGAGAGAAAGAATACTCTTTATTCTTATCACATTTTAGGAGACAGAGAGAAAGAGAATGCGCAGGAGGTCAGTGACCTGAAATACCACGCATTATCGCATTTAGGAGACGTAGGAATGACAGGTTCAGCTGAGATAATGACAAAGAGAGTACTGGAGAAGTTCAAATTCAGATGAATCCAGTTTACCTGACCTGTAACTAAGACACAAAGCCCCATTAACTCTGTTACATTCCGGTGTCATGAACTCTAACCCCACTCTGTTTGTGTGTCAGATAACATAAAAATCTAAACATGTCTGTACCATCTATACAGAACATGCTAGAGGAGTTAACATTCTCAAGAACCAGTTCTGATTTACTGTAATTGTGACTAGAACATTCTCCAAAATTCTTCCTTTTGTGTCCCAAAGAGGATAGTCAGACAGGTTTGAAGAACTTCAGAGAGAACTGTGAGCATGTGATTTAGGGTGCTTTCACACTTGGTACAATTTCCTGGTCTGAACCTGAGTTCGATTGCTCCCGAATTTACAGATTTATTCTCACGTGTTCTTTATACAGAATATCATTTCTATTCATTTTACATCGTATTATGTGATTACTTTCCGTTTTCTTCCATGTGCACGAGTGTTATGATAGTGACCACTTGATTGTGCGTGATTGTGACAGTGTGTGTGAGGGTCTGTGATTGTGAGCGTCTGATTGTGAGTAGAGATCGATCGATTGATCGGCCGGCCAATTAATCGGGGCGATTTTTGCCTGTTTTTTTTAATTAATCGGCATCGGCCGATTATGCTGCAGATTAGGTCAATTAATAGGCAGGCACATCTGCGAGCAGCTAAGCGTTGTTGTGGAACACGTGACGCTGCCTCTTGCGGCAAACAGATTGCCATTTCACCGGTATAACCCTGTGATGTCCCCCACTGCCTGCTAACTTTTGGAAGAGAACTACTTGGTAACTTCTTAAGAAAATGGTAAGACTTAAGTTCTTATCCTTTGTTCTTAATCTAGCCTTATATATTTCATTGGTTAAATATGATTCTACTTTTGGAGAGAGAATGCGAGTAACTTTTTAAAACTGTATTGTTAGTGAGCCTTCAACCAGCTGTAGTTTAGGCTACAGGTAGGTACGGGTACCAAAACCTGGTAACGAGCCCAGCGGCTAAATTATTAATGTAGCCTGCATTGTATAGATAAGCTCTGACGTTATCAATTGACTATATGCATGGTTCCTTCCTGGTTGTCGTTAAGCTAGCTTGGGCATTTCCGGTGAACTGTTAGCTAATCATTCTGTACTCGCTGTACATCGACACAAAACCATCAGTGGTTGACTTTTTAATGTTGGATTCATATTTTAATGCAGTTATCACATTTACCTAATTTGCCAATAAACCAGTTTTATTGATTGCAATAAAGAAGAAGCTATTGGGACCGTTTAAGAAATGCTGTGTCTGTAGACATGCACACACATTTTTTTCCAGCACTTCAAATGTTATTTTTAATGTGATGACCACAAAAATTATTTGTTCATCCCTCTGAGATTGTCCCCATTTTTAAAACCGAATGATTCAAAATGTAGGAAATCCAACAATTGATAGAAAACACTTATTTAAAAATAAAAAAGACATTAATTACCACTATAACCAGCAGGTGGCAGCAGAGTAGCATTTATTTGCGTATATATTAGCCATTTCCTGTAATAGTTTTTCACTTAGTTTTGCTTAAATATTAAACATTATAAAATGACTAGGTTTAAAAATACATTTTTGTCAATGTGAAGTATGAAGAACAAAAAAGAAATCACATGAAATACAATAACTTTTCTTGTGAATGAACAACACAGAAAGCGAGCACCACGCTTTCCCTTTGTAATCACAGTAGCTGTCAGTCAGTGCAGCGCAAGCTCAATGATTTTGGCACACTTGTGAAAACTCACATTTTATTCAATGAATCTAACTAAAGTGCACAATAAATATTTAATTTTTGACGCTTTTTTTTTTTTTTTTTTTTCACACTATAGTGTGAAACTGATGGTCGAATTTAGCCGAGGAGGAACACTGAGGTACATCTTTATTTTGTCCTTTATTTTGTCATGTCCTCTTATGTTTGAATAACTAAATTAATGCTATGCCTGACTATTTAAGTGACTATATTCTGATTATAAACTAGGTATTACACTATTGATGCTGTTAAAGCTACCTCAGCACATTGAAGATACCTACACACCAGCAAGTGATATTTCACCGGAAGTTTTCCAGCTGGCTTATATTATTGCGGAAGTTCTAAAGAACGCTCCGTGCATATAGTCAATTCTGTTACTGTACTGGAGAATTTCTCTCCCTCCCACACTCTGCAGCCGTGCCTTGTTCACACACAGCTTCAGTTAACGATGGAAAACAGAAAGCGAAAGCGAAAGCGTTTCGAAAGCGTAATTACGTTGTAGCCTAGTAGAATTGATGCCGACCATGCTTATCGTAAGTGCAACAAGTAATTTGCATGTGAAAGTAGAAATGAGATCTCTCATTAACAAACAAAGTGTAGATTAGAGTTGTCAAAAGTACTGGCTTCGGTACCTAGTTGGTACTGAAATTTAAAAAATGTGACGCTTTGAGCGCTGTTGAGCGGATTCGTAAACACCTCTGATTGGCCATTGTGTTGACGCGCTCATTGGATATGTTTGTGATTGGCTACATGTGATCAACGCTTCAAAAACATTGTAAATAGTCATCAATGACGCTCTTCACCGAGCGCTTACACAGATACACACGGGAGCGTTTGAAAGCAGTTGTCTATTGCGGACCAGTACGCTGATAGACACCAGCTTTCAAACGCTCCCGCTTTCAAAACGCTTTTAAATTCAAACACTTCTGTGTGCTTTTAAATGCTCCCGTGTGTTGATCACTGTAGCCAATCACAGACATATCCGATGAGCGTGTCAACACAATGGCCAATCAGAGGTGTTTACGAATCCACTCAACAGTGCTCAAAGCGTCACAATTTTATAATTTCAGTACCGATTGGTACCAAAGTCGGTACTTTTGACAACTCTAGTGTAAACACAATGTAAGTAAGAGATTTATTGTGCATTGTTGGCAGCTTCACTGAATATAAAGGAACTTTGTGAGAAAAAAAAGAAAAGTAATGATTTGTAAATAATCTTAAATGTCTCACTGTACACTGCTATGTACAGAAAGAAAATCGGTCAAACAAATCGGCATCATATATTGGCCATCGGCTACCCTGATTTCTAAATATCGGCATCGGCCAGAGAAAAACCCATATCGGTCGACCTCTAATTGTGAGCATCTGACACACCCGACTGTGTGTATGTGTGTGACTGTGAGCTTGTATGTGAGTGATTATGAGAGTATGGGTGTATTTGTTTGACTGTCAGTGTCTGATTGTAAGAATAATTGTTAGCATGTGATTGTGAATGTGATTCTGAGCTCTTGTGAGAGAGAGTGTGTGTTTGCACACTTATTCAAGTGTTTGATTATGAGTGATTGTGAGCATGTGATTGTGAGAGTGTGTGTGATTGTGCATTTATGCGAGTGTTTGAATGTAAGTGCCTGATTTTGAGGATGTGTGTGTGACTGATGGATGCTATGCAATGGTGAGTGTGTATTTGTGTGTATTTGAGAAAGAAGTTCCGAAAGGGTTAATTGTGTCTGTGTGTATTATAGGCTGATTGATATTTAGTGTCTGACTGTGAGAGTAATTGTAAGCATGTGATTGTGAGTATTTGTGAGATTGCGAGCATGTGAGTTTTTGTTTTATTGTGACCCTCTGAGTTTGTGTGTGAGCGTCTGATTGTGCATGTATGAGAGTGTTTGATTATGGGTGTCTGATTGTGTGTATGTGTGTGATTGTGAGCGTATATGTGAGTGTTTGATTGTGTCTGGTTGTGAGCATGTGTGTGTGTGATTGACAGATGCTATGCAATTGTGAGAGTGTGTATTTGTGTGTATTTGATAAAGGTCTGAAAGGGTTAATTGGGTCTATGGGCCCGATCATACACCCCGCGCAATGCGGCGCCAGGCACGACGCAAGTGTTTTTTGCTAGTTTCAGCCTTGCGCAGTTATCATTTTCACGTCCTGCGCCACCTTGTTTAAATAGCAAATGCATTTGTGCGCCCATGGGCGTGCTAGTCTGAAAACGAGGTGTTTTCAGGCGCGTTGTTGGCGCGTTACTATTTTGAAGCAACTGAAATAGACTGCGCCATTGACCAACTGAAACCTGGTCTAAAGTCAATGGTGCAATATTTTTGTTATTTAAACAGCGCGTTAGTAATATGCGCCTATAGACAGGTGCACAACGCGCGTACATTCTGCTTATTACACACACAGGGAAGCGCAGCAGCACACAAACATGCCAAATATTAAAAATAAAAAGACTATTATTGTATGTATAAAGATAAAAATGCTTTGGTGGAATCCGGCTTTTCCCGTAGATAGTCTGCTCGCGCACGAGCAGATCCGTTTCCTCACTATAGACGCGTTCAGTTTTTCCGCTTGCAAATTCTGCCTTGTAAATAGTGAATACGCCATGGCGCGAGCGCAGCTGGCTTTTAAAGGGAATGGGAGACGAGACTCTTTTTGGTTTATTGCGCGTTACTCCCAAAACACACCCATTACTCATTATGAGAATGACTGATAAGCCGCTTTTCCACCATCAGGCCGAACAGTTCTAAGAACTGTAAGGGATGGTTTCAGTTATATTTCCATTTTAGCTTGGTTCGGCACGGCACGATTACAAACCGTTCTCGGCCTGGAATTCAACCGTGCTGATAGAGTGTGTGTAGTGACGCCACCACGCAGGATTGGTAACTTGTCTGTTGCCTGGCTACCAGTTTCTCTGTAGCTGACCAAGCACGCTACTACAGTGAATTAAACAAGTTAATAATAAAATTAAAGGAAATATCTGATCATCCTCCTTAATGCAGTTGCTATTTACATATCACACATCTGTAAACTCTTGCGTTACCAAGGCAATGACTGACGCATTTGTATTACAGTAAATTCCAGAGAGCTCTGTTATCAGCCCCACAGTGGAAAATGAAACCATATTTGTACCGGCTAGGACGGGGTTGGCACGGAATGGAATGGTTAAGCAATCAGAACGGTTTGGCCCGACGGTGGAAAAGTGGCTATAGTTAGTGTCTGATTGCGAGAGTGATTGTGAGCGTGTATGTGAGTGTTTGATTGTGAGAGTGATTGTGAGCGTGTATGTGAGTGTTTGATTGTGAGAGTGATTGTGAGCGTGTATGTGAGTGTTTGATTGTGAGAGTGATTGTGAGCGTGTATGTGAGTGTTTGATTGTGAGAGTGATTGTGAGCATGTATGTGATTTTAACCATGCATGCGAGTGTTTGTTTGATTATTAGAGTCTAATTTTGAGCATGTATGTGAGTGTTTGTGTGATTGTGAGATTATATGTGTGCGTTTGTTTGAATATCAGTGTCTGATGTGAGAGTGTCATTGTTCATGTTTGTTTGATTGTACAGGATTGTGTGTGATTGCAAGCATGTGATTGTCAGATTGCACATTAATCCATAATGCCAAGGCTCCAGATGGTTGGAGATATCCAGGATGTATGCGCATGTTCTTCCACAAATCTGTGGCATTTACCTGTGATGGTATGTGATGATAGCAGTCAGCGCTCTTACACAGATACGGTAACACATCAGGTGCACATTCTCACTGAGAAAATTTTTCACCCTGCAAACACACACAGGGACACGTTAACATCCATATCAAATCACACTCTAGAACGTAAACTTACTACCAACTTAAAAATATCCAAATATCAGACAATTTATTGGTCTATAGATATGTTGGTCCAGCACTAGTACAAGACAGCAAAACAAAAGACAGAAATATTTTTTTTAATCAAGTTTCTTACCTCCCATTGGGCAGAAAACCAATAATGGTGGTGAAGACAACCAATAGGCTTACTCCTGTGATTGCTAATGTTAGCCTGATAAACAAAAAAAAACAAAAAACAAAAACATTTTTACAAAATTTACCCTTTAAACCTTAAAGGTGCACAGTAAGTTTTGATTGATATGCTTCATGTAGAATAAAACATCTTTTTCTACAAGACTGTTATAACTGGAGTCTTCATCTCACACAAGTGCATATCACTTTAATATTTTAGCATTTTAATTAATTTTCACTTTTTTTATGTGTAGAACCTTTTTAATTCGCAACAAATTACTGAGTGCATTTTAATATCGAAATCAAGTTTTTTACTTTTTGCCATTTTCATTGGAGATACAAAGAATAAATGGCATGTAAGAGAATCACTCAAATATTAGGTTTGGAATTGAAAAATCGATTCCAATTCTGGAATCGGATACTTAAGGTCAGGAAGCGGATACTTGTAATAAAATAAAAATTTGATTCCGCTTATCAATTCCTGTGCGTGCATTTTAAAGGGGACCTATTATGCAAAATTCACTTTTGCATGGTGTTTGGCTATAAATGTGTGTTGGCAGTGTGTGTACACAACCACCCTATAATGATAAAAATCCAACCACTCCTTTTTTTTTTTAATCCCCATAAATCATAAGCAGTGTCTCAGAACAAGCCGTTTCCAGATCCCTGGCAGTGTGACATCACATTAGTCACAGGCCCCGCCCACGAATGTTGACAGACACTGCCGTTTTAACATAGAACCGCCCTGAGCGAGTTCACAGCGAGTCGTACACAGTCCGCCATTGCTGCACTGACGAGAATGTCTCCCAAGCTACCTGTAGCTGGATGGATTAATCCACATAGCTCTCTCCATTTACTCCCTAAACCTGAGCCGCTGAAGACGAGGTGGATTAATTTTGTTTTCGAAGAAAATGCTCCCTCAACTCTACCGAAATTCGTTTATGTCTACGCAAATCATTTCACACTGGACTGCTTTGTGAACGAATGTCAATACAAATAACGAGTGTTTCTGTGTAATTCGCTATGTGTGTTGATGATAATGCACGGGAGAGAGAGAGTTTATGGATAATATTTTAATGCACACTTGCACTGTGTTTTATTAAGCTCTTACAGAGATTTTATAGAGTGAAAACGGACGCTTCATCTTTTGTGTTAAGTACAATAAACGTCATAAAACTCATCGGTAAAGTCGAACGGGGTCCGGTACAACAGGCTTGTCTAATATAGTGGATAAAAACAATATAAGTTATAACCGTAATTGAACTAAACTATACCTGTTCTATCTCCATGCAGCATATATTCGCAGTTTCTGACATTATAGTGCGTCCTGACTGAATCCTGACACCGGAGAATGCGCTCTTGAAGCTCCGCCCTCTTAGGCCGAGCGCAGCAGCTCATTTGCATTTAAAGGGCACACACTGAAACGGCGCGTTTTGCTCAACCCCAAAAAGTGGCAATTTTAACATGCTATAAAAAATTATCTGTGGGGTATTTTGAGCTAAAACTTCACATACACACTCTGGGGACATCAGAGACTTTTTTTTACATCTTGTAAAATGGGGCATAATAGGTCCCCTTTAATGTGATTTCAAACCATTTTCAAGCGCAAGAAGACGCCAAAGAGAACTCAATTCGGCACTCGCGCCACGCTGTTTTCTTTGCGCACACATCTGAAGTCTTTCATATAGTGCGCGATACTGAATGGAGTTCTCGTATGTGTCTTCTTGCGCTTGAACGCAAAAATACACACATAAATATGTCAAATTATGTCAAAATATCCTTGTAAACAGTCGGTTTTGCAGCACGATTATTAGGCTGCTGTCACTTTAAGACCTCACACTGGATCCAATATACTGATGCGTTTTCTTTCTCAACTGTTTACGGTCACTTAAGACAAAACAGACTGTTTACACGAGGATATTTTTACGTATTTTTGGGTATTTGTGCATTCAAGCACAAGAAGACGCATACGAGAACTCAATTCAGTATCACTTCAATTCAATTCAGTACTCAGATAGTGAATTGAGTTCTTGTACCCATCTTCTTGTGCTTGAACGCACAAATACACACAAAAATATGTCAAAATATCCTCATAAACACAGTCGGTTTTGTCTTAAGTGAACGTAAACAGTTGAGAAAGAAAATGCATGTGTATCAGTATACTGGATCCAGCCTGAGATCTTAAAGTGACAGCAGCCTAATAATCCTGCTGCAGACTGTCATTAATGTTAATTAAAGAACAAAAGAAAAAGAAAATTAGTCACTGATCTTGAATGACTAACTTTTGTAACTTTAATAAGGATTAATCTATATTTTATGCATAAAAAGAAAACTATGTAGTGTTATTTTACTTTTTATTACAATCTCAGTACCAGATGTATTTATTTGTGCTATTGCTAATTTGTTTATTTGTTCTTATTTTATTGCTGCTTACTTGTCTTTAATAATGTTTGAAATTTATATTAGTTAGTCTAGTTATTTTTGCTGTGGTATTTTTGTTAAAACCATAGTAAAAAGTTAGTGTTCTTAAGGCTGCTGAATTTTTTTTGTAGGCTGCTGATTTTTATTTATGTTATACAGCTACAACAAAACGTTTTGCCAAAAGACACAGAATAAATATGTTATAAATTTATTATGATATGATATGATGTTTGACTAAATGTTTTTACCTTAAAAAATATGAGAATTTATAAGAATTGGAATCAATAAGCAGAATCAGAATCGATAAAATTCAAATGATACCCATCCCCTACTGGAATATGTCACAGGTGAAATTCAAACCTACATCCTACATTAGCTATATGATCACAACTCCAGGAGCACATACACTACCACTGCACCATAACTCTAACCCAATGGATGCTGCTGTTCAATTAATCACACAGTACCTGGGTGAGCACATCTGATTAAACAGAGCTCAGATATCAGGCGCTCTTCCTCATCTCAAATGTGCACATGGGATGGTAAAGTGTTTCTATTAAGGAATGTGGGTTAAGGCCATTGCCCTGACTGACATTAATCCTACAGAAGCTCCATATGGCCCTGAGGGGCGGCAGAATTAGCCTGTATTTTAAGACACTAAATTCAGACTTGTGTGCCAGAGCAGAGCAAGTGTCTCCGAATAGACCAGTTAGAATGATGTCAAATTATAACATCAGCCAACCAAAACTAATATTTAATATTTATTCTGAAAGCACTATACAAAACAATTGATAGGTTACAAATGCTGCAGAAAACTTTTTTCTTGTTATATGACATACAGTGGCCCTCAAAAAGTATTTAATGTACCCAACAATGTACATGTATCTTTGCTAGCTATGATAGATTAATCATAGACATGTAAATGAGAGTAACAGCAGTGCTCTCTGCTCCATTCTTCATGAAGCAGCAGTTTCTAATTTGAATATTTTTTTGTATTCATACTGTGTAAACATACTGTGGTAGTACCAGTGGGCAATACCATAATAATGTGTTGCATAACATGGTATTATTTTGCAGGCCCAGGTACTTCAAAGATAACCAAGGCACTACCATGGTATATGTCCAAAAAGACATAATATTAGCATGCTACATGTCAAAAAACCACGGTAATACCACAGTACCTCAAGCGTTTTAGTACTTGTTTGTTGTTAGCATTAGCCTCTTAGCTTCTTTTTAATTTTAGCATACTTCTCTCTAATCTTCACATTCGCTTATTCCATAAATAAGGGTTTATTTTACTAGGGATGCACAATATATTGGTATCACAACCATTATTTTTTGGCATCAGTTGATATTGGATATATGCCTGCCAACATTGGATATTTACTGTAATTGTGATGCTCAGTACATATTTTTAAAGTTAGATTACTGTCTAACACTCACTAAATGTTATTTCATAACATTGTTAAATGTAATCTTTGGCAAGTCTCAAAGTGAATATTCATTTTTTATACTGTACATTAAAATTCGCTTGTAGCATTTGAAACAACTGATTTTAGTTTTAATTTATTTAGACAAAATGGTATAGAATTTTAAAATCAGACATTTATGGGTGATTAGCATCAGCCAGAATTTTAATATCACCGATGTTTAATTTCGAACACCGTTTTCATTTTTCCTCACCTGAGAGGCAGCAGAAACCCATAACGGATGATAACACCAAGACCCCACAGCACTGTCAGTCTGGTGCTAATGTGCTGAAAGTTATAGTTGCTCCTGGTCAACAAGTTCCACGATTCAAGCTCTTCTGCCGAGAAACATTTGGTAACCTCATCATCTACGATGCTTTCAATGCCGCGGCGGCAAAAGTAGAAGGTGTCTGACATTTCAAACTCTGATGAAGAAGGGGAGGGGCCTGTGGAGGTGGAGGCGGAACCATCCAACTCTCGACTACTCCCGTTTCGCCGAATCTCTTTGAGCTCCTCTTCCAGTGACGTAGGTTCTTTAGCAATAATGCCTGAGATAAAATGATAATGCAAACATACAGTGTCTTTGTGAAGAGCAAAATCTAGGAAATAAAATAAATTATATTTTTTAATTTGCAACTGAATTAACAACTCTCCTAGAAAAAAAAGGGAAATTATATAACAGCATGTCACACATTAGAGCGTAAATAAATGGAAATATATATATATATATGGTAAAACTTTGGTATGGGGAACACATATTCACTATTAACTATGACTTTTGCCTCAAAAAACTCTTAGTAAGATAGTTGTGTAGGGTTGGATTAAGGGATGTAGAATATGGTCATGCAAAATAAGGCATTAATATGTGCTTTATAAGTACTAATAAACAGCCAAAATGCAAGCTATTAAGCAACTAGTTAAAAGTGAGAATTGTTACCCATACTAAAGTGTTACCATATATACTTCAATAACCCACAACACCATAAGCAATGGAGCTTGAATGGAGGTGAATGGGACATAAATGTAGTGCGACCGCCATTAATCTTTGCCTGATCTTTCTGTGGATAGGTCAACTGACAAAAACAACCACGGTTGTCACAAGTCCTGTGAGATCAACCGAGCACTGGGGACACACCAAAACAAGCAATGTCACTCAGATTAACAAGCAGATGAGCACACAGCAGGAGTAACAGCTAATTTTCCCATAGGTGTAACAGTGCACAGTGTTTACATAACCACTGACATACAGTACTTACTATTAAGACTGTAAGGCTTGTACAGAAGATGGTTTTTCTCCTTGGCTCCTCTTTCCATCCTCACTGTGGCCCACTGGAAAACAAAGAAAGAAAAACAAACTCAATTTAATGTTATCACTGCAACATACTATTGTTTTTACAATTTAGTTAAGAATTATCTTAATTAGCAAATAATTAGGAGTGATCTAAATAGTTATATTATTTAAAATATTTATATTCATATTAAATTTTCTGATCATGCATGAAAAATCAATATGTAGTATGTAATATAGCAGATAATGTACAGTCAGCCGGTCATTATCGCAAAATAAATCAATTATATTTCCTCTGTGGATTATATCATAATGGTCCTTAAAATAAAACTGCCTATTTCATGATTTGAAATCACATCGAGGTGGACTGCAGCACAAACACACACACAAATGTTCCCCCAAGGAACAAGAAGCACTTTATTGGAAAGCTGTAGGAGGAGGAATAATGTCAGTTTGTTAATTCAGGCATGTAGAGCACACAATGCACACAACTGACTTACTGCACTGACAATCAGAAAACACTGAAGGCCTGGTATTGATATCTTGCAAAATTTACCACAGGTTTTGCTTTAACTTCAATGCCTCAATATTAACCTATTAATTTGTCTTATTTTAAACCAGGGATTCTTCTAATCTGTAATAAGATTGAACACTTTGGCATTAAGGACAGAATATGGACATGTCACAATTGTCATAATGTTGTTCCTGGTGCTCATGGGACAGTAAATCTTTGCAATCCTAAGGCTATGTTTACACTACAATGTAGTAAAAACTGAAAAGTTTTTCCTTTGCGTTTTCCACATACAGACGACAACGTTGTCAAAACAATCGCCATTCACACAGATCCGTGAAAGCGACTAAAAACGCTTTATATATGCCATGCCAGTAGTTGGCGATGTCACTTTGTAAAGAAACTCTACACACGTAATAGACTAAACACGTAATACTCATGCACATGACGTCAACGTTTTCACAAATTCACATTTTTTGTATATATAACGGTATTGTTTTCAAAAACGTGCACATTGAAACCGGTTTTCAAAAGTTCGCATTTTCAGGTCCCCAAAACACCGTTGTCGTGTAAGTGAAAGGCCAAAACGCATACAAAGTTTTCTGTTTTTAGTTAAAAATGGTGTTGTGTAAACAGCCCCTAAATGTACAGCTCAAACTGTTTAGACATTTGTTTCCAAAGGTGGGATCCTGCAGAGCTGCAGGTGCTACACATAGCCAAGAATAGAACTTTTTAGCATTTTACTTACATTTTACTCTTATCATTAGTTTTTTTTCTGGTGTTCAGAAATAGTATCTATAGTACTTCACCATTACTAGGTTGGCCAAGTTGCATCACTGACATGTAAATGTGACAAATGGCATCTTTTAATAGCTGAATGTTGTTTAATACCCAAACAACATAAAGTCTGACTTTATTTCAAGCATTCTCTGCTTCAATGAACCTGTTTATTGTAGGATTGTAGGATGTCACTAGTTTGCAGGAGAGCCACAGTGTCAGACAAGAAAGAAAGCCACATGCAGTGAGACTGCACGACCAGTTACATAACAGCTTCAGACGGATGTGATGTAATGTTGAATTAAATCAATCACAGCTGGAGTGGAGCAGCCCCTCAGCTCTTCACTCCACCTCAACGCCTGCCTCTAAACTCTTTTTTTTTATGATTATAATTCAGGGGGAAAAAAGTCAGCAGAAGAAAACAAGTCAGGCATTTTTTAGAAACATTAACCAGATGTGCACTTGAGCAACATGTCCTCATCATCCAGATCTCATTTCTTGTATATGGCCTCTTACTTGCACAGAAACAATAAAAAATGGTGATAAAATAAAAAATTTCAGCGAACTCCCAACTCCATCTACATCAGATGGCCACAACAGAATAAGACTATGAATATGCAAAACATATCAATGTGATCTGGAAGCAAAATTAAAATGTTTACACTACCAAGTACACTCCATAAATAAAAGAGTATCAAAAAGTATCATGTTTGTACCATAGTTTTTTGGATATGTATCATGGTAGTAGCATAATTATATTATTTGATAAACCTCACAGCAGTGGTTCCCAAACTTTTTCTGTCGGGCCCCCCTTTTGTTGAGAAAAATATTTTCAATCTCACCACTGCATTTATTAAAAATACATTAAACAGTAATATTGTGAAATATTCAAATTTAATAACTTTTTTTCTATTTGAATATGTTTAAACACATAATTTATTCCTGTGATGGCAAAGCTGAATTTTCAGCATCATTACTCCAGCCTTCAGTGTCACATGATCATTCTAATACGCTGATTTGCTGCTCAAGAAACATTTCTGATTATTATCAATGTTGAAAAAAGTTGTGCTGCTTCATATTTTTGAGGAAACAATTTTTTCCCCCAGGATGCTTTGATGAATATAAGTGCACCCACATGTGTTTGTGATGTGAATTCTTTAAGTGGCATCATAACTTGTTTGGCTTCATACTGTCAGAACTAATATTTATATAAAAAGCTAATATTTTGAGGCACACAACACAGTGTAGTCTCTCTTCATTTCCCACCATTGTAATTGTAAATCTGAGGGTGAGATATGCCTCGTCATATTTTCTTGTTTTTTCACTGTGTCTACACTAGACGTGACAAAACGAATGTTGCAAATCCATTTGTCCTTTGTGTTAAAATACATCAGAAATAGAACAGTGCAGCAGTTTACTGTCGGGGATTCATCTAGTGTAGACAGCATCACTAATTATAATGGATTCTATTTGCTTTTGTTGCGTCCCGCCGCTCACATCTGGTGTAGACAAGTTGTTTTGGTAGTTTCATTCATCATCTGCTTACGTTTACCTGGCACTGGCAGTCCTTTCAAAAAATGTTCATGCTTAGTGCAGAACCATGCATCATTTATTTATATTTTTTACACAGTTCTCAGCAATACTCAATTTTTGGTCTATTTTTGCATGACAACAACCACTACAACTGATAACAAACCGCTCAAGCGGGTACGGCGAGTCATCTTGAGGTAATAAAATATGTCAAATTAATGTTTTGTGTTCAATTATTTACTTATGTGGAAAGTAGCCGCATAATAAGCGGGATAATTTCGCAGTAGGGTCTTGTATCACCCTGAAAAGGTTTCTTTTGCACAACAATCTGCTGACTCCCCATTTTGGTAACCACTCTTTAAGTATTAGTTCACTTTCAATTGAAAATTAGCCCAAGCTTTACTCACCCTCAAGCAGTCCTAGGTGTATATGACTTTCTTCTTTCTGATGAACACAATCGCAGAAATATTAATAAATATCCTGACGCATCCAAGCTTTATAATGGCAGTAAGCGTTACCAAACGAGTATGAACTGAAGAAAGGGCCTCCATCCACATCCATCCATCATAAACATATTCCAAACGGCTCTGGGGGGTTAATAAAGGCCTTCTGAAGAGAAATGGTGCGTTTGTGTAAAAAATATCCATATTTAGCAAGTTATGAAGTAAAATACTTAGCTTCCGCCAGACCGCCTTCCGTATTCTACTTACGAAGAAAGTGTAAAACTCTTGTGTAAAAAGCTTACGCTACGTCCTACGCCTTCCCTATTCAAGTTATGGAAAAAGTTTAACTGACGCGACGTCAATTTACACTTTCTTCGTAACTTGAATACGGAAGGCGGTCTGGCTATATATGGATATTTTTTTTACACAAACGCATCGCTTCGCTTCAGAAGGCCTTTATTAACCCCCCAGAGCCATGTGAAGTACATGTTTATGATGGATGGATGTGGATGGAGACACTTTCTTCAGTTCATACTCGTTTGGTAACTCTTACTGCCATTATAAAGCGCGGATGCGTCAGGATATTTATTAATATTTCTGCGATTGTGTTCATCAGAAAGAAGAAAGTCATATACACCTAGGATTGCTTGAGGGTGAGTAAAGCTTGGGCTAATTTTCATTTGAAAGTGAACTAATCCTTTAAGAGTACCATAGAAATAACATGGTACTTGAATGGATATATCATATCAGTTATTAGACAAGTTAATATTTAAAAATTCACATAAACACTGTTATATGTAATCTTCAGCAAATATCACATTTTTCCTACTGTACATTATAATGTTGAGATGCCTAAATTAATTTATAGTATTTTAATATAGTATTTATTATCCGGTAAACAAAAACCCCACAAATAAATCAGTCTGAAGAACAATTTTCTTAACCATCTTGAAATGGATCAAGATGATCTTCCAACTCACCTTAAACACCTTGAGCAGCATCTTCATGTAGAGTCCACGTATGCCAAAGGACAGACCAAAAATGGCAGGAACGATGATGAAGACCAAAAGCAGTGTGACCCACACAGTGAAAGAGATGCCCAACAGCATGCATAGCAGATTATTGAAAGGAGAAATAAAAGGGCCCATTTTTCTAAGTGGTTTTCTTTCAGGAAGAAAAATAAGAAGGCAACTTTCTCAAGTACTTTTAGGGTCAAAGTCTCCAGAGCATGATGTGGAATGAGTCCGTAAAGAAGACTGGTGACGTTATAAAGTCTTTCGTTTCCATTTGTGTACAACTGGATGAAGCAAACACATCATTCTGAGGCGATTTACTTCACTTTTAATGAATCATATCCTTCAAAATTAGCAACATTGCAACTTCAGATCCTTGTAGACTCACAGAACATGACAGCTCTCCCCTCAGAACTCTGAAACGAAGAAACACATACAGGTACAGGTAAAGGATTACAGTTCACTCAAGAATAGCCTTATTCAAATCAAACAGATAGTGACTGCACCCACCAAAGTACACGGAACAGGTTGATCACAAAGTCAAACAAAGTAGTCTGCATTCAGCATGAGCTACACTGAGATCTTGAACAAGGAGATATTTGAGCTCATAGAGCTCCCACGAGTACAGTTGTGGGAGACACACTTACATAACAGAGAAGAGAAGAGAAGAGAAGAGAAGAGAAGACTAATTTTACTCTAACAGGTTAAATTATCCTGCCAAATATATACAAATAATCTGAAACCAGTTTTGTTATTGTTAACTAAGGGGCCGTTTACACGACACCGTTTTCAACTAAAAACGGAAAACTTTTTGGAAGTGTTTTGGCCGTTGATTTACACAACAACAGCATTTTGGGGGCCTAAAAACGGGTTTCTAAGTGCATGTTTTTGAAAACGATACCATTATTGTCTCCTTGTAAACTACCAAAAACGCAAATTTTTGAAAACGGTGACGTCATGCGCATGTGATCAGTCTATAGTGTTTCGGATTCGTGTGAATGGGATCATTTTGACAAAATTGTCGTCTGTACGCAAAAAAACACAAAGGAAAAACTTTTCCATTTTAGTACATTGTTGTTGTGTAAATGTAGCTAAAACTTTTTTTTTTTCTTTTTTTTTGGTAACTGAAACAAAGCTGAAATAAAATATTTAATTAAATTTATAGATAAAGGAAATTAAAATTAAAATCAGATTAAAAACTTAAACAAAAATTAGAACTGTTGCTTAAAACTTGAACAAAACTTGATGATGATGAAATGATGACTGAAATAAATAACTTAAATGACTTAATAAAATTAATTCAAGCTATATAGAAATATTATATATACATTATATATATATATATATATATATATATAAATTAAAACGACAAAAGCACATAGCAAAATTAAAACAAACTAAAATTAAAATATAAAAATATGAAAGCTAATTCAAAATATTATACTAATAAATAAAATGAATACTATAATAGTATACTATTATACTATTATAATACTGTCTGAAACTGACTGAAGAAAATCTAGATACAATGAAAATTTTCACAAAAGTCATGAAAAGAAAAGACATGCAGTTATTTTTTGTGCATTGCTTTAGGTTAAAAGAGATGTGTGAATGACATTATATTTACATTAATTGGCTATTTTACATAAAACTTCAATAAAATTCACAGGAAAATTAATTTGACTTGTCAGCTAAATATGACATAAGAAACTATCAATATTATAAACCTAAAATATCAATTTGATGTTTAAATCACATTTTAACGACTTAAAAAATCTTAGAAATGTAGAGTACAACTAATCAGTTTCAATAGTTCTCGACTAGTATTATCCAATGTATTTAAGTAGTAATAGTAGTAATGAAGTACAATTACTCAACTACTTACGCCTCAGGTTATCTGTTGTGTCGCTGTTAAAAAATTAAAATACTTGATCCACTAGATGACTTTATGAGTAGGTAATCTTTGCCAGCTAAAGCTTTCGGCTAGTTGGTTGATGAACAGACAGAGCAGCGGATCGGTTGATTTTTTACCTATCATTTTACACAGACACGCCGCTCATCCACGCATCACATGTTCTGATATCTATAGAAACACTTACTCGGCGCTTTATGGAGCAGCTTCGTTATCAAGCTGAAGGCGCGTCCTTATCGGGCTCACCCGACACCGGCAGAACTGTCACGGAAAGGATGCAAAACCGAAGATCCGCATGTCGTGAGTGACGTACAAACTGACGAGTGTCTGTGACCACACCAGTGAGTAACGGATTTACATGACGGATATCTTCCACCAGGGGGCGCATCGAGGCTCAGAACACTCAATCGCCTATTGAGACGCATTCAAATTCCAGGACGTTTTTTGTCAAATTGGAGAAGTTTGTACTCTAAATCTAATCATTACTTTTATCACATAATTCTAAGGATTGGTCTATGTCATTCAATTTCTCCCTAGAAGTCGTTAAATTTTTTTTTTCAAAACATTTAGCTAGTAATCACAAACAAATATGATTGGTTAATCCTGAGAAGCGCTGATAAAAGTAATAGGTTTTATGTGATCACGTTCTCTCTGCTGCTTCCGCTACAGGTTGGAAAATAATTCATCTTAACAATAAAACTGAGAAATTCCAATAGTATTTCGTGTAAAATAGACAGTGAAGATATTAAATAGAATAATTATTATGTATTATTTTTCTTACCAATTACAGGCAAATTCTGAGCCTCTATACCCTACCAGAGATGGTCTTATCATTTGCCTCTACCATTTACTATTTCTAGGGTAGCCCGAGTTAAAAGTGCCCTCTAGTGACCCCCTTTCTCAAAAACAACTTTTGAATCTTAAATGTCTAAATATCTTTAAAAAGCAAAAAAAAAAAAAAAAAAAAAGCACAACAGTGCAGTAGGCCTATACGTGTTATCCCTGAAGAACATTAACAAAAACAGATTAAAAAAAAAAAAAAAACAGATTAAAAAGCATAAGAACACTAAGAATCCACCAGGTGGTGCTGTAGGACTGTATTCGATGACAATATCAATTGGAGTACAATTGCCATTGTAATTGCCCCACAGACATTAGTATGTCCAAAAAAGCCATAATAATGTTAAATACCATAATACCTTTTGATAATACTCCACAATTCACTGAAAATTTTTCAACTCATCAGTAAAAAAAATTAATACTCAAATTGTTGTGTGAAACTGATATGTGTATGTGTTTTGACTTGATGTTTTCAGTAGTTTATTGTGAAATCATAACCAGTTTCACAATGATCATAGTAGAAATAAAACAACCTCCTAATGAATTACAATAATGCATATGATTATCAAAGCTAAACACATACGTGTGAGGTATGTAAACAAACGTGACATAATATGAATCAGTGAAAAACAAACATAATTTCTGTCATGACAACTTTTGGAGTGTTTGGCATGGTAATGGATATGATAATGTTGATATGTTTGGTCTTGGCAGAATAGATCTGCTACTCTGCTGCTGCTGTTCTATTATTGCTGCTGCTGCAGAGTACAGGACTTGCTACTGCCAATACATACACAACACGCTGCTGTGAGCAAGTAAGACATGCTGCTGCTGTAGCATACATGAATTACCGTAGCAGATCTATGCAGGTGGAGCTGGGGAAGATGGAGGGTTTCTGAAAGTACACTTGCAACTGCTACAGCAAATGCTGACCAAGTTTTTAAAGGTTGAGCAGCAAGCTCATTGGCTACTGACACAGCAGGAACCAATCAGCTGTATCCTATAGGGAATGATGTGATTGCAAGCAGATTGATTTAAAGGGATAGTTCACCCAGAAATGAAAATTCTGTCATTAACTACTCACCCTTGTGTCATTCCAAACCCGTAAGATGTTCGTTCATCTTCTGAACACAAATGAAGATCTTTTTGATGAAATCTGTTCTGAATATAAATGGCAGTCGTACAGGTTTGGAACGACATGAGGGTGAGTAATTGATGACAGAATTTTCATTTTTGGGTGAACTATCCCTTTAAGGACCTATCAGCTTGCACCATCTAGAGTTTCATGACAGAACTTTGTATTTTTAATGTTTTTGTGAGGAAGTCTCTGATGCTCACCAATGCGGCATTTATTTGATTAAAATAAATACAGTAAAAACAGTGATATTGTAAAATATAGTTAGCCTACAATCTAAAATAACAATATAGATGTTAAAAAATAACTGTTTTCTATTTTAATATAATTTAAAATAGAATGTATTCCTGTGATGGCAAAGTTGAATTTTCAGCACCATTACTCCAGTCAGTGTCACATGATCCTTCAGAAATCGTTCTAAAATGCTGGTTTGGTGTTCAAGAAACATTTCTTATTATTATCAATGTTGAAAACAGTTTTGCTGCTTAAAGGTGCAATATGTAAGAATTTTGCAGTAAAATATCCAAAAACCACTAACACCAGTGTTATATATTTTGTTCACTTGAGTACTTACAATATCCCAAATGTTTACAACTATTTGTAAACCGTGAGAAAATAGCAATTTTAACCAAGGCTCTGGGACGTGTGAGGAGTCGCCTGTCAATTGCGTCATACCCGCGTTACCCTCGGTTTCCGGTTTTATTTTGTAGAAACCATGGAAACACCAAAGACGCTTTAATATTTACATGTTTTAATAGACAAGGGAACAACTGTTTTGATATATTTATAGACAGAAAACTAATTATTGTTATATAGCTCAACACGTTTAGTCTTATTGTTTAAATCTAATTTTCTTGATTTTTTGCGAGTACCATGCTTTACCATGCCTCAGAGAAAAACACTATTTTGTCAAGTGGCTAACATAGCATAATCAGATGCAGCTTTATTTTTAGTAACAGTAATACAGCATTTTCTCCATCATACAATACGTTTTAAAATTAATTGCATGCCATTTATCAACACAAGCCATCCAGCATTTAATATGATATTCTAAAATCGATCTAGTTTACTGCAGTGTGCAACAAGTGTCTCACAGCAGCCACCGAGTGAACGCACAGAGTAACGTTATAACATTTTCAACACACTCAAATGTATCTAATATGATAAACAGAGCTGTGTAACCTCATACTCATGACCGGAAAAGCGGAAGCGGCGCCGGCGACTGCGGCATAATAAAAGTTCCGCTGCTCATGAGGCGTGTGTTGCGCAATCGCTCCAGCGGCCTCGTTCAGCTCCCACAACACTCTGTCCTGCTCTGCTTCATACTACAGTAACGTTAATAATCGCATCCATGAACATGATTTCTTCCCGAGTCCTATCCCAATTGTTTTCCACCGGCTGTGAGGGGAAGACCACATGTCCCAAGATTCCGCGCTCAAACCTGGCGTCATCAAGCTACGCCTTTGTTTTGAATAGGCCTTTAGCGACCTCTAGCGGACAGAAAATATTACATATTGCAGCTTTAATATTTTTGTGGAAACTGAGATACATTTCTTTTTCAGAATGTGTCCTTGCTGAATAAAAGTATTAATTTCCTTTAAAACTTTGAACGGTAGTAAAAATAAAAAAGATATTTTAAAAAAAAATCATATTGGAATTTTCATTACAGACAGACTGACATACAAGAGAGCAAATTTTGTGGATAATTCCACCCACCCAAATCCTGACGTCAACCTTTAATCAGGAAACTAGTCTCAGATCAGCTGGGAAGCGGGACTTCTGACCTCTACATGAAGGCGAAACCGGAGAACACAGCCTGACCAGACTGTTTTCTAAGGAAAGGTTAATCTTTGAAGTGACACAAATGATGTCACTGTTGACCTTTAAATGTGAGAAAAAGAAAAAATATATATCCACATCCATCTGATCTGAGAACAGTGTGGCTCTCTGCGATATAACTGTTTTGGTGTAGGTTAGTGGCTGTGAAAGCTTGTCTGAAACCAGTTGTGAGGATTTTAGATCAAAAGGAAACCATTCTTATCCGGCTACACACAGAGGAGAGAGAGGTGGCCTATAGGACAGAAAATGTCCTGTGATTGGCCACTGTGCATTGAAATAAATGATGAACAGACCAAACTGAACACTAAACTTACACATTCACCACACAAAGTTTATCACAGAAGAGCAACTCCACTACAGATCATCCAAACAGGTAAGGACAGAAATCATCACAATATAGTTCACAATTTGGTAACAGTTCACTATAATTTGTTAACATTAATTAATGCATTAGACATCATAACTACCAATGAATAATACTTTCACGGCTTTTATTAAGGAAGGTTGATATGTATTTCTATGTACTTGTAATACACAGTTAAATTAACATGAATGTATTATGAACAAATATGAATTAACAATGAACAATAATATATTATTAATAACATTACTGTCCAAAAGTTTGGGGTAGGTCAGATTTTTTAATGTTTTTTAAAGTCTCTTATGCTAACCAAAGCTGCATTTATTTGAAATATTATTAAAGTTTAAAATAACTGTTTTCTATTTAAATATATTTCAAAAAATTAATTTATTCCTGTGATCAAAGCTGAATTTTTAGCATCATTACTCCAGTCTTCAGTGTCACATGATCCTTCAGAAATCATTCTAATATGATGATTTGCTGCTCAAGAAACATTTCTGATTATTATCAATGTTGAAAACAGTTGTATGTTTTAATATTTTTGTGAAAACCGTAATACATTTTTTTAGGATTCTTTGATGAATAGAAGTTCAACAACATTTATTTGAAATAGTAACATAAATGTTTTTACTATTAATTTTCAAAAAAAAAAAAAAAAACAAAAAAAAAAAAAAACTTTTAAATGGTAGTGTAGATTAATAAGTACTGTAATAGGTTTAAATTTGTACTTCTACTGTAATTATTTTATTGTTGTATTTTATTTTATTGTTATAAGTTGCTGGTTAAAAGTTTATGAAATGTATGAATAACCGCCAATAACTGTCACCTGCTGCAATTCAAGATTTTATCTTGACTGTGAGGTTGGGGGAACTGCAACAGTAAATTATGGTTATATTAAATAATAAGAATTGTATGACTTTTGATTCTTTAAAATATGTGATGAACACTATTTCAATAAAGTGTCTAGTTAAAGATGGTTCTTCACTTATCAGTTGATGGATATATTAGTAAAAATATATTATTCAAATAATTTATTCTTAATTTGTTTTAATATTATTCCAATGATTAAAAAGAATTGGTACCATTCAGTAAAAATAATATGTATTATACTTCTTGTTAAACCCAATATAATGATCTGGTCTTTCTCAATATAAATAATGGTACTATTACTGTAGGCACATAATGTCTCTTAGATTTGTAGTAGTGTGTGACTTATGAAGGAAAATGTAAAAAAAAAAAAGTTATAAATTAATCTGGATATAATAATTTGCACAAAATAAAAGATCTTTGTTCAAATGAGCATTATAGAAAAGGTTATGTTGGTGTAAAATGTCATGACAATATTTTTTATTCATATTTTTATCATAGGTGCATCTTTATTCATATGCACTATGCCATTTTGTAGTACAAATAGTGTGAGTAGTCTGTCGGCACTGAAAATTCCAACAAGAAAAAGTGCACTTCAAATACCTGGACACTTATTTAACCCAGTTAAACAAAGTGTCATCCACTCAACAGTTGCAGCTTAAGTGGATAACAAAATAATCTAAACTGGATGACAAAATAATCTTTTGAACTTCATACACTAGACAGTAGAGTACATAGTGCATAGTATAAGTGTATAGTGTATAGTGCAGTATTTGGGTCACAATAGCCGCTTTTCCACCGAAATTACCCGGAACAATTTGTCCCAGGAACTTTTTTCCCCCCAGCTGTCTGTTTCCATCGCGATTGACGGTGCGTTCCAAACGGGATATATCGCCCTCCGGAGGGCACTTCGGAGTGAAAATAATCATGGCCGCCATATTGAAGGGTCGTTCCAAACCGAAGTGCTCAAAACTGGCCACTTCAAAGGGCCCTTCGGAATGAAGGATTTTGAAGGGTACAACTGATGGACACTTCGGGCCCCCATGATCCTTTGCACAGGGAAGTAGTTTGACATCACAGAATGGGTACAGGAGGCTCGGAGTTCGATTTTACCTATAAATGTATGTATAGTGTTTTTCTATACTACTGTAATATTTATACGAGTTAGATTTGGCACATTATTATGGTCAAAACGACATTGTACTTCAACAAAAATACTTTACAGCTACCTTTATCAGTCCATTCAAATGTTTCAAATACATAGACACAATATACATTATTGTGCGATAAACCAAAAATAAATAAATAAATAAACTAACATTAAACCAAAGGCGCAGCTTGCACAATCTACTCCTCCTTGATTGTCTCATTAAGATGACGCAGAAGTGCGTTCCAAAAAAATAGTTTTTTTTTGACTCCTACACCCTTCATCCCTTCGAAGCTCTCACTCCGGAGGGTAAACCCTTTGAAGGGATTAGGGCATAGGGATGAGCCCTTCTGAATGGAACACAGGGCTAAAGATTAGGTCCGGTGACGTAGGACTGCGTGAAACTTTCAGTTCCAGCTGGATTTCGTACTCCGCATATAAGCTTAATAAAGCCTGAACCTCGTCGTCGGTCCATCGGTCATATTTTTAAACTCCATTGTTGATTCGAATAGCAAACAACTCTTACTGCACACATCAAGTCAACCAATCAAAATGCTGCGTGAACTCAACCAATCAGCATGTTCAGCACCCATGTCCCACCCCCGACAGTTCCAGAACTTTGGAAAAGTAGCTACTAGCGAGCAGGTACTTTCTGAGGGGGAAATTTTTACCCAGAACTTCATTTAGACCCTGGTTCCTGCGGTCGAAACACACCTAGTACCACCCCAAAGTCCATAGTTCCTGGGGAAAGTTCCTGCGGTGGAAACGCGGCTTATGTCTGACAATTGCTTAAAATAGTATTAAACGTGCATTAACTTTTTAAAACTTTTTTGTTGTTGTTCAGCATTATCCATCACAATGTGGATCCTTCAGAAAGTACAGGCGGGAGCAGAAAGCCTTCCAATGCAGTTTAATCACCTCATCAGCAAAAATAAAGAGGAGATTTCAGCCAAGACCAGCATCCTCAATAAACTGCACAGCAATGTCCTCACACCTGATAAAATTCCTGAATTTTTTCTGCCGCCCAAGCTAACCAAGCGCTGCCTCATGGCAGACACAGAAAAAATTGTCCAATGTCTGAACGAAGAAAAAAAAGTTTCTATCAGCTCAGCAAAAGCATCATTGTCAAGACATGGTACTGCCCAGTCACTGAGAGCGAGTCTAAACAAATCTACAGCAGCCTTGAACAAACTCAAACCCATCCCATATTCACTGAAATGCTACGAGTCTGGTTTATTCGAGAGTCCGAACACACGTCGCAAAGAGTCTTTGTTCCATTCGGCACTTACCGGTTACACACTAGAGCGAATGACCATCAAAACACCCAAGTTTTCCTGTAGAGCAGTGCTGAATATGGCCAGCACTGAGAGTGACACGCCTTCTGCTGACTCCTCCCCTTATTCCACTCCTCCACCAATCAGAAGAGAGGATTTCACCAGCAAACAGTCATTCTCTGAAGATCCAGTTCAGCAAGATATTTATGCCTCTAAATATGAGAAAAATAAAGTTCACTCCACTCCTGACAAAAAGTCAAAAGTGCATCCCCGAGCTAAAGTTATTCAAACGTCCCGTTGCACCAAACTAGCCCCGCCCATCCAGTTCCCACTGGACATGCTGCACTGCCAGGAACGCTTCCATCAGGAGCACGTGCTTCCTCTTCCTCAGAGAGGCCGCGTGCGCATATCTGCCTTCAGGTCCAGTGCAGCCAGGTGCTCTACGACAATTCGCATCCGCGTAGTCTCAGTGGAAGGCTTGAGAGATCCTGGTGACCCTCGACCTCTGACCTGCAGCTTGACCCTGAGCCTCACCCCAGGCAAGCTGCAGAGGCAACACAGCGCCATCATCAGGAACTGCCGTAACCCTGTGTTCAATGAAGACTTCTTCTTCCAGGAGCCAGAGGAGCAGCAGGGCAGTCTGGGAGATCTGGCCCTCAGACTGAAGGTTCTGGATAAGGCGTCAGGACTGGGCAGAGGGGTGGTGCTAGGAATAGTCATCAAACCTCTCTGTCAGCTACTGCCACTGTGAGACACAAACACACAAGGAAACGTACTCCAAAATTGTAGTTTTTCTGAAAATGTGTCATTTTGACTGTATAGAACTCTAGTTCTAAATTAGCAAGAATTAGTGTTTTTGATCTATGAAGGATTCTATGCTGTGCTGACGTCATGATCAAAAATGATCTGGTTTATTGATATCGCAAACATGTTTCAAAAAATTATTTGGTAAAAATGGTTGTTCAGCGCGAATCCCCTAAAGGGACATGGTGATAGAAAATAATAGGTATGGAGCCCCTAAAGGGACATGGTGATAAAATAAAATATCAGATAGGGGGAAAAATTATATGTCGATGTTTTTGCGTTCTCTCGCAAATGTTTTGCGTTCCCCGAGAAACTTTGTATTCACTCGTAAAGTGTTTGCGTTACCCTGAGAGACTTCTGCGAGAGAACGCAAAACCATTGAAACATATTTTTTCCTTCCATCACCATGTCCCCAAAGGCACTTGAAGGCAAGCCTACAAGGTTAGCAAAAAAAAAAAAAAAAAGAGTAACATCTGCTAACACTGCGGAACGCACTGAAGGAGACCAGAGGTCGTTTTGTTTTTAAATGGATATCAATGGAGGAGAAGCTTTACTACACTAAATAAACTGCTTTTGTGGGAAATCGGCTTATCATTAATGATTTGACAGCCCATCTTCAAATATTTTTCTCTTAAAGGGATAGTTCACCCAAAAACGAAAATTCTATCATTTACTCACCCTCAGGTTGTTCCAAACCTGTATGAATTTCTTTGTTCTGCTGAACACAAAGGAAGATATTTTGAAGAAAGTTTGTAACCAGGCCGCTTTGGGAAAAAAATACTATGGAAGTCAATGGTGCCCCAGAATTGTTCAGTTTCCCACATTCTTCAAAATATCTTCCTTTATGTTCAAAAGAACAAAGAAATTTATATAGGTTTGGAACAACCTGAGGGTGAGTAAATGATGACAGAAGTTTCATTTTTGGGTGAACTATCCCTTTAAACAGTCGTTTTGGATTGAGTTTACACCAAAAAAAAAAAAAAAAATGCTGTTTTATAGGAGAAGTCACAGACAATTGCGCAACAGGTATGATTCAGTTTAAAAGGATAGTTCACCCAAAAATTAAAATTCTGTCATCATTTACTCACCCTCAAATTGTTCCAAACCTGTATGAATTTCTTTGTTCTGCTGAATGCAAAGGAAGATATTTTGAAGAATATGGGTAACCAAACAGTTGATGTGCCCCATTGACTTACATAGTATTTTTTTTCTCCATACTATGTAAGTCAATGGTGTCCCACAACTGTTTGGTTACCCATATTCATCAAAATATCTTCCTTTGTGTTCAGCAGAACAAAGAAATTCATACAGGTTTGGAACAATTTGAGGGTGAGTAAATGATGACAGAATTTTAATTTTTGGGTGAACTATCCCTTTAAGGCATTTCTCATTCATTTCTATGGTATCCGCAACCAGTGATTGACTGTCGTACCATTCTGAACGAAATTCAATGGCATCAACACTGTAATGTGATTGGTTAAAAAGGCACACGATCCAAGTTAGTCGTTATACTTTCTCCAATGCTAGAGCCACACACCCTCATATCTCCTACTAATAAGACCATCTCTGATGTCCCTTTATAGGGCTCCATAAATATGAAATGGGAGGAAAAATTATATTTATGTTTTTCTCGCTAAACTTTTGTGCTCTTTTGAGAAACGTTGTGTTCCCCTGAGAAACTTTCCATTACAATTTTTTTTTGCATTCCCCTTTGAATACAGAAGAATTGAAAAGAAATCTTTTCAAATTTCATGTTTGTTTTTTTCAACACCATGTGCCCTTAGGGCCTCCATCTTTATTTTTACCATGCTAGGTAATTACATGCTTGTGTGTTTGGCAGTAATCAAATTTTATAAGATCTTACTTTCACAAATTAAAGTACTGATGTTTCAAAATCAAAATATTTAGCCAAAGATGTGCTGATCACTGAGAATTAAGCATCATGAAGCTTGTGTTGTTTTTATTGTGTTGTGAGTCAGTGTCTGACATTGATGAAACTTTTAAATAAACATATTATAATAGTCTAAATCTCTCTGGATGTGGATTAAAGAGAAAACAAGAGAGAAAGATTAATAAAAGTACAGAAATATTATAAAATCCCAAAGGGAAAATTTAAAAAGATTTAAGATTTAAAATTTAAAATGAATTGGCAACCTCACCGCTATAGATGCCGCTAAAATTTACACACTGAACCTTATATAAAATGGGACCTTGTTGTTAAAGTTTCAGTGTATAAATTTGAATGGCATCTAGCAGCGAGGTTGCGAATTGCAACCAACGGCTCAGTCCACCGCTCACCCCTCCCTTTCGAAGCACATAGAGAAGCTACGGTGGCCGACACAGGACAAAGAGGTTGTCATCTGAGAGTCAGCAGAGAGTAGCCAGTCAAGCAAACAAGCTCTGTAGAGCAGTTTGTCCATTTAGGGCTACTGTAGAAACATGGCGGCGCAAAATAGTGACTTCCATGTAAGGGGACCCACCAGTGGCGTGCACAAGGGGTGGGGTGGGGTGGCTGGAGGGGGGTCCTGCCCCTTTAAACGCGAAAGTGAAAGTGCCCTTTGCGGTCGCATCGCAGTGCCCCCGCGTTCCCATTTCTCCCCCCTGGAACGCGATTTCGATCGAGGGAGAACACCCCCACCCCACTGGTTTATTCATTAGATGTCTGTCACATTCAAAGATTCACTCTGATGAGTCATTCCAAGCATTTCTTACTCCATTCTTATTGGATAATCTTGTTAGTAACAAAAAGTCTAAATTACCTTGGTGGGAAATGTTGGCACACTATACGGCTTGAGCTGGAACTGAAAGTTTCATGCTGTTTGACATTGATTTGAGTGTCAGAAAAATGCTACTTTTACTACTTTGTCAGAAAAATACTCAATTAAACTAAAAAACATCTATATTGAATATGTGTTATATGTTATTTCATGGCTTTTTAGGCAAAACTACACAAGATCCAAGATATGTGACAAACTGCCCCAATATCCATGTGACAACTTTCCCTTATTCATTAACTGAATACAGTCTCTGAACACAAGAGGGCAAGCGTGAGTTTCCTGTGTCAGATTTCAGCTTTGACTTCCTCAAGCACTCTGACTCAGATCTTTCAGGAAGAAGAATGAAAACCAGTTAACAGAGGCCAAAGTGTTTGCCTAATTGAGATAATCATTAAAAAGGTGTACAGTGTATGAACTTTCTCTTCCTCTCTCACACACAAACACGCACGTTGCATGAGTGCACATGCTGTAAGGCCAGTGTTAAGCAGATAGAAAGAGAGTCTTAATTAGTCCAATAAAAACCCAAGTGCCTGCTCTAATAGAAAGATAAATGTGCAGGGAGGCAGCGCAGGACCTTTCCTTTAACTGCTGTCAACAGCCAATTAACTCTAAATGAGCAGTGTGTGCATCTCTGAACACTCATCAGACACTGGCTTAAAAAATGAGACTGCACGCATGGACACACATACACATACACATGTTCACTTAGCTATCTAAACGGGGACATTACATAGACTTTTATTGGTTTGTATAAACAGCTAGCTAGTTATATCGTTAAGTAATGTAACCTAACCCTAACCTTAACAAAAAATGTTTTGTATTTTTACAAATAAAGAAAAAAATATTTAAGGGGCGACCGGGGAGTGTTGTAACACGGGGTTAAATGTAACACTGTAAGTTTGACATGTCAGAAAAGAGCTGTGGTAATGTCATCAAAATCATCTTTTTGAGCTCACAGGAGAAGTGGCATGTGGCTGTGAGTAAATTTGTAGATTGTATGACCAAAAAACTGATTTTCAGGTAAGAAAGTAAAATTTTTCATCAAGATTATTTTTTGCCTAGCAATCACTGAATTGTAGATACAATTATTGAACTTACATGACCTGAAGTAGCTGTTTCTTTTTAATTTGATGCTTTGTATTTATGCTAACTTCAAACCCACATGCTAAAACAGTTAGCTATGTTATGGCTGTTTGGGGTGCACAGTGCACTCATACAAACATGCGCAGCAATTGTTTTGCACTACATTTAAAGTTAAAAAAATACAATATAATGTTTTTTTGTTGTTGTTTTTTTTTTTGTCAGTTTAAATTGTTTATGTTGTTCAAAACTGTTTTTTCTTTGTTCTTCAATAATGTTTATGCAAAAATTGGATAGTGTGGGTGTTATTTCAGCAAATTACCTCTCAGTGTTGCATCTATCCCCAGCTAGTATTACAACTTAGATTGTAACAACGGAACTCTTTGTATTTGACTTTGACTCACATAATCTGTGAATGTGTAGTACATGTCCAATTGAGTTATATTTGTAGCAGACAAATGTGGCTACCATGTATCAAAATTTGAGACATCTAGCAGAAACAACCACTGAGTTACTGGTGCTCAAACAAAAAGTGTTACAACCATCCCCCATCTCCCCCTACTTAATTTTTATATCCCCAAAAGGAGGTTTTGTCAGGTTTAACTTATGGTTACAAATGTGTTCACCAAATATGGTTAAACACACACTTGTACATTTCATTAAACTTGAAGACCACACTGCAACCAGTCAAGGGGCGACTGGAGCAAGTTATCACAGGGGTTATAATCTCAGGAACTGAGGTTTTGAGACAAAAGTCCAATTCTTTTTTAAATGTACTGTATGTTTTCTAGCAGTTTTTGTATTGTTTTCAAACATCTAGTTCAAAATGGATAAAAAATATCCATATTTAAACAAGTTATGAAGTCGAATATCGAGCTTCCGCCAGACTGCCTTCCGTATTCAACATACGCAGAAAGTGTAAACCTCTTGCAGTTCACAAAGCTTACGCTACGTCATGCACCTTCCCTATTCAACTTACGGAAAAAGTGTAATTGACGTGACGTCAGTTTACACTTTCTTCGTAACTTGTATACAGAAGGCGGTCTGGCGGAAGCTCAATATTTGACTTCATAACTTGTTAAATATGGATATTCATTTTACACAAACACATCATTTCACTTCAGAAGGCCTTTATTAACACTCCGGAGCCATGTGGAGCACATATTTATGATGGATGGATGTGGATGGTAATCCTTTAAATATAGCCTTAATATTAAATTATTAAAATGAAATTTAACATAGCACAATTCAATTTGCTCTGGAACAAGTAATAGATTAATAAGACCAAAGATTGCCATTTTATGTACCCAAAATGAATTATATCTCATGATTAAGAATCAGCGGCAAATTCCCGAAGCACTGGCCAGGATGAAGCTGTTCTCAGTGCATACACGACCCCTGAACGGCCACTGACGCCCTGGAGCTCGCACCTCCGAAAACGTCTAAACAAAGTGTAAAATAGGATCTATGATTAAATATGAGTCACATATTTCATGTCTAAACAACTACATTCTTGCCTTTAAAAACTCTTAAAACTACAGTTCGTGGTACAAGAAGTGTAGAATTCGCAAAAATATGGTGGATTTGCTCGGCCGCCATGACAGTCGCTTCAAGCGGAGTGATACAAACGGTGAAAGGGTAAGAGTGCTGTTATCACTAAAATATCGCACGGCTATCAGCCAATCAGATTCGAGAACCAGAAAGAACTGTTGTGTGTGTATATATATATATATATATATATATATTCTGCTTCATTAATTGTTTTGTGTGTCATAATAGCTTTTCAAGTATTGCTTAAAGGCCTTTTATAGGCTGTTTAATGGCAGGTTCCAGTGTGACAACTTACCCCAAATGCTGTGGGGCAAAAAAAATGTGTTTTCAGAGAAATGTATCTTTTACGTGTTTATACAGAATTTAAAATAATAATAATAATAATAATAATAATAACTTAATTAATTAAATAATTAAAAATAAACAATAATTTAAAAATGAAAAAAAAAATCACTAAAATATATACTGTAGTAAATTTTTTTTTTTTTTTTTTTTTTTTACTGTAGTAAGACAACTAGTCTCTGTCTCCCCTAGACGTTTTTTTAGGACAGCTGAAAGTTATGGAAAAACTTTCAGAACTTCGTAAAGGTCTTAAAAACACTGACACTGTGCCTTCAGAATTCATGGAAGTAATCAGATGAAGTAGTCAAGCACCAGACAATCTGCTATATTGAGCACCATTAACACAGGACTTGGCTGCATCTAACAATCCTTGTTAAAAGGACAACCTCCAACCATTTCAATTAGCCCAGAGGGCAGTCCGAACGTGGCCGTCTTTTCTTAGTGAATCACTGAGAAAGAGAGAAAGAGAGAGATTTAGTGATCAGCACTACAACTCTGGTGACCTCTACTCATCTTTTGTTAATGCATGGCAGATGAGCTTTTTATTATGAGTCGGTGACTTATGGCTCGAGGTGTGTTGAAGGGGAAAGGCAGAAGGCACATGCCAAGTAATGAAGCTCAGCCCTGAAAGAACAAATCAATGTGCTTTCACTGAACTCCAGCACCTGAGAGCTGCCATACATGAATTAAAAGCTGCAGAACAAGAAACTACTATAAAGTCCTTTAAGATCACTTCCAGATACTTGAAGAACTCCGTTTTAATTAGTCTACAAACAATCTCCAACATTCATGCATCTCAGTAGAATTCTGTCATTTCTGTCATTGTTTCTGAATCTGAACAAGTGTCATTTCCACTTTGTCATTATAGTCAACATGTTGTTTGCATCCAAGCACTTTTGTTAAAACTAAATTAGTGGTTAAATTGTTGGTTTCAGTAAATTATGCCTCGAACTACAAGAGACAGTTAAAATTGGAGGAAAAAAAACATAAATACTTAAAATAAAGGATGAAGACAGTAAAAAGTTTCCAAGAAGGTCAGTATACAACACTATCTCACAACTAATTTGTACGTATTTTACGAGGTGGCTAATTCGTACAGATTCGTACGACCTCACTCGTACGAATTCATATGATTTGTCTAAACCCCTGTGACGGGTAGGTTTAGGGGCGGGGTTAGGGGTAGGTCATTCGTACGAATTAGCCACCTCATAAAATACGTACGAATTGCCGTGAAATCAGGTTGAAATATAATAAAAGTAAAAATGTTAAAATTTGTAAAATTTAGCAAAAATAAAACCCCTTGAAAAATGCACTAGTACAAAATGATAAAGCAAATATAATTCAAAAGTGTGGGATCAGTAAGATTTTTTAATGTTTTTGAAAGAAGTCTTTTGTGCTAAAAAAAACAACAACAGTAAAAACAGTAATATTGTGAATTATTACAATTTGAGATAACATATTTTAAAAAGTAATTTATTCCTGTGATGTCAAAGATGTTAGAACGTTAGTTCTAAATATTCTCAGAACGATCAAAACTTCCAGTTTTTTTTTAAAAAAAAAACATCTTTTTTCGTGTTTATGCGAAGGTTAGAAAAAACATTAAGGGAACAGTCCATTTTATCATCTTACAAACATTATGGGAACATAACTTTTTGAATGCTGAACGTTTTGAAACAAGTACATTCAAAGTACAAACATTTTTGTGCTAACATTTTGAAAACATTATTAAATACTGTGAACAAACATTCCATTAACGATACTGGAAGAACGTTTGTTCATAACTTTGAGAGAACCTTGCCAGAAAATTTGCCAAAGTTCTGAGAACGTTTCCTGTTAGCCGGGATTACTCATAACATCATAAATGTCTTTACCAGTGTTGGGAAAAGTTACTAATAATGTGTTAAAAATAATGTGTTACAATATTGCATTACTCCCTGAAAAAGTAACTAATTGCATTACTTTTATGGAAAGTAATCCATTACGTTACTTTTGTGTAACTTTTTCTCACCTGGGCTGGACTTACTTGCTTGTTTGTTTTTAATAATAAATTAAACTAAACTTTTGGCAAATGTAAAGGCCCCTTCACACCAAAAGTGAAATAAATAACCCTCAGGCTGAAGGAAATTCAAATTCACGCCTGTACAGCACAGGTGCAGCTCAAACAAACCTTTCAGCTGTGCTGCCATTCTGAATTGCAGAAGAATAGGAAGCAGGATAAGAAAGTTCAACACTCTTACTTCAGCAATAAAAACAAATAAATGAAACAAATGTGAAGGTTATCTAAAGTCATTTTTGCTTATTCGTGTGATTGAATTGGATCATCGAAGGTCAGCAGCAAAGACAATGGTTAATAAAGTGAGATTAAATACATAAAGTATATTTATACTGAATCAGTTTTTGTGCAAGTGAGAAGAGTAAATGCATGTTCACATTAGTCTAGAACTATAATAAACATCATGTTTACACAGTGCACATTACGCCTCTCAGTTTCTCTCAACATGGGGAAAGGAGAGCTGTCAGTCAATAAATGGGAAAACAAAGTAACTTGCATTACTTATTTGAAAAAGTAACTCAGATATTTTGTTGGAAACATAAAAGTAACACGTTACTTTACTTTTTACTTGAAAAAGTTATCTGAATACGAAACTCGCATTAATCTTGTAATGTGTTACCCCCAACACTGGAACAGTATAGTGTAAATTTAATGGTTTGTGAGTTCGCTGTTGTTGAGCGAGTACATTCTCCATCACTGTATCTAAATATGAACAAACAGCTCTGATCCCCTGATATAAATATTTCAAGAGACAGACAGATTAAACACTGAATCTATCAGTTCAATTATGTGTTATGAGGAATTAACACAATATATCAATTATAATATTACCAATCCACACTTGATTTGCGGCCACAATTCTAGCATTTATAAAGAATTATACAGTTGTACTAAGTTGCTGTGCCGGGGCTCATGGTGGCGAGGAGCTTCATGAATTAAACGGTTCATTACAAAGGCGAGGTCTTTGCAGTTATTAAGACGGGCATGAATGTGTCACCTCCACCCCTGTTGAAGTCAGAGTAATTAACAATAATACCTCATATCAAATTCTGCCCCTCAACAAGCCGCAGACCAGCAACTTCACGATGACCTCATTCCTATTCATCATACTTTCCAGATAATCCATATTTAAAAGACTCATGAGTTGAAAAAATCTGCATATCCTTCTCATTGAAAAGAAATGAATAGGAAATGGTCACATATTTGTTTTTAATGGGAGGTTTTTCTTGTGCACTGTATAATTTGGCGTATGCTACATTTTCAACAGGCGCTTACATATGCAAAATGTCACATTTTGTTTAAAAATTTACACTGTAGCTGCTTATGGTAAAAGACAAATTTTATGTCTTTTAAGATGCCAAGAAATTCAGATCACTACTGTCAGACTATAATGAATCCAGAGAGTAATGAAGAGAGAGGAAAGCAAGTGCAAGAAAGAGAGACAGATCATTTTCATTGACTAGATATGATGTGGGTGTAGTTTTCACATCAGCCAGCCACTTGTGCATCTTATTTGTTCAGAGGGCAGGTTCGGCTCACTCCTGGTGTGAGCGTGTGCTGCAGCGCGCGTATGAAGACGTATAAAAGAGCCTTTGCCATGCTAAACAGTGACACTCTAAATGGCCTCCCAACTGGCAGCTTTTGTGTTGTGAAGAGGACCAGCTTCTCAACTTCAAAGGTGAAATTTATGTCAAGACGGGGAGGACAAAACAACTTTATCAAACGGCTGCTTTTGAAGTCATGCGGCCGTCTCCTCTGGCGCTTTATGTGAAGCACAACATCCTAGACACACACACACACACACACACACACATAGAATAACCTCTCGGCAAAAAAATTTATGGTCATCCCAATTCATGCAGTCGTCAGTGAATCAATGTTATTTAGATGAAATCAAAATGGAATCAAAATAATAAGTATCACTTTTATCAGGCAATCAAAAAACAGGCCACTGGGATGAATTTGTGCTTGTAGCTACACAAAACCAATGTTTGCTTCTTGAAAGTTCATATGGGTAATTTGACTTTTTGTTCTCTAAAATTCTCCAGCCTATACATATTCATTTTAGTTTCATGTTTGATACTTTAAATGCAAGATATATTGCCCTCAACATTTTTATGCAGGGAAAAACAGTCCAAATCTCCATATGCAAGAACATTTCTGCATATGCTTTACTTTTTAAAGTCAGGTAAAGTTTTCTCCATCACCACTACTTGTGGAGCTCCTGAAATATATACCTGGCCATATTAGAAAGTTGCATAAAAAAAATGATCTCGGAAACTTCAAGAGAAGATCAGACATGTGTGCACAGCAAAGCAACATTTAACATCAGGATGGATTATTAGGTAAATGCTCCTCTGCTGGACGGCGCCATGTTTTCTGTAGTTTGGCAAACAGACTCAGTCTTTCGTCTCTATGCCTTGGAGCAACAATTGTCTTAATGTTCGAAAATGGCGAGGAAGCGAATCCATTACTATTAAGCTATTTATGCTTGTGGATGTTCAGCCACTGTCTGTCAGGGTTCACCGTTCAAAATGTGGATTTGGTGAAAGAATTCACAAAGTGGAAGAAAATATTGTAAATATTCTGTGAAAGCACAAAATAAATATTATACTAAATAATATAAAAACTCTTTCCTATTCTTAAAAAATTCTGTTTTGTATTAAACAAATGATACAGATACATTAACTCCTTCATTTAAGTATATTTTAAAGCATTTTATCTTATTAGCTACTACCTATAATTTTACACATATGTATGCATAGTATATATGCTTTTAATTTTACATATATAAGAGTAAATATACTGTACATATAAGAGTAAATACAGCTTGGAGAACTAACAGAGGAAACAAATGAGAAAAGGTCCGGAAAAAAAGACATTCCACTGCACAGAAACTGGATTGAAGTGTGTGATTTTACTCTAAAAATACTTCATTTACAAATCTTATACAATTATACTGCTTTTTTGAAATTCACATGCCACCTTAAAACAGCACACTTAAACCAAACCTGTTTTTGTTCACTATAATTGTCTATTTGATCGTTAAATCGGTAACACTTTACAATAAGGTTCATTAGTTAACATTAGTTAACTACATTAGTTAACATTAACTAATAATGAACTGCACTTATGCAGCATTTATTAATCTTTGTTAATGTTAATTTCAACATTTACTAATACATTATTAAAATCTTGTTAACATTAGTTAATGCACTGTGAACTAACATGAACAAACAATGAACAGCTTTATTTTCATTAACTAATGTTAACGAAGATTAGTAAATACAGTGACAAATGTATTGCTCATGGTTAGTTCATGTTAGTTAATACATTAACTAATGTTTAACTAATGAACCTTATTGTAAAGTGTTACCGTTAAATCTTCATAAAATATTTAGATGTTGTGTTAGTAAATACCACAAGTGCAATTCAAATGCTAAAAGTGATGATATTCTACACATATTTACATGTAAAACATTTATGATAATATATAAGAACATTTTAACATAAATGTATTTTCTATTTTACACAAATACAATAATTTAGCAAAATTCACTTTGGGTTATTTCATGACTCTCTCTCAGACACAGAAATCCTCTTCACTGTTTTAACAGTGGCATACAAGCATGCAAGTCATAGTTTTACATTTTTTAATTCTTTTTACAGTCTGTGTAGCTTTCATGTTTATAAGGCTTAACTTTAAAGTGTTTAAAAAATGTACATCAGATACATGTTTTTTCTTATACCAGTCCTTTGTACAGTACACAGTTTTTAAAAGAAGTTAAAACCTATACCTCATTAAACAAAGCAGAAAAGCGCAGAGCCAAATATGACAACCTGCATTCTGCATAATATAAACTAGCCTCACAAAAAAGCTTCTTTAACAGTTCTTAAAGGACAGTACAGATCTTCTGGAAAAGGCTGGCATCTCAAATCAGTCCACAGCCATCCCCAAAACATGCTCTACGTACCCTCGTGTCTGAATCTTCAGTTTTTGGCTCAAGACTGCAGGAGAGCAGGATGGAGAGACCCGCTTTTTTCCTCAACAAGAGCTGTTGCGTCTCTCTCCATCAGTGCTGTGGTTCTCGGGCACAGCTGCGTTACTCCCGGCGTCATGCCAGTCAGGGAGGGGACTGTGCCCAGGGTTGGCGTGGGTTTGATGGGCACGGGCACAGCGGGCATGCTCTGGGTTCCCGGGTGATGATGGTACAGCCCCTTCACCGCCACACTGAACGGTGGGTAGTCTGACGACACCGGCTCGGACAGCATGCCAACGTGTGGCCACACGGAGTTGACCATGCCGCCCAGCTGAGCGGGCACAGGATAGCCGAGGTGATGCATGACCGACGCAATGGGCAAACCGCTGGCCATCACTCCTTTATAGTCTCTGCCAATCAGGCTCTCAATGGCGAACGGGTGCTTGAAGCTGCCACCCTGCCCGCCACCGAGCGTGTAGCTCTGGAAGTGCGAGAGGCGGCCCATGGTGCCCAGGTACTCCGGATGTCCCACACCCAGCTTGCCCGAATGGTGGTGAGATTGATGCAAGGAGTGCTGGGCATGGTGGTGAGAGTGGTAGGAGTGCAGCACGGGGCCACTCTTGCAAGCCGAATGCTCCACCCGCAGGAGCTTGAAACGCTTGCGGCGGCGGAGGAAGCTGCCGTTCTCAAACATGTCTCCACAGTCTGGATGCAAGGCCCAGAAGCTGCCCTTGCCCGGTTGGTCGGGGCGCCGGGGGATCTTGATGAAGCAGTCGTTGAAGGAAAGGTTGTGCCGGAGTGAGTTTTGCCAGCGCTGAGTGTTCTCGCGGTAATACGGGAAACGGTCCATGATGAATTTGTAGATGTCGCTGAGGGGGAGCATCTTCTCAGAGGAGCTCTGGATGGCCATGGCAGTCAGAGAGATGTACGAGTACGGAGGCTTCTGGTCACTGTAGGAGTTTTTGCCTGGCCGAGGCATGGCTTTTTAAATTCTGTGCAGTATCAGTCAGAAGCAAGCCAGCATATCGTCCATTTAAATAAAAAAAATCATTCAGCGTGCTATATAGCCTTGCTTTGATTTACTTCATCTGTTTGTTTTGTATGTTTACATATGCTTTATAGTCATAGAAACAGCTCACAAAGTCAAAATCCACAGGATTAAGGCAAAGTCAAAGTATGTCAAAGAAAACGGGACCGTTTGAAAGTTACCTCTCTAATGATACTCCTCACACGCGCGCGCGACACCTGCGTCCTCTCAGAGCGCGAGAAGTTCTCCCGGAGGATGCGCGCGCTCGGCTTTGACTCACAGAAGATCCGGCGACGCTTTTGTAAGAATGGCAGAGGTCCAGACCCCCCGCTAGTTGCGTTTTATTATGATGACACTGACTTTAGGACGAATAAGGGGTAAATAGGGGGAGGGTCTGACTTCATATGCGTTTAGTCCTACTCATCTGTACCAATCAGAGGCAAAGAGCAGCGCGCTCACTAATGAGTCTGATAATGATAACACACACTGCAAGACTAATGATGTGAATGTGAAATATCCATATACTGTTTATGGAGAGTTATTAGAATTATTTTAAACGTCTCGAATTCTGGATAATCAAACTTTTTTTTTTTTTTTTTTTAAGTTTAGACTTACTTAAACAAGAATAGCCTCAAGGATACTTAATATTTATCGTGTAGGCTATTGTTTACTGTGATTTCATTTTCTCTGTCAATGCACTGTAAAACTGTTTTCAATGTAAAATTCATCTTAAAATATAAAGCTAATTTCAACGTAAAAAAAAGTGTATAAAGTATAAATATTATGAACAAAGAGACATTTTATTTCCTGTGCAAACATCACATGTATGTATATTATAAATATAATAATTATATTATAAAAAATTCAGTTATGTACATTGAAGTGTTTTATTTAGCATTTTATGCTGTTTAGTTATTGTACAGCATTATTTGTGAACCCTGATGGTGATTTGTCTCATTACACCAGTTGCTGATAAACTTTAAGTCATGGACTTCCATTATACCACCTGTGTTATTATTAGTACATTTTACAGTATGTAAAGATTATGAACTATAAAATATTGTCACAAAAATTCCTGTTATATATGAGATATAAACTATTTACAATGAGGGTTTCTCATTATTATCTGTTCTAAAGATGTTTTAACATAAAAATGAACCAGGCAACAGGGACGAACATGCTCCTTTAGAAAAAAAAAAATTTTCACACTCTTTCTCCAGCATATCTTATAATTGCACAAACTTCCGGTTTTTTAAGTTTAATCTATTTAAATTATGTAATATTAATTGTAAGTTGAAATAACATTTATATTCTTATGATATTCATAATATTAATATACAGATTATATGAGCAGCTTCAGAAAGAGATGAGCATTTTTGTTCATTTGACTATTGGTTTGTTGAACCACAAAACTGTCCAGCAGGCAACTTTTAAAGTCTTTCACCTGACACAGTTCTGTATAACTACCTCTTGATTTTTATTTTTTATTTTTTTATTTATTTTTTACTCACAGGCAAACTTTATGAATGTGTTTAGTATAGTTTTGGCCTTTTCTCACCCCTGAAGCTACAAATAAAGTGTTAAAAAAAAAAATGTTTGTTGTAAAATTTATTGTTTGTCAGAACAATAATTTGGGGTTCAATCAAGGTTGGTCCTGTGAAAGGTGGAGAGAGATAGCAGAGAGAGAAAGGGAAAACAACAGGACAACCACATACTCAGAAAATGAAAAAAAAAAAAATCTAATCTAAATCTAAAAATCTATCCATATTTTTTTTTTCCCCCCTGAACATGAACCATCATAAACTGCATAATATGTAACCTTGCCATAACTTGACACCAGTATAAGCACGTCACTTTCATAATTATATACTATTTCACAACTCCTTTCTCTTGAGTAATTCCAGGTAAATGACAATTCGTTTAAAAGCTGAAAGCGCACACGTTTGCACACACCAAGCGCGCGCCAGTTTTTCACCGGGCTGAGCGGAGTCAGAATCAACCTGTCAAGCTGTTTGCACTTTGCTCGTATTTCACAAGGATAAACACTTCCCCACAACCCCCGAGAACAGGTACTCCGATAAACAGAATAACAAAAGCGCCGCCGCTCTTGTGCGGCCAGGTGTCACGGCACGGTCCCACCAGGCGCCTTCTTACACGGGTTCCCGGCGGGTCGCGAATACATTACATTAATTAAGCCTTCAGTGATTTACCTTCCTGAGAGAGATGTCCAACAATATAATTAAAGGCGTAGTGGTTATATTAGCGATGAATATTCAAAACCGTGTCAATTAATTAGCCAACAGATCTTTCTCATTTTGTTCCTGAAGAGCTCCGGTGTTTCTCTAGTTTAAAGGGTCACCGGCGAACGAGTCGCATGCATATTTCACACGCGGCGACACCCAGCGCCATTATCTCCCGGGCTTAATGTCTTTTGAAATGCAACTTTAGCGCCGGACCGCTGACGAATAACGTGTGTTTAGAAGCGCCTTTGACACGCGAATCATGTGAAGCACTTGGCACCGGAAGGCCCCTGCGAGGCTGAGGCGGGAGCGCGCGTGTTCCTCCTCACCGTGTTGTTTAGATCAATATTAAACCTGCTCCCACAAAGCGCGGTGTTAAGTAGACAACACGCTGATATGCATAAGAAATTAATTAGACGGTTTTCGCTGCATTCAACTCCTGGACAAATAACAACTTGTAAAGTGCACCTTCTGGGCATATTGAACATATGCTGGAATTAGCCTTAATTGACTAATTACATAAATTACTCATTAATTTTACAGCACATCAATTATAAAAGATATATCAATTAATTTTGCATAAATTAAGGACTGAACGTGGCAAAAACGGAGACGGGGAGATGAGCGCGCGAGGAGGGGGTCGGCTCTGGGCCGCGAGGCGAGGGTGGGGGGTTCGTCTGTTTGTTCCAAGATGCTAATAATTATTTTTTCAGCTCTGGGCGAGAGATTCTGACTCTTGTCGTACAATAGGAAATGGAGAAAACCGCAATCACGGTAGTAATAATAATAATGTTAAAGACCCCTTACTAAGTGAGCATAGTAGCGTTGCCGCAAGGACGAAGCATTTAAATCAATTAGAGTGGTCCTATTGGGAAATGAGACTTTGGCACCAGCAAGAGGACTTCATGGCCACCGAGTGATTTATTGATGCCGATTAACATACGATCGCTTTAAGTGTGACGAGGAAGTCCTTTCATAAGTTTAGGTGATCAGTTTAATGCCTTCATTTTAAGATGGCGCTGCATTTCAAAGTTTATAAATTCTAGATCAATGGCATCAGGGCATATGCTGAGTGCTCAAAGTAAAAGTTATATGTGAAACGCTATAAGAGATATTTCAAGGATCAACCCTAAAGCAAAGTTGCTTTATCTGTCCATAAACTCTGTCACTTCGATGGCGAAGTGACAGAGTCTATCTTCAAGATGGCGCACTTGAAGTAGATTTATATAATTGTCCTTCCTTCCCATTGCCTCTGGTCTATATATTTATAACAGACAAACTCATTCATCTTCCTACCTGCAGATCAGGCCGACATACACAATTGAGTATAAAACCCATTCACATACTTAATATGGAATATACATTTTGGTTTTCTGTATTTGTATTTTTTTTCTCTCTTTCGCTCGCTTCTCTCTCACTCACACATACACATTAAAACTATCTATCTCTCTCCCCTGGTGAGAGCTTAGTGAATCGTGCAGTTGGCAGAGTCTGTCTCCCCCGCCACACACACACACAGAGGGGCCCACAGTCAGTGGCCCTTACCTACCACAACCCTTTCCCTACAGTTACTCCTTACCTTTAACAATCCATTCCTTACCTTTCACAATTCATTAACTATGCTTATTTCGTACCTGCATCAACATAATCCTGCTATTTTCATACCTGCTGTAATTCATTCCCAACAGACCTTCAAAAATCCATTTTATTCTTTACAAGCTAAACACATCGTAGTGAACCTTTGGCGTCCGGTAATCTGTCAATGTAAGACCCTTCTTGTTCTTCAACTCAAAATGTCCTTGGCAGGATTTGCACTAAAAAAATGTTGGTTGTTTTATGTAAAAGTTGTATGTGATGTAGTGAATGAAAGCCCTTGATAATTATATATATATATATAATATTAGTAATAATATTAGTAGTATTATTCATATACTTGTATATAATTATTCATAAAATTTTTATTATAGTATACCATAATATATTAAATGATATATTATTGAAGCTATAGCAGAGCTTATTTTAGCGACATAGGGACTGTGCTAAGCTGCAAGGCTTTGGAAAAGTGGCATTTTGTTATTATTTGAGAGAAAAAAACTTTATTGGGTTGTTTTATGTAAGGTTATATGTGACGTAGTGAATTAAAACCCTTAATAAAAATACAAATATTTTAATAATAGCCTAGTTACAGTAGTAATAACTAATTATGCATAATTACATACAATTAACCCTAAACCAAACCCTCATCCTAACCCTAACCCTATAGTAAGTACATGTAGTTAACTATTATTACTCAGTACTTAAATGTATAATTACACTAACACGGACACCTTAAAATAAAGTGTAACCCTTTATTTTAAGGAGTCTGTGTTACAGTGTAATTACACTTTTAAGTACTGAGTAATAATAACAATGTACTTACTGTAGGGTTAGAAGTAGGGCATGGTTAAGGTTAGTTGCATGTAATCATGCACAATTTATAGTAATTCCTATAGGAACTATGGTTACACTTTATTTTACAGTGCCGTAGTTACATTGTAATTACTCAAATAAGTACTGAGTGCTATTAATTACTATAGAGTTACAGTTAGGGTTTGGTTTAGGGTTAGTTACTTGTAATTATGCATAATTTACTGTTATCACTATAGTAAGTACATGTAGTAACGTGTAACTACGGCACTGTAAAATAAAGTGTTACTGGAACTACATGTAACGTATAACAAGGACACTAAAATAAAATGTTTACAGTATATTATAATCAAAATTAATATCATTAGTAAACTAGCATTCAAAGCTAGTGGAGCTTCAATTGGTGACATAGGGACTGTGCTAAAAAGCAAGGCTTTGAAAATTACTTTGTGTTATTGTTTGAGAAAAAAAAATTAAGAGGTCATAGAGTGACTCGGGCTATTTTTGTAGAGGATATTTTTTTTTATCCAATTCATGGATTGAAAGTGTTGCATTGAGAGCTAATGAGAGTTTTTAATTTCAGTGAAAATCACTAGGTCAGTAGCTTATCATACATGCTGAACCCTACAAGACAAAAATCACACAAGACACAATCTCCCCTAGCTTCATGACCATGAGCGCTACGACTAAATTAACAATGTGTTTAACAACGCGAAAGATAGACATCCTTCTTAATGTGTTAAAGAAGTTCATGTGGAAACAGAACTGTGCACTAACGACCATTTGTCGGGGCTGCGAGGGCCTCAGAGTTCAAGAGATACGGTAAGCGAAAGCCCGCTTCCTATCCAAGGGGTGTCGAGCACAGCCCGCTATGCTTGTGGGTGGCGGGCAAGAGACATCGTCTCTCTCCAGCGACGATGTTCTCGCTCGCCCCTCTTCCGCTTCCATTCACAGCTCTCCCCCTCCAACTCTTAATGTCCCCCGTAACACTCACTGTTCTGATTTTCATAAAGTCGTTCTTCTCCCCTCGCTGCCCAGTGTGTGATACCGGGATATGTGTAAAATAAATGATGTATATAGCTGTAGGGGGAAGCCTTCCTCCCCCAGAACTACCTTAGCGTCCAGGGAACATTGAACATTAGATCCTCGTTTAGTGAATAAATAAGCATTCAACTGAATGGCAGTGTTCGTGTTGGACTTTTGTGCATATTTTACCAGAAAAGGAGCTAGGCCATTAGGGAGTTAATATCAAATAAATCTCCACTGGTCGACTGGCAGAAAGGGACCGGCGGCTCTGTAGCGCCCTGTTGGGTTACTAATGACCTGAGCGGGCTTCAAATGAAGCCGTCATATGCATGTCATTTGCAGTATGTATATATTTATATATTATCTTCTAATTGTGTTTGAGAAGAGAACAAAGCCACGAGCGCAGCATTTAGGATCAGGCCGTAAATGCTTTACAAAAGACTAAATAAGCTTGCTTTGATTAGTGCATGAAAGTGTGTGTGTGTGTGTGTCCATATATGTTTGTGCAGATGACAGAATGATACTTACTCAGTCAAGTGTGACAATAACCATGGAAGTCTGACTCAAGATCGCAGTACTTTAGAAGGCCATAAAACACGCTAAGCTGAGACAGTACTTTGTTTCTTAGTAGGATGCGCTGATACCGATAAGCTGATAAATATTTTCATGTTGATAACTGATAAATGGTTCATAGTATTTTGTCTAAATAAATTACTAAAAAATAAAATCAACCTAAACAAGTGAATTTAAGCATTACATTGTAATATCAATATGAAAAATGGAAAATCAAATTGAGATCTGCTAAAGACACATTTAACAGTGTCAAATTATTAGTGTTTTTAAAGAAAAAAGGTGTAGTTCACCCAAAAATGAAAATTATGTCATCATTTATTCACCCTCATGTCGTTCCAAAGCCATAAAACTTTTGTTCATCTTTGGAACAGAAGATATTTTTTATATTTTTGCCTATCTATTGAATCTAAAAGTAAAAGATGAATTTTTATTTTTTGGTGAACTATCCCTTTAAATTTAAGTGAGCATTACAACTGTAAAAAAGAATTGTTGGTTTAACTTAAAAAAGTGGTTGCCTTAAAATTCACTGAGTTCATTGAAATTAAAAATTTGAGTTAATACAATGAAGGCAATTGGTTTAATCAACAGAAACTCAAAATATTATGTTATATGAACCACATTAATTTTTGAAGTTGAATTGACAAAAGAAATAAATGTTGTGATAAAAAATCGTGAAAATATTTTTTACAGTGTATAAAAGTGATCTAAATGTAAAAAAATAGGGTAAATAAGCATGAACAATATCCAGTATCAACCAATACTGATCGACCATACCCAATATCGTGCATCCCTATAACTGAAAGACATGATCAGTATCATCTTCACCGTCTATTAACTTTTTACTTGGTAATAAGGACACAAATTCTACTTGACAACAGTCAGTCACCCACTCTTTATAGAAAACATACAAGTTTTTCCTTTCTTGTTCTTGCAGCTAATTAAAACTTAAGAAAAAAAAATCAAACAATGAGGCCTAGTTCTCTGCGGAGCTTTGGAGCCATCTGGAGCTCTCGCAGCCTCTCTCGTTTCTCTCCATCTTACTGCCTGTGAAATTAAATATGCACAAGAGAAACAGCTCAGTGAATAGTGTTGTGCTTTCAAATAGAATTAGCCAGCAATTTTGAAACAACCAGGCCTACTAAAACACTCAATGAAATCATTTTATTGTAGCTGATTAGTTACAGTCAAACTATCACTATGTACACAGCACACACTGTGTAATTTAGGTCTACTGTAATTGATAACTATACGGTCCTTGAAACGATTATTGCGTCAGTGTGTTACGGGGGTGATTAACCAACAATTTGTTTTTTTTCCTGTACACACTCATCCTTCCTGTCTGAGGAAAATGTTTACAACATATTGGCCTTAGATTGAATCACTAGATGAATCCCTTGATTCACTAGATTCACTGATATAAATTCTTTATAATATTTTTACAAAATAAATATTCACCTTTACGAAAATTCAAGTTCATTTTTATCTGGTAATTGTAATTAAAAACGAATAACAGTATACGATTGTGTGTACAAAAAGAGCAAATTCAAATTGGTGGCAATGTGATTAGCTCATTAGCATTGTAGCATAAACTCCAGGCTACAGAAACTCTCGGTAATTTAAACTTTTAAACCTTTAGTCTTTTTTTCCATTCTTACAGATAGATAAAAATCTCATAAAAGCAAAAAACAGGGCACATATTATGATGGGAGCAGATCTGAGGTTTGAAGCTAACCATGGTCCAGTAATTAGCATGTGCAGGCGCTGCGTTGGTTAGCAGTCCTCGTGCTGAGGAGTTGATGAACTGTGCTAGAGATAAAACCCTGGAGCCACACACAAATAAATCTGTCATTTCACACGTTATCATATTCATGAGCGTGTGAGTCTGGGTGTGTATCTGTGTTTGTGTGTGTGTGTGCGTAGCACATTACAGATGTTACAATAAGCCTACTTGTGTGTCTCAAATGTGCTAGCTATTTGGGAAACGATTGCTTTTCAGACCAGAAGTTTTTGGGTATTCTTTTCCCCGGGAGTGAGTCTACATGCTGCTAGTGTTTTTGCCGTTTGGGCGAAAATGAGCGAAGAGCTAACGATGTTTGTCATGTGTCTCCAAGCCGCCTGTTTGTTTATGCTAGGCCAGTTCTGCCCAGTGCTGCCTGTAAATAATTACCCACCCTAATTATGGCCTGGAGTTAGCAAGCGCGCTAAATGCTTTTCTGATGAGTACTGCCCTGGGTTAGCAGGTGCTGGGTGGCCCTCCTAGGGACTCAGATTGAAGAGGGGGCCCATATTCCTCCCTCGGGTCCCACAGGCGAATGGGTCGTGTCGCTTCCACATACCCCCCGAAGAATAATGTGTTTTACGCAGGGGGGCGGTTCTCCACACAGGGGGCGTAACATTGTGTGCAGCTGGCCCCTAGTGTGAGATCCATTACGCTGGCCTTAAGATCGCCTTGTTTTTAAGGACCTTTGTCATTAAGATATGTCTTGCTGATAGAAATCAAAATAAAGTGGTGAAATTCACTGAATAAATCTCATCGGATCCAAAGACCTTGTGGTGGCAATCAGGGGAATCACGCAACTGAACTTGACAGCCAGTGATCAATATTATATTTTTTTTATTATTCTGACAGATAATTTTTTTATTGTTAATTTTATTGTTAATTTTTGTAATTTTTTTATATTATCATTTTTTTATTATTTAAAAAAAAAACAGCTGACACTTTTTAATAATAACTCCTTCTGTGGAGGGAGAATAGATTTGATTCAAATTCAATTCAGACTGGTTAGATTTGGATTACGATTCATTTGGGTGTACTTCAGTTAAAATGACCATTTTGCTTACAGAAATTAATTCTCTCCCTGCTAATGCTGTAAATTATAAATGGTGGTGTTTCAGACTAATTCAAAAAGAACATGCTCTTAAAGTCACAATGAAATCAAAATTGACCATTTTTTATGGAATAGGCTTATTTCAATATTTATTATAAAAATGTACATCATTATTTATTTATTTTTTAATTCATGTACCCTCATAATCTTTCATTAAAATAACTTCCCCTTCAATTTGCAGCAACATCTCTTCTCTGTTTACTGGCGTGAGGGCGGGAAAACCTGTCTCTCACATGAGATTGCAGCAATAGCAAACAACAACAATCCAATCAATTTCGATGGACAAAATCAAGTCCCGCTCTACATTTTTTCTTGTTTGAGAAGCCATTTCACTCAGATATACATCACAATATGGAAAGAAACTTCCATTTCATGCTAACTTTAAGATTCATTCGTTTCGGTAATCAGGTTAGGCCTATTTTCACCAAGAGTGCTTACCATTAAATTCGTGATGAAACAGAAGTAGCGACAGAAAAAAAAAAGTAGGGTGGAGACTTAGATTTATGTATCAGTTGTTGATTGGATTTTGACAATAGCGGCCTTTGCTATGTTTCACCCATTTCACAGTGAAACATAGCCGCGCACACACCAAGGTCAGAAATTAATGGGGGGTCAGGGCAAAAATCCCATCCAAATTAATAAAAATGCCCCCAAAATTTAAGATGTATGTATAGGGCAAAAAATGTCCCTGTGAGTGCTTGTTTTTAATATTTATAACAGGATATAGAGTGCTGTTTTCCCGAATATCAGCATGATTGCAAATGTGATAGATAGCCTGTTGATTTTATACAACAGTTCAATAAACAAGGAGTTAATATTAGGTGACTTTTATTTTAGACTTAGAACATCTGTTTTTGCTCTATTTCGCCTACGAAAATAGTTCCAAACACTGTAGGGCCATTGCACTTCTCCGACTCCAACTGTTTCTTTGAAAAGTCGCCTATGGATTTTGAGATATGGGTGTTCCATTCAAAAATGGAGGCAGATGAATGCGCGCATTAAGGGTGGAGTTTAAAAGTCTGAATGATTGGAGAAGTCCTGCATATGTCATCAGAGAGAAGTCTGTTGTTTCACTGGAAGATCCAGTTATGACATTTTGATTGAATTTTTTATACATTTAAAAATTATAGGCTGAATTTTCATTTCATGCCGAATTTAAGACAACGATAACTATATTAGCATCAACCCAGGGAGGATAACGTTCCGTTTATAATAAGTGCACACTGAAGTTATGTCGCCTGTCGCTTTAAACTCAAGCTTGTTAAAGTCGGCTTGACTCTGATTGGCTGTCAATGTTTTAATCGTTCATAAGCTGGAAAAAAAAATTGTTCTGAAAGTGATTCCAACGATTTCGTTACTGTTATTGTTATTATAGTTGTAGTGTGGACTTTGCTTTCATAGAATTAGAACGATTATTAAAATTTCATAGTTATAGTTATCGTCCTTGGAGTAAACAGTCCTTTCTACTGGTTGCGCTGTATGTTTTTCACTGCAGTAACCATCCTGACTTATTTTTGCAATTATCCATGTTTTAAGTATTTGACAAGCTGGATGCATCAAAAGTTTATTCCAAAAACAACTGCGCCACAACTGATAAACATACTCTGTTAAATCTGAAAATAAATCTCGACGTAAAATCCACAATGGTGTCAAGCGCTAAAATACTTTTACAAAGACATGCTGAACTCTGTCTTCGCGGAGGGGTTGGACAGGGGGGCAGCTTGTGTGTGCCATCACGAGTGCTGTGTGTGTCTTGTAGCATGTCGCATCAAACTTTTACCCCCCACGGACGTGCTCAGTCTGTCTCCCAAACTTGCGCAGACTTGCATTATGTCAGCTCGCGCTTTGCCACCCCATTTGCTGTAGCTGTACTGCTGTGCGCGCAGACAGACTTATCAATCAAACGCGGCTTGATGGATTCTTCAGAACGATGGAACGATCGCCTCAGAAGAGCTGCGGAGTCTCGGAGCGCTTTTTTCTTTGACATAAGGGTATGCAAAGAGTGTAAATGGATGAACGGTTGATTGATTCTCGCCAGCTATGTTGTTGACAGCAGGAAATGTGTTTTGCATTGACTGTGTTTGCATGGGAATTTGCACGGGGCATGAGTTATCGAGCAGGAGTTTGGACCTTAGGCTATTCTACATAATGATGGCAGGTTGGAGAAGCCGAAATTCACTGTTTAACAGCCGTTACCTGTGGAGGGCCTGCAGAGAGAGAGCGTACAACCACAACAAAACAAAACATTACATATTTAGAAAGGTTATAAGGCAGAATAAAAATATTTTGTTCTTGCAAAAATGTAATTTTGTTGGATAATAAAGATCTATCACTAAAATTGTTTTATGGGTGTCCCTCTTGACCCTCAGGCCCAATATATAGGTGATGCCATAGTGGGCCCCACAGTGCCCTAACATTACCGATTGTCCCCCTGACGAAGGCCCTGTGTTTAGGTGTCACCATTACTAAAGAACTTGCAGAGAGATTCACGTTTACACGAGTGTGTGTGTTTGGAAGAGTGTTACTAAGAGGGGTATTAAGACTAGATATTGTCAGAGCTCTCATCAGGGTATCTGTAGTGAAAAACGACCCTGTCCTAGAGATGGTAATAATGCAATGGCTGCACACAGTTTTCCTGTCAGCTTTACTTTTCCCCCCTCACTCTCTTCCTCACTCCCTGCCTTCCTAGCAACCTCTCCATTTATCTGTGTCTGTCAGTATTTCCTGTGGAATGACCTACAAGGACATAAAACTAAATAAACAAATAAACTTCTTTCCTCAACATCTCTCAGGAAGTGTATTGTGTATCTGAAGAACAATTATAACATATGCACTTTTTTGTGGGTTCTCAGCATGAAATTTGCTATTTTTGAGTGTCATTCACCACGCAATAAACTTTTGCAATGTTTCACAATGCAACTTCAAATGTGTGAACTATTACAAAAAAATTAAAGATATTTAGATATTGACAACATCTTTGTCTTTCACATCCCTTCATTACCAGCGAATGCCCATATTTTTTTTAACTATGCAGTCACTTTTCAAAATTCACGTTGTGATTGGTTGTGCTTCTGAAGTACTTAAACCCACAAAACATCAAGAAAATCTACCTCTGAAGTAAACAGACTGAAATATCACAATAAGCAAGTGTGTGTGAAAGTAATACTGATTCAATGCTATTAAGACTCTCTGAATATTAAGATAGAAGTTTGTTTCCAGTTTTGACCCAAATCATTTAAAAAAAATCAAATAAAAATCAAAACTGATCTTTAAAAGGTAACTTCTAGATTAAAGACTAAACGACGCTTGTGTTCATTCTGAAATAGGCCTATATGTAAGTGCATTTTTAATAAAGAAATGACATAACAAGCCTTCATTATGATTATGTGAACATAAACAAGATTTGAAATAATGTTACTTTAAGTGCATTTCAAACAAAGTTACTTAAAACTTTGAGGGAATATGGTACATTCGACGATAAACACATAAATAAGAGATTTTAACAATTGCGCTACGCACACACACTCAAAAACAATCAAATTTTGTTTTTGATCATTTCAAAAGTCATAAAAATGCGATAAACACTGCAGCATTAAAGTAAAAAAAGCAAACATGACGGCATGTGTGATTAGCCTCTCCTTCAAACACGAAATAATCGTTGTAGACACTTTTTCACTTCTATTCAAAACACACATGGGGGTCCCATTACATCGCTGTAAAGCTTCTTAAAAAAAAGTGTTCAAAAGCAACCATGAAAAGAACAAAAAAAAAAATCCATTCTCCAGAGACAAACAAAACCATTAATTAAAACAAGCTCTCAAACATCAATCTCTCTGCCTGTCACAAAATTATCATAATCTGGGAATGTTAAGAGTCTGTAGAGTAAACAGTTAATTTAGAGGAGTATTAATCAAAAAGTCTGGCTTTCTGTACCCCCTCTGTGCTGTGGCACTTGCACTTTTTCATCTAGCGCACTTTGTACACTTTGCACAGAGTGGGGGCAACTTTTAATGCACTTTTTCATGTGTGTACTTAAAGGATGCCATGTTGTAATTTTCATGAAACCTTCATTATTTTATTGGAAGGTTTAATACTGAGACAAGCATTCACTATGGTATGACATCCAATACTGTATATTTTAAAAACATAACATTTTCATAAATGGATATATTTTTTTCAGAATTTCAGTATTTAACACCCATGATGTACAGATAATGCAAGGTAAACTTGAGGTATCTGGGCTGTTTTATCCACAACAGTGTGATTAAAGGAATAGTTCACCTGAAAATGAAAATTGTCCCATAATATACTCACCCTTAAGCCATCCTAGGTGTATATGACTTTCTCCTTTCAGCCGAACACAATCGGAGTTATATTAAATAATATCCTGGTTCTTCCCAGCTTTGTAATGGCATTGGATAGTGGCCGAGTTTTTGAAGCTCAAAAAAAGCACATCCATCCATCATTAAAGTAATCCATACGACTCCAGTGGGTTTATAAATGCCTTCTGAAGCAAAAGGTTTTAAATATAAAGTTTTAAATATGGATATTTTTCTTACAAAAACCCATTGCTTCAGAAGGCATTTATTAACCCACTGGAGTCGTATGGATTACTTTTATGATGGTGTGCTTTTTGGAGCTTCAAAAATTCAGACCCTATTCAATGCCATTACAAAGCTGGGAAGAGTCAAAGAATCAGCCAACACCACAGCACCGGATCCCATCACTCCACCCACACGATCTCAATCGCCGGAATTCTAATCACATGCACCTGCAATCACTAATCATGGACTTCCAAATAAACCAGCACTTCACAAGCACTCACTGTCTTGTCTCGTCAATGTTACCCTGCATTGCCACCCGACTACTCATCTTATTGGACTGTGTTGCTCTCTTCATCTTCTTCTGTGGCCGCTCCACCTGCAAGAGACTATCTCAAGAATTCTATTTAAGCTAAGTGCCTTACCTGCTGTTGATTAATTCCTGGCAATAAACTCTTTGAACTGCATCCTCTGAGTCGCCTCTTCTGTGGTATGACAGAATGGATGCACCTGTTACACGCTCACTGGACACTTTTACTACTCACATCAAGGAAGTGTTCGGTCAAGCTGCAAATGCATTGTTGGTGCACAATCAACTTTACAACCTCCATCAAGGGCCGATTATGCCCTGCATTTCAGGACCCTCACTGCAGCTAGTGGCTGGAATGAAACAGCTTTGCTCACCGCTTATCGTTGTCACCATCCATTCGTGCTCAAATGGCCATCTATGACGATAACGTGGGACTGGAGAGTTTCATTTCCCGATCCGTATGGATTGCTCAACACCTCGCTGCATGTGAACTGAACGCCTCACCGCTGCATCCTCCTACATCAGCTGCTTTCCTTACAGTACCTGTTCACAAGCCCATGCAAGTGGATTCATATCACCTCACTTGTGTGGAATGCCAAAGATGCATTAATCAACACCTATGTCTCTACTGTGGAGCTGATGGTCATCTCATGTCGGAGTGCCCTGTACGACCCCCTCGCCCAGCGGTGAGTACCGTAACCATTATTCCTGAGATTTCTTGTCTGAATCGTACCAGGATCACATTAAATACAACTTGTTACTCTGTTTCAGCGGAGGCCCTCACTGACTCCGGTTCTGCAGGGAACTTCATCTCCAGCCACTGCCTCAAACGTCTCCACCTCCCCTGCTCGCACACACTAAATATCAATACTATTCTTAGAAAATCGCTGGGCAGATACATCATCACCCATTGCATTCTGACCATCACTCTGCAAATAGGATGTCTCCACATTGAGAAGATCTCGTTCATGGTGCTGGAGGGTTCTACAGCAGAGGTCATCCTGGGACGCTCATGGATGGAACAACATCAATTCATCATCTCCTGGGCCAATGGGGACATCTTAAGATGGAGTGACCGATGTTTTCAGAACTCCAGTTTCCCTTCCGCAGACCCAAACATCCATAACTGTGAATTCCACATCCATCGAGAGCCCAGAATCCAATCTGGAGGTTGAAATTCCCCACGAATATCAGGCATTCCAGGATGTCTTTAGTAAGGAGCTTGCCACAAAACTTCCACCACACCGGCCATGGGAGTGTGCTATTCTACCCAAAGAAAAAGATCTATCCTCTGTCCATCCCGACTACTCATCTTATTGGAAGGCCATGGAGGAGTATATTGAGGAAACACTCGCTCAGGGCTTCATCCGTCCATCCACTTCCTCTTCTGCATGTTAGCTGTCATGCAGTGGGCACGCTACTATTCAGCTTTCACACTCCACACAAACACTTGAACACTTGAAAGCCAGCAGCCATATCACCCTGTAACCCAAGACTGGTAGCCCAGTGAAGCTAAGCAGGGTTGAGCCTGGTTAGTACCTGGATGGGAGACCTCCTGGGAAAACTAGGTTGCTGCTGGAAGAGGTGTTACTGAGGCCAGCAGGGGGTGCTCACCCTGTGGTCTGTGTGGGTCCTAACGCCCCAGTATAGTGACGGGGACACTGTACTGTAACAAACACCGTCCTTCAGATGACTTTGCCACTTCCTGTGGATTTTTTTCCCCCGCGGCTAATTAAATTTTGGTTGACTAAGCCTCTACTCATCGACTATTAGGGGGCAGCCCTAGAAAAATGTGAATTCCATAAGTCCACCATGTCATTCCTGGGGTATGTCATCAGCGAGCAAGGTATTTAAATGCACCAGGGGAAGGTGCAAGCCATCCAGGACTGGCCACTCCCATCCACTGTTAAAGAACTTCAAAGATTCCTTGACTTTGCAAACTTCTATCATCGATTCATTGCCAACTACAGCAATATTGCCTCACCTCTCACATCACTGCTCAAGAACCGGCCCAAGTCTCTATCCTGGGATCCATCTGCTACAGAAGCCTTTTGCACTGCCCCAATCTTAGTCCATCCTGACCTATGTGCCTTTTTCTCCAAGAAACTGTCCCCGGTGGAGCAGAATTATAATATTGGCAATCATGAACTGTTGGCCATCAAATTAGCTCTAGAGGAATGGAAAAACTGGCTGGAGGGAGCTAAACATCCATTTGAGGTCATAACTGACCACCGAAATCTGGAATATCTTCGTGAAGCTTGCCGACTCAACACCAGACAAGCACAATGGGCTCTTCTTCACACGATTCAACTTCAAGGTAACTTACCGACCCCGGTGCAAAGAACTTCAAAGCAGATGCCCTGCCAAGAGTCTACTTACCTGAAGTATGTTCCACACCTCCCGAACCAATTCTCCCTCTAGCCTTTATTAACCCCCCAGATATGAAATACGTTTATGATGGATGGATGAGGATGGATGCACTTTCTTCAGCTCATACTCGTTGATCCCGCTCACTGCCATTATAAAGCTTGGATGCGTCAGGATATTTATTAATATATCTCTGATTGTGTTCATCAGAAATAAGAAAGTCATGTACACATAGGATGGCTTGAAGGTGAGTAAAGCTTGGGGTAATTTTTATTTGAAAGTGAACTAATCCTGTAAGGGCCTTCGCTCTGCCATGGAAACTGCTGAAGCATTGTTTCAACACGTATTCCGTAACTTTTGGAATACTAAAGGACATCGTTTCAGATCGGGGACCACAGTTCATCTCAAGTGTCTGGAAATCCTTTTTCCAACTGCTCAGGGTCTCGGTCAGCCTCTCTTCAGGATACCATCCACAAACCAACGACCAAACTGAAAGTAAAATCTCCCTTGGGCCGAGTACGCTTAGAATTCCCTTCGTCAACCATCCAACAGGACTAACACCCTTCAAGTGCGTACTCAGTTTCCAACCGCCCGTTTCCTTGGTCAGGTGAGCCTTCCGAAGTCCCAGCTGTGAACCACGGGTTTGAGGTAAGCGAGAGGTTTTGGGACTCAGCACACATCCACCTACAGAGGGGCAGTTTGGACACATAAGATCTGACGCAAGGAGATCTGCCACTCCCACTTACCATCCGGGACAGAAGGTCCGTTTCCGACTCCCCTGTCGCAAGATGAGTCCCTGTTACATCGGTCCCTTCACCATCCAGCGTCAAATCAACAAAGTCACTTACGGTCTCAACCTACCAGCACAGTACCGTACATCACCAACATTCCACGTATCACTATTCAAACCTTATACTAACCCTCTGGTCCCTCCCTCCACAGGATCTGGTGCTGCTGACGTACCTCCTCCTCTTCCTCCTCCTCAAGTAGAATCCGAAGGGTCCATGTACAAGGTGAACATCATCCTGGACTCCCGTAGATGAGCCGGCTGCCTCAAGTACCTGGTGGACTGGGAGGGGTATGGACCAGAGGAATGCTCTTAGGTATCTCGTGATGACATTCTGGATCCCTCCTTGCTCACAAAGTTTCATCAGAATCACCTGAATCGTCCAGCACCCAGGGGCCAAGGTCATCCACGTTGCCATCCTATGAGGTCTTTGGGAGCCGCCCCTGGGGTAAGGGTTACTGTCACAAAATCAGCCAACACCACAGCACCAGATCCCATCACTTCGCCCACACGATCTCAATCACCGGAATTCTAATCACATGCACCTGCAATCACTAATCATGGACTTCCATATAAACCATTAGACTGTGTTGATCTCTTCGTCTTCTTCTGTGGCCCGCTCCACTTGCAAGACACTATCACAAGAATTCTATTTCAGCTAAGTGCCTTACCTGCTGTTGATTCTGAATTCCTGGCAATAAACTTTTTGAACTGCATTCTCTGAGTCTCCTCTTCTGTGGTGTGACAGGAAGAGCCAGGATATTATTTAATGTAACTCCGATTGTGTTAGGCTTAAAAGAAGAAAGTCATATACACCTAGGATGGCTTGAGGGTGAGTCAGTTATGGGATAATTTTCATTTTTGGGTGAACTATTCATTTAAATGAATAGTCATGTCAGAAGTGTTGAGCTGTGGTGCTCAAATGGGTGACGCAGGTTCGAATCTGTCCTGCAACTTGTTTCAATACGATTTCCCACCCCCTTCTCGCTCCATAATCTCTGTCTAATAAACGAAGAAAAAGCCCAAAGAAGATAGAAGTCAAAACATTAAACAAATCTACTGAGGACGTTTGCCCTGTCTATTATCAGCACGATCAATCGTCTGTGAGCGTGCTGTAGCTGCAGTAAGAGGAGAGCAGGGCAGAGATGAACAGATGGCGAGAGAGTATCATAGCAGTTGAAGGTTTATTCACAGGTGTGTTTGAGGAGGCAGTGTGTGCGTATGAGGGGAAACTAAGAGAGAGCTAGAGAGATGGGGGGCCACTGCTGTTGTAATAATGTTGGAGTGGGTGTATAATGTGAGTATACAAGCTGTTAATCTCTCCTGTGTAGCTGTGTTTAAATGTGTTTATGCTTCATTAAGCATGCATTACCTGCTTCATTACTGCTGTGTTGCAACCACAGCTAGTGAGTCTCACGCTCCGAATGTGGGTGTGTGGAAGTTCATCGCTCTCAGAGACTTGACCCAGGCCTGACAGGACTGACTGCCACACCAGCTTCCTCCTTAGAGGTATTTGCTCTCTTCTGAGCTTTTTCTTGCTTTAGTGTCACTTGTGTAGTGTTGGAGGTAACATGAGGGTGGGTAAATAATGACAGATTTTGCATACATAAATACACATACATATATACATTGATTCCTATATAAAAAATAATAAAAAAAAACATTTGTTAAATGTATTAAACATCACCATAAATTCGGTATAACATTTACTTTATCTAATGGATAAGTCTTATTGTAAAAGATTCATGCATGTATGTTTAATTTTTTTTAAGAATTTTTTGACCTTGTAATGGTGAAAATGACAGACTTCTCTTTGGTCACTTATATTGGACTTCTCCAATTGCTTAGCCTGCTTAAACCCACCCCTCCATAACTTACCACAAATGACAGATAGAACAAATAGAAGTCCCTGCCCTACATTTTATTCGCTAATCTGTTGCACTTGGATGTACGTCACAATACGGGAAAAAACAGCCTTTACTTTCATTGTGATTTTTAAGTGAAAACATTTATTAAAAAAACTGGTGGCTGTTTTGACTGTAAAGTAGTTTGTTACTTGTAAAATTCACAGCAAAATATCTGAGTTAAAGGGATAGTTCACCCCAAAAATGAAAATTCTGTCATCATTTACTCACCCCCAAGTTGTTCCAAACCTGTATAATTTTCTTTGTTCTGCTGTACATAATGGAAGATATTTTGAAGAATGTGTTAAACTGAACAGTTTTGGGGCACCATTGACTTCCATAGTAGTTTTTTTCCTACTATGGAAGTCACTGGTGCCCCAAAGTGGCCTGGTTACAAACTTTCTTCAAAATATCTTCCTTTGTGTTCAACAGAACAAAGAAAATTATACAGATTTAGAACAACTTGAGGGTGAGTAAATGATGATAGAATTTTCATTTTTGGGTGAACTATCCCTTTAAGGGTGTACTCACACTAGGCGATCTGAACCATGCCCGAGCATGTTTGACCCTCAAAGCCCGGTTCGTTTGACTAGTGTGAACGCTCCGTACCGTGCCCAGGCACGGTTCGCTTAACCGTCCCTGGCCTGCTTGGAAGAGGTGGGCCAGAGCACTGTTCAGTTGGGCTTGAGCGCAGTACACATGTAGTGTAAGTGCTAACCACGACCGGAGCACGGAACAGCTACTACTCTTGTGTGCGCTACTGTCATCATTATGACAGCAAACATCTTTATTACTACTTGGATAGTGCACTTTTCAATTAATTTAATTAATTTGAGTGTATTTGGGTTTATAACGGGTCTGGTTCTCACCTTATTGAAGAACAGGAATTGTAGTTTGCGAGTAAAGCTGCAAATTAATCCATTAACGTCAGCTGCCTTAAATTACAATATCTTCTTTTGTGCTCAGCAGAAGAAAGAAATTTATACAGGTTTGGAACAACTTGAGGGTGAGTAAATGATGACAGAATTTTAATTTTTGGGCGAACTATCCACATTTAAAACTTTATAAACTATAATAACTAGCTTTCGGCAGACGGCCGTACGCATCGATTTTCAGCAAAAGAGTATCCTCCCTGACGCATGACATATTGACAAATGCAGAAGCACAGAGGATAGAGCAAAACAAAACACCGGTCATCAGAACTCTAAGACGAGAATTTTTAAAGAGAAATGTTGGAGGATTTTGATATAAGAGAAGAGGAGCTTGAGTTTGTTTCACAGCCCTATTTGTTTGAACCGCAAGAGGCATCTAAGCTTACGCTATTCCTACATCCTATGTTGCGTCAGAGGTTACTCTTTTGGTGTAAATTGATGCGTATGGCCATCTGCTGGAAGCTAGTTATTATAATTTATAAAGTTTTAAATATAGATATTTTTCTTACAAAAACCCATTGCTTCACTTCAGAAGGCCTTTATTAACCCCTTGGAACCGTATGGATTACTTTTATGATGGATAGATGCACTTTTTTGGGCTTCAAAATACAACGCCCATTCACTACCATCATCAAGCTTGGAAGAGCCATAGGATAAATTTCATTTGTGGGTGATCTATCCTACATGTTCTTAAACTGATTCTGATTGCCAGTCGTATCAGATGGAAAAAAATAGTTCTAAAAGTGATTCCAACATAAAGCAGAATGAATTCTGATTCAATGTTTTTCTCATTTATCAGCTGGAAATCATTCTGAACGTAATTTCAGTGATATCTTTTCTCTGTGCTGTTATCGTTATAGTTGTGGTGAGGACTCTGCTATTCTTGTATATTTATAACGATTTTTAGAACTATAACTTTATCGTTATAGTTATAGGCCTAGTTATCGTCCTTGGTGTGAACGGGCCTTAAAAGGGCCTTTAGGCTACTTTTTCAAATCAGTAATAAGTGATGCACATTTCTACTACAGTAAAAAGACAATTTTACGCATTTAGGGGCCCTCAAAACATAATGTAAAACATAATGTAGGCCTACGGGATAATGTACAGTCAGCTGATCGTTATTGCAAAACCATAATATAAAATAATAATAATAAAAAAAATCACAAAATGAATTTATATGTTATTATAATCATGTTAGTTAATTAGCAATTAGCAAAGTTACTCTTTCTATTGACTACTGTGCCCATTATGTAGCTATATTGTAACATCTCTTTCATCCAGCTCTTGTGTCTCTTACCAGTTCGCTGTTCTTACGAAAGAGGTTTTCGTTTTCTTGCTTTTCCAGAAGATTCTGGAGATTCTCCATCTATCAAAATTTGTATTCTTACCATAACAGTCCTCCGAGGCCATTTTACCGCGAGATTGTTGAATTTCCTGACAGGATTATACCATTAGCGTTTGTGTGAAGAGAGAGACACCGCGGAGTGATAGGCTACCAGGAACACGAAAAGTTGCACCGTATTTACAAGATCGTTTTCCTGGCAGAGTGGCGGTTTGACGACTGTTACATATTGCTATTGACCAGTCCCTATTAGGGTGACCACCCGTCCCGCTTTGCGTTGTACCGCACAGCATTTTCACTCCTTGTCCCGCACGTCGCATATTGAGAAAATGTCCCGCATTTTCATAAATCTGTTGGTTTTTAAGTTATCATATTAGGAAAACGTGCATGCGTTCTTTTGCCTTTTTATGAAAGCATTTTATTTATTCTTTTTGCTGCGTAGTTTTTCACCTATATTTAACAGCGCTTCGACAGAAGTAACATCCCGCCTTACACAAATACAACTGCTTTTTTTTTTATTAAATCCTAATCAGTGGTTGAAAATAAAGGAGTAAACATGGTCACTAGTAGGTTGTGACGGCTGTCAATCAAAATGTGGAGCGTAGTTGGACTTGGTCAGAACCGTTTCAAAAATAGGGTGACCAGACGTCCCCGTTTTCCGGGGACAGTCCCGGTTTTTGGTGTTCTGTCCCCGACTGGAGCTGTCTCCGGAAATGTCCCCGTTTTATAGCTCGTTCAAAACAACCCGCATATACATTGCAAAAAGACCGACGAGCATACAGCAGCCTGCTGGAGAAATTGTGTAGTGATCATGTTCTCCAACAGAGGGGGCTGTGCAGCTACACTTGGTCGCGCGCGCGCCGCTACTTCAAGAGGAACGTAATCTGGATCTGGACCAGAGCAAAGCGCTATTATCGTCAAATATCAAAATAAACATCGTTATCGGTTTCAAGGTAGTAACATACTAACTATTTAAGTTAAATTAAAGAAATACTGTTTGCATATTTTATAACAGGGCCTCAACAGGGTGCGAGATTGTTTTGCACAATTTTAAACGTCCACAAAAGTTCCGCAGTAAATTTCCACACACATGTCTTAACTACGTGGTGAAGGTACACTCAGATATGAATAAATAAAAAATAAAATAAAATAATACACGTACTTTGTGCTTAAAATGAGTCTAAAATGCAAAATAATAAAATAGTTAAAAGCTAAAACAGTTGTAATTATTTTTATACAGTAGCTAAAAACAGCTTGTGAAAATTAAAATATTAAATTCAATAATGTTAAAAAATATTTGTTAAATGCCGTTTTATATTTATCTTCTTATATTTATGTTTTATTTTTGTAATGTGCTTTTGTAAAGTCATAGGCTACTAATGTTATAATAGGCATATTGTTTTGAACTGATTTTACAATGGTTACTATTAATCGTGTAAAAGTTTTTTTTTTTTTTTTTGGTGAATTGTATTAAAACCAGAGCAAAAATCCTAATAATAAAACTAAATCATAATTATTAATGTAATAATAGCCTATAAGGAACAACAATTAAAAACAAAAACATTCAAAAATGTATTGTCCCTGTTTTTTAATAAATAGATAATAACAAATGAGATTTTGGTGATATTTTGACCACTCAAATAGGAAATGTCCCCAGTTTCCATTTCAGAAATCTGGTCACCTTATTCAAAAATAGTTATCTGCATGATGCCTGCTGCCTTTAGGGCCAGTGATGTTGAATTTAAATGACATGTACAATAAAGACATGTTATGTTACATTGTGATGTACTGGTGTTTTCTGGAAGGGACTAAAGAACAAAGTATTTTTATCAGCTGAAAGGCAGAATACAAATGTTTTTATTAAGTTAGATAGACATTATATAACAGCTTCAGGTTGTGTTTTAGTGTTGGTAACATGTCCCACATTGTCCCACACAAACTTAGTAATCGTCCCACATTTGGTTTGTTTGATGGTGGTCACCCTAGTCCCCATCAAATTTAAAATGTTTTAAGCAGGCAGTTTTTATGGCGTTAACCACAATGTCATAGCATTATTGTTATATGTGCATGGTTATTGAGAAATTGGAACTGTACGAAAAAATAAAATTTAATTAAACCTTGAAAATGAATAGAGTTATATCCTACATAATACAAATTGTATGATTAATATTTCACGGTAAAGAGATTTGAAAATTATTGGGGTTTTTTTAGGTTTTAATCTGTTAAATGATCATTTGCACAATAAGAATTTACATATAAATATTGTAAATTATAAACAATATTATAGTTTTGATGAATATTAATTGTATTAATATTTGGATGATTCATTCCTTAGACTTTTTTACTTTTTTTTTTTTTTTTTTTTTTTTTACATTTTTTCTTCATTATTCTTTTTTTTTTTTTTACAAAATTTGTCAACAACAGTATTAGTGTTAAAACAATGGATTAAGGACTTTGAAACAAGTTAAAAAAGGAATGCAACTGGCAATAGGCGTTTTTGTTTGAGATTGCGAATATGTTTTAATTTTAAATAAAATTATTTGATAAATTAATACATTTAATTTAAGATATAGGCTAATGCAAGAAAAAAGATATTATTTAAGAGAGTATGAAAGGAATATGATGGAAGAATGATTGAGAGAATGTCACAGCGCTCTAATACTCCACACTTCCAGATAAATGGCGACACCTTCTGGTCACTGACTTCTTATAGAGAACAATGGACTATGGGTTGGATTAAAACTACCTTTAATGCCTGCCCAGGGGTGCCGACGGTACTTGCGACCATATGGCTTTGGGAAACGCACCCCAGGTCGGTTAGTTGCAACTTATTGTAATTTGTAAAAATTATTTATCAAACAGTATAATAAATATGAATAAATAAACCTTCCCATATAATTAATTCATCATTCAAATTCATACTGAAGCTATTTATACGGTGAGGTAATTAAATATTTTATAGAATTTAACGTGAATATATCTAATCCAAAGGTCTCGAATAATCATATGACATCTGACCTTTTGTAGATTGTGTCACATGATGACAGGCAGTACGAGTTGGGAAGGTCTCTGAGGTTAGTTAGTTTGCTATGTGTAGCCTACTTTATTTTTCCTGCCATCATGCATGAACGGGCAAAAAATATCTACAAATTATTATTTAGTGACGTAATTAAACTCGTACGAACTGAATTATTTATTTAATATTATTGGAAAAAGTTCGATTTGTATTTAGTAAAATTGCAGGACTTTTATTTTGAATGAATCCTTAAAGGAAATACGTAGCAAGGTCGTTGGGAAAAAAAAACTACTAGTGTGATGAGTGCCAAACTCACCGGTCACATTACTGTAAGGATCAACGTACAGACCTGTTGTATCCCAGAAGATATCGTTTCTTCTTTAGTCTCAAGATTCAAAACAGCTGGGATTGAGACTTAAAGGCTCTTCATTATAAAACCGATATTCCCTGGCTGAAAACGAGCACGTTAGATAAGAGAGAAGAGTCTAGAATCAGCAGGGTCACTGTCCGCACCAGAACTGACAACTGACTGGATCAGTGAATCACTTTAAACGCGTTGACATGAGGAGTTTGCCTTATTTCTGCCGGGGACAGGTTATCCGCGGATTCGGACGGGGAAGCAAAGAACTAGGCATCCCAACAGGTGAGAATAACACTTACAGAAACATTTTGTCCAAAAATAAAAATTCTGACACTATTTCCTCACCCTTATATTGTTTCACACCCGTCTGACTTTCTTCCGTGAGACACAAAAGTGAGTGTTAAGCAGAATGACTATCGCAGTCACAAAGGAAAAGATGCAATGAAAGTGTACGGTGGTGACCCAGACTGTCAATTCCTAACATTCGGCTTAAAATGACGATACGAGTAAATGATTTTTGGGTGAAGTAGTATTTAAACATGTTTACGCTTTATGAGTTATAAACTTAAATTTGATATGTAACGCGGAATTAAACCGCTACAATTTGATGTTCAGTAAATTTATACTAGTTGTAAAAAAATGTAATCTTTCAACTAAAGTTCTGGCCAAATCATTCCTAGGATTCGGTAATATTTCAGTCCCCCAGACCTTTTAAAGTAGTGGTTCACCAAAATGAAATGCTAAAAGCTTTTCACAATTCTTTGCTATGTCCATTATAATGAATAAAAATAGTTGCATTTAAGTATTTATCATCGTAAAATGTCTTATTTCTATCGTACACAAAGCAGTTTGTCATGTCCCTGAGGCACTTTTTGTATGTTTAACTTAAAATATTTAACAAACCGTGCACAGTGTCTATAATTTTTGCCAATATTGTAAGTATTTATTTGTTACTTTCTTGTGAAAAATATTTTTCTAAAAAATGCAAGATATTTTATAAAAAACAGACTATAAAGTTATGTCCCTCAGTCCGAACTCAACCCCGTCTCGCCAACCATTCTCCGCCTATAATAATTTAGACTCCACCCATATGTGACATAATTTACCAGAAATTACATAATTCAGGACTCTTTAACATTAGTGCAGAAGATGGTAAGTAGTATCATACTTTTTTTTTTTTCACATTTTTGATGCGTATTATAGTCAGGGGAGGGTACTTTTTTAAGTTTAACAACCCAACCCCATTTCATAAAAGTAAGATGGAAAATGAGATTTAGCATGCTCCATGTTAACCTTTCTCGCTCGTTGTGACAACTAGCCTATGCCACTCCCACACCATTCTTTTACTTCCAGGAACCAACTGTTGCACACTATGAACCCCCAACTCTTACTGGAAATTTCACCATTGCTAATGGATTTCATGTAAACCATTTTATATTGACCCAAGCTGATAGGCTCCTTCTTGTGACTTGCCAGTTACTATAACTAAAAACATTAATAAAAATATTAATTTATGTAGTGGTCAGAGTAAATAAAACAAAATGTTTACAAACATTATAAACATATTTTTTGTTCTCCTTTTGCTCTCCTCACAAAAAATCCTTTAAATTTAACGGTATTCAGAATAGAACAGGAATAAAAAATCTAAGTATAAAACAAAAATAATAGTAGCATTCATTATAAACATTTATACTAGAAGATACAGTAAAATCATTATTTCATGTTCATGTAATTTTATTTGCAAGTAGCAACGTATTTCCGATAATGAATGGCTGTACACGATCCCTTACTACTTATCAAGTTTTTATGAATCCTCTATATAAAGATCTCGTTACGAATGTAAACGCACATCCTGATTAAATGTTCTCTTTCCATTCCAATCCCAGCAAACTTCCCCGAGTCGGTTGTGGACAATCTCCCTGCTGACATCAGCACCGGCATCTACTACGGATGGGCACGTGTGGGTAACGGAGACATTCACAAGATGGTGATGAGCATCGGCTGGAACCCTTACTACAAAAACACAAAGAAGTCTATGGTATTCTCATATCAGCCTTTCTAGAGTGTGCAAACATCTACAAGCTGTTTGACATCTGATATCTTTGCATTCATTAAATGTTAATAATAGTGATATAAATAATCAGTACATCACATGTAGCTGATGTCAAATATCATGTATTTATCGCTCTGTGTGACAGGAAACACATGTGATCCACACGTTTAAGGAAGATTTCTACGGTCAGATATTGAGTGTGGCCATGGTTGGCTACATTCGCCCTGAGAGAGGATTCACATCGCTTGGTAAGACACACTTAGGTGCTCTCTTGAAATCACTCCCACATCACATGATCTCATTGAAGCCACAACACCCTGTTCACCCACCCAAACAAACTTGTTTGCATGGTTACATTAACTCACGGTTGTGTCTTCCTCACAGATGAGTTGATAGCAGCGATTCATAGTGACATTGAGGAGGCAAAGACAAAGCTGGATCTGCCTGAGCACTTGAAACTGAAAGAGGATAACTTCTTCAAGACGTCAGTATCGACAACAGCCAATCAGATCTTGAACGGTCATCGACTGTAACACTCACTTTCACGATCATCTCTATTTAAAGCCAGTTTATTTCATATGCAATTTGTTGTTATTTATGTAAAAAAATGTCTGTCCCCGAGTGGTGCTTTAGTCAAGTGCAGGCACTATGTATGTATGTATGTTCATATAGTTCACCGGGTAGCGTTTTTGTTTCTGTATATAAAGCAAAAAGAAGGATTTAAGTTACTTACTAGAATGACACAGAGCCCTTCCCAGAATTCAATGTTTACCACAGACCTCTCGCAATGATTCTATGTGAAAGTCAAAATCTCTATCTCTCTGTTGAAGTTACTCTTTAGTTTGGTCATTTTGCCTCCACCTTCACTTTAACTTCATTATTGTTCAAGAAAGACTTTTTTTACATCAATAAAACAGTTTAACAATAGTCAAAATTGGCGGCCCTCCTCTTTGAGATGAAATGAATGTTTTTTTGTTTTTTTTTATGGTTCTCAGAGAACCGTGACTAGAGGTGGAAGTCCAAGGTTGAGATAAAGAGTTAAAGCCCAGGTTTATGTACTATGAATGTAAAGCTGGGCAGAGAGAGAACAGTGACTGAAGACACAATGTTTCGACTATGTATTAGTACTTAACCTTCACATAAAATGGCTGTCTTTTTTGCTTTTTACTCTGGTTAAACAATAGAGTTTTACATTTGTAAAGACACTCAACAAACAGTAAGAGTCAAGTTAGATCATGTAGGTTTACAAATGTCCTTTTGATTTACCTGTTTCTCCATGTTGTGTTCCTATATAATGCATGCTTGAAACGTGCTGCTAGTTTAGTGTCGGACTACAGCAGGGACGGGCAACGTCGGTCCTGGAGAGCCGCTGTCCTGCAGAGTTCAGCTCCAACCTTAATCAAACACACCTGAACAAGCTAATCAATGTCTTCAGGATTACTAAGGCTAAAGGCAGGTGAGTTGATCAGGGTTGGAACTAAACTCCAGGACCGACTTTGCCCATCCCTTGACTACAGCAATCCTCTGTAAAGGTGTGGTCACATTAGTAAAAATTTGTGGGCAAAAAAGGTTCATTGTCAATAGTGTAGAGATGTATGAAGCACAGCTCACACAAGTCACTTTCAAACCAATCCGCTCTCTGTTGGTCAAAGCAGCGAATTCACTTGACCAACTTGAACCAGTTGTGAAACCTCGCGCAAAATACCCAATCACATGGATTCCTATTGAATTTACTACATTTTGCTTGTGAAAATTTGCAGAACAGCGGTAAATGTGACCACATCTTAATGTAGGCACAGAAAAGTGATACTATTTAAAACCTTTGTTAATGCTGTAATCTTCACAGTGATGTTTAGACACTCATCTAGACAGGACCTTTATATGTTAAACTGCTGCTGCTTTAAATGTTCAGTACAGTGTATATGTGTTTTCTTTTTTGGTCAGGGCAGTGCCTTAGATATGTAAAATCAAACACTAATACAGTGCACAAACAAGCATTCCTTCAATGTTGACACCTACTTGTAAGCATTAAACAAAAATGCCTTATGTGGTGTTTTATTGTTGTGTGTTATTGTGAAACCACATGTAACTCTTTCTTGATGGGAAATGAGAACCAGAAATGAATCTGGTAATAGCTTAACAGATTTATTCTTAAATGATCTTGTCAGTTTTCCTAATCGGGGGTGTGTTTCCCAGAAGCATAGTTAGCCAACTATGGTCACAAGTTCCATTGAACTCGATTGGTGGTAACGGAACCCATGCGACCATTTGGCTTTAGGAAACGCACCCCTGGTAGCTTCACTTACACAACAGAATCCTTAGATTATACTTTTTGTTTCACTTTTAAATCTGTGTAGCTAACAGTCTTGTAAGTAAAACTATTACATTTTTTTGTTTGTTTTTGTTAATTGAACTAAAGATGAAATAAGATAAAATTAATATTACATTAAAAACTTAAATGGCAACTAACTGAAATAGTTGAAGTACTAAAATGACAAACTAAAAAAATACATAAATTAAAATGAAATATAAATATTCCAAAACTATTAAAATGACAAAAGCACATAAAATTACTAGAACTAAAAAAAAAATAATAATATGGAGAAAAAAACCCAATGCATACTATTAATAAACAATATAATAGTATATAAATAATACTGAAATAACACAGGTAGCTATTGAACCACTTTCTATTGTTTTTGATACATTTGAATCATCTGATTGAAAAATGCCACAGTACTGTTTTTTGTCCTATGTCTATGAGGCGATCTTAAAGTAATTTCTCTCACTGTAGCTAAATATTTGACCAGCTTGTTTGGGGTGGCTGTAAAGATAATGTCCTGAAAATAGTTTTAGATACCCTCAAGACTAAGTGAACTGGCTCTGATTTCATTTTGTTCGGTGCACATAATGCCAATAAGATCAGCTGACATTTCAGTAAGGGTTTCCCATGCAATTAAAAAGCTTAGCTGGATTTGATCTAATGGATTACTTGACTAGTTAATCCTTGGTCACATGTACACTACCCTTTAAAAGATTTTTTTTTTTTTTTTAATTTTTTTTTTTTTTTTTGAAAGAGGTTTCTTATGCTATGCAAAAATACTGTAATATTTCGTAATATTACAGTAACTTAAATATTCACTTTTACATCTTTCATGATAGTGTTTTGATGAATAGAAGGTTCAAAAGAACAGCCTTTATTTGAAATAGAAATCTTTTGTAATATTATGCCTTTTCTGTCACTTTTGAACAATTTAATGCCTGTATACTGAATAAAACTTAAAAAAAAAAAAGAATCCTACTGAACCCAACTTTTGAATGGTAGTGTACACTCATTTCAAGGGTTTAAAGGGTAAGTTTATGGTTTACTGTGCTGAATTCATAAAATAAATGTGAAATATAAAAACATACAAAAACGTTCAAAGTTTTCTACTGTGATAGGGGTTTGTGTTACTCTGGCTTGCAACAGCAGTTGCATTATCAGCACTGTGTGTTAATTTAATCAAGTAATCAAACTTAACTGAGATAAACCACAACAAAGAATGTCCAATTCATCATGTAGATAACCGACTGAATAATCAGCTATTGTTTGAAAAGGACTGCCATCAATACACTATAAATCATTCACAGGTCTTAATTAAAACATAAAGCAACAGGAATGACTTCAGCATATACTGATGACACCACCACAATATATTTAATATTTAGCTACTTACCAAAGAGTCTTATATTTGCATTTGCACCATCTAAGTGGCTCTCTTCCAAAGGAGTGGATGGGAACCAGGGTCAGTCAACAAAGAAAAGCACCATAAAAGCATACAAACAGCAGTCTGTATGATTCATGACATGTGCTACATTCCAAGCTTTTAGAATTCATTTTTCACTGAATACTGTAAAAAATCAAAAGTTGAGAAAACTTAAAAGTTTGAGGCAACAAACTTCAGCAGATTTTTGAGTTTTCTCAACTTGTATTCAGTTACAACAAAAAGTTGAGAAAACTCAAAAATCTGCTGAAGTTTGTTGCCTTAAACTTTTAAGTTTTCTCAACTTTTGATTTTTTACAGTGAATATTTAAAGGGGTCATGACATGAGAAATCAAATTTGCCTTGATATTTTGACATATAAGAGGTCTTTGTACAATTAAAACATCCTACACGTTTCATACTTTAAAACTTCCTCCTCATTATAAACAAAACTTTAATTTAATCAAGCTCCAAAAATGTCTTGTTTGGATATTGTGGTATTTGTGATGTCACATGGGCAAATACATTTGCACATGACTTCCTCCAGAGCAAAAAAAAAATAAAATAAATAAAAATAAAAAATAAATAAATAATAATAAAAAAAAAAAAATCGACAAATAGTTTTACGTCATCGCATCACAGGCCCCGCCCACTGGCATTCAGTCACTTAAAGGTGCAGTGTGTCTAAATTTTAGCGGCATCTAGCGGTGAGGTTCCGAATCGCAATAAAGAGAAGCTACGGTGGCCAACACAGGACAAAAGTGTCATCGTCTGAGACAGCAGAGGGTAGCCAGTGCAAGCAAACGCTCTGTAGAGCAGTTTGTCCGTTTAGGGCTAATGTAGAAAAATGGCAGTGCAAAATGGCGACTTAACATGTAAGAGGAAACATAACAGTTCATTATGTAAGGTCTTTATACACCACTGAAAACAGTTATGTATATTATATTGCATTTCTGTCAATAGTTCCTCCTAAAATGTACACATTGCACCTTTAACAGCTGACAATTGCCTACATTGGATGCAAGTGTCATGTCAAAAGCAAATAGAACAAATTATAAACACAGATGTTGTCTATTCTGGATGGATACAGATGCCCGTTCATTTTGTGACGTACTCCACGTGCTTAAGTCTGCCGACAAATGGAAGAATAAATGGAAACGTAACGGAACGTTCGCTTTGGCGCGTCCGGTTTAAACATCTCCATACTTTTGCTCATTTCTGTAGAGACTTCAGAAGGATACCAGTGTCAGGAACAAGTGGAACTCAACAAATCCAGCTAAAAAAATATGTTCTAAAATCATTTTGCTAACGTTCCCATTAAGTTATGAAAACAATATTTCTGAATGTTCAAAATATCCAGTTTTTTAAATGTTTAAAAAATCTTTTTCTTGGTTATATAAATGTTAAAGAAACATTCATTTTATTATTCTGCAAACAAGGGAATGTTACTTTAGAATGTTCTCTGAAACAAGTAGTAACATTTAAAAAAAACAGTTACTAAAACGTTTCAAAAACAAATTCCATGAACGATGTATAAACATTTTTATGCTAAAGTTTTGAGAACATTATTAAAGACCAGATAACTTTGAACGAACATTCTATTAACATTACTGGAAAAACATTTCTTCTTAAAGTCCCCCTGTGGTGAAAATCATGTTTTTAATGTTGTTTATATGTCTATGTGGTGTTTAAATATGCTTTAAGACAAACCATGTGCAAAGTCAACACCATTGCTGAGTATTTTCTGTTTAAAACTGCAGTGATCTAAAGACAGTCTCAAAAACGCAGTGTGAAATCGCTGGTGTTTGTGATGTTACAAACTACCTTGTAACCATGTAACCATCATGTCAATGTGCTGGCGGGCTTTAGCATATCATTAACTGACTGCGCAAGGGAGTCTCAAAAGAAGCCAGGTTATCCCGATATTTTTCTGTTATGAAAAATCGGGTAGATTTAGCAATATAGCGAGTGTATTACAATGTTATGATGAACTATATGCCTTTCTCCACTGACGTTCTAAGTTGTTCAAAGAGTTTCTAAGGATATTGATTTTTAGAAGTTGTCTGACTCGTGAATGGGAACATGGTTTGTGTAACATTAGCAACACTGTTTGATAACGTAGTCGAGCAAAAAGCTAATCATATTAATTACCGTCATGTGTCCGACATTGTAAAAAGCGATTCCATTGTGCAGCATTTACCTCAGTAAATTGACCGAGTGGATCTCTGAGCTCGTGGAGTGGAGGCGGGGCTAATTAGCATATTTATAGATCCCCGTATACTAAATGAAGCAAGAGTGTAGTTACATTCAAGGTATTTTAAGGCATGAAGGGGGACTTTAACTTTGAGAGAACCTTGCCTAAACATTAGCCAAAGTTCTGAGAACGTTCCCTGTTAGCTAGGCACACTGTAAAAAAATAAAAATAAAAATAGGGCACAATGTACTGTATAAATATGAAGGTATTTTCCGTATTGGTATTTTACAGGTGATTTACCTGTATTATGAATTAAGGTTTGCATTAGGTTGTGTTTTAAGGATTAACGGAAAATTCCGTAAAATTCCGGATAAAGTCCTGGCAGAAAATTACCAGTACATTTTCCGTTTTTATTTTTTATAGTGCAGAGCTTGGACATTCTGCCAAATATCTTCTTTTGTGTTCCACAGAACAGAAGAAATGGTCACATGGGTTTAGAACAACATCGTAGTGAATAAATGATGACAAAAATGTGATATTTGGGTAAACTATTTCTTTAATGGTTGATTGGTGAAGCTTCTACATGCCAAAATGTTAATAAATAAGGTATTGTTATCCATATATCAAAGAAAGTAATCACACTTTTTATGTTTTAAGTGATAATATGCATCTCATCATCATATTCCAGCTCCACCTCCTCCTCTTCCTCTTCCCCCTCCAACAGGCTGTATTTAAACTTCCGATACACTATCCCGTCCCTCCCCATGTAAACAATATCCTCATCCTCCTCCTCGTCATCCTCCTGGCCTTTATCTTTATCGCAATACTCCGCCTGTAAGCTGTCATTGAGGGTTGCAGAGGTGAAAGGGCTATCTGCGATTTTGGAATAGCCATTTAATTTGACGATGGGCTTTATGATGATCCTCTTCCGAAAATGCAGGAAGAGAAAAATGACAAGCCACAAGCATACCATCACAATTATGAAAGTGAAAGCAACAAGGCCAGGATGACCCAAAGTCTCTGGATCTTTGGTGAATAGGTTGTAGTTCAGCGCGACAATGCATTCATCTGAGAAAAGAGAAGTTAAAGGTCACATTTACAGTAGGACTGCAGGAGTATTCAATGGTTCCCTGAATACAATGGCTTCATATTGAAAGCTCAAGGTGTTTAATGTACAAAGAATAATTTAGTTAGAGTTACCACTTTGAGTTACTGCTATCTAATGATACAGTAGCTAGAGAATATTATGTAAATCTTACAGATTATTATGCATTGATGGCATGCAGTTTTGGATGTAATGCATTAATAATGCAATAAATTACTGAAATTTAATTTAAAGTAAAGGATTACTCGTAATGTTTCTGTAAATTAATTACAGTTACTTCTTATGTAACTGCATTAAATACTGTATAGACTAGAACAATTCTATATAAAACAATAGTGGATTTAGCATTAAAACTTAACATCTAATGTAAAAATGTATGTTTTTAATGTAACCTTCTCCCTTTAATACTTTAGTCAGTTCAAGAAAAAAATATGCAATTTTATATTATTTATTTGAAAACTCAGTTTCTATCTTGTATTGTTCAACTGGTCGAGGTGGATATAGGATTTAGAAAGTAATTAGTAATTCACTACTTTTTAGAGAGAGTAATTAGTACAGTCATTAATTGTACTGTTGAAGATGTAATTAGTTGCTAGTAATTAATTACTTTTTTAGAGTAACTTACCCAACACTGATAGCATGTTGTCATTACCACATAAGATACATTTTTAATATGAGCCTCAGTTTTTAAAGCTGCAGTCTGTAAGTTTTGCCTCTTTGTCGCCATCTCTGTTTCAAACCTGCAACTGCAGTTATTTGAGGCATTATCATCTTTACGTGGGTAGTGTATCGGCACGGCTCCTCAGCGCGGATGAATCTAATGTTTGCTGTCAGTCACCACATCAGTGTGGATACTGTACTTTGGAATCACAGATTATACGTCTTGGAAGTATGACCAAAATAAGAATTTTCACCGGAAAAAGTAGGTAACGTCTGCCACTTTTGTTCTGACCAACTGAGAAAAAAAAGCAATAAATGCCAAAGGTGATTAAATCTAATGATCGCTCGGATCACGTCAAACCGTGCAAATTATTATTACTGTTATAATTTTTTCTCAAATTGTCAATGTTAACAACATCAGCATTGCGTGACTCTGTATTTAGTGTGTATTATCGTTACCTGAAGATTTCAATCTCCAGTTGTCACTGATGATTGTCATTTGGTCCTTTCTGGATTACAATCCACCACCAAAATGATAAGTTTAATTATTGCAGCTAATGTGAGAAAAGTCTATGATCCGCCGCCTGTAGCCTACTAGCTGGGACTCCTTTATGTAAACAGACGTGACGTAATGACGCAAAGACGAACGGCTGCATGCTCGAATTTCCTGCGGAAACCCACCAGTACCATCCGGATTAGGAAACATTATTACAAGCTTACCGTTGTGAATCGGGTAAGGAGATAGTTTTGAACACTGGCTGGTTATGTACTTGCTCAAAAATAATTTTTAACCAAAAAAAAAAAAATTACGGACTGCAGCTTTAAACTCAAACAAAAGTGCACTTACAATAGAAGTCCATGAGTTGATTGTGTCGGGGTTTATAGGCAGAAGTGTCAGCTTGTATTTTTGTTGTCAATTTCATCAGTTTTTCAGTAAATATCAATATAAATATAAAATCATTATCTTATTTGTAAAGCAGTTTAAATATCAGTGTTATTATTGTTAACTAAAACTAGTAAAATGTTAATTTAATATATATTAAATGAACTTCAATTAGAATGTTGCCTTGTCAACTAAATGAAATAAGCTGAAGTTGAAGTGCCAAATCTAAGTACTAAAACTGACATAAAAATTCAAGCTAAATATAAATATAAATAATTTATAGCTTGTACCATTCAGATTGTGGCACTGGCAGCATTCCGAGTGGAATCTTGAGGAATCCACAAATGTGTCCTCTCCACAGCAAGGAAGACACCTCCCATCCTCTGTGAGGCGCTGTAGAACAGGGCACCTGGTGCAGTCGTAGGGTCCCGGGCCTTTACATTCAGTGCAGGATGGGTCACATGTCACACATTTGTTATTCTGTGCAAAACACAAAGGATGTTAGAAAGAAGATTGGTCTAGAATAAGGGATCTGGCCAAATCCGTTTGTAAGTCCACACACTTAACTATTAATAAAAGACAAACAAATAATGGGGGCTAAAAAGAGAAAATCAAATTTAGAAAGTGTTGATGCCACATTGAAGGTATACACACAGTATAGTAAAATTAGTACATGACTGATTTGTTAAAAATGTATTGTAAAAATGTAAAAAAAAACAAAAAAAACATTTACCACAAGAATGGGATATTCTCCGCTTAGACACATAGATGAGCAGATTCCTCCAAACATTTTATAACCATCATAACATGATGTACAGAAGATTGGCCCAGAGTCTGCTGATCACACATGACACGACAGACTAGTTAAATCATGTTGAGGTGTACAAAATCATACCTTCACTCTGATTGTACTGTACTTTCTAACGGCCAATTCATATAGCACCGACAGACAGCAACAGTGTTACTCCTGTGGGTATCTGTCGGAGCTTGTTTTCACCGATTGAACATGCCGGTCGTGGTCAGGTCGTGGAATGTCTGAGAAGTGACGTACTGTAATCTGGTGATTGTCCGATTGTCGGCGTATGTCAGTGTGGTGTAAATTGGCCTTAAGATAGATTTAAAAAGCAGGATAAAAGATGACTTTCAACACAGTCAGTGTAAGATGATAAAAGACCACCTTGTTTCATTTCAAAAAGCACTCAAGTTAATGAATGTCACTGTATTAGTATTTAGGCCCTTTTTTGTTGTCAAACAATGTTCATATCATGTGATAAACTTCATACAATCAACTAAAACTCACTTCAGATATGTATAAGTGTGATTTAAAGGAATAAGTTGAATGTAAGTTGAGCTAAATCATCAGCATTTGTGGAATAATGTTGGTTACCACAAAAAATAATTTTGACTCGTCCCTTGATTTTTTAAAAAAAAAGCAAAAACCAAGGTTATGGTGAGGGATTTACAATGGAATTGAATGGGGCCAATTTTTGGAGGCTTTTTGTAAGCTTTAAAAGTTGACAGCAGAATGTAAAGCTTGTAATTTTATAGCCATTATGTTGTCATGACAATGAACTTGTAAAATTAATTAAACTTTACACTTTAGTAAGTGATTGTTTTACACTAAAACATGTTAATATCATATTGTTTTGGTCTTGTGGTTATACTATTGAAACACTGAGTATTTTAAAGGGGTCATGAATGGAGAAAACAATTTTTTGTCATTGTACTATAAAAATATTCTGTAAGTTTCAGAACTCAAAACTTCCTCATTAGTAGCTTTTATTGAAACCAAGCTCCCAAAGCGACTCACTTCAGATTTTGTCAGATTCGAAGCGCCAAAGTCACATGATTTCAGCAGTTTAGCCGTTTGATAGGAGAAACTGCTGCTAAACGGCTAAACTGCTGAAATCACGTGACTTTAGCGCTCCGAGTCACTGATTCGATTCGTAAAGCTCCGAAGCAGCGTTTTGAAATCGGCCCATCACTATATTGTTGAAAAGTCGTTATTTTGTTTTTTTGGCGCACAAAAATATTCTCGTCGCTTTATAATATTAAGGTAGAACTACTGAACTCGCATGAACTGTTTTAAATATGTTTTTAGTACCTTTATGGATCTTGAGAGAGGAAATGTCATTGCTGTGAATGCAGGCCTCACTGAGCCATCGGATTTAATAAAAAATATCTTAATTTGTGTTCCGAAGATGAATGAAGGTCTTACGGGTGTGGAACGACATGAGGGTGAGTAATAAATTACATTATTTTCATTTTTGGATGAACTAACCCTTTAATGTTATGAAACGACAAATACTTTTTGGGGGCAAAACCAAAACAAAAATAACGACTTTATTCAACAATTTTTCCTCTTCCCTGTCAGTCTCCTACACAGTTGACGCAGTGAACGTAAGTTCAGAACTTCAGTGTTTACGTGCGAACGCCAACTCTGTATTGACTGGCTCCTTCTTCAGCATCATACTGAGCCGGCGTTCAAATGTAAACACGGAAGCTCTGCACTGCGTTCACTGCGTCAACTGCATAAGAGACTGACAGGGAAGAGGAAAAATTGTTGAATAAAGTTATTTTTGTTTTGGTGCACAAAAAGTATTCTCGCCGCTTCGTAACATTAAAGTTGAACCACTGTATTCACACAACTACTTCTCTGGACCTTGAATGTGGTAATTCCGTTGCTTTCTATGGAAGATAAAAACCTTGAAGATTTCATCAAAAACATCTTAATTTGTGTTCCAAAGATAAATGAAGGTCTTACGGGTTTGGAACTGACATGAGGGTGAGTACTTAATGACAGAAATTTCATTTTTGGGTGAACTACAGTAACCCTTTAAGATAGCATGGATGAACTTTATTTTTAACAATGCTCCAGATCACGTCATTAAGAAGTTCATTAGTTCTCTTAATTTGAGGATGTGTGTTTAAACAAGACATAGTTCGACACAGGCTTTTCAAAAAGACTGAAAATAAAAGAATGCAATAGCAACACAGTAACAGTATTGAGTAACAGTGTTTTTACCATGTGTCACTATTGCTTTGTCTGCTACAGATAGTTTGATATGTACTCACTTTACTGAAACTGATGAATGATGAATATAAGAATGACACTGTGACAAACAATGGTACATTCATTCATAATTTGTTTACATGAAACACTGCAAGTTATCCTTTGTCAACATGTGCGATGGCGGGGACGTTGAAAATTATTTTAATATGCAAAACTGTTACCCAATCATAGCAGTGCGTGTGTACTTCCAAGAATGTGGCATGCCTACACACACCTATCAAAACAGATGGTTTCAAAGAAAGGGTCAAAAACAGGATCGAAAATAGCCTATTACTTCCAAATTATAAATGTTTTTTATGTAAAAATCTTGCTAACATTATAAGTGGACCTCAGAGAATGTTAAAAATGTAAAAAATAAATAAATAAAAATGTTTTTTGATCATTTGGATCTTTAATGTTTATGGATCATTCACTGCCATTGTAAGTGCCTGCCTCACTGTAACCAAGTTTTTATATTTTAAAGGAAAGTTGGGACAAGTCAAAATTAATTTTGTGGTAATCAACGTCACAAGTGCTGTCGACTGAGCTTAACTTGTATTGAACCCATCAACCCTCTACAACGTGAGTAAATCACTTGCATATGCAACCAAATTTAGCATTAGAAGAACAAAAATTAGCCACTGACTACTAACCATTAACCATTACTAATAATTAGCCACTGACTACTACTTGACGTCAAGAATAAGTTTAGCAAAGATATATATTTTCACAGCATGTCTCTTTTGATATCAATAGATTAGCAGAGTTCTGTCACTTGACTGAGAAAAATCTATCTATCTAAAAACACAGACAGGTTTGACATGGTAGTATATGGTAATACCTGTATGAATGATTGATGATACCAGGAAAACGTTGATGAAATGTATTTAACAACCATTCCTATATCAGTTTCCTAAAGAATAGTTTTATTTCAATTCTTTAATTTTCATTTTAATAAATATGTAATAAATAAAATTCAAAGTTTAGAATTTAGTTGCTTTATTGTGTAGCGTTATTTTGCACAATGAAAATTACCCCATACCATCCAATGTCCAAACAGTGCTAATACCAGTATAATCGGATTGAACGCAGATAAAGCATATATGTACTGTATAAACGTACATCATGCATCAGTAGAGGACTGCCCTGTCTAAGTGTGCAAATAGGGCTAATTTTGTGCACTGTGACTATAACAGTTGTAGGCATGTGATGAGTCTTACCCTTGCATGTTTTACAGGAGGGGTGGCATCTTTTGCACTCTCTGTCCAAAGAGTGAAGGAAGTATTTCGATGGGCATGTATGCAGACACTGTCCGGACTTTTTCAACAAATAGTATCCTTCTTTACAACTGAAACAGAAACTGCTGCTTCCTTGGCATTCCTCACATGTGTGGTCACACGCTTGACATGCTCTGCTGGTGGCATTTACAAAGAAACTGCAGGGGAAATACATAAATGGATTATAGAATAATGCTTTGTCATTCTGGGAATGAATAATCACAAAATATGTACATTTTTAGTAAGTCAGTAAGCATTATTATTACAAGCACTCTGAAACATCTGATTGATTCTGATCAATTGTGGCAAAAGTTTCTGTATGATAAATACTAAACTATAAATTTCACCTTTGCCCATAGTAACGTATCTACTTTAGCTACTTTCATGTTTCACGCATCACTCTGCAGTTTCTCTCTTTTACCATCAATGCACATCAAATAGGTAATTGTCACCATCTTGCAAATGAAAACGGTTAGCTACTGACTGCAGTAAAAATGTCGTTGGAGGACAAAAGGGAGAAAAATGACCCAGATTATACCAATTCAACCTGCTCAAGCAGCATCAGTTATTAGTAGAAAAACCTATCTGGCAGTTATGGGACATCTTGCTGCACAAAATGGATGCAGTATGTTGCCATTTAGTTCCAATAAACTGAAATAGTAAAATATTTGCTTCAGTTAGCACAGGATTACATGCTCTACATGCATCTTACATGCTAGTAATATTAATAACAGCACCGTTAGTGTGACAGTCTTTTGACACATGGAAAACCCCTCAGAGGATCCAAAATGTCCATTTATGGGCTATCAACAATCTATTCTCTATTCTATAGTTTAAGTAGTTGAAAATTGAAAATGCTGCGGTCATTTATTTCCTCCTGTTGTTCCAAACCCACACGAGTTTCTTTATTTATGTGGAAGGTTTTAAAATTCCTCATGATGGTGAGGAATAGACCTTATTCAGAGCAGCGCCATGACAGATATGAAAGCGAGGCTGTGAGGGATAGACTTACCGCGTTTTCAATGGCATCCGCTGTAAAAAGCTGTTTAAAGCTCCTAGATCACTTATTTTCTACAGCTCATGTTGTCTGGAGTTTTTTTGTCTGTTTTTTTTTGCAGTGTTTCGTCAGCGGAAGAATTCAAAAACACATTAAATAACATACAACCCAATGAGATGTAGTATGTCTATCCCTCACAGCCTCGCTTTCGTTCCAGTTAAAAATCAAAGATGGCGCTGCTGTGAATATTTATTGTGGGTGAACCATTTAATGCTAATACTATTGTCATTTTGTTATTTACATTGCAAAAGTTTGGGGTCTGTAAGTTTATATATATTATTTTTAGTGTTACAATTTACAATAAATGTTTTCTATTTCAATATTCTTTAAAACTAATATAACTAATAAATATAACTAATTCCTGTGATGGCAAAGCTGAATTTTCAGCATCATTACTCCAGTCTTCAGCGTTACGTGATCCTTCAGAAATCATTCTAATATGCTAATTTTATTGCACAAAAAACATTTTTTTATTATCAATGTTGAAAACAGTTGTGCTGCTTAACATTGAACAGTGATATATATTTTTAGGATTATTTGATGAATAGAAAGCTCAAATTCGAAATAGAAATCATTATAAATGTCTTTACTGTCACTCATTGTCAAGCATTCATTAATATAAACATTTGAACGGTAAAGTATATATTTAAAACATAAAGCAGAAATGAAATTGAAGATTTTGGCCAAATTTCAGGTCAAACTGTCCAATTACACTTCCTAGACTAACCCAATGACCTCTTAAAGTACTTCAAATCCTTAATGGCTCATTTAGGAAGGAAGGAATTAGAAGGAATGTCAGTAACTTGTCATTTAGCTGGAGCTTTTCATCCAAAGTGACATACAGCATACTAATTAGAGACACAGTCCTCCCACAACAGAGACTGCGTTAGTCAAGCGCACAATAGCATGAGTGCAGGATTGTAATGACAGCAGATCCTGGACTACCACAATTTTTGCTTTTGTGTGTCCAATATTCTAAACAACTAGGAAAGTATGCAACTTACGTGACCTGTTTTTGTGGTCTAAATGTTTTAATTGACAAAATTTTACTAGAAAGACAATGACACAGAACAAAAAGATGCTACTGGCAACGCTATTAGCCGGTGTTTGCAGTATTTGGATGCTTAATGCAACACTGTGTAACTTTTTTGTGTTCAAAATTTACAAAATTATATAATAAGTACATCATGAATCCATTTTCCAAACCATGTTTTTGTCTTATCCTGAATCATTACGGTACACCTATAATAAGTGTTTATATTCTATTTCAGACTGGTCGGGTCAGCACCGCTGTGGAGTAGCACAGTACCTGCGTGACTTGTCATAGACATAAACAGAGAGAAGTAGCTCCGGCTACAATGTTCTTCCGCAAGACGCATGCAGTTCTGTTTATCAACCACTAGAGTGCCAAAAGTTCCATGGTGTTGCTTTAAATTACATTTTAAAATGTATGTTAAAAATGATGTTTTTTGTATTATGTATTAGTGCTTTTCTTGTACTATTTCTTAAGATATTTCTTCATATTAAATGTTATACAAGCTCAGTAAAAAAAAAACAGACAAAACAAAAAAACAAGACATGGTGTAGAGACCTGCGCGGGACGGACTTTTCAGTTCTGCACCCGCCCGCTCCCGCAGGATTCTGGCCTCGTTCATCACAAATTAAGTATTCTCGTCACTTCATAACATTAAGGTTGAACCACTCACGTTGACTATTTTAACAATGTCTTTACTACATTTCTGGACCTTGAATGTGGTAATTACATTGCTTTCTATGGGGGATAAAAAAACCTCTCGGATTTCATCAAAAATATCTTAATTTGTGTTCCGAAGATGAACGAAGGACTTATGGGTTTGGAACGACATGAGGGTGAGTAATTAATGACAGAAATTACATTTTTGGGTGAACTATCCCCTTAAAGTGCCCCTATTATGCATTTTCAAATATTACCTTTCATGCAGTGTGTAATATAGCTGTTTGTGAATATAAAAGGTCTGCAAAGTTTTAAAAATCAAAGGGCACGACTAATAAAGTTAGTGTCTCCTGAAATAAAGAATCAATTCTGAACTGCTGAAACGAGTTGTCAGCAATTCCAGTCTCACTTCCTGTTGCAATGTAACAAATTTGCATAATTCCAGCCTATGTTCATCATGGGCTGCCCGTGAACAATGTCTACTTTGACCCGCCCTCAAACACAGTAGTTGTAGCTGAGGCCTAGAAGAGTTTGGTTTGTGTTGTTGAAATGTCGAGAAGACGCTGTTTTCAGTGCTGCGAATCCACTTTGCATGGGTTTCAAATGATGACAATCCATGCTGGAATTGATGGACCATTTGATCAATCAGAGCAGAGCAGGCTCTCAGAAAGGAGGGGTTTAGAGAGACTGAATCTTCGAATGAACCGTTTTCAGACTCTTTAAGAGATTAGGTGATGTGCAATATATAATTAGAAAATATTTTGACCTTGCATGTAAATCTATTGTATGAGACCTCCGAAACAAAATTGGGAACCTTTAAAATAACATAATAGGGGCACTTTAAATAAAACCTAGCTTGATTCTTTCTTTCTGAATGAATGAATATATCATACCCTGGAGGACAGGAGGGGAAGCAGCTGTGTCCGAGCAGAAGCAGGCCCGATTTACAGGTTACACAGTCATTACTGTGATGTCCATGGCATGACGCACAGCTCTCGTGGCACTGAATGCACTCTTGCTTGTCCTCATCTGCATAGTAACCACCCGGACAAATGGACACACACGTTTGATCTGATGAATGACCAAAATAATATGTACAACATATTACATTGAGCATGTATAATGTATAACATTGCATTTCCTTAAGTATTATTCAATGCAGCCCTTCAGACATCTTGTATTTTGAATTTGTAAGTGACAGCATTTATAAAGCTTATTATTCATTTCAAACTTATTTCACATTTCAGATTAGTTTTTGTTATTTAGATTTTAACATTAATGGTGTAATAATTTTAGAGATGTTTAATTTCATAGTCTGTGTTACCACATTGGAAAATGAAATCTGGTGGGTAAGTCAGATCTTACTGAGCAGGAAGTGTTTGGAGTTGCAGCTGAGGCACTGCTCTTTGCCTGCGCCCGAACAGCGGAGACAGCTCTTGTGACACGGCTGGCACTGGCCGTCCTCACCCATGAATGTGCTCAGAGAGCAGTCACTGAAGAACTCACAGTGCCCGTTAACATCTATCCTCATGTTAGCTCTGCAGGTGAGGCAAGAGGATGGGTGAGGACCTGAGCACGTCAGGCAGGACTTGTCACAGTCTAAAAAACAGACATATCTGGTGTCAGCAAACAGTTATGGTGTGACTATCATGAGAGCATGATAGGTTGAATGTTACCAATACATGTACAGATGACATTTTACACACTCACCCACTCACTCACGCACGGACAGACTCACTCACTCATCCACTCAATCACTCACTCATGCATGCACTCACAAACCCGCTCACTCACCCACTCCCTCACTCACTCACTCACACACTCACCCACGCACGGACTCACTTACCCAACCACGCACGCACGCACGGACTCACTCACCCACTCACGCACTGTTTCTCATTACCACAGAAACCTTTCTTACACACACACACATATATATATATATATATATATATATATATATATATATATATATATATATATATATATATATATATATATATATATATATATATATATATACACACACATATTATATATATATATATACATACATATACAGCTGACCAATTTCATCTAGTCAAGATCAACTGATCACAAGTTGATAAAGATAGAGTCAAAATATGATAACAACAATGACATTTTCTTTAGACGAGGTATAAGATCATTTCAAAACTGGTTCCACAGCATGGTGCAGTGGCTCATGCACCTCCTTCCTGTCCAACACTATCTTGTCAATTTCAGGCAGTAAACCCATAAATAAAAATTATACCTCGACACTCTGCTCCATCAAGGTATGTTTCTGATGGGCAGCGGAACACACACTTTCCATTGTAATGTATAAGTCCAAAAGGCCCACAGGAGGTGCAGTCATCTTCATCAGGTCCGTCACATGTTGCACAATCACCGTGACAAGACATACACTGCCTCTGCTCTACATTTGTAAAGTATCCCTTGGGACAGTCAACAATACATTGATCCTTATGCAGGAAGTAGTACTCTTCACACTCTAAAAAGTGGGTGAAAGATAAAGAATCAAGTTTGAGAGAGGTAGTGCCAAAAAGAGAAGAAAAAGGAACTTCTAGAATATAAAACAGTAATAGTGTGAAATATTATTACAATTTAAAATAACTGCTTTCTATTTTAATATATTTAAAAAAAAAATCATTCCTGTGATGGCAAAACTGAATTTTCAGCATCATTACACCAGTCTTCAGTGTCACATGATCCTCTGAAAATGAGAAATTACTCTAATATGCTGAGTTGGTGCTCAAGAAACATTTCTTATTATTAGCTTAATATTTTTGTGAAAACCGTATACTTTTTTTTTTTTTTTTTTTCAGGATACTTCAGGAAAGTTCAAAAGAACAGCATTTATTTGAAACAGAAATCTTTACTTTACTCACTTTTGATCAATTTAATGCATCCTTGCTGAATATTAATTTCTTAAAAAAAAAAAAAATTTTTACTGACCCCAAACTTTTAAACAGTAGTGTACACTACCATTCAAAGGTTTGGGGTCTATTTAAAGTGTTAGTTCAGCCAAAAATAAAATTTCTGTCATTAATTACACACCCTCATGTCGTTCCACACCTGTAAGACCTTCGTTCATCTTCGTAACACAAATTAAGATATTTTTGATAAAATCCAAGGGTTTCTAAACCACACATAGGCAGCAACGTCATTGCTCTATTCAAGGCCCAGAAAAGTAGTAAAGACATCGTTAAAATAGTCAACATTAATTTTATGAAGAGACAAGAATACTTTTTGTGTGCAAAAACAAAACAAAAATAACGACTTTATTCAACAATTTCTTCTCTTCCCTGTCATTCTCCTACACAGTTGACGTTGTACACACAGTGCAGCACTTCCGGATTCTACGTCAGAATGCCAGGGAAGAGAAGAAATTGTTGAATAAAGTTATTTTTGTTTTGTTTTTAAGCACAAAAAGTATTCTCGTAGCTTCATAACATTAAGGTTACACTGCAGCCACGTGGACTATTTTAACAATGTCTTTACTACCTTTCTGGGTCTTGAAAAGTGCAATAACGTTGCTGGGTTCAGATACTTCTCGGATTTCATCAAAAATATCTTAATTTGTGTTCTGAAGATGAACGAAGGTCTTACGGGTGTGGAACGACATGAGGGTGAGTAATTAGTGACAGAAACTTCATTTTTGGGTGAGCTAACCCTTTAACAAATAATCCTGGAAAGGCAGTCTACACTGTTAAAACGGTTTACACAAAAATATTAAGCAGCACAGCTATTTTTTAACATTAATAATAGTAATAAATGTTTCATGAGCAGAAAATCGGCATATTCGAATGATTCCTGAAGGATCATGTGACACTGAAGCTGGACAACTGTAAACGCTACAGTTTAGTAGTAATTATTATAAAATAAAAAAATGTCTATCTGTGATGAATAATGTTAAGAACCTCACCACTGCATTTGTCCGTGTGGTCACACTCGGTACAACCGTTTGGACAGACCTCACATACTCCACCCTTTACAAAGTGCCTGGAAGGGCAGTGATGCACACAGGTGTTTTTGAAACGCAGGTAGTCTTTCTCACAGCTCAGACAATAATTGGCTTCCCCCTCACACGAAGCACATCCCATGGCACAGCTGTGACACCTATCGGCCTCTGGGTAACCTCTGCAAGAATGCCACAGTCATTATATGACCAGTGATTGAAAAAGTATGATAATGTGTGGCTGTGTTCCAGTTCATATACTTCAACATACACCTCGCTGGTCATGGAAACATACTGCATGGTACTGTACATACTTTTGAATATAAAGTAAGACGCTGCACAGGTATTATAGTACTAGAGAATAAAATTGAGTCTTGATTTGCAGAACCATCTGTCATGTACTGTTAGCTAAATGTATTTAAAACTCATCCTTACATAACTTTTAGAAAATGAAACGACACAAAACATGAGAAAGGAAAGGAAAAGATAAAGTAAAAATAAATGTCATTCAATTAATAAAAAAATATATATATAAAAATTTTTAATTAAAAAAACGCATTTTATCTACAACTGAATAAAATAAAATATAAAATAAAATAAAACACTTTTCTTGACAACTAAAAAGGTTAAAAGACTTAAAATAATATAAAAAAAAAAAATAAAATTACTATTTTAGGATTACTATGATTTGCAATGTACTTGCATACCATTCACGATGGAAAAATGCGAACTGGGTGTGCATGAAACCATGTGTGTGAATATGAAGCATTTTTTGAGTTTTGAAAGAACACTTTTCACCTTTTACATTCAGGGACACATTTGCCATCCTGCAGATAGAGTGGACCAAAGGCATTTTTGCATTTCAAACATTGATGGGCGTCCAGACACGTCAAACAGCCTGCTGAACAATCTTCGCAGCGCCCACTCGTCTGGTTCCCATGAGTCTCAAGTGGACAAACGGACACGCACATCTGGCTGTTGGTAAGAAACATGCCTATAGAGACAAATAAACAACCATGTAGATGTCATAGAGATTACTAGCATATCCATAATGTTCACTCAAAAATAAAAAATTGTCATTATTTACTCACACTCATGTCGTTCATCTTCAAAACACAAATGATGATATATTTTTAATGAAATCTGAGGGATTTCTGTCCCTCAACTGACAGTCTACGCACCGACCACTTTATTACTTAAAGTTCATAAAGAGATTGTAAAACTAATCCATATGAATCGAGCGGTTTAGACTAAATATTCTGAAGAGACTGGATTGCTTTATATGATGAACAGATTTAATTTGGGCTTTTATTCACATATAAACATTGATCAGTGAACATTAAAAGAAGCTCAACCATACTTGCTTGATGCGCGAGAACAAACCTCATTTTTTTCTTGCAGAAGCTCAAACGTGCTGCGTAACACGAGAACGAACCTCATTGGTTCCTGTACGCGTCAAGCAAACATGTTTGAGTTTCTGTTTACCATATCTGATGTCTGCGTTAACGAATGTTTATATGTGAATAAAAGCCTAAATTCAATCTGTTCATCATATAAAGTGATCGTGTCTCTTCAGAAAATTTAGACTAAACCACTCAATTCATATGGATTAGTTTTATGATCTCTTTATGAACTTTTTGAAGCGTCAAAGCAGTAGTTGCGTGGACTGTCAATGGAGGGACAGAAATCCCCCAGATTTTATTAAAGTGCCCCTATTATGTTATTATGTTATACAACACGAACCAGCCACAGTGTTTGAGGGCGGGTCAAAGTAGGCATTGTTCGCGGGCAGCCAATGAAGACCATAGGCGGGCATTAGGCAAATGTGTTACTTTGTGACGTGTGGCCGTCACAGAAGTGGAATTCGAATTCCTAACGACTCATTTAGGCTGTTCAGAGTCGATTCTTTCTTTTGAGAGACAATAACTTTATTAATTGTGCACTTTCGGCTTCACAACTTTGCAGATCGTTTACATTCACAGACAGCTACATTACACATTGCATGAAAGGTAATGTTCAAAAAAGCATAATAGGGGCACTTTAAAATATCTTAATTTGTGTTTCAAAGATGAACAAAAGTCTTATGGGTTTGGAACTACATGAGGGTGAGTAAACGATGACAGAATTTTCATTTTTTTGGGGTGAACTAACCCTTTAAATGGAGAATTTGATTTTTTAACTTTTTTTGTAATTGACTTGATTGTTACTTGAATATGTTGTCTATTTTGGTTATACTGTATTGTGTTCTATTTAACTATATTTTGATGTTTAGAAATCAGGTGAACATGTCACAAGACACAAATTCGTCATATTATAAAAGAACTCTCAGTGCATTTACTTCCCACACCCTGATGAATGCTTGTTAGTCACAATGAATCAGTGTGCAGTATTTGTAATTGATTTTAAATCATTTAAGTAAATAAAGGCTTTTTAGATTTATTAACCCTGAATGCCTTGGCTTTAAATGTTTTTTTTTTTTTTTTTTTTTTTTAATGGAATAAATTATCTCTTATCCAAATTTTTATCAACTTGTGGTCATTCTTGTTTCTCTCACCTTTCTCACAGGAATCACACTGCACTTTGTCATCCCCTGAACACGTCCTACAGGAGGAATGACACTGCTCACATTCACCCTGACCTGTACACAAAAATACATTGTTTATAAAATAAATTAAAATACATAACAAAGACTCGTCCTTATTTTAATAGGTTTGTAATAACTTTAAAATTAATATAATATAATGTAATATAATATAATATAATATAATACACTCATATGTTTACTTTTATTAAAATAATAAATACTTTAAATGATTTTCAGAATATATTGCTTTAATACTGTTTAGGAATCTTCCGTCAGGACACTTGATCTGGCTCTTGCTGACGCATTGGCCCTTCTCCAGAAACATGTCATCTTCACAGGAATCACAGTCGTCAAATTCCGGACCACCACATGTCCGACATATGTGGTGACACGGCTCGCACTCCTGTTTCTCGTCACCATAGAAACCCTCCTTACATGATTTTACGCACATGCCATCTGCAGGTAGACAGAATTTCAGTAAATAGACAAGTATTTGGGCAGGTGAAGGCTTATCCCTCTGGTGCTGTTTGGTCATTTTTGACTGAAAAATTTTATTTTATTTTATTTTATTATTATTTTTTTTTTTTATAATTTTTTACGTCATTGGAATGGTACGAAACTTGGTAAAAGTTTTGGCACTTGCTATGTGAACACACACAAATCATGGACATGATTCAAAAAGGTTAAAGGAACACTCCACTTTTTTTGAAAATAGGCTCATTTTCCAACTCCGCTAGAGTTAAACAGTTGAGTTTTACCGTTTTCTAATCCATTCAGCCGATCTCCGGGTCTGGCGGTACCACTTTTAGCATAGCTTAGCATAGTTCATTGAATCTGATTAGACCGTTAGCATCTCGCTCAAAAATGACCAAAGAGTTTCGATATTTTTCCTATTTAAAACTTGACTCTTCTGTAGTTACATCGTGTACTAAGACCGACGGAAAATGAAAAGTTGCGATTTTCTAAGCCGATATGGCTAGGAACTATACTCTCATTCCGGTGTAATAATCAAGGAACTTTGCTGCCGTACCATGGGTGCAGCAGGCGCAATGATATTACACAGCGTCTCTCACAAATGTCTCCATGGTTGCAAGGCACGCTCCCTGTGTAAACAGGGGGTCACAGCCGCTGCGTAATATCATTGCAAAAAATATGGAAACTCTTTGGTCATTTTTGAGCGAGATGCTAACGGTCTAATCAGATTCAATGAACTATGCTAAGCTATGCTAAAAGTGGTACCGCCAGACCCGGAGATCGGCTGAATGGATTCGAAAATGGTAAAACTCAACTGTTTAACTCTAGGGGAGTTGGAAAATGAGCCTATTTTCAAAAAAAGTGGAGTGTTCCTTTAAATGGTCCTGAAAAAAAAAATATGACAGCATTGGAACCGAATGGGAAGCAAATTTCATCTAGTGGAAATGTTTGGTACTGCGCCCAACAAAATCTTACTGAAAGCTTATTTTTTGAGATATCAAATCTCAAATTTAGAACACAACTTGTTTAGATTTATGGCTTTTAGAGTAAAAGTCTGTGCTCCAAAGCATTCAAGATTTATGATAGAACAAGATATTGCGTGCCTTATATCTTATGGGCCATGTATATGCTTTGCAAGATGTTGGTCAATAAAAAAATGTTGAAAAAATAAATAAAAAAATATTTAAGACACTTTAAGTTGGAAATTTCGTTTTCAGGTCTATGCTCAAAAAGTGATTAACAGGTAATAAATGGATCATTCATAACTATTCCTTAAAACATAACTTAGTACCATAAAATCCCCAAAAATACAAAATATTAAATAAAAATCATTATCGAACTAAAATATAAAACATTCATTTCATTTTTGACCGCCACGTGAGCAGCACCAGAGGCTTAAATGGTATCACCATTGATCTAAAGCTTAGATGCAAACTGCTATTAACAATAAAAACTAAAACAAACTCAATGACAACTTTTTCATTAACTGAAATAAAAATAAAAACTAACATACCGTGACATTTAATCCAGTTAAACATTTTTAAATGATACCTGCTTGTTCATTAACTTTGGCAGCCAAAACTAAACTAAACTAAAAAAGGAAACTAGAAAAAAACAACTAAAAAATAGAAAGGATACAAAATAAAACAAAATAACAAAAAGTGAGATTGGAAAAGAAAACAAAAACAAAACAATGTGGGTTTTGTTCTACAACTAAAAAGGTCAAAGAGCACTTGCAAAGTGCTATTATCTTTAAACTATCCCTTTAAAGGACAGCAGAGAAAATAACATGTCTGGTAAGTACATCAAAATGTATACTGCTGCCCCAGAGGCTCTTTCAAACGCACGTCGCACACATACAGTACAGACATGAAACCTGAACACCAATACAAACTGCCATGTGAAAAACATCTAACCTGACAGGAAGAAGCCTTCCTCACACAGGTAACATTCAGAGGCATCACAGGTCAGACAGTCATCATCACATCGAGCACACTTCATGGACAACTTGTCCTCAAACGTCCTCTCAGGGCAGGTTTTGTGACAGCTCGATCTCAACCTGCAGAAATACACGATCTCTTACCCTTTAAATATTAACACACCGATTAAATACTCATGAAGTCAAAAAGTAAGAGACAAACTTACTCGTAATAATCCGGTAAACAAGACATGCAATGCTCTGGATTCACTGAGGGAAAAGTCATACTGTTAATGCACTCTTCACGAAAACAGGAATTATTTCATAGACAGCGATTAGTGAAATGACTAGGTGATTTAAGAGCTTTGACTGGAAATGCAATTTGAAAACATTTTTTACGTAATACCGTGACATGTTCATTGTCTTATTAATTTATACAAAACAACTACTTAAGTTTCCTTGGTTTGACTTTGTATCAAAGTGTTAGCCCCGGGTAAATTGAGCAGCACAACCGTTTAGGAGGAGTGCCAAAACATTGTTTATCTAAAAAAAAAAAAAAAAAATGAAGTGATGGTATGAGCGATTAATTACCGTTTCAAGCTTCAAACATCTCTTTTTAGTGCTTCTCGGTTCGAAAACACTATTATTTTTGAAATGCTACATTGACCAGCAGAGGGAGACAGATCGTGGCTCAACGATGAACGGTATTTTACTAAACAGCTACTCCCAGTGTGGGGTTTTTGTTTTTCTAGTGTCAGGTGGTATTCCACATCTTTTTTTTTTTTTGTAATATATTTTATTTATTTATTTTATTTTTTTGAAAGAAAGATGTTAAGTATCTTTCCTACCTTATCGTTTTATCCAATTTAAATGAGCCGAAAAGCTGTGGGCTGATGTTAGACACTTATCTATGTCTTTACCACTTTGATCCTCTGACACACTGACTTGCTATGTCTCACAACCTGGTGAGCAGACTACCTAGACAGCATTTTTGGACATTTTTGAGCTACGATGCCAAAAAAAAACGCTGCCTTGAAGTGTAGCCTATGCAGGAGGCACACTAAGACACAGACCAGACAAACTCATAAGTTTGAGAATTACAAAAGATGAAAAGAGATACGGGAAGCTGTAAGACAGACACAACCCCTATCATCTGTGCACTACACACGCATCTAGTAAAAAGTGACTGGTGCATCTACAGCAAAAGAGGTCCAAAAATCTGAGACCCCTTGTGAAAATGCTTCTATTTTGTATTATTTTCTAATTTAGAAAACATATATTTTATTAAATAAAAAAAAGTTTGCATTTGTGTTTTTGCTGAGTATCATATTCGACACATCAGGCTTTTATGGCTCATACAGTATGATTTAGTGAGAATATGTAGATCATACTTGAGGAGGGGGAAAAAAACCCCCATTATATTCAGAGGCTGAAAAAATATTTAGCAAAAATTTAGTGCAGTTTCTGATATTTATATGGCCAAAACGTAAGATGAAAATTCTGATAGCTTGTAATGTAAATTACTGAGATCTGTATAGCAGTATTGGTTGCATAAAATGCATATAAATATCAGTTGTCACTCTATATCTCTCAATAATATGATACAGTAGGATGTTTTCAAGGCTTAATGCTGACTGAGGAGGTTCTTTTTTGCTGAAGATGTGATGCAATTCATTTTTCAAGAGCAAAGTTTGTACACACATCCATCCAAATAATAATATACTGACCAACGAGACAATGCTGACAGCCCTCCTCACAGGTTACACAGTCTTCATGATCTAGATCGGTTACTTCACCTATACAAGAAAAAGCATTACACCAGAAGTCAGCACTTCATATTCAGAAGTAGTGTTGAGAACAGAAAATGCATGATACAGATGTACATAAAAAACAGATAATATGTCTGTATTAACGTGTATAAAAAGAGAGTGAAAGAGTGTGTGCGAGTTTAAAAAGACAGTAAAAATCCGACTGAGACTGTGTGTGTGCGCGCACAGTGTAGTGTGTGGTAGCCCTGGAGGCCATAGCGCAGAACCCGTTTATACATGTCTGCCACTAATGATAAGAATTTCTATTCCCCCACTCTCTCATTTCTGGTGCTATTTCAGTCTGCCTTCTGCAGACAAGCTCTTCCCTCATGCTCGGCACATCATTGACTGTGATAAAAATTTGTGAAGAAGATTAGATAAACAGCAGTGGGTGTCGTGAGAAGCCAAACAACATCCAGCGAGTTAGATGTACAGATATATGTAGTATAAAGTGATCTAGCACAGCACACAAAATGAGAGAGAAAAACTTCTGTCTAGTGGGGTGAATCGAACAAAAACATGTCCTGGTCACATTGTACAGCAAAATCAAAAGAAAAAAAAAAAAAAAAAATATTTTCTTAAGAAACTTAAGTCTATTTTTAGAGCCGTTAAAATTTTTTTGACCTTATTTTCATGATAATTAAGTACCCCCCCCCCCTTTTCTGTAATTATTATAATGTTCAATGATGACTCTCAATAGATTCTCATTACTGTATATTTTACTCTATTACAATATACAATTACTGCAATTTTTTACATTACTGTTCAAAAGTACGGGGTCAGTAAGATTTTATTTTTTGAAAGAAATCAATACATTTATAACGTTACAAAAGATTTCTATCTAAAATAAATGCTGTTTGTTTAACTTTCTTTTCATCAAAGAATCCTGAGAAATGTATGAGTTTCCACAAAAATATTAAGAAGCACAACTGTTTTCAACATTGATAATAATAAGAAACGTTTCTTGAGCAGCAAATCAGCAGATTAGAATGATTTCTAAAGGATCATGTGACACTGAAGACTGGAGTAATGATGCTGAAAATTCAGCTTCACAGGAATAAATTCCATTTAAAATAAAGCATATATATATATATATATACACACACACACACACACAGAATTTCATAATGGTATATATATAATATGTCTATAACATAATGTCTATAACATAATAGTATATATAAAATATATCTCTTATGCTCACCAAAGTTGAATTTATTTGATCAGAAATACAGTAAAAACAGTAATAGTGTAAAAAAAAAAATATATATATATATAAATAAAATGTAAAAAATTGCAGTAATTGTATATTGTAATAGAGTAAAATATACAGTAATGAGAATCTATTGAGAGTCATCATTGAACATTATAATAATTACAGAAAAGGGGGGTACTTGATTATCATGAAAATAAGGTCACAAAAATTAAAGGCTCTAAAAATAGACTTAAGTTTCTTAAGAAAATTTTTTTTTTTCTTTTGATATATATATATATATATATATATATATATATATATATATATATATATATATATATATATATATATATATATATATATATATATATATATATATATATATATATATATATATATACACACATACACATACACACACACACACACACACACACACTATTACTGTTTTTACTCTATTTCTGATCAAATAAATGCTTTGGTGAGCATAAGAGACTTCTTTTGAAAACATTAAAAATAAAAATCTTACCAACCCCAAACTTTTCAACAGTAGTGTAGCAATTGTAGCAATTTACTTTGTATATCATTATTTTTCACATTACAGTAAGGAGAATGATATCTTCTTTGCATTAAGGAAATGAAAATTGGACATTTTGATATTACAAATGAAATTCACTTGCATTACAGTAATGAGGCATTCGTTCACATAGATTCGAATGAGAATGAGATTCATTATGGTAATGAGAACTTCGGTAATGAGAGGGTGATTATCTTAACTGTCAAAGATAATGTCACAATTCAAAATATTCTAATGGCTTTAGAAGTAGACAACTTTCTTTAACCAAAATAGAATTTTGTTTCCTTCTTGAAAAGAAGGGTCATTTCTTTACAGGTTTTGCAAGACTGAAGGAACTTTATAGTGAAAAATGCTGGCAAAAAAGCAAACAAAAACATTTGGTTTTTTACACTGGGCCTACAGTTCATCCAGTAATTAGATTTTCTGAAGAATTTTAATAATATTTAAATAATAAACACCCTCACATACCAAAATGAAGTTACAAGAACCTTAATAATCACAAGAAATTAAACAACGGAAAAAGTCAAGCAAGCCATTGGGAATATTCTAGAACAGTTATGATGCAACTGACCCACTCCACACTCCAGTTTGGCACACATCCCGTCTTTGGGGTAGTAGGAGGGGGTGCAGTGGAGACAGTGGCCTGTGGAAGTACACACGGTACAATTTGGAGGGCAGGGATCACATGTTCCCTTCGGGGAATGGAAATAGCCCCCTGGACAGCTTACACGACACTCCTCTTCAAAGAGGTAACGCTCCACTCCAAACTTATCTGTGTGGAAACAGAAACAGAATAGAAAAATGTTAAGAGCTTGTATTTGTCTTTGCTATGCGAGGCGGTCATGACTAAGTTTACCTTTGCTACAGCGGGTACATTTGTCAGGCCCCTCATCTGAACATTCGAGGCATGTGTGGTGGCAAAGATGACACTGTCCATCCCTCTCGTACTTCCCAGGATCACAGCCGAGCACACATTGCCCATTATCAAACAACCTGCCAAAGAATAAAAACTGAAATCTTTTCACCACACACTGTACATTCCATCTCACTACAGCTTTATTCAACTGTGGTGCTGTAAGAAACAAGTGACTTGTTCACGCCTCACCTAGTGGCCGAGCAGCTGATGCAGTCTTTACTCTCAGGTCCAGTGCACTTGTAGCAGGTTGAGTCACACAGACTACATGTATCATGTTTGCTTAAGTACTGTCCTGAAAATAAAATACAGATAGCACGTAAACACATAAACTTTTATTTAGCAGCTGCCCCATCATTTGCTGGTGAATAATCCAAATTTAAATGATGTTTGTTATATTATAATATTAGTATATTTATTTATGTAGCATCAGAAATAACTTGGTATTTTTTCCTGAATGTACAATTAGATACAGAAAAATAGAAAAATACAAATAAACAAACAAGCAAACAAACAAAAACAAGCAAGCAAGCAAAAACACAAATAAACAAAGAAAATAAACAAAACCAAATGATAAAATAAAACTGAAAAATACAAATAAACAAACAAGCAAACAAAAACAAGCAAGCAAAAACCCAAATGACAAATAAACAAAGAAAACAAACAAAACCAAATGAAAAATAAAACAAAAACGAAACAAGAAACAAGCAAACTAAATCAACTGATAAATAAAAAACAGAAAAATACAAATAAACAAGCAAGCAAACAAACCAAATGAAAATAAACTAAAATAAAAAACAAGCACAAAACCAAATGATAAATAAAATAAACAACCAAAACCAAATAAACAAAACCAGATAATAAACAAACAAAAACAACCAACAAAACAAAACGATAAACAAAACAAGCAAACAAAACCAAATGACAAATAAACACATACATACATATATACAAAAGGGGATGAAAAATCAAAGTGCTTACCTGTTCTGAGCTTTACCATTAATGAAAAAGACTTCTGGTTGAAGGATTGACCAGCATTAAGGCCATGCATAAGCAGGTTTCATAAATCAGAACACTCTCAAAGAAAGCACGAAAGCTCATGCAGAATGCACACATACAATCAGCAGGCCTTAGAAAAGAAGAACTGAAATCTGAATATTTAGAAAAAGGTGATTTTGTGAGTTGCAATAAATGACCACGTAAAAAGATCTTGCACATACACAGTTGAATCGCTTGAACTAAACCCAATATCTTTGTTAGTATAAACAAAACAAATCTTTTTCAGAAATCCATCTAATCCAAAAACACTAATTACAAATAAAATTAATAATAAAGACGATAATAATAAAGATGAGAACTCTCAGTCAAGTCATAAAGGCAACAGGTCAATCTTACAAAAAAAGTAATGCAACTTTATAACTCTCTAGGAGCCAGAATGGATACAAAACTATCCTAAAGTGATGCCATGGGACTGTGAAGAAAGCTAAAGACATTGAGCTAACCTTTAACCCCAGGCCGAGCAATGTATTTGTGAGATTTCCTTTAGAGAGAGCTGGACATGTATGGCTGACTGACCCTCCTGATGACCTCAGCTTACGCTCTGATACACTCTATTCATTCAATTCTGACAGTCCTGAAGCAAAACTTCATGACCCTACATGACCGTAATTGAGTTGTCAATCACTGGGCTTAAAGAAATATCAGTCCAAAGCCAATGTCATCCCTGAGTTAAACAAGTTCTCTCACTCAAACTGCTTATATTACACTGCAAAAATGCTTCAGAATCACTTTGATTTTCGACACAGGATTCTAGCATTTGAAACAGCTATAGCGCCAATAGTAATGGCTTTATCATGTTATTCACCATACAAAAGTGACAATGGTTGTGTGGGAGCTGCAAATATTTTAAAAATGTTCCTTCTAAAGGAAATGGCCACAGGTCAAAACAAGGGGCTGCGCATATATTGTCTCTTTTAAAGTCATTGTGACTCATTTTAGTTCAATTTCTCTCTGTCAAATGGCGAATTGTTCTCTTCGAAACAAAAAGAGCCTTTTGTGAGGAAACAAGGAGAAGTCGAATCATTCTCACACTAGTTCACCACATGAATTTAACTCGAAACAATATTTCGTGAAGTAAACAAGTAGTTTAACAACACTAGATTTTTCTGATGAAAAATGTGAGCGGTGCTTGTCAGTGTAAAACTCGACACCAAAACTCTATGTATATGTGGTCTTCTGAGTGGGGCTTGGCATGTTGCTATGTCGTTGTGTTCTGGGTAGTTGTTTATGGATCCAAGTCAAAAGTCTCAATGACATTCTGAACTCTATATATGGCTCGGGTCACTAAGTCTATGGATTTTTTCGCCCATTTACTGCCAAATGAAAATTTTCAGTCAGATTGTCCCTCTGGTGCTCCTTGCGTAACGGCCAAAAAATTTTATTTTAGTGAAATGAATGCACTATATTTTAGTTTGATTATGATTTTATTTAATATTTTGTATTTTTAGGAGATTTTAATGGTACAAAATTATATTTATGCAGTAGACCAGAGTATACATCCAAAAATTTTTAACTTAAACTGTCACAAATCTTGAATGCTTTGGAGCACAGACTTAAGATTGGTCTCTTTTTAAAGACGATAAAAAAGTGAACTTAAAGTTAAAGAAGTTTAAGTGTATTGTTAGGAAAATGCACAAAAATCCTTTTAAATTTTTATATGAAATATATATTTTTTCAAAACATGTTTCAAAACATTACTCTAAAACTGCGAGAAAATCAAAGCCATAAATCTAAACAAGTTGTGTTCCAAATTTGCGGTTGATATCTCAAAAAATGAGCTTTCAGTAAGATTTTTTTTGGGCGCAGTACCAATCGTTTCCACTAGATGAATTTTGTTTCCCTATTCATTTCCAATGCAGTCATTTTTGACTGCGAGGTTTACAAAAATATTTTTGTTTATTTTTTTCCGGACCATGTCCATGATTTTTTTTTCCTTTACCAAGTTTCGTACCATTCCGATGAAGTAAAAAAAAAAAAAAAAAAAAAGAACGTAAAATTTTTCAGTCAAAAATGATCGAAGAGCACCAGCAGTAATTTAAGCAAGTATGTCATTTAAATGAGCAAACAAAAGTAGTCTCATTTCATCTCTCTGAGTCTTGTTTTTATTTTAAAGTTCATTAATAAAAAGATCAGTAAACCATTCGTTTCGTCCAGTCTTCTCTACATGATAAAACATTTTTTTTCTTGGCCCTGACTACAAACACATCTTCATCTAGACTAACTGTTCATGGCAGTTGGCTAAAAACAGAAATATAAAATAATTTTAGAAAACTCATCATCCGTTTCCCCCCTTATTTCAATTGAACGTGGGTGCAAAATATATTTTAAGGTTAATAGTGATAAAAATACATATATACATTAAGAAAAAAACATTGCCAGAACAGAGTAAATGTAACACATTTGAACATAGACTGATTCTCTATATAACATTAGTTATGTAACGTTGCATGTATTGAGTTCGCAAAAAAACGTACAACCATACTACAACTTTTTTTTTTTTGCGTCATGAATACACAATTAGCATGAAGTGGCTGGACAATGCCATCCACAAAACACAACTCATTTGAACTATGACCATTTATAAATCTTTTTCATAAATAAAAGGCTACGTCATCTTAAACCACATCATTCATAAATAAAAGACACAGAAATCCCCTTAACATTGAGCAAAAGTGGATTGGTCAAACATGTCCTTAATGAATGTAGAAGTCTAATTTGTGTTGTGTAGTACTATTAGTATAACTAAACATTTCACCTCGTTTCTGACCTTTATTAAAATGTAATACACTCCCCCTCAAGTATTTTCTTTTCTTTTCCCAGGATACTGCAAAATTGACACAGTAAATATGGCCAGTATGATAAAAATAAAAATCTAAACTAAAAATCTATTTGAATTCACAAATATTTGTTGGACCCAACGAATCCAAGACACAAATGTGAATTCAAAAAGCTTTCTCTAACAACTCCATTATGTCAATAGCACCAGTTATGTGAATAAAAGACTTATTACTCTCATAAAGACATGGAATAATGAACTATTTTAGGTGGCCATTTCAAAGTTGATTAAAATGGAGCAATTTAACTTTTCATTTGCATGATGCACCAATAAAATATAAATATTTTCACGGAGAAAGTGTCTGAAACAAACACCGCGGTGCACGGCCCAACACATAAAACCATTGTAACACTTCACTAAACGGATTTAATTCATTTTGTCAGGCTGTTGACCCTGATCTACCCGGACACACATTGTAAAGTTCCTTATTCATTTCACATGAATTATTCAGGATTAATATTGTGGAGCCGCTTCATGAAATGGCAAGATACAAAAATGCATGTATAGGGATTTATTTAATTTTATTAAAGGTATATCACGAATGGCCTGGTAAGATAAAATTAATTAAAAGTGTTTCAAACCTCATTTCAGCTACCACCACTAAAACCTGTACTTCAGCCCAGTCAATGATTCTTCATGGCTACACTAACACCAGGCGTGGTTACGTTTAGGTTTCCCGAAACCTATTTTTCCACTTATGAAACGATAATGAAACGCACACACACACGCACGCACACAAAAACAGATAAGAGATCTGAGCCTGAGGTGAAGAATTTCTGAACAGTGAGACCACCTGACATGAAGGCATTCATCTCATCTCGACGCTTTTCTTTGACTAAATGGCAGGTCGTTAGTGTTAGTACAATACTCATCGCTTCAGGAAGTACTTATTATTGTATCTTGTACGTCCAGAGGCAGCTATTGATTTTACTGCAGTCATGAAGGTCAGCGGATGAACCTGTGCTATGGTTTATGTCGTCCCTTTGCTCACAGAGGTCTTGCTGAAACTTGTAGAGGTTCTCTGAGTGCGCTTTATTCAGAATATGCACAAACTGGCTTTGATCACTGTTGTCATAATGCGTGAAACTTGTGGAAAAATAAAGAACCGCCGCTTCAACGCTCAGCATGTCACTCCAAATTCTTCTCTGGACCCAAAATGAAGAAAAAGGTACAAAAATTTGGCATCCATGCTTTGGTCACAAAATACTGACATGTATGATTTGCTGTTTATTACTGATCCCAGTCGCACCACCCTGACAGCTTCTGTCGACACACACACGCACACATGCACACATACACACAGACACACAGAGATAAAGGTAGGTTTGTTGTAGTTCTGGCATCGAGAAACCTCACAATGTAGTCCCATATTCGAGGTTCCCGACTGGAATATAAATTAGCGGAACGTGAGCGGCAAGTGGGGCCGGAAAAGTTCCTTCAGCCCTTTAGAGAACATGTTCTACAGCACAGCTGCTGTAGAACCTTCCTCTGGCACAGATTGTTCTTTTTCACTAGCACACAGAAACTTCCCTCGGCCCACGATTCTTCATTTGCTTTCCAGAGAGCAGGAAGAGGAGAGAGGAGCAGAAAGACAGCAGGCGATTGGGCAGCGGAGAGGAAATGATGCAGATCGCAGCAAGGCGATAGATGACAGGCAAATGTCGTTTTGTTGGGTTTATTTTTTTTTAGAATCCAGTTGATTGTTCGACGGAGGAGGATATCCAGGTGTGATTGGAATCCAGGATGAAAAGATTTGAAGGAAAGATCATCGGGAAGAAAAGGAGAACACACATTTAGAAAGTGATCAAAAAAGTCATTTTTACAGTGTCACAGGTTGACAGAGTAACTTTATTTTCCTTGCTAGAAAAAGCACAAATTATGGTCCACTGTAAAAATGTAGCCCATAGTGAACTCAAGGTTCCCAAAATGCACTTGGGTCAAATACTTTGAGAATAAATTGGCCTGAAATATTGGGCACATCTCATGAAACTGGACATATTTCACCTCAAAATTTAGAATAAAGTATGTTAAAAATTATATTTTTGCATTAAATTTACCTTATAACAATTTTAAATTTATAATTTGGTAATTTATATTAATTTTTAAATTTATTAATTTTTATATTGTAAAGTATTTATGCATAATGATATTTGTTGTACTGCAAATATGCATTAAAATAAATCATTACAAAACTGAGAATAAATATTGAGGAAACTACTTTTCAAAAGTTTGGGGTCAGTAAGATTTTTTTGAAAGAAATTAATACTTCATGCATTCAGCAAAGATGCATTATATTGTTCAAATATGACAGTAAACACTTACATTAAAAATATATATATTTCCAAAATATGCTGTTCTTTTCCATATTCTATTCATAAAAGAATCTTAAACAACTATATATAAAAATATTAGGAATCAACTATTTTCAAAACTGATAATAATAAGAAACGTTTCTTGAGCAGCAAATCAGTATATTAGAATGATTTCTGAAGGATCATGTGACACTGAAGACTGGAGTGAAAATTCAGCTTTGCCATCACAGGAATAAATTACATTTTCAAATATACTCAAATACAAAAAAGTTATTTTAAATTGTAATATTTTATAATATTTTTAAACAATTTTATTATTGTTAAAAAAAATATATTTTTATCATTGTAAAAACAACAACAAACCGAATAAATCCAGCCTTGGTAAGCATAACTTTTTTGAAAAACATTCTTAAAAATCATACTGTAAAACATCCACATGCCCAGTAATAAGAATTTGGAGCTAAATTTCCCGTCCCTCAAAATATGTTTGCAAAATATAATTTTCTTTGGGGTGAAATGTGACCTGGACATGTCTTTCCAAAAAGGCAATATCAGAAAAACAAAATCAACAAACCATGATTTATCCCCATGCAAAAGCTAAAATATTTTGTTGTACAAAAGATTCAGATCAAAATCTAGAGGACAGAAAACACAAAATGAAGAGGCTAGCCAAAATCTACAGTACTCACCATCTTTGCAGATGGTGCTGACGACACACACACCATTTTCCAGATTATAGCCGTTGACGCAGGTGCTGCAGTTCCTCTCCCCCGGCCCTGCACAGGCGTAGCAGGTAGGATCACACCTGGAAGCACAATCACAGCCGTGATGCGTCAAACGCATCATTACCGCTTTAAATGTAAACCCTTTCTCATATATCATATTCAGCAGTGAAATACTGACTTTTGACAGGACTTTTGGACATCTCCGTTGTCTGTCGTTTGTTCCGCCAAGTAATATCCCACGCTGCAGCTGGAGACGCAACGCCACTCCTCAAAGTAATAGCCCGGAGCGCACTCATTACACGCTTCCATGCCAGTTCCTGTGAACACGGAATACCATCATGTTCCCCAAAAAGCAGATTGCAAATATTTTGGAATACACTTTGGAATAGTGTATTGTTACAAAAATTCGAATAATTTGTGAGGAAACAAATCTTGAAAGGCACATATCATTAGGGATGGAAGATAATCCCAGGATAATCCCAGAAAGAATCAATTCTCTGATTTTGAGGTGTTAGGTGGCCCATTTCTGCCACATAAGAAAAAAAAAAAAAAAATCATGCTTTGGGAAACCATAATTATGACATAAAACTTAGAATTATAGGAAAATTATAAGAAACCAAGTCATTATTATGACAAATTTAACACTGACATTATGGTTGTCAAACATACCAGCACAAAAAAAAAATAAATAAAAAAAAAATAAAAAAAAAGGTGACAGTACTTATGCATTTCTGCAGTCCCGGGTATATTCTGTACCGATAGACAAAGCTTTCAAATGCTCTTATTCATGTTTGTTTGAGCTCTCTCTGAGCGTCAAAGGTTTCTATTTACAGCGTGTTTTTACAAGTGTCATATCTGTTGAGCGTGTGAACGCAATGGCCTGTCACAGGTGCTAGTCGGTAAGTTAGTCAGAATCCGCTTACCAATGAAAACACACAAGGTTTTGTTTTGTTCAACAAGAGCCGCACGCTTACAAATCCTTTCATTATAGCCAACAAAGTGTAAACGTAATGTAAATAAGAAATTCATTGTACAATTAAGACAGCTTTTTTCTATTATAATGGGAGTTTTCGGGAGAGTGTAGCATTCAGTGAGCTTGCGCTTTAGAGATTGACAGCCTTAGTGATTATAAAGGGAGGTTCTTCTCTTGATTTCCGTTTAATACCCATTCACAATCTGAATACAAGTTTAGGTTTTAATGCTGCTAAGTACACTGCAAAGTTTCTGGATTGACAACCATGTCTAAATGTGCGATTGAAACAGAACCTGTGATGATTGACAGCGATAACCAATGGATGGGACAAAATGGGACAAATTTTTTAAAGTACTTAATTCAACAGTCTTTGCTATGGTACCGAAATTGGTGCCAAGATCTGTGAAATTTTACTGGTATTGGTATTGAATACTAAAATTTTGGTACTGTGACAACACTAACTGACATAAAATCGAAATTATGACAAAATCTAACAATTATGATATTAGTAAAAATTATATACTAAATAAAAAGCCAAAACTGACATGAAAACTCAATTATGAAATAAGTCAAAATTATTACATGCTAAGTCATAATTGATAAAGTCAAAAATTGACTTTTTAATCACATAATTTCAATTTATGTCAATTTTTACTTGACAATTCTCATAATCTTGACTCAATTATGACTGTCAATTTTTCATTTATCTCATAAGCATGACTTTGTATCATAATTTTGACTTTTTGTTTCATAATTATGATTTGCCAAAGCATGATATTTTTTTTCTTATGTGGGAAAAATGGGCTTCCATAAAACTGAGTCAACTCTAAAGGTCCATTAAGACTTAAAGATAATTTGAAGCGTGATAAGCATCATAAGTGTACACGTGTATATACACACTGTTGTTAAAATCTGGTGCAGAATCAGAGCTAACAACAGTAATTGTGCTGGATGAACTATATTCAGAAGCTAAGCACTGGTTGTTCTGCAAAGCCTTAGTAATTAGCTGCAGTTTCTGGACACTGTAGAGAACAGCACAGACGCAATGGTCTCAGAAGGCACTTCATAGTCTTGTTAAGTCTAGAACTTCAAAATGACCTCATAATGTGCATAATTTTTTTGTGCCCATGATGATTATAGCCTCACGTCAATTTTGGATGCAAAATTGCTAACCAAAAGGGACATATAATATGCATTTCAAAAAAATATAATAGTCAATCAATGTTCTCTCCAACAGTATATGGAAAACAAAGCCTACTGGAAAGTTATATTTTATGAATTGCTTTTAAGTGAAAGGCTTTAATCAAATCCTACTGTAAACCTAAATGAAAAAAGTTCTTTAAATAAATGTACAGTGTTTACCTCCACAGGTGGCACAAGTCGAGTGGCACTTTTCACATGCCCGTCGGTGCCCATTATAATAGGTGCCAGGTTCACAGCTCAGCTGGCATTTATTCCCCTGTAGGCTAGCAGGAAAAGACAGACAGAAGCAAAGAAAGAGGGAGAGACAGAAAGAAAGAGAATTACTCAAAGGGATTCAATGCTGAGGCTGAGCCACAAACTTTTCTTACATTTCACATCATTGTATAAAATTTATAGAGGGAGTAAACTAGTGTTTTTAGGTGAGGTGAGCCTCCATAGGGGGCGCCAGAACATATCAGGGGAGAAGGTTAGTTAATTTACAAGTAAAAATAATAAAAATAAATAATATAAACTAAAAATATAAATAATATATAAACTAAATATAATGTTAATGAAAATGAATATTATTATATAATATTGTCATAATAATAATTAAAACTGATCATATTTTTAATTAACTCCCTATCATTTCTATTTAAGAACCAGGATTTCCAAGGTCCTGGAAAACCTGGATATATGCAAAAATTTTAAAAGTGTGATTTCTAGACCTGGAAAACAAGATCTAAAATATTTTATTTGGTAGAAATTGCTATTTGTGAGTTAAATAAATAAATAAATACAAAACTGTAAATCACAAATGACTAGAGAAGACATGCACACATTTATGTAAATAAACCCTGAATAACATTCAGCTGGAATTATATAATTTATTTTTTCAAATTAATTTATAAATTTTATTGAATTATTTATAAAAAAAAAAAAAAAAAAAAAAAAAAAAAAAATTCACTTATTATGGAATTTTCCTGTGGGTAACATTTTTAATAATTTATAATGTCTTTTAACTCAATCACTTGAGCTTTTAACTTAATCACACTAAATGAACATAATTGACAACCCAAGTTTAATTGTTCATTTAGTGTGATTAATTAAAAGACAGATATATATATATATATATATATATATATATATATATATATATATATATATAATATTATATTATATTAGGGCTGTCAACATTAACGCATGCGATTAATTCAAAATCCTTAACGCGGTAAAATAATTTGACGCATTTAACGCGAAAAAATTATGGAAGCATGTGAAATTGCATCATAACGTAATTTACGTCACGCAGTTAGATGATCTTAAAAATCCATGCTGATTATATCAGAGATGGCAGAGAGAATTATTCATTCCAGTGTCTGTTTCGCTTTAAAACACGAACTCTCTGTCATTTTCTGTCATTGTATCTGAAGAGCGCGAGCCCTCCCGCATCGCGCTGTTCCTGTCTAAACGGAACGTCGAAACATCCCACCGCTGTAAGGCCAGATGATATGAAAACTATGTTTCTCGGCTGGATAAAGCAAACCAGCTTCTTGCTATGAAAGTTTTGATGGATGAGGATTGCAATCAAAGTAAAGACGATTGCGGTGACGTACAGAAGCACGCATGAGTCTGTTATATTGATGCGCAAACAAATCGTGTATGAGCGCTGTCGACGCACTGATCGCACATTGTATTAATGCACAGACACATTTCAGTACATTCACGTTGTTTTCACACACATTCAGGATAATGTTTGGATTTGTCCTGTGTATGTTGCTGTGTACTTTAGTATATGCAGGTCAAGGCGGTTGGTTTAGTTTTTTTTGGCATCTCCTTGTGGTCCTGTTCAGTATCGCAACTTGACTTGTCTAAAATGTAAACAAGCTCTTTGCTGTTGCACATAATATACACTGTGAATTCTGAAACCTTTTTTTTTTGGCTGTGATTTTTTTATGGGTGCTTTGGTGTAGCCTACATAAATGTATGAATTATATGAAATCATATAATTTGGTCATTTGGTGTCCTTTTTTGGAAAGACATCTAAATTTACCTTGAAAAAAGCTGAAAAATACAGTTTTGTGAAAATCACACTTCAATCTGATGGTTTACTTTGCTGGATATAGGCAATGATGGCAAAATGGACGTGTTAAACCAGATAAATGGTGTATGCTTAATTTCACGATAAGTGAAATTTTCCCCACAATTTGAGCCTGATGAATCTTGACATTGTCATCCTGGAATATGGCCATGATGTGTCTTCCTACATGGTTGTTTAAGAAATTAAAAGCTACACACTCCATCAATTAGGGTTAGAAGTACTGGTGACAAACATATAAAATGGTAGAAACATAATAATCACTGCAATAATGTTCCAATCATAAACTCTTAAGCATTTGCCAATTTAAGTGAACAGCTTCGAAGCAGTGTTTTGAAATCGGTCATCACTAGATATTGTTGAAAAGTCGTTATTTTGTTTTTTTGGCGCACAAAAAGTATTCTCTTCGCTTTATAATATTAAAGTTGAACCACTGTACTCACATAAACTGTTTTAAATATGTTTTTAGTACCTTTCTGGGCATCTAAAAGTGTTAATTATCTTGCTGGCAACAGAGGCCTCACTGAACCATCGGATTTCATCAAAAATATCTTAATTTGTGTTCCGAAGATGAACGAAGGTCTTACGGGTGTGGAACGACATGAGGGTGAGTAATTAATGACATAATTTTCATTTTTGGGTGAACTAACCCTTTAAGATTTTGTCAAACAAATTCTTGTATATGATTTTTAAGATGTTGTCTTTGTTGGGTCCGACTGAAGGACCCCACAACATCATAAATTCCTGATCTTACTATCTTAGTGGGGTCAATTGGACCCCACAAAGTAGTATAAACAAGGGTGTGTGTGTGTAGTTCTTATAACAATTTTAATCAAATTGTGCTAGTTTTTTTATTCCCCAGAGGGAAGGCTCACTGTCTAAACTTAAACAACTGCAGTAGACTAATAAAGTTTTCCCAAAAAATGAATGACTTGCCATATGAATAATTACAAAGACTGTAATTGCAACCTTAAACCGAGAGAAACTGGGGGCAGAAAAATTCATCTCATCTGCACTCTAGCTCTGCAATCCTGTTTCATACCTACTATAGTCTAAACATGTCTGAAAAGATCAACAACGATGGATTAAAGTCCAAACGAGTGGGTGAAAAACCTTTACGTATATTCAGAGAATATTTCAAAACAATTCACTGAACAGCTGCTGCGTATTACGCCAGTTTTTGTGCCATGACCCGTTTTTCTTTTCTCTCTCTATTTTTCCACCTCTCTCTCTCTCTTTATCTAACGTCAGAGCGGAGTAGGAAAAGCCCAAGTAAAAATCGCTCACTAGAGACAGTATTTCAACATACATCTGAACTCAAGAGCCTGACAACGTGTAACAGGATGTTTCCAGTGATAATTTAGCGTCTAGCCAGCGCGGCCTTACCTTAGCAGCTCTCAACGTAGATCTAGGAAAATATCAGTAATAATGGGAGTCCAAGATTCCGACTATATTTCAGTCCAAATCTTGGCCAAAGAAAGAAAACCCTACAAGGTGGAATATTGTTTGTGCAACAGGCTGAATGTGGGGAATTACCTGAGACCAGTTCGGCATTCTGTGCAGATGTTCGCCGAGGTGCATTTCTTGCAGTTCTCGCTGCATTTCCTGCACATGGTGGATTCTGCAGAACAGTCACACAAGGTCTCAAATTCAACAATTCATCTTCAGCCAATCAGCATGTACCGTAAGGTTTTCTGGAGTGAGATGATGTGTGAATGGACTTGCCAAGGTCCAGATAGAAGCCGTCAGGACAGGAGCTGACACAGTTGTTGGCTCCCTCCACCAGGTACAGACCTGGGCGGCAGGTGGAACACTGATCACTGCGGCTGCCAACACAAGACTCACACAGCGGAGAGCACTTCTTACAGCGCTTCTTATCGTCCCGGAAAAACCCAGACGGACACTCGGGTACACACGTCCTAAGAGACAGACAGACGGAGGTGGAAAGAGAAAGGGAGAGAGACAGACACAGACAGGAAGAGCCACATGAGACCAGAAAAATCAACATCTGGCAGTCGTGAGGAAAGACTTTCACCAGGAAACAAAGGCAAAAGTCAGGGTCTGAGAAAGCCATCAGCTCCAGATGTGAGCACGGCTTGTGGAATTGGGATGCCCGGGAAAACAAAATCTATAAATGTAATCAAGACACGTGCACACACACAGATAGATCTGAGATGTTAGCAGGGACACGCAGATGCACAGCTGTTGTCAGCATGTGCTTTGGTGTTTTTATAGGAGTTAATTAATCTTTTGACTCCAAGTTAAAATATTTTCAGTAAAACAACCTTTCAGGAAACATGTTAAAAACGCTCAATTCTTTAGCAACTCTAATTATGTTATGCAATGCATATGCTTCACATTGTGGTCTTGTATTTCACACCAAAGTTACTTCAGTTTTATATAATAAAAAAAAGCAGCGTCACTAACAGAAAAATCAATTTGCCAAGTGGGTCAATGACAATCAAGGGTGTACAAGAGAAAAGGAAAAACCTAGTTCAAAACACACGTACCAAGTTCTTAGAAATGCGCTTCATGTCTGAAATAGTGTATAGAAATGTGATGTCCGTTCAAAAGTTTGAGGGGTAGGATTCTCGCATGCTCAGCAAGCCTGCATTTATTTGATGAAAAATACACCAAAACCAGTAATATTGTAAAATATCATTACAATTTTAACTGTTTTCTATTTTAATATCGTTTAAAATGTAATTTATTCCAGTGATGCTGAATTTTTAGCAGCTATTAATCCTATTAGTCTTCAGCATCACATGATTCAGAAATCATTCTAATATGATGATTTGCTGCTGTTATAACAGTTGTGCTGCTTAATATTTTTGTGGAAGCTATAATACATTTTTCAGAAATGAACAAAAGAATTAAAAAAAAACAGCATTTATTTGAATAAACTGTGTTCTGCAACATGATTTAAAAACAAATTATATTTTCACAAAATTTTAAAATTTAATGACTCTAAAAAGGTCTTAATACATCTCAATCATGTAAATAAATATTAAGTAAATATATTACTTTTTACCCCAAAATAATATATATATTTAAGTTAAAAAATATGTTTTACAAATATCATGAATTATTAATTCATAAATATCAAGTTTGACCAGAACTAATCTTGCCATGTCATAAAAAGATCAAATTCCTGTTTTTTTTATTTTTTATTTGTTTTTTATGCATATGTCTGCACATTGGTTATACCATATGGGAAGCATTTTTAGGGCCCGAGCACCAATGGTGCGAGGACCCTCTTGGAATTGCTCCATTTATTAATATTTGTTTTTATAAATAATGTATCCAGAAAAGAAAACTATGGACGTCATGTCATTGACCCAAGCAACACTGTAAAAATTAGTTAGAATCTTTTGTTTCAAATCAGTGGTTCGGAGTGTGTATCAAACTGCCAAAGTTACGTGATTTCAGTAAACGAGGCTTTGTTACGTCATAAGTGTTTTGAAATTTTTAATGGTTCACCACTGGGAGGCGTGACTTTGGCAATTTGATACACGCTCCGAACCACTGATTCGAAACAAAAGATTCATAAAGCTTCGAAGCTTCATGAAGCAGTGTTTTGAAATCACCCATCACTAGATATTGTTGAATAAAGTCGTTATTTTGTTTTTTTGGCACACAAAAAAGTATTCTCGTCACTTCATAACATTAAGGTTGAACCCCTGTAGTCACAAGAACTGTTTTAAATATGTCTTTAGTAGCTTTCTGGGCATTGAAAGTGTTAATTGTCTTGCTGGCAACAGAGGCCTCACTGAACCATCAGATTTTATCAAAAATATCTTAATTTGTGTTCCAAAGATGAACGAAGGTCTTACGGGTGTGGAACGACATGAGGGTGAGTAATTAATGACACAATTTTCATTTTTGGGTGAACTAACCCTTTAAGGTGTAATGTTGTTGTGAAAAGCTGTATACCTGGTGTTGTTCTTGAATTTGAGGAAGTAGTGGAGGCAGGTGATGCACTGCTGTGGGCCTGGCCCTTCACAGCCGTTCTCACCACACTCAGGGTGGCACATGCCTTATGTAAGAAAACAGAAACTGATGAGTTGAGCTCTGAGAGCTCCCACAGATACTCAGTGATGTACAACATAATTAGAAAGAAGCACTTACCCACATACTCCTCACTGTACTCGTCCTCAGTCTGAGTCTCCACCACTGAGCGAGTCTTGTCACTGCGGAATGAGTACGGATGCACGGAGGTACCATAAAGTACCAGAGACCACTCTTTCAGCTTGCCTGGAACAAATTACAGTCCGTGTGCAATGAAATGAAGCCCTCAATTTATAAAATATTTTCCAGCCTTCCCAATTGGAAATTGTGATTGACTAGTATCTCAGTATCAATGCTGAATCAAACTAAATAGACAAAGACTGAATCAATATCAATGATCATTTATATATGTGTGTGAGTGTGTGAGAGAGAAAGAGAGAGAGATCCCTGTGATAATATATATAATATACATTCATAGCTATATTTTATATCTATAGGCAAATACTTTACAAACATGAATCTCGCACATCAATGAATTAACTTTTATGCCCCAGGTCTCACTACTGAAATTTTTATATATGTATTTACATTTAATTATTTAGCAGATGCTTTTATCCAAAGTTTTTTTTTTTTTTTTAATAAATAAATAAAATATAAATAGAATATACAGAATAGCATAGTAAGGTTAGTATTAATGGGTCAAGTATTAATGGGTTAGTATTAATGATGAAAAAGATGCGCCTTTAGCCGTTTCTTGAAAATTGAGTCGAGTTAGGCAGGTCATTCCACCAGCATGGAACAGTCAAGGTAAAGGTCCGTGAAAGTGATTTTGTGCCTCTTTGGGATGGCACCACAAGGCACCGTTCACTTAGAGAACGCAAGCTTCTGGAGGGCACATAAATCAACAACAATCATATATATATTAGGGCTGTCAATATTAATGCGTTAATGCATGCGATTAATTCAAAATCCTTAACGCGTTAAAATAATTTAACGCAAATAAATTACTTAAGCACGTGAAATTATTTCATTAACATAATTTACATCATGCAGTTACATGGTCTAGGGAATCGGGAGTTTATCACACTGAGCATCTACAATGGCGCAAGCACCTGTAACCCTGGTAGGCGGAAATTTCTATTCTAACCCTTTAACCCCATTTCGCTTCTCTGTTTGCGATCAAATAATTTTAAGTCGCTTAACTTCCCACCGCTGTATGGTCAGGTGATATGCAAACTACATTTCTCGGCTGGATAAAGCAAACCAGCTTCTCGCTAGTAAAGTTTCAATGGATGTGGATTGTAATCAAGGTAAAGATGATGGCAGTGACGTACCGGAGTTGTACAGTAAGCACGCGTGATGCATGATGTATTGATGAGCAAACAAACCGTATGTGCGCTCACAAACACACTGATCACACACTGTATTTATGCACAGACACATTTCAGTACATTCACATTGTTTCCAGACACATTCAGGATAATGTTTTCATCTATCATGTGTATGTTGCTGTGTTTAGTAATTCTGAATGGATCCGTGTACTGTAATAGGCATATGCATTCAGGTCAAGGCGGTTGGTTTATCTCCATGTGGTCCTGTTCAGTATCGCAACTTGACATGTCTAAAATGTAAACAAGCTCTAAAAAGCTCTAAACAAACTCTTTGCTGTTGCACTGTACACATACTGTACACTGTAAATTCTTAAAATTTTTGTTCTCTATTGTTTTTCCGTTAGCTTTGATGTGCATAAATTTATGAATTATATGGACTCATATCATTTTAGGTGTCCTTTTGAAATCTTCAAGTGTCCTTTTTTGGAAAGACACCGACATTTACCTTGAAAAAAGCTTGCAGAAAATAGTTTTGTGAGAATCACCCTTCAATCTGATAGTTTACTTTGCTGGATATAGCAAATAACAAAATAAAAGCGTTAAACAAGACAAATCATGTATGCTTAATTTCACAGTAAGTATGTGATTAATCGCAAAAAAGGGTGTGATTAATCGTGATTAAATTTTTTTTATTTATTGACAGCGCTAATATATATATATATGTGTGTATGTATGTATATGTGTGTGTATATATATATATATATATATATATATATATTTATATATATATATATTAGATAGATAGATAGATAGATAGATAGACCATACAGTGTTTTCAAATGTGAAAGAATAACTCAAGTAACAGGTAGTGTGTTTTGTATGGAGAAACTACCTGGTGCTTTTTGGCTCCTGAGTTGGGAAGGAGAGTCATAGATCTCTAGTATCCAGTCTCCAGCAGCTTTCTCGCCCCAGCAGTGAGTTGTCATGAATTCCCAGTTCTTAAAGCCCTCCATTGAGTGATCAAACAGCCTGCAATAACAATAAATAGAAGCTATATCACAGCACAAAATGCACTTAATAAAATACTGGACAAAAAAAATATTAGACCTATTCAGTGGAAACTGGGAATTATTCACCAGAAAATTACCAGAGAAAATAACCTTCACTAAAATTCACCAGAAAGCAAGAACGAACCACAATATACAGTCATTCTTGATCAATGTACCCATGTACTCAAGATTTGTGCATAGTCTGTATATTGTACCTGTTGGCGAGCAGCTGTGATTTTGTCCCTGATGGTGAGGTTAAGTTGATTGACAGGTCTCCTCGCCGCGGGTGTGTAATTGTTATACGTACAACCACATGCTCCAGATAAATAACATGATGGTTTGCATTATCCGTGCAGCCTGTTGCCTTGTACACGGAACGAACAACATGCTCTGGACGGATGGTTCTACAGGAAGGAAATTGTTTTATTTGAGCATTTACTATTACTTGTATAACGTTTTCAATGTGGCCTACTGTCTCATGTTAAAGAGCTGTTGCATTATGGATACCTGATTTGTTTATCAGCATTTTCCACACAGATATGCTGTGGGGGAACCTGTTTCCAGCGTTCTGCCTCTTTCACCATGGCCTCTGCATCCATCAGCCCAAAGCCATACAGGTGACTGACTGTAAGAATATGTACAACTTAACTGTTCAACAAAAAAATAACAATATGTACACAGATTTAGAGTTGTTATGAAGACCAAAATTACCATCAATCATGATGCAGATTACTGTTATAAAGGGAAAATTTACTGTTCAGCATAGTCTGGAAAACCCAGAAGACTGAGCGTACTCAGAAGTGTCATTACCTATCTAGTGGTTAAAACAAGGGGAGCTTAAAGAAATGAAAAAGGCTGTTACCATTATAACCAGCTGCGTTGGTTTTCCAATCAGGAGCGCTGAGATGGCCAGCACGAGACGTCTTCACTATAATGTGTTGTACATCTCGCCACGTCAGGAAAGGACTGCAACAGAGAGTCAAAAATCAGACAGTGATAACTTGTCAAATTGCTTGGTCATAACCAGAGTTCGACTGCTCTCCTCTTTTCTTCCCCCGCTGGTCGCTGTTCACATTTTATTATTTGGGTCTGGACCACGGTACACTTGCGTCATCAAGCTGCAGCCGTGTACCCATATTGCTAGGTAATGGCTATGAAAGAGAAGATTGTTTTCCGCATCACTTTTGTTGTTGTTTTTTCGAACTTTTTGGTTTTGTTTCAAGTATAAATAAAGAAAGCTACTTGTCTCTATCTGCTGCAAAAGTACTGAAAATGTTCCAAAAAGTGTTCCAAAATGTTCCAAAAGCATTCCAAAAGTTCCAAAATGTTCTGAAGAAATCAGTTTCTGCAGAGGCAAGCAGAAATTATCTCTACTTGCAGTCCCGCTTGTCGCCAAGGTGAGTGAGCATACACAGACTAGGGCTGGGCGGTATGACGATATATATCGTTACCACGGTGTAAAATGTCTTTCATTAGAGATTTTGCTATATTGTGTATATCGCGGTATGTAAATATATAGCACAATTGGCCATTCAGAGTGATGAAATGTATGAATGAGAATATAAAAAGCAGGACGTGCTTGATGTTAAAAAGAGATACAAGCGCAATACATCCTGAAAAGGAATGACTGGCACACTGCCAAAGTACACGCACGGAAAGCCACCTCTCTCAGCATGCGATCGCAAATTCAGTTCTCTTTCACGTCTTGTTGCGCTTGAATAGTCAAATACACATGCAATTATGTCAAAATGCCCATTGTGTGGAGTATTCATTTAAACACAACCGGTTATGTCTCAAGTGAAAGAAAACAGTTGGGTATAAACCAGATGTGTATCAGTATAATGGGTCCATGCATTTGGTCTTAAAGTGACAGCAGCCTAATATACCTGCTGCTGTTTCATTAATGTGAATCAAACAAAAGAGAAAATAACTTACTCCTCTTGACTGAATAAATTTAGCTTTAATAAGAATAAATTTACATTTAATTCATACAGTGAAGACTATGCAATATTTTATTTTACATTTGATTATTACATTTCTGTACTAATTCTAACTACATGTTAAATAAACCTATTTTACCGGAAAAACTTAATTTGTTTAATTCATATTTTTGTTATATTGTATTTATCTTTTTGTTTGTAGTTTGCTTCTTTTTTCTTAATAAAATAAAATAACTACATCGTGATATATACCGTTATCGTGAAATAAAATTTCTCATATCGTGAAATAAGAATTTGAACATATCGCCCACCCCTAATACACACACGTGTGGCACACACACATACGAACGAGCGAACATTTATTAATAGCGGTTCACTTACATGATTTAAGACGATTGCTTTTATATCACAGTTCACATGACCACTTTTTTTATAGTACAGTTCACCGGTGCACACCTGAGTTCGGAAAACAGCGTTCACATCATCCAAAAGAACCAAACTCTGATGTCAAGCGAACCTGGGTATGCTCCAAAAGTGCTAGTGTGAAAGCACCCTTAATTCTAAAATGCTCAAAATGTTTTATTATAATCCAAACAATTGCACTGGCCACAACTTTCAGCTGTAGTTCAAAAAGTCTCATTGGCTGGCTTTAAGGTTGAAGCATTCGCTCAGATAATTCACCATACACAGTGGGATCAAACATCAAACCAAAGACAGATGAATGCCATGTGTTCCCGAATATCCCCCCCAAAATATTAAAACAATCTAACTCCATTGCGATGGGAATATACAGTCACATGGCAGCCATATGTTGAGGTTTTCCTCAATTTCCTATGTGAAATCAGACACAGTTGAAACTTACGGAAAGCATGCCGCTCGCTACACGGCGTTCAGAATCCCACCATTTTAAAGTGGCCAGAATTTCCCTTGCTCTTTTGAAATCAGGGATTGATGTTCTACGGAAACATACTCTATCATTGACAACACAAAGCTCCCTCACCAGTCCACCAGAACAGTTATGGAAATTGAGCAGCAAAAACTGGTGATTTAGCCATGTGTCATAGTACGGACGTCACAGCCATATACACTAGTGATGCACCGAAATTAATTTGCAAAACACCAAAACACTGAAACACCAAAGTTCAAGTTCATTTAGCTGAAAACTGAAATGAAACCAAAAATAAAGTTTGAGTGAATAACTTTGGATAACTGAGTAACTGAAGTCTTTATAGTAATGGCTGACATGTTTACCTTTTGTAGATTATCCACATTGTGTGCACAGAATAGACACTTTTGTTTAAAGGAACACTCCACTTTTTTTGAAAATAGGCTCATTTTCCAACTCCCCTAAAGTTAAACAGTTGAGTTTTACCGTTTTCGAATCCATTCAGCCGATCTCCGGGTCTGGCGGTACCACTTTTAGCATAGCTTAGCATAGTTCATTGAATCTTATTAGACCGTTAGCATCTCGCTCAAAAATGACCAAAGAGTTTCAATATTTTTCCTATTTAAAACTTGACTCTTCTGTAGTTACATTGTGTACTAAGACCGACGGAAAATGAAAAGTTGCGATTTTCTAGGCCGATATGGCTAGGAACTATACTCTCATTCCGGCATAATAATCAAGGAACTTTGCTGCCGTACCATGGGTGCAGCAGGCGCAATGATATTACGCAGTGCCTCTCACAAATGTCTCCATGGTTGCAAGGCACGCTCCCTGTGCAAACAGGGGGTCACAGGCGCTGCGTAATATCATTGCCAAGTTCCTTGATTATTACGCCGGAATGACAGTATAGTTCCTAGCCATATCGGCCTAGAAAAAAAAAAAAATCGCAACTTTTCATTTTCCGTCGGTCTTAGTACACGATGTAACTACAGAAGAGTCCAGTTTTAAATAGGAAAAATATTGAAACTCTTTGGTCATTTTTGAGCGAGATGCTAACGGTCTAATCAGATTCAATGAACTATGCTAAGCTATGCTAAAAGTGGTACCGCCAGACCCGGAGATCGGCTGAATGGATTTGAAAACGGTAAAACAACTGTAACTCTAGGGGAGTTGGAAAATGAGCCTATTTTCAAAAAAAGTGGAGTGTTCCTTTAAGTAATGTCAAAGATTGTAGTAAGAAAGATTGTATTTACAAGTTGAAAGCCACCACAATGTCATAATTATAAGTGGGAAACTCAGGATTTCTGAGTTTGGGGCATGTCAATCAGAAAACATGGTGGACACAATGGATGCAGCGTCTGTAGTTGACGGTAAATTTGTTGAAATGCATTAAATTATTTGATTGCACTTTACTTTAAGGTGCCCTTGTTTCAGTGTAATTATATAATTAAGTACTGACTAATATTAATTAACAACATGAACTTACTATAGGCTAAGGAGTAAGGTTTGGTTTAAGGTTAGTTGCTTGCAATTATGTAAAATTTGCTGTTATCACTGTACATGTAACATGTAACAAAAGACACTGTAAAAAAGCGTTAGGCTACCAATTGTTTTTTTTCAATTTTACAATGAAACAAGTTGCATGTACAAAATACCATATTATTGTACAATTACGAATATAAAATTAAGCTTACAGCACCATCATAAATTAAATAAAAGTAAAGTAAAAACACACCCAATGCACATTTTTCATCATTTAAGTGATCTGAACGCACTATACGTCATAATTACGATTTACCAACTCATAAACACAAACTTCACAGGAGGACTTGAATGCACCAACTAACACATTCAAAACACATCAGAAGCGCTAATTAACCATCCCTGTTTCGGTCAATGATATCGGCCATCCAAAACCATTTCACTCCAAACCAAAAATTAATGTATGCCTTTTGGGCACACTTTCCTGGCATTAACCTTTTCGGTTGCCTAAATTTCTATGCATCACTCATGAGCACATATTCATACAACCACCCATGCTGACATATACAGTATCTCACAGAAGTGAGTACACCCCTCACAGTTTTGTAAATATTTTATTATATCTTTTCATGTGACAACACTGAAGAAATGACACTTTGCTACAATGTAAAGTAGTGAGTGTACAGCTTGTATAACAGTGTAAATTTGCTGTCCCCTCAAAATAACTCAACACACAGCCATTAATGTCTACACCGCTGGCCACAAAAGTGAGTACACCCCTAAGTGAAAATGTCCAAATTGGGCCCAATTAGCCATTTTCTATCCCCGGTGTCATGTGACTCGTTAGTGTTACAAGGTCTCAGGTGTGAATGGGGAGCAGGTGTGTTAAATTTGGTGTTATTGCTCTCACTCTCTCATACTGGTCACTGGAAGTTCAACATGGCACCTCATGGCAAAGAACTCTCTGAGGATCTGAAAAAAAGAATTGTTGCTCTACATAAAGATGGCGTAGGCTATAAGAAGATTGCCAAGACCCTGAAACTGAGCTGCAGCACAGTGGCCAAGACCATACAAACAGGACAGGTTCCACTCCGAACAGGACTCGCCATTGTCAACCAAAGAAGTTGAGTGCACGTGCTCAGCATCATATCCAGAGGTTCTGTTTGGGAAATAGACGTATTGGTGCTGCCAGCATTGCTGCAGAGGTTGAAGGGGTGGGGGTCAGCCTGTCAGTGCTCAGACCATACGCCGCACACTGCATCAAATTAGTCTGCATGGCTGTTGTCCCAGAAGGAAGCCTCTTCTAAAGATGATAAACAAGAAAGCCCGCAAACAGTTTGCTGAAGACAAGCAGACTAAGGACATGGATTACTAGAACCATGTCCTGTGGTCTGATGAGACCAAGATAAACTTATTTGGTTCAGATGGTGTCAAACATGTGTGGCGGCAACCAGATGAGGAGTACAAAGACAAGTGTGTCTTGCCTACAGTCAAGCATGGTGGTGGGAGTGTCATGGTCTGGGGCTGCATGAGTGCTGCCGGCACTGGGGAGCTACAGTTCATTGAGGGAACCATGAATGAGCAGAGCATGATCCCCTCACTTCGGAGACTGGGCCGCAGGGCAGTATTCCAACATGATAACGACCCCAAACACACCTCCAAGACGACCACTGCTTTGCTAAAGAAGCTGAGAGTAAAGGTGATGGACTGGCCAAGCATGTCTCCAGACCTAAACCCTATTGAGCATCTGTGGGGCATCCTCAAACGGAAGGTAGAGGAGCGCAAGGTCTCTAACATCCACCTGCACCGTGATGTCGTCATGGAGGAGTGGAAGAGGACTCCATTGGCAACCTGTGAAGCTCTGGTGAACTCCATGCCCAAGAGGGTTAAAGCAGTGCTGGAAAATAATGGTGGCCACACAAAATATTGACACTTTGGGCCCAATTTGGACATTTTCACTTAGGGGTGTACTCACTTTTGTGGCCAGCGATTTAGACATTAATGGCTGTGTGTTGAGTTATTTTGAGGGGACAGCAAATTTGCACTGTTATACAAGCTGTACACTCACTACTTTACATTGTAGCAAAGTGTCATTTCTTCAGTGTTGTCACATGAAAAGATATAATAAAATATTTACAAAAATGTGAGGGGTGTACTCATTTCTGTGAGATACTGCAAGTTGTTCAGCAGCTTCCTTTCATTTCACATGTAAAGTGGTTGGTGATAACATGGGTCATTTACATACATTTTCATTCAAATGTCTGTAGCTAGTACAGTAGCAAAAACATAAAACGGTGTTAAAGGGATAGTTTAACCAGAAATGAAAATTATCCCATAATTCACTCACCCTCAAGCCAACCTAAGTGTATATGTCTTTCTTCTTTCAGCCAAACACAATCAGAGTTATATTAAAAAATATCCTTGCTTTTCCAAGCTTTATAATGGGAGTGAATAGTGCCATTTTTAAGCCCAAAAAAAGCGCATCCATCCATCATAAAAGTAATCCATATGGCTCCGGGGGGTTAATAAAGGCCTTCTGAAGTGAAGCGATGGGTTTTTGTAAGAAAAATATCCATATTTATATCTTTATAAATTATAATAATGGGCTTCCAGTAATGGCCGTAAGCGAGTCTAGTTCCGGTCGACGAGTGACCTCTGACCCGATGCATGACGTATTGATGAACGCGGAAGTGCAGAGGAAAGAGCAAAACAAAACACATGAAGTAGAAGTCTAAAACAAGAATTTTTAAAGAGAAACGTCAGAGGAGCTTGAGTTTGTAGCCCAGCCCTATTTGTTTGAACTGAGAGAGTCTACTCTCACCTAAGCTTACGCCTACATCCTACGTCATACTCCGGAACTCGACTCGTGAACGTGCGGATGGCCGTTACCGGAAGCTAGTGATAACAGTTTATAAAGTTATAATCATGGATATTTTTCTTACAAAAACACATCACTTCACTTCAGAAGGCCTTTATTAACCCATTGGAGCCGTATGGATTACTTTTATGATGGATACACTTTTTTGGGTTTCAAAAAAAAAAAAAAAAAAAATACCACCATTCACTCCCATTATAAAGCTTGGAAGAGCCAGGATATTTTTTAATATAACTCTGATTGTGTTTGGCTAAAAGAAGAAAGTCATATATACCTAGGATGGCTTGAGGGTGAGTAAATTATGGGAAAAATTTCATTTTCAGATGAACTATCCCTTTAAATTCAGAGGGTCAGTGAAAGGGTGAAACCGGTTAACTGGATAAGGTTAACTGGAGTGTATAGTATGACTCCTTCATGACTAGTGGTTAAGATGCTAATTCCACTGACGTGGCCTGGAGAGAATATCAGACCCTTTCTAACTAAACAGCTGTTAGAGAAACGAGAGCATACAGTAGGGTTTGGTGAGGAGTTAGCGGCTTACTTTGCTTCCAGAGCAAGAGCAATGATCCCTGCCGCCATTGGAGCTGATGCTGATGTTCCAGTGTGACTGTCTGTGCAGCGCTGCCTCAGATCTGTTGTGATCTAACAGGAAAGACAAAAAAAAAAATACTAATTATTCTTGTGTATTGTGTTACCATGTGTTTAAGTTGTGAATAAAGTTAACATGTACACTTTATGATACATGAAGTAACAATACTTGACTGCTCCTGCTACAATAAACACTGTCTACACTTCAAGTATGCAATAGACAGCTGATTTTAGAACACAACAAGTGTGTTCTAGTTTTGTTGCATTGTTTTTTGCATTTTGTTATTTGGATTTAGTTTTAGTTAACTTTAATGATCCAGTAAATTTTCAACAAATCTGCTGCTCCAATGACACAATGCACTTAACTTAAAAAAAAAAAATTCTGCCAAAGTTTAATTTTTATTTGTCAAATGCACTTCAACATACTGCAGCACTTACTGATAATAAAATGTGCTATAAATGTGCCATTGTGCTACAATTAGCAGTAAATTACCATCACTTTTAGGCATTTGTGATTCAGCAGCATGGACTGGATCTACTCAGTGTGTCGGCATCAGTTTGAAGTTTGTGAGATTCGTGTAAAAAAAATCTTTGAAATATATTTAAGAGTTTAGTTTGAGGCCATTTGGATCAACTAAATGAGACTCAAATTTCAGCTGTGGGACATCTGTGTGATGGATTTCAGATTTTATTCTGCTCTAAACATCAGGTACACAAAAAAAAATAAAAAAATAGTGTGGCTGGTTGTTTTACAAGTCAACACTGTCTAATTGGACAGTTTTTATTTATTTATTTTGTTTAAGATAGATTAAATCAGAAGTTTTAAGATGATTTATGATATGAATTATATTAGGATGGGTTTAAAATATAAAGTGACTGATCATAATCTAGTAAATGGACAAAGTTGAGAAAACTGAGATTCTGTGAATTAAAATATCAGCCGAATTACCTGAAACCTGCAGAAGACAACAAACAGAAGTGCTAATGTCTGTAACACTGGGCCTCAGAAAGTAAACATGTATTGCGAAAGGAGTTTGAAAGTCAATGTGGAATTTCACACGTCACTCTGAGACAAGCTGAGAGACAAGGAAGAACTGTCGGTCTGTAACTCTCAGAGGAGTGTGTAAAAGTGTGTGTGGGCTGTGTAAACCACAGCAGTTAACACCAGGACGCTCTCATGACACAGTGACCAACAAAGCAGATCAAACACGCATGCATGGCCAAAGAAATACATGAAAATGCATTAGATGTACAGTCCTGGTCAGAATTATTGGCAGGCACCTTTGGTAAATCAGAACAAAGAAGTCTGTGAAAATAAATCTGCACTGTTAATTCTTTTGATCAAAAATCTTTGTTGTCTTCACAACACAATTCTCCCTGGTTAGGATGCGGTTCAACTCTATTAAACTAGAAACATTGTGACTTTAAAGCTAAATCCAGCAGCAGGCCTGTTTTATAAAAAGCAGGTCTACTCAGTGCATAAGATCTAGTTGCAGTTTTACGCATTTATGTTAGTAACTTACGATTTTGCGGTCGTAATTCTCTCCACTACTGTAGGTGGTGGTGAGGGTTGAGGAACACTCTTCCAGATACCAGGGCTTGCGGCCACTCTCTGCCGTGCTGCTGATGGATATCGTGTAGATGCTGTTGGTATAGCCGTCACATGAACAGTGATCACGACTCCGACCACCATTTCCTGATGCCCAAACAAAGATTGAGCCCCGTCCCTTCCTGCCCTGTGAAACATAAGTGAACATGTTTTGTTAAATGTGAAATAGGTGATATTTTAAAAAGACTATTTACAGTACACTTATTACAGGAATATTCCCCAGGAGCAATCTGGGCTTTACACTCAAAGTGAACAATGGTGATCATGGCTGAGGGGATCAAATTTCACAAAAAAAAATTAGATAATGGGATTTACAAACATCATCCGGGTGCATTTCGGTAATGAGAATTCATCTCATTTCCAAACAGATAAATAAATCTACAAATAAAGAAAGAAAGAACTTTTGTGTTTTAATTAACTGATGGCCCCTACTTGATACACTTTAAAGTTAGAACTAATAGCATCAGGACGATATAATCTTCAGGCATTAATATCCTCCAGCCCTGTCTGATGAGAGGAGACCAGTATTACCTGATGTCTATAAGTCTCACATACCTGAAACATGCCTAAACCACTCCAAACACACCTTTGGCACAGGAGACATGCCAATTACTGACTGCGACTCATGACTCAGGGAAGATAAACTAAAATCACGCTCTAAAGTTCACTGCCGTAGCAGGTGGTAGGGTGTGAGAAGGAAAGGAAAACACCCTAGGTGGGCCAGACTGCTGAAGAGACTGATGACCTGAAAATTACACTTCCTGATTTATGAACTCCGCATCATATGGAAAAAGACACTTTTACTTGCAGGAAAAACATAACACACTTTTCATATGAACTTCATATGAGTGAACTTTATGTACATGCAGAGATTGTTTTTACCAGTCTGATGCCGTTTTCAAAGGCCTGTCTGGCGAGGGAAGCGGGCCCATCCACAGTTTTGCCATCATCATCTGGACCCCAGCTGGCACTGTAAATATCTATGTGTTGAGGGTGTAGACTCAGTGATTTGGCCTCTACCATGTCTGTCACATCTCCGTCCAACATGCGGACACCTGCAGGACAAGCCGAAAGAAAACCTTATACAAACTGAAGATCATTAATACTTTTTCCTCAGCAATGATGCATTAGATTGCTCAAAAGTGACAGTTCTTTTGAACTTTCTATTCATTAAAGCAGCATGAAAAAAAAAAAAGTATCATAAAATTAATATAAATCAGTGCTGATTATAAGAAGTAATGTTTCTTGAGCACCAAATCAGCATATTAGAATGATTTCTGAAGGATCATGTGACTGACTGGCATAATGGCTGCTTAAAATTCACAGTAATAAATAATTTTAAATTATTTATTAAAGTTTTTACTGTAGATCTGATAGTAAATAGTAAGCACATTGAGCATAAGAGACTTCTTAATGTAATAAAATAAAAAGGAACTAAAATTTTTTAAAAATCTTACCAACCCCAAACTTTTGAACAGCAGTATTTATAAAAGTTGTAATATTTTTTAAAGTGACGTCTTAAAAATGTGAAAAAAAAATTGATTAAAAATGTCAAAGATGTCCGATTAAATGTGCATATATTTATATATAATATTATTATTTCCCAATTTTTATTATTTTACTATTTAACTGAATGATTTGTCTGATTAAAAAAAAAAAAAAAAAAGCTTTGTAGACAAAAAAATAAATTGTGCCCATGTATACATTTCTTCACAAAACTAAATAACTTGGTTATTAATAGTAGTTCAACAAATCACAAAATGCAGGGTTCGGATCAGCAAGAAAACAAATAAATAATTAGGGGGAGGGGGGACAATATAACTTTCCATTTATTACTTAAAGCACACTTTAAGTACTTCGATACCACAGCAAAAACTACTAGCCTAACTAAAAAAGTTCAAACATTAAACATAATAATTAGGCCTAAATGTAAAACAACAAAAGTGTTCACTGTATAAATTAAATATAGATTAATCTTTGCTAAAGCTGTGTTTTGTTGTTTGATTAACATTAATGACACTGACCAAATCTAAGTGAAACTTTTAAACAACTATCGACCTATCTCAAATATTCCCTTCCTCGCAAAAAATTTAGAACATGTTGATGCTTTACAGTTGCATAATTACCTTCCTGTTAGTAATCTTTTTGAGCAGTTTCAATCTGGTTTTTGAAAATTTCATAGCACTGAAACGGCCCTGTTTAAAGTGACTATCGACTTACTTTTGACCTCTGATGCTGGATCTCCTACTATTCTTATTCTCTTTGACACTGTGGATCTTTGATTCTTCATTTATATTTGACCCTCATGTACAAAAATGTTGTAAAGACTTTTTTTTTTATCTTAGAGATATTGCAAAATTGTGTCCCATGCTATCCCTTTCAGTTGCAGAAAAAGTTAATACATTTATTTGTTTTTATTATGCGGCTACAATTTTAACTAGGACCAACACAAGAGATCATATTACTTGCATTTTTCAGTTAAATTCAGAGTTGATTTTAAAGTTAGGGTTACTACTCGCATACAAAGCACTTCACGGACTGGCTCTGGAGTATTTATCTCAGCTTTTAACTCCATATATTCCTAACTAAAGTCTTCTCTCTCCTCAGCATGGTATTTTGGTTGTCCATCAAACACAGTTATGTTCCATGGGTGACAGACCTTTTTCTATAGTTGCTTCCAGTTGAAATTCGGGAAGCACAGTCTCTTGGAATTTTTAATATATATTTAAAAACATTTTTTTAAGTTAGCTTATTGTTGATTGTGGTAACATTGTTGATTTCTTGTTGTTTTAATTCACCAATGTACTATTGTTGATTTATTTTGTATTTTCCCTGTGTTTTTTACCTTGTAAAGCACTTTGAGAAGCTCCTTTAAAGGCGCTATAGAAGTTATTATTATTATTATTGTTATTATTATTATTACAGATAGCAGCAGGTATTTAACTATAAGCTTCTGTTATTTTAAGACTTAATGGGACAGCAGGTATTTATAAGCTTCTGTTATTTTAAGACCTAATGGGGGGCCTGGTCCGTACGGATTAGTATTCACATACTAATTTGTTTTATTTCATAGTTTTGGTGATTTAACTATTCCGTGGTACTGCATGTACACATTTTTGTGCGAGAACGAACAAAAGGCAGAATTCCCAGGTACAGTAGAGGGTCTAAATCAAACTGGGTCTCCATCAGCTACACTCACCCCCAATTTTGGCGTTGTAAGCAATGCCCACTGTGCAGTGAGAGTTGTTGGCGGATGCTGCTACTTCACCAGCGCACCTCGTGCCATGCCTGAATAGAACACATAAGATGTTAGTGTTAGTACTGACACACTCTCACACACACCACACACACACACACACACACACACACACACACACACACACTAACTGCATAAACAATGACTGGAGACCCTTACGCAAGCACAGGCACTGTTGCTGACCTATTACACACACTCACTACAGAAGGAACGCAAAAGTGGCCAGAAAACCGAAGAGAGAGAGAGTGAAACAGCTGGGCTGAAACTAAACATGTGCTTCCACAGCCAGCAAAGCTAAAACACAGTGGCTAAATATTTGAGATATTGAAGGAAAACATTTGAGCGGTTCCTCTGCTTCAGACGCAACGTGGATACATTCCTGACCCAAACTAAACCCACATAAAATCACACATCATCAGCAAATCATGAGCAAAAAAAAAAAAAAAAAAAAAAAAAAATGCACTAAAACATCCACTAAAGACAAAGACAGACAGATGGAGAGAGAGGGATTCGGCTATGGAACCTCCAGCAGTGAACAGCTGCATAGAAAAACTCACGCTACCATGGTAACCACAGTCTCCAATCTAAGCAATTTAAAAAAAGAAAACAAAAAGAAAAAGAAACAAAGATTGTAAAGATCCACAGCAGCACCAGATCCTGGGATGAGACCAGGATTCGGTCACCATCGCAACCATAAACATGTACAAGGTCAAAAGGTCAGAAGGCCAGAGGAACTCCCAGGTGGTCTGTGTGCTCGATCCCAACGCCAATTCAATGACTCCAGACTAAAACTATTCCAATGATTATCTAATTCTGATATAGGCCATATGTGACATGTAATAGGAAATAATCTGCAAAAAAATACCCAAGAATGACTACTTCTCTTCAAGCCTACACTACTCAGTTTTGGGGTTGGTAAGATTTCTAATGTTTTTGAAAAGTTGTCTCTTATGCTCATTACGGCTGCATTTATTTGATAAAATATTTTTACAATTTAAAATAGCTGTTTTCTATTTTAATATATTAATTTATATTTGAAAATGTAATTTATTCCTGTGATGGCAAAGCTGAATTTTCAGCATCATTACCCCAGGCTTCAGTGTCACATGATCCTTCAGAAATCATTCTAATATGCTGATTTGGTGCTCAAGAATTTTTTTTATTATTATCAATATTGAAAACAGTTGTTTTGCTTAATATTTTTTTGTGGAAACTAGGATACATTTATTTTTCAGGATTTTTTTATGATTCGAAAGATCAAAAGAACAGCATTCATTTGAAAAAAATCTTTTGTTTCTGCTGTCACTTTTGATCAATTTAATGCTTCCTTGCTGAAGAAAAGAATTAATTTCTTTATTTAAAAAAATGAATGGTAGTGTATAAACACATGAAACAACACAAAGAAGTAAAAATGGGAGTTTTATGGATTTTAGACCATCCATACACTCGTGTACTCCTAAAACATTTAAAAAATTAGCTTAGAGTATCTATAACATGCAAAACAAAATGTAGCTTGAATGAGCAATATACTGTATGTCCAATAAAAGTTCTCTAGAATGAAATTTCCTCTCCCCCCAAGTTATAAATGCCACCTGCCTTCGACTTGCAATAGGAAGTAGCAAATCATGGTTTATGACTGTAATGTAAACTAAAGGCTATTAGCAAAAAAAAAAAAAAAAAAAAAAAACCTATACATTTCACCCCAATTTTCTGTTTACATAGGAAACATGCCAGGTAGCTAGCCATCTTTTATTATTATTTGTAATAAAACATTTCAAATTTAGAGCAATTTATTAGAGAACGCAGAGAAAATGCTTTGACGACCTTCATGTTTTCTAGAGATCGGCGGCAAATGCCTTATGTCTGGGAAATCATCTGAGCAAATTATTCAGTCGTATGACTTTTTTGAAGTATATCAAGGAATTAATTCCGTTGATGTTTCTATTGCTATATGAGTATCTTCTTACCTATTAAAAATACATTCACCTCAATTAAACATATGCAAGATTATTATGCAGTATTTTTTTAATGCACATTGTATTCAGTATCCTGGAATTTACATAAAAATGTATTGTTTGTTTGTTTTTTTATTTGGCTATTTTCATGGTGAAAACCATGAGTTAAGTTAAATACAATTTAAAACAGAAACTAAGACACATTTTTCCTTAAAAATAAATTTGAATTAACTTGATTAAAAAAACTTTTCAAGAGTATCAAAAGATTAAAAATACTTTCTCAGAGGAGTATAAATATTACAATCCAATTAAACATATCGGAGGGTTTTTTCCTGATAGTAAATATGTAATATGTAGATGGAACAAGGCCACTGTTGCTCTGCCAAGACTTGAAAAAGCTGACAAAAAAAAGAAAAAAAAAAAAAAAGAAAGTTTCTCTGGGGAATGCAAACATTTTGCGAGCGAATGCAAAGTTTCTTGGGGGAACGCAAAACATTTGCGAGAGAACGCAAATAATTTTTCCTCCCATCTCATACTTTTTCCTTCACCATGTCCCTTTAGAGGCTTCGTATACTACAGTGCACATTCTATCAGTTGCAGTTCTGGCGCCCAACATACTGTACAACACAACATGCATTCACATCACATGTTTAGCAGTGCACTGCAGCAGTAAGGTTACACTCACATGACATTGCAGTTCTTCATAATCACAAAAGTTTATTATTTGCATTTGTTTTAAAGCCTTGCCGCTTAAACATTTTATTCGCACGCTGTTCTGACAAGCCAAGTTCCCTTTCGCATCTTAATGCGTTTAAACTGTCAAATACACAAGTTTTACATAAACGTAAATGTCTTTAGTGACTGTAAACAGTTGGGCAAAAACTGGATGCGTGTCTGTATGGGCCCGTTTACACTTGGTCACTTCATGCGTTTTTACTGATTGGACAGCTATCTAATTTGTTAACATTGTTCCATTTACACTTGGCCATATAAATGAGTCTCCGCAAAACCAATATAAATATGATAAGATAAGACCACAATAGGAGAGAGAGCGGCATCAGCACTGATAAGATCATTTAGTCTCACTATTTTTAATCAAGATTATTGTATGTTGAGCTTCAGGATGCGACTGCAGCATGGTGATGCGTGCTGCAGTAGCGTTTGTCATATCTTGCTGCCAGTAGCTTATAACACGCTCTCACACATTTATTTTTTTACCATTTTGGGAGGAGTGCAATTTACATATGTGGCTCCAACAACAAGATGCACTTACACTTGTCCAGTTTCATTTGGAATGCGTCTCAAATCACATCCTGAAATGGTTTGAGTGATCCAATTTAAATCAGTCTCAAAAGCGTTTCAGAGGGCATTTACACCTGGTCTTTTCACGATCAGTTAGCTATCCAATCAGAGAAAACGCATGAAGTGACCAGGTGTAAACAGGCCCTTTATTAGGTCCGTGCATGTAGTCTTAAAGTGACTAAAATACCTGCTGCCACTTGTGCCATTAATGTTAATCAAACAAAAAAAGACAAAGAGAAAGTCACACTGCTCTTGACTGAATAACTTCAGTAGCTTTAATAAGAATCAACATATATTTAATTCATACAGTGAAGTCTATATATTGTTTTATTACATTTGTTTATTCAATTCCTTACGTGAATGCTACTAATAAAATAAACCTACTGTATCTGAAAAAAAAAAAAAAAAAAAAAAAAAAAAAAATTTATTTGTAATTTGCACCTTTGTTCTTATTTTTAATAACAAAGATAAAATAATTAAATAAAATAGAGTGAAATAAGATTTTCATCTTTGCCCACCCCTACTTTGGCCTAAATGGTCTATCTATACTATATGCTGATTGTCAAAACCCTGCTACGTGACACTAAGTCACATCTGCTAGCAGAATACAGGTCAATGAGAAAACCAGAAACACACACCACACCTGAACAGAACATTCCAGCATTTCAGCATTTCCAGAACCGCACGTTTCCTACAAAACCAAAAATGAACAAAACAGCTAACCGTATTATATATAATACATAAACCCATAAAGCATACAGAAAATACACTTTCCACAGTCACACTCTTAACCACACACACACACACACACACACACACGGGAAACTCCACTAGTGCTGCACATTTGACATAGAGCTTAAAGGTCAGACTGGGTCAATAAACTGCAGTTCCACTTAAAGTCTAGTGCAAAGCCCATGTTCATCTGTCAGATATATGAACTTGCAGTATTTACAATACATCTGCTCACTTTGGAGCTCAAAAGTCCTTCGTCACTCAGAACAACCTCCAGCGGTGAAGCTCACGGTCAAAACCCACCGCAGGGAAATAAAGACTCACATTACACAAACTATCAGCGGAGGAACCAACACAAAACATTCCAGCACATAAAAGATCAACAGCTTGTGTAGGATAGATGCCAAACTACAGGGGAGACTTTACTGAATAAATCAAAAATACAATGTGAGCAGTACCTCTCAAAGGAACTTCTCAAAGTCTCTAACTTATCTTCTGTTAACTTATTCTTGTTGTTGTTGTTGTTGTTGTTAATTAAAATATATTTAAAAAAAGCTTTTATTAGATACAAACCCTATTACCCCTTATTGGGTCATTAAGTGTCAAATCAACCAAATTTCGGAAACATCCCCGGCTCAAATTTTTGATTTTGTTAATATTTTTTCTGTACAAAGACAAACATAAATAGCGATGAAAGCCAAAATATTAAATGTCACAGATGTACATTTACTGAGTAATCCACTATTTTGTAGAGGGGGTTAAAATTACCATTTTCACCTAAAATTTGGAGCCACATTACAGGGGTGTAAAAATGACTTGATGGAAGCATCATAATTTTATTTTTACACAGAGATTGGTAGCTCTATAAGGAAAATCTGTTAACTTTAGCAATCTTTGTTGCATTATATGCCAATGGTGACGGTTCATAAATGGCAAAAAGCACTTCTTGTGTTTTTTGCCTCAAGTTTGCATGCCTGAAAGTTATCTTAATATCCTTTCAGATTCTGGTTCTTAACAAACTTTCCTTTTGGTATCTTTATTTTAAAGGCCTTCGATGGTTCAATCCCAGAGATATGGAGATCTTAATGTGGCTTCATGAGTAAATTGGTAAATTGTACACATTTTTAATGGTCAAAAACCAAATGTGAGTCACTTTGCATACAGCTGATACTTTTTTTCTTTTAAAGAGGAATATTCTTTTTAAGAGGAATATAAAAGAGGAATAAACTAGAAATGTATCTCATGTTTTTCTATCAACACAATTGCATAGAACATACCTGATTTGAGTTCCATAAAAATTATTTTTCCAAAGTTTGCATGCCTGTAACTCTAGAAGTATTCAAGATATCTTAATATCCTTCCAAATTCTCATTCTTAATAAACTTTCTTTTTGAAATCTTCATTTCCAAGGCCCTATATAGTTCAGTCCCATAGATATGGGGATCTCAAAGCAATCCCATGTTTAAATTGTTGAATTTTACCCATTTTCAGTGATCGAAAACCAAATGTGGTTCACTTTGCACACAACTGATACTTATTGCATTTAAAGAGGAATGTCTGATGAATAAATAATGTTTAAACTAGAAATCTATCTTTGTTCCCTCCATTAAAAGAATTGCAAAAAACATAACTCTCTGAGTACCAAAAATCCACTGAAAATGGTAAAGTTGAGGCACATTAACTTGCTCTCAAACATGTATTTATTAGAATCTATATTTGAATCAGTTTTCGGGATAACTCCACGTTACCGCATTGACATCCCTATATCTATGAGACTGAACCATATAGGGCCTTAAAAATGAAGATTCCAAAAAAAAAAAAGTTTCATAAGAACAAGAATCTAAAATGACATTAAGCCCTCGTTTACACTGGTGCGTTTTCATTTTAAAACGCATAGGTTGCGCTACGGTTACGCCTGTCGTTTACACTATGCCGGCGTTTTTGAACCTCGAAAAAAGAGACTTTCGAAAACGTGCCGTTTTAGTTTGAAAACGGCGGGGTTGCATTTCAGTATAAACGGACCAAAACGGACACTTTTGAAAACGATGGCGTGGCTGCCCACGCTCGCTCTGCGTATCCTTGACGACCGTGTAAACAATAACATGGAGACTGAACTGCAATCTTTGCTGGCTTTGTTGTAATTTTTAGCAGCCATTGTGTAGTTAAACTCTGTATTTTTTTAATACTGCATCTACCTACATGCGCAAGAGGCAACTGTTTACACTTGTACGCGCATGCCCACTGTGCATGAACGGTCATGTGACATGCGTTTTCGGCCGTGTACTGTAGACGGAGATCGTTTCTGAAAACGCCGTTTTAAAACAAAAACGCACTAGTGTAAAGAGGGCCTAAGATATCTTTAACACTTCTTGAATTAAAGACATTTAAATTTTGTTTTTGGCACTCAGAGAGATGTGTTGTATTCAATTGTTTTGATACAGGGAAACAAGATACATTTCTAGTTTCAGTGTTATTTGTTCTTCAGACATTCTTTAAACACAATATCTATCAGCTGTTTAAAGAGTTACCTACATTTGGTTCTTGACCATTGAAATGGGTAAAATTCAACAATTTGGACATGGAGTCACATTGGGGTCCCAATATCTATATGACTGAACTAGGGACTATTTAATTCATGTTAAGAGGTCATATAAAACTAATTTTTTTTTTATTGCAAATCATTTCGACAAACATTATGAATAGACTTCAAGGAAAAAAATTCAATGCTACAAAAGTAGAATATGCCTCATTTAAAGGAGTTAATTGCCATATAGCCATGTAGTCTATACTTCATGTCTGGGTGAGAACTTTTGAACTTTCTGTGCTCGAATCCTAACGGAGACAGAAGAAGCTCCTACAGGAGGTGGATGGTATTCTATACAGCGTGTCTATACATGCAGACCTAAACCTCCCTCCTCTGGTCTCCACCACACACTTCCTCCTGAAAGCAGTGATAGCGTCAAACACTCCTCTCTTCCTCGGGCCACGGAAATACTTCTAATGGGGGCTTCTAAAAGTGTAAATTAAGAGGAGGTATAGTTGTATACGACAGCAAAACGCTCATGCATACGTGCACTCACAAGCAGAGACCTCCAGATAGGGGATTGTGGAGCATGTCTGTAATACAGCATTTAGTGGTGTCTGATATAGTCAAGAATCACTACTATTGCACATTCTTAAGGATAAGTATTACATTTCAGCACATAACTCGTCCCGCACCAGTTGAGCTACAGACATAAATTATACCTCAGGTGTAATATCACTTTCCTGAAACTATAATAAAGTGGGAAAAAATCCTATAGACTTACACTGAAGGAGGGACATAGAGACTTGGGGGTGGACTTGGGGATAAATATTTAACCATTTACAACCTGTTTTTGTATTACAGTAATAACAATGTGATTTTTCCATTATGGTAATGAAAATTGGTGGGTGGGAAATGTGCCTTGTGTCATGAAAATGGTCCTAAAAAACAAGCTACTTTATTCACATAAAATTATATTATCGTTAACTAAAAATATCAAAAACTGAAATAAAAACTAAAATATAAATATTAGATGAAAAACTAATATTGACAACTAACTGAAATAAGCTGAAGCACTAAAATTACTAACTGGAAATAAAAACTAAAACTGAACTAACTAAAACAAAGTGAAAGAAAAAATTTTTTAAACCTAAATCGTAATATTAAAAAAAAAAAAAATTAGGCTAATAAAACTTAAAATGTAATTTAAAAATATGAATACAAATATTAATAAAAAGTATAATATAGCTATAAATAATACTAACATAACTGCGCAAAACATAATTTCTTTCTTTTGATATAACAGTGAAATCTCACCCAGTCACGGTCCTAGAAATTCACCTTGAAATATAGTGCACGTCATAAATATTAATTATAGAACTTTTATTATGGTGCTTTTTTTGTCTCATTATATGAAAAAGAGCTTTGTAAACATTCTTCAAAATTTATTCTTTGTGTTCCACGAAAGAAAGAACAGCATAAAAATTTGGAATGAGTGAGTATGACATGTGGACTTAATCTTTATCTTGAGCAAAATAAGCAAGCTGACATTCAGTACAATTTATATCTTCCATTTCGAATATATATAAATGTCATTTATGTCTTTCAGTTTTTCAAGATTTAAATCGCCATTTTTGAAGAGTGCGCATGTGCGTACATGCTCTAGTACGTAAGAAAGAGACTAAGTTTGAATCTGGAAATAAAGCAAAATAACTGAGAAAAAAGGAGAATTAGTCTTCAGATGCCATGTCCGCAATTTTAGCAAAAACATTGCATTAATTCGATCTCAAATGGATTCATTAAAAGAACTTATTGCTCCACCACCTTCGTGACATCATTTACCAATGCGGTTGAATGACAAATTTGCGACAGTACAGTTTTCTGGAAACAGTCGTGACTAGATATTTGATTTCTTCAACGATGCATCGTACTAGTTACAATGAGTTACGTCGCTGCTAATACCCCAGAACAGTTTTCTATCATCAGTTGCAGAATTGCAGTGCTCTGGAGCTCCTAGAAGAAACAGCAACAGCACAGAGGACTAGAACCCAGGCCAAGCTTTCTGTCTGAACGGTCCAAAAAAGCTGCAGAGCCATCTGGCACAGGCTCACACACACTGGTAGAGTGGCAGCCACAAAAACACATGGGGGCCTCCACCCACTCACCAAACACACCCATATATACACGCAACAAACCAAATATCAACATTCACCAAACACTTCAAAATACACACTGATCTTGTGCCAACATTTCCACACACACACATAATCTCTCACAGAGAGCTAATTCCAAAAATCCCTTTTCACCAACCAAACATGTCAAATACACTTACTTGCACACATAAGCCAAGCACCATATTTGCTCATACACCTATGAAACCCTTAGACACACAAAAAGCAAACTCCCAAAACCTACATTCACCAAACAAACTTGCCAAACACTCTTACTAGCGCACAGATCAGAAGCCAAATACCCACACCACAGAGAGGACTGTACAAACAGTCTTTCCAGGGATTTAATGACCTGATATGCTCAAAGTATTGAGCGTGTGCATGTGTAATGAACTTCACTCTTACTTGTTCTCATTACTGGCATCATATCGGGGCATGGGATCCATGTCATTACCGTTCACATCATAACTGGCCTCGTTATCCTACAAACAGATCAAAAGCAACAAAAAAAAAAAACACATAAGAAAATATTCAAACCAGGATTTGTCCACCCATTACGTTCATGTGCCAGTTAGGACACTTAAAACATGCTAAAATTGAACAACAAAGTACATGATTTTTGGACTTTTACATGTGAATGGCCTTTTTGGAGTAAAGGGGACATGTACTTCCAGGACAGAGCTTATATAAACACAAAAACAACAGTCAATATACGAACAGACTCAGCTTGTGTGCTTTTGTTTTGTTCACTTGCTCTGATCCAAAACCTACTTTGCGTCCGAAATCGCATACTGTACTGTAGGCACTATATTTAGTTTGAAACTTACTTCGTGACCGCTAAGCAGTACGTTCTACATAGTATGAATGAAATTCGAACGTACTACATCTGCCATGTTGTTACTGTCATGTGACCTACGGCTTTACTTGCATCGCTCCACCGCCATTCACAAATCCACTCCCGTGGCCTCATGGGATAGTAAAGTGCCCACTGAACGCGCACTTCAGAATCTCAGCAGAAGTAGTAGGTCATCCGGTTACTTTTCGCCTACTCTTTTTTGAATACTATTTTTTCAGACATAACTACTCTATTGGCGTACGTTTTTTCGCATACTATATAGTAGGGAAGTACTCGATTTCGCCTCGTACTCAAGGCTATTAATGCAATCATAGGTGTGCTCAAAAATGCTACAAAAGGTTGACATCTCAGTAATATTGATACCTCGTTTTAGCTAAATTCTAAGGCAGCATCACATGTATCCCAGAATGCATTGCAATGAACTCAGCGGGGGCAAAATCCAAGAGATCAGATGAGCCGAGAGAAACTGTATTTTTTTTATTAATGTATAAATATACAAACATGCATGTATATATTTAACAAAAATATATTTTTTTAATATATAAAATATTTATATTATATGTAATATAAATTCTATATAAATATATAAATATACATGTAAATATTTCTTAAATAAATGTATGTGTGTGTATTTATATATACATAAGAAATATACACAGTACATATATTATGTAAACACAACGATTAATCATTTGACAGCACTAGTTTTTAGGCTTTAGAGTATTGTGACATTATGGACCACTTTCACATTTATGGGGTTTCTCAGAAGAGGAAGCCGTCATAGTTGGGTAAACTTCTATAGTGGTGAACGGAAACAATAAGTCTAATTTTTGCAGTGACTGAATATTGAGAGGTTGATTACATTGGTCAGAAAAGAGAAAGATTCTTCTTTGCTGTTACTCCCTCAGCCTTTGTATTAAAAACACTCAAGCAGCAGTGGTAACTAATTTTCTGAATTTTAAGGCCAAGGTAATAAAATACAAGTAAAGTGTACATTAGATTTTTTTTTTTTTTTTTTTTTTTTTTAAATGAAACAATTTACAATGTTAATAACTGCCATAACGGTCTATGCAAAGTGCCCATTAGAATCAGCTGCAGGTTAAGCCTGCTGTCCAGAGCACTATTTATGTGGATATGTAGAGTGTTCCAAATTGTTTACTAAAGGTTCCATGATGGTTAGGATGCAGGACATTTTTGTTTAAATGCATTTTTACATTCACACACGCAAGACGCAGGGCAGTGGAAAGGAAAAAACCTTAAGAAAAAAAATGGTCTAGAAGTTGAACTTCTTTTAACTTGAGCTACATGCTGCAAAGGATGAAAGATGCGAGTGCAACTGACAAAAGCATCCGTCTAGCAAATGTTTACATAGAAAAACAAGCAGCACAGTGGATTACAAAATAACTATTTTTATTTCCAAGATTATCACTAACTGGCTGAATAAAACACATATGTAATGAGGTCATGTGACAACAGTTTGAAATGTTTTAATATGCACTATTTTCACTTTTAACTTACTATTAGGAAAAAACAGAAACCACTATTCAGTAATGCAGAGTATGCAATATGCAAGAATTCCATTTTAAAGAACAGCCATACATACAAAGAGAGACACTTACATAGTTCTGTATGAGATCTGGGTGGTTCCTCTCGATACCGTCATCCAGAATGGTAACCACCACATCCTTCCCCGTGTATCCTCTCTTCCATGCGCCCACGATATTCATGTCAGACTGACAGTTATGGATGTTATCATTACAGTGCTGCACAGACACAGAGATAATGGAGGACGTGAAAAATCTAATTAGGTAGAGGGTTACATATGCTTACACTAACGTTGTAAAGTTTGGGGTCAGGAAGATTTTTTTTTTTTTTTTTTTTTTTTAAAGAAATTAATATTTTTATTCAGCAAGGATGCATTAAATTGATCAAAGGGGCAGTAAAGACATTTATAATGTTACAAAAGATTTCCATTTCAAATAAATGCTGTTTTTTTTTTTTTTACTTTCTCTTCATAAACGCATCCTGAAAAAAATAAATAAAGCAGCACAGTTGTTTTCAATATTGTTAACAATAAGAAATGTTTGTTGAGCACCAAATCAGCATATTAGAATGATTTCTGAAGTATCCTGTGACAGTGAAGTAATGGCTGCAGAAAATTCAGCTTTGACAGGAATAAATGACATTTTAAAATACATTCAAATTATATAAATATAAAAAAAAAGTATATTTTTGATCAAATAATTGCAGCCTTCTTTAAAAAAAAAATATTAAAAACTCTGACTGACACCAAACTTTTGAACTTGAGTATAGAACGTGTTTTTGGAGAATTGCCATGAATAAATTTAGTGCTTACATTTGCAAATGTAAATTAAATTTAAGGCTTCTGAAAATTATTATGGATTAAAAAAAAAAGTACAGGGTGGATTCAAACCCACGTCTCCCACGATTTCTATAGCTCAATGGCGTCTGAAGCAGTACAAGAGTAAAATCCTGGCTATTTTTGGAAAAGATCCCAAGCACGTGGTAAAAAGCAAACGTTATTTTTAAAACCTATCTCTGTAAATTACTGCATCTTTTCCTTGTGTATCTCAGACACTGTTATTACATGCGTCACATGGAACTAAATGTACAGTTTCATTGGGCCTAGAGTTGGAATTAGACCCCATCCTGGAAAGTCAAGTTTATTTGCTCCCAAAGTACAACTCACAGGTCAACAAGCGAAACCCGAGCCAAATGGATGCATTCAGGTCAAAGTATTAATGTTATCTGAGCCATATTAACCATTGACAGAGCTGTAACAAATCCATTAGAGAACAAACGCTTAGTTCACTCTTGCCGTTTCGGTCTAAGCTATAAATACGGTCATAGACAGCAAGTGATGACAACCGATGCTATGTGTGCTACGCCTCAAGGTTTCGGTAGCAGCCAAAGTGCAACCTTTTGTACATTCTGGTAAATCTGAATGCTTGTTTACCATGCGAAAAGCAAGGATGTCTTCACATTCCTTATGTGCTGATGTACCAAACCACTGACTCTCGTGAGCTGAGGAACATGACAGCTATGAAAACAAGAGCCTGTTTGTACAATTACCTCACTGAAAATGTCTCCACTAGACATTATGTTAGAGCTTACACTGAAAAGTTCGAGGTATCTCTCTGGGTGGTTTTCACTTGTAGAAACTCGGCTAATCTGGTGTGACAGGCATCGTTTCCTTTGAGCGTTCAAACTGACAAATTAGTTTTAGTTAAAAACACCAAAGTTTTACTACCTGCCATTACGATTTAGTGAAAAGAGGTCTTAAAAAGCAGAAGATTGGCTTGGTTTGGAACTTAACTAAACACAACACGCGAACAACATTGTCTTTAATAAAAGCATTCGCAACACATTTCAATTCTGTAATGGGCAGTGTAGCTGACTTCAACAGAATATTAAGCAGCAAATAACATATCTGTCAGGATTTGAAGTTAATCTATGATTTGACTGGATAATAATGTCATAATATAACAGTTTTTACCCCAAAGTTTCTTCCTCATCAGAGAGTTTTACCTTGCTAACATTAGAAGGAATAATATGTATTGTGAAAAAAGCTTCACAAATAAATTGCACATAATAATTTCCCCTGTCCCTGTGCCTTTTCTTACATCAGCAGAAAAGAAAAGTGGTTTCTAAGGCAAAGAATGTAAATACATTTTAATGAATACATGATTTTTTCCCCTTTCAGAATAAGATGTGCTTGATGAATCATTCACTGTAAGACCTTGGTTAAGGACTCAAGATTTGAACTATAATGCCACAATTTTTTTGCAGTAGACTGGGAAATGATATAAACCATGACAATGATCAAGACTTCACCAGTGTTTTCTCAAGAATTCACAAGAATGATTTACAACATGTTGAGAATACTCACTATATACCACATACTGCTCCATTTAGCATCATTGAAGTAAATGGAGTTGGACTGGACCATACTGGATTGTACAGGACCAGGATATGAGGGTTTATAATCTCGCTTTATTCTCCTCTTCACGACCTGCTGTTGCACCCATTCCACCTGAAAAAGAATGAGAAGAAATCCTTTAGGAATGGACAAACACAAACATCTTTTCATAACATCCATTCTCTGTAAACAGTCTTTTGATTAAAACAAAGATGGTTACTGGAAAACCGTAATGAGAAACATCTTATCCAGTTTTTAAGTATTAAAATCAACATAAAATAAAGGCACACACACTACCATGATGTATACACATTGCACATTTTTAAAAATATTTCAATACAGCAATACAATAATGAAAAAATAAGCTTCTTAGCATTAAAGTAATGAGAATTTGAGGAAAATATGCTTAATTATGAAGGAAAAAAAAAAAATCTCAAAATAAAAATTCTTAATATAAAGTACCAACATTCTTCATGCATAAAACCATATCTTAATTTTTCCTTTCAATATTGGGGTGAAATATGACCATCTTTTGAAATATGACCATTCTTTTGTTTTTTTAAAAGGATAATTCACCAAAAACTTTTATTCACCACTTTTATTCATTTTCTTTTATGTCTTTCCAAACCTTGTACGATTTTCTCTCCTCCACTGAATAAAAGACACTTATTGCACTATATACAGTTTTGGTTTGTCTGTATATTTGTGGCCGAGACACCAATGGTTTTTGAAAACAATGATGTCAAACCTGAAGAGACATGTCTTGACACAACATATTTCAAAAAATACACAAATGTGAATGAGATTTGAGAGCTACAGAGGAAAAGTTTTTGCAATTTTTGGAGCCCTTTTTGGTCACCATTCACTTTCACTGTATGGAAAAGAGCAGCATGAACAAACTGCTAAGTATCTCCTTTTGTGTTCCACAAAAGAAAGACAGTCAAATGTGTTTTGAACAACACGGCGAGTAAAATATTACAGAACTTTAATTTTTGGATAAAACAACACAAAACAATGCGTTAACTCAACCCTCCTTTTCAGGATTATTGACGAATACACAAAACGTTGTTTATGAGCGGAACCATTTACTCGCTTTGCATTGTTGTGCAACAGTTGTTTTGGATACACTGTGAGTTCTATTCATTGATGAGCAAGATCAGGAGTCCATATAGACCATAGAACACACAGGTGTGGGGTTGTCATAGTGACAGCCTGACCTTTGGCTCCATGGAGATGAAGCTGTGTGTGCCTCTGCTGAAAAGCGTCGACCTTTTTATCGTCCGGCTGTGGAAGAAATGGTAGTAGTCCTTCAGATCACCAATCTACAAGAACAACACACAAAACTATCATTTACTGCATTGCAAACAAAGATATATCACATAATAACTACATTATACCACCACATCACAAAATATCAGGTGGCGAAATGAGAATCCAACCACAGTGCCATACTAAGTAACTAAAAAGAGCAAATCGGGGCAGGTACATCTAATATTTAACAATATCGGTATGAATAAAAAAGCAAGAGCTACAGCAATATTCACCAGAGACACGTTGAAACTGGCTCGTATCATTAATTATTTAGAATGTCATTGACTGAAGATTGGTTACTCAAGAGGCTGTATCACTTTCCACTAAACAGATTCATTTGACAAGTGCAAAAACACTAGGCAGCCATGACACATTCTCCACAGACTACTGTACTCCATAGGGATACATAAGTCTGCCATAAAAAACAATGACTCTTGAAGCCAACGATAAGCCTTGCCAGATTACAGTCAGTCAAATGGGCTTATAAAGCAACTGCTTCAAAATTAAATTGATGTAGGGGAAACTTCTGGGTTTATAAATAGCATCTTATACTTTCTTTTAGTTCACAAACACATAGGCTACAACTGGCTCCTGATGCAATCTCACATTCCAGGATCCTATAGCAGAGGAGGACATGATGAGTCTGATGAGTTGCAAAGTTCAGGAGTGTTCATAAATTGTTACTTTGGATGTGACAACCTCGCAGTTGAGGAAGGAACTCTTAGCTGGCACAATAAGCACAGATGAACGATAAGATAGCACATTGTGAAATCAGAGATTGAACACAGTTGCGGCGAAATCTCTAACCACATGGCAGATCTGAGATCTGACATATGGGCTTGTTGCAGTAAAGAGCAAAGTTTAAGACCATAAACTTACATTAACCTATTATTTATTTAAATGCACCAGCATTTTTTTTTCCATCAAAGTACTAACTGGATAACGAAACATACTATTAAACTAAATTATTATGAAGACTCTTTCTTGCTCCGGAGAAGAAGATGAAACTGAATTGAGGCCAAGGCATTTTATGCCACATAATGCAGTTCTAAAAAACTTGGCTTGACAAATTAAAAACCAGACTTGGCTGTAAAAGGCTGCATTATGTATAAATTTAACTATCACATATTTCATTTTCTTAAAACATACAGTATGAAACATGAACTTTTTAGCCTTTGTAACATGTTACAGTGAATGTTGCATGTCATGAAACGTGCTGATGCTGCATGTCATGCGTGACTTGAGTTCGTAACTTATCGTTTTCAAATACAGAAGTACACCTTTGCTAGCATTCATAACTAACAGAAAATAGTAGACTGATACAAGGTAGTAGATCCAAGCAGTAAAGTTTCAAAAACACCTGTTGTTGTTGGGAGTCAGTAGAGACCTATTTGTTCACTAGATTTTACTCTGAGAACTGGATATTCTTGGGCTAAAAACGAGTCTTCAGGCACATTCATGAAGATTAAAATCTTCAAAACATAAATTCAGTATTCTTAACTATCACAACACAACATGTAAAACTTTGTGAAACTTGTGTAAAGCTTCCAGCCTTGACGTTTGAACTTCAATCAAAGTGATAACACACTTGAACTGATGGGAAAGAGCACTGGACCGCAAATACTATGAAATAACACGTGAGATTCTTCCAAACATCTTTGTGCAGGACACACTTACCTGGCCCAGGTTTCTATACCCATATTTATTGGCGATATGCTCTGCTTGCTCAGGTCCGCCGGCTATCCGAACAGCCCAGTGGTTGGTGTAAATCCGAGCTTTGCACGGAGAAGACGAGAAAAAAACCAAGCACAGCGAAACCAGGACGCACGGGAGGCTGTTCAAAACCATCTTTCGCCCTCTCTCTCTCTCCTCGACTCTCCCCAGCACCCCCGGTTTAGGAAAACAACCAAACTTCGTCTCGCCGTTCAGTGGGGATTCTCATAGAAGTGTCGCTTGAGCTCCACATATACTCAACAGAGGGTGAGCGCAGGATTTAAACTGGATACGAGCCTCCGAACGCTTCAGCCTGCAGCGCATCGGCCGCACACACTCCGACGCCACAGAGAGAGAGACGCAAGAGTCTGTTTGCACAGCTTTGGCTTGATTTGTTCTCTCAAGACAGTGCCGTTACTTCTGCCTTTATTTTGTAAAGTGGAGATATGGCTCTAGCGCCTCCCTCAAATAACTACAGAGAGAGTCGGGAGAGTACGGACAACGAGCCGTGTGGGGTTACCGGGGATCCGCAGGGTCTTAAAGACACACCGCGTTCTGACATTTATCACAAAGATGAGATTCCCAGATCCCTCTGTGAAGATAGTGACAAATTATCCAGTTTTGGTTTGTCTGTATATTTGTGGCCAGTAATGTAGTTTTATAACAAGTATTAAATTTATTAGTTTGTTCCAGTCTTCAAATTTGATTAGCCATAGGGGTGCTTAAATTTAATATAACAGCACTGGGTTGTTTCCCAATGTTTGGTTGGAAGGCGATTTCTCTCGCCAGTGTGCAGAAAACCCGGAGTAGAGTAGGAAAACACAGAATGATGTTTTTTTCCCACTCCATTTTAAGGCCCATTCACACCAAGGACGATAATAACTATAAAGTTTTGACAATCACTTTAAAGAGCTCAAGCATTTAAAATGGCAAAAGGCATAACTGCAGTGCGTGCTTAAAATAAACAGAATGTTATCATCTGTTGGTGTGGATGCTAATATAGTTATCGTTATAGTTATCATTCTTAGTACTAAAGACGATAACTAGCCTAACTATAAAGTTTTAACAATCTGTGTGAATAGGGAAGTCCACGCCACAGATAACGATAACGACAGAGAAAAACGATATAGTTGGAATCACATAAAGGATAAATTTTTCCAACTGGTGAATGATAAAAACACTGACAGCTAAACAGAATCCATCCTGCTTTAATAAACTTGAGCATTTAAAATGGCAAAAGACATAACCGCAGTGCGCACTTAAAATAAACCGAATGTTTATCATCCAGAATGATAATATAGTAATCGTTAGTTATCTTTATAGTTATTCTTTGTGATACCAAAGATGATAACCAACTTATAAAGTTTTAAAAATTGTTCTAATTCTGTAAGAATAGAGAAGTCCACAACAATAACGATAACGACACAATGGAACGATACTGTTGGAGTCACTTTCAGGACATTTTTTTTCCAGCTGATGAACAATAAAATCATTGACAGCCAATCAGAATTCACCCGACTTTAACAAACTTGTGCATTTACAGCTGCAGACACATAGCCAAAGTGCTATTATAATAAACAGAACATCGTCAGTCGGCGTTCTTGGCGTGAATGGGCCTGTTCCAGTTCGTGCATTGCAAAGTGACATGCAACGCTTGATGCTTTGGCTTATTTTGGGACTATTTTCCTTTGCGGAGACACAATTAATAGGCCTAGTATACAAACTGGCCAAGATTTTGGTCTGAAATATTAAATATTGCCAATTAACTTTTTATTTTTATTTTAGAGCAACATCACATTCACAGAATTTCAGCATGATTGCGTACAGCTGAATCACAGCCCAGTCATATTGTGAGTATGATATTGTTTATTGTTGACATTCATCATCCATCAGTCGAGTTGTTTTTCTGTACATTTGTATACCAACTAAACATATTGTTTGCCTTGTTGTTTACTTCGAGTCCATAACATTCTGTCCATAAACTTGTGACTTACAGATCTAAGGTGGTGGGCTGCTTATAATTATTCCTCTCACAGGAATAAGCATCCGCTCGTCACCAGACATACTTTTGATGGCATCATTATGTGGCGAGCGTTACGCGTCGCTCTCATTCACGTCATGATTGATTGATCTTTGTTTTGGTTATCCCTCCGCGCTCTGTTCCGTTTGCAGTACAAGTGCGAATCAGCATAATTGCACTAATTACGGCCAATTTCTCCGTGAATGGAGCCGCTGTCAAATCCGACAACAGACGAGGGACAAGAATATCTCACGGTCCTTATAAACGAGATGAAAGGGGGACGAAAACACCCCGTGAACACACCATTGAGCGCGAGAGCAGGATTGCAATTTAAAGCACCGAGGGAGGAGGAGAAAAGGGGGAACATGCGGAGATTTTAGAGAGGAATCAAGTACCCAGCTCACGGAGGTAGCGGGCAACCCCATTCAGCGCGTCGCTTCTCTACCGGGGGGCGCAAATTCCGCTTGACAGCCATTACCCTGCGAGCCCGAGTCGCCCCCCTTCAAGTGTCTTTCTCTGAGAACAGTTACCAGCGTGCATTCCTTCTGCTGCAATTAAGCCTTTATTTATCACCTCTTCAGAGCTGAGTAAACAAACGTAATGTGCGGAAATCACTGGATAATTATGATCCCAGGGTGCGAATTATGGGGGTTTGGGGGGTCTGACCCCCCTAATTAAGGCTCGAACCCTTGAAGTATGTATTATATATATTTTTTTTATTTAGGCCTGTTTATTTTTTTTTTTTTACAAATAAGTATTCATAGTTTCAGTACACACAAAGTTAGATTACAAGGAAAGGCTGGAATACACTGTAAAAATTATTTTTATGATTTGCTATCACAACATTTTTTCTTTTGTCAAATCAACTTAGATAATTAACTTGGTTCAGATAACAATATTTTGAGTTTCTGTTGATTAAATCAATCGCCTTCATTGTATTAACTCAAATTTTTAATTTCAATGAGCTCAAAATTTTAAGGCAACCAGGTAACTTACTTTTTTAAGTTAAACCAACATTTTTTTTTACAGCGTAGGCTACGACTTTTGCCCTGATATATAATCTGGTCGAGTCGACGTTAGTTGCCGAAAGTCAGAGACAGTCACTTTGGCCAGTTGGAGTTGACATTTCACAGGAAATCAGGCAGGCTAGTGTATGATGATGGGCACAGACTCCAATCCTTTTTTTTTTTTTTTAAAGCTTATTTAGCTCAGTTTTTCTCTGTAACCATGTAAATTCAGGCAAGTAAACGATGTGTTTTAAAATCTGTTCTGATTTTAAAAGTTGTGCACTACACTCGCGAACTGAAGTCGTGTTCGCGTGACAACAGTTCGCTGTTTTCTGTTTAGAGTACGCTACATCCACAAAAATACTGTCATTATTTATCACTGTATTATAGATTGACATAGTACAAATATATTGCAAAACCCTTTTGTTTTTATTTAAGATGCTTTTAAACCAATAGTCCACCCCCTTAAGATGTTTGAATGGATGTCATCATTTACTCACCCTTTTGTCCCTCCAAATTAGTATCTATCTATCTATCTATCTATCTATCTATCTATCTATCTATCTATCTATCTAATGTCCATGTTTTGGACCCCATTGACTTTAATTATAAGGACAAAACCGTTTAAATGTTGTTCAAAATATATTCTGCAGAGGAAATAAATTCATACAGTTTTGAACAACAAGAAGGTGAGTAAACAAGGACAGAATTTTAATTTTGGGTGAATATCCTTTAATGATGAGTGAGATAAACCTAAACCAAAATTTACTGACAAAAATGATTGTTTAATTATATAAGCCCCCTTTAATATCATTGAATAAGTTTAACACTGCCGGTGTAACTCCTTAGACCACCTGACAAGGAGTTCTATGGCTAATGCATAAAACCCATTTATTCATTTGTGCACTTGCTCACCAAATGCAATAAGAGAAGTGGGTCAGCAGCATGTAAAATGAGTTGCCTGGTTGATGCAGTCAAGACTATATTACTTGATAGCTTCTCTAAATTGAATTTATGCAGAGAGGATTTTATGTGCTAAATGCTGATGAGACAGTAGTCAAACATCACACAGGCTGGGCCCATTGACCTGCATATGTGAAAGGGACAGGCAGCCAGAAAACACACAGCAGCAACACAAAAAGGGCTCTGTGGCCCTGATGGCAATGTGGGAGCCCCTCACTGGTCTCACTGGCAGGAGATCATTGTTATTCTCAGCAAATCAGAGCATGGATGACACACAACTTCATTCTTAGAAACATTTTCCCTCTATATGCACACACACACAGAGACTATTCTGAGCCAACCAGCTATTCAGCTGACAGACACTCTTATGCTATAGCAAAGTAAATGAATGCAAACACTGCATCAATTAATGCAAAGCCTCACTGCATCAGAGTAATTAACACTGCAGGCCAGCCCTGTATATGTTGAAGTGGATGAAAATAGACAATAGTGAGTGCCATGAAGACTGGATCATCATCATCTGAAGGTCACAGGAGCAGTGTGATATGATGAAGACGACAATTCATTGCTGTGTGACATAACACATAATACAAAATTTAAAAGGATTATAATTCTGTCTTCACACAAACACACAAATATTTTGAAAAATGTCTCTCTTTTTCTGTCTATAAAAAGAAAGTCAATGTTGTTTGGATCCCAATGACTTTCAACATATCTTATCACAGAAGAAAGATATTAAATATATTTTTAAAAATATTACAAAATAAAACTATATTTGTTTATTTATTTATTCCTCCTTTATTTTTATAATATATATATATATATATATATATATATATATATATATATATATATATATATATGGCCTTGAAAAAATAATGACCTAATTTCAATAATAATGCAAAAAGAAATGGAGGATGTTATAGAATAGTTCCAATCTTGGTTTCTCATTGGTCAATACTTTCCAGTCATGATATATTCCACAATAAAGTAACAGCTATGGCATCACTGTGAATCATTATTTTTATTCCTTAGCAACGTTCTGTTACGGTAAAGACTGTTGAAAGGATGCCAAATAAAAATTTGCTTAAAAATTATATTTAAATGAACATTTGTGTCCCTATTATTTTTCCCCATATTTTTATTATGCAGTAAATGCTTTTTTTTTTTTTTTTTTTTAAAAAAGCAATATGGCTGCTGCACATTGTGCCTAACAGCCTTAGCCATTTCTATACTTTAAATATAGCACAACCAATAGCAATAGCATATTGCTTAATTATATCCTTACAGAAGTTTTTTTAAAAAAAATATATGTATAGTGTTTACATAGGCTACTTGTATCATAGTATCATGTTAGTTGAATTGTTTCATAGTGCAGCAATGATACAACTGAACCATACTGTGTTACTTTCCCCCACTCTGACAGTAACATTTAAGCACACTTAATAACACTAACACTGATGCTGGCGCCCTCTAGTGTTCATAACCACACGCGAAACGCTGAGGGACAAAACAACTGATCAATAAATAAATAAATAATACCCAGATTATGTCAAATACAGAATCAAAACAGTCATTTAAAAATAATCGTTTTCATAATAATCAATTGTTATGTGTGGTTGTCAGTAGACATTGCAGAAAAAACAATCCAGTGTTAAAGGATTCATGAGAAAACTGAAATTTTGATCTGTACACCAGTGGTTGTATTTGATTTTTAACCCTTAATAATTATTTTTATTGAAAAACATACCGAATTAGAATCTTGAATCTTAGGATCACAATTTTTATTGTTTTTATTTAATACATAAAGAAGCAGTGTTGTCATACTTACAGCAGAAACACCAGAGGAAATCTAACCAATATAGTGGTCTATGAATATTGTGTTGGACAATGGAGGGACGTCCAGTCAAAAAGGTTCACTGAATGACTTTGGTCTTCATGTCATTGCAAATGGTCTCCAGGGCAGAAACAATGCAGCATCGCAGTGTTGTTTGTCATATGAGAGCGATTGAAAACGTGCCACAACAGCATTTCAAACTCCTTGAACAGAACCGGCTTAGACGAGATAAAGCACCTAAGCTAATTCAAGTCTGCAGCCTTTGCCCTGTAAATCTATTAAGGAGATGTTGGTGAGATGTACTAATTCACCTTAACCTTCATGAGTATTTTATTGCTTACAAAAAATGGGTACCATATGCATATGCATATGCATGTGTAAAATTACAATGAATAGTTCTACATTAGACACTTGTCTAAATACACTAATAGAAATCTTGTTTTATATATATATATATATATATATATATATATATATATATATATACAGTGCACAGCATAAATGAGTACACCCCCTCTGAAACTTCTGAAAGTCAGCAATTACTCAATTACTTAGAAGACATTGTAGGGTTCTTTAGAGATATAATGTTCCAGCAAGTCTGCTTAATCAATTACCAAAGAAGCATGTCAAAAGTATTCAGGAAAATAAGATTTTCTTATCAAGGTGTGTAGCAAAAATGAGTACACCCTCCTAAAACCTACTAAATAAAACGAAATAAAAATTTCTGGTGTAAGTGTAAGGCAATGTTTGATCAACAGGTAAGTATGTTGAACCAAAACATTTAAAGAGAAGTAATTTCTTGACAATTAAAAGTGTTATATTAGCCCACTGAATCATTCTCAGACTTAATGCTGACAACAATGGAACAACTTGGGAGAGAACTGTCAGGAGACTTACTTCTTAGCACAAAAAAGGACAGTGGTACAAGATTACCAAATCATTGTTTTAAGTGTGAAAATATAGCAAAAGTAACACAGAAATTCAAAAACAATGGACTTGTGATAAGGCCCCTGAAATAATCAGGCCTTCATTTTAAGCTTTCATTTAGTGATGAGGGATTTTTTTTGCTAGACAAAGAGCAGGAGAAATACCAAGCGAGTGTCTCAGAGCCAGCAAAAGCTATGAAAAGAGTAACTGTTTATCTCACAGTAAGATGCAGCCTGCAGAAATGACATGCGTGGTTGTTGTTCTCACTGGAACTACCTACTGTAGCCAAAGCACAATAAAGTCAGTTAGCCATTTCCAAAGCCCATATTTACAAAATGTAGATTCTGGGAATCAATACTCTGGTCTCATGAGACCAAATAACAGCATCCAAAATGTTATGGTGTTGCTAGAGGAGGAGTACAGTGAGAAGTGCCTGGTTCCCACAGTAAAGTTCAGTGGTAGTAAAGCTCTTATATAGGGATGTATGAGTGCTGAAGGTGTGAGGGAGTTGTGCTTTATCAATGCTGTCATGAATTCCCACACCACTGTGTAATTTAATACACAAACTTGAAACTTGAAGATGTTACCCTTTCCTCATTCCGTGCATTGTTGGGCATTTTTTCAACATGACAATGAGGATATGCATTCTCCCAAGGTGAAAAACCTTCTGTGGACATGTATTGCACTCAATCTTAACACTCTTGAGCACCTGTGGGGGATTCTGTAGAGACGAGTTGAGCAACACTCCTCATTAAAGATCAGGGCATTTAAGGAGCTCATCATCCAGGAGTTAAACAGGACAGATGTGACAATTTGTCATGAACTTGTACACTCCGTGCCAAGAAGGGTCAGAGCAGTATATTCAAAATTATGGAGGGCATATGTGTGCTAGAATATTATACATTTGTTGAATTAAATCTAGGGTGTACTCATTTCTGCAATCCTTAATTTAAACAAAATTGGCTAATTTACTTATTTTATGGCTATTAATGACATATACGTATTTCTCAGTTTTTATTATGTATACGTTTAATACATTTTAGTTTTGCCATCTTTCCATGAATTGTATTAGTGATCATAAAGAAAATACATCTTTTGTATTTGTTCAGAGGGGGTGTACTCATTTATGCTGTGCACTGTGTATATATATATATATATATATATATATATATATATATATATATGTAGAGAGAGAGAGAGAGAGAGAGAGAGAGAAATTTTGTCCTTTTTGTGTGTGTGGAGTGTGGATATATTAAAAAAAAAAAAAAAAAGGAACTTTGACTCTGCTGCTGTAATGAATCACAGTCTTCAAGCAGAAGGAACTGGATGAAGTATTCTGAATGATATCAATCTACAATCTGACTTGATGCAGCCTGGAATTAAACCCCACCATGTTCGTTCATTTGCCCAGAGGAGAACTGGCCTTGTTTTGACTTTCTTAGTTGGGGAGTGGGGACACTTTAATATTCAGCAATAGTATTGACTTGAATGCACTGACACTATTGGATGATGACATCACTGTTTTCTGCAGAGCTGCTTTATAGATGAATTGAACTCTTTCCATAATTGATGTACTTTACAGTTATTGAATGGAACTGAATCAACACTGAACTGACTTCAGCTGAATAATGACTGTTTGGATTGTCTTTTAAGAGCTGCTTTACAGCAGAATTAAACTGTTTGCATAATTGAATTATTTTCCTGTTTATCACTGTAAAGCTGCTTTGAAACAATCTGTATTGGATAAAGCTTTATATAAATAAAGGTGACTTGATTTTAATATTTTACCCTCAGAAAACACTAGATTCTGTAGAGTCAGAAAAATCATAGTCTGAATTACAGAAATAGAATTTATACCCTTTTTTTAAAAAACAGTGATAATCATATATCTGAATCAAATATATTCAAAATTACATTCAAAACAAGTAAAATAATTTTCAAAGTGTCTAGTGATTAACCAGTTATTACATTAGAACAAAGTGATTCTTCAGGAAGTAATGAAAAAAAAAAAAAAGTGTAATGTTTGCTACTAAAGAATTGGCTAAAATTATTTGGTTACACTTTATTTTAAGGTGTCTTTGTTACACTGTAATTATACATTTAAGAACTGAGTAATATTAAGTAACTATGTGTACTTACTATATGTTTAGGGTTAGTTGCATGTAATTATGCATAATTTATAGTTACTACATGTAACATATGTAACAAAAGCACTGTAAAATAAAGTTACCAATTATTTTGATATTTGTAACTACAAAATCATCATAAAGCAGATATTGAGAAAATCAGCCAAATTCAAACTTGCAATCAAGCAGCATATTTCATGTTAATGTTTTCTAATGTAAACAATGTTCAACTGTTTAATTTTGTTAAAATCAACCTATTTTAGTAGTTTTAGTTATTTAAAAAAAAAAAAAAAAAAAGTAAATGGAGATGCACCAATATATCAGCCAATAATCGGTATCGGCCAATAGTGTGAAAATTTGCTTTTATTGGCCGATATATCGGTGCATCACCATTTACATTTTTACAATTTGTACTTTGGGTAAAGAAAATGCTAAGAAACAAGTTTAAAGTTCAATATTATTAGTAATTATATGAATTAATAACATTCAGAAAGTTAAGAAATATTAATTTAATCTTCAGAATTTAGTTAGTGTTAATATTAGAGTAATGCGTTTATAACCGATACCAGGTACTCTGAAACAAATTGATGAAATGGAGAGAAAGTTTTTAGTTGCATTTCTTTCAAAATATAATGATTAATTATAATGAAATTATCATTAATTTAAAAGGTATAAAAGGCAGAAACGCCAAATTATCAGTATTGGCAGATATCACTCTGAATAATCGGCTATCTGTATCAATGGAGAAATTTGGTATCAGTGCATCTAAATCATTTACATTTAGAGATGCATCCCAGATGCATAAATAAGACTAACAACACAGGTGAATAGCTCAGAACCTTTATTCAGAGGGCAACAAGAGTAAAATATAAAATGTATGGGCTGTTTTTCCTTTCTGTCAGGTGACAGAAATCAATCTCAGAACCATTGTATGGGAGAACAATCCCTAGAGGAAAGGACTCGAGTGGTGCGCTCTTGATGTTTGCGAAGCCCCTCAGGATGTCTGAATGGATGAAACCCCCAGAGTTCACCCTCCTCCGCCATCAGTGCTCTAGTTCTCATTGCAATGTCTCTCTGAAGTTTTCCTCAATGCTTTTCCTTTTAATTTTTTGCTACATCTCTGCAGTTTTTAAAAGTAAACAAAACAAATGTCCTTCAAAAAAATAAAATGGAGCGACCACATCTCATGTTCAGCTTCTTAACATTTACAGTATATATAAATACTTACATAAATATCTTACATGGAAAAACCTAATTCAGAGAAGGAAAAAACAAAAACGGAAAAAAAAAAAGCAGAGGAGAACTTTGGAGGAGGGGGATGGGGGAGAACTGATACAGCGTGTGTGTTTTGTGCGAGTGTGCATTTCATGTTAGAGTCAGGACAGTGCGGACACACAGATTTGGGCATTTCAGATCAGTAACGGTATAAACGGAGCGTTCAGTTGGCCCAGTAAGGAGAGCTGCTGTAGTTGGACTTGCCCTGACTCTTCTGCATGCTGTTGGACTGACTGCGTTGCCCCTGCAGAAGACACAACATATCAACATTAAAAGTTAGTCATATATATCATATTTGATATGCACAATTCTAAGGCCTCTAAATGACCAACATGATCAAAACTTTACTGAAAAACTTACAATCTTCTAACATGCCTTTTGTCATCTGATTGATAGTTTATCTCCCGGTTTCACAGACAAGGCTTAAGATAGTCCTGGACTAAAATGTATGTTTGAGCCGTTTTAACTGAATGCCACTTGCACATATTAAAATATGTCAGAGTCATTGTTTAGTCTCAAGATGCACACCAGTAATGTTTTTTCTAAGGCATGTTTATAGAAGCTACTTAAATGTTCTAATTGAACTAAGGCCTAATCCTGGCTTAATCTAAGCCCTGTCTGTGAAACCAGGCCTATATTTTTTTAGTCATTAAATTGTAAAAACATCCCCCTTCAGGAAGTGGTACATGTGTCTTTTTGCCTCGAAATCTTTACTGATTTTTATAAAGTTAAATATAAGAATAACTTATATTAATAGTAATTTCAAGATGAACATTTACTAGACTGAAGCAACTTAGGTTTACTTTATTAGTGCTGTCAATCGATTAAAATAAATTAAAAAAAACTTTTTTTTCTGTAATTAATCGTGATCGTGATAAACATTGGCGTTTTTAATGTTTTTATATTCTAATAATTTCAGTGACTCTCCAAATTAATGTAGAAACAACTTAAATATTTGTTTGATGGCATCTTTTTAAAATACTGTCTTTATGAATGAAGGCCAGCATCACTGATACAAATACTGCTACTGATGTCTCTATGAAATAGATTTTTTTTTTTTTTTTTTTTAAACAACTGAAAGCTATCAATTTCAACATAAAAAAAAAATATATAATTTTCTCACAACGCTAAGTTAATTTAAGATGTTATTTAACTTAAGACTGCTCTTATGAGGATACTCAACAAAACGGGCATTTTGGCATAATTCTGTGTATTATTGTTTAAACACAAAAGAGAACTTGATACTGTCGTGCATCTATCTGTACAGGAGTCGTGTGTGTCACACAGACATGACACGCTGCGTTAAATATTTTTTTAAAATTAAATGAATCCAAATCAAATTAATTTTGACAGCACTATTGATTATCCATTCATCATTTAAAAAAAAATTACATTAAAATCAGAGTATTAAATATAATGCATCAGGCTTTTTGAGGAAGGTTTATTTGTACATCTCTCAATGTCATAGTATTACATTGCATTATATATTTTGCCCCCCACAATAAAAACTAAAGTGCTTTGATCATAAAACTAAGCATTTGAATATCATCTTACTAAAGACATTATGGGGAGATATAGAGTGAAAACTGCTATTTATATGCACTATATACAAATAGTCTGCTAAACTTGTTTAAAGATCTCACCGATTTATATTACAAAATATAAGAATTTCATCTTTTTGGTCATGTAAATATCAGCAACTGCACCAAATGGCATATTTTTGCTCAGTTTGGGCTTCTGAATAAAATTGAGGAGCTTTTTCCTGAGTATGAGCCACATATTCTCACTATATCATACTATATGAGCCATAATAGACTGATGTTTCAAATGACAAAAAACAAACAAACAAAAAAAAAAAAAATTATCTTCTCTAATGGTTCAATAAACAATTCCATTTTAAAAAATAGATTTTTTTTGGACTATTGTTTCATATCTTAGGCTTTTCAGGGTTAAGACACATACTTCTTTATAAGATTAAACCTTAAACATTAAAAAGCATTTCATTTACAAAAACATCTCAGTGTTTTTTTGGCATACATTCACATGTGATGTACCTGTGTGTCTTGAGCCATGTGGTGGTGCAGTAACTGTGAGGGGGGCTGCTGATGGGGCAGTATATGAAGGAAGGGTGCAGGGGCATATCCGGGGGCACCTGCGGGGTTCAGCGGGCCGGTTCCTCCCAGAGCTGAGGGCAGGCTGAACGCAGGACCGGCCGCTGTAGGGAAACCCTTGTCAAATGTCTAGAGGGGTCAGAGAAAAGAGATTAATGGCCTTGAAAGGACTCATTAGGTTTTATATATAATAAATATTAAAATATTTTATTTATTTTAAAATGTTAATATTTTAAAATGTTAATTAAAATTAACATTAAATGTTATTCATGTCAAATATTAAAAATTAATTATTATTAATGATTAATATAAGTTACTTTGATATCTTTTCTTTAAAAATGAGGGCTGCCTAAGACAATGAGCTTTTAAAAGGTGTTAAATTTTAAGGCAGTTAACACATTTGACAGTGTCAGTTCTGCCTGGTTTTGAATAATAAGATAAAAATTATAGGTTACATTTTTTTTTTTTTTTAAAAAAGGCAGGGGACTGAAAGCAAAATATTTGTGAAAAGAAAAAAAAAACATTTAGCGGCAAATCTCAAATATTTAGAGGTCAACTGCCAAAATAATAATTTGATTCTATTGGCATCTAAATAATAATCAATGTGAAAGTTCAAAAGCAGGGATCAAAGTTAAGAGGGAACAAAGACCATCTGTTTGTAAACCACTGAGTTAGTCATAAGCTGCAGTTTCACTGTCAGTGACGTCTGGAAAGGGCCGTCACAATGCATGTCTCAGTGGCAGTTGTGATGAACTTTCAATGTGATTGTAATGCCACCACAAGTATGAGTCTCAAATTATTTAATAAATATTAACCCTCACCTCAACTTACTGACCATGATAACCCAATCAGAAATCCAATATAATCAATCATTTGTGCTTCATTTGTTCTTTGCCTGCTGGTTATGCTTTATATGCATTCTTCCTGTTAAAAGGTGCAGTAAGCAATTTCTAAAAAAAAAAAAAAAAAAACAAAAAAAAAAAAAAAAAAACACCCTGCCTTCATTGTTCCGCCCCCAATATAATGAACATGCTATGCAACACAGGCAACCACTAACAGCTGACGTATCAGACATCTTGCGCAAGTATGGATGAATCCGCTGTGATTCAACAGTAGCATATCTTGGTCATGTGAAACACCAAAACTAAGGTTATTCATGTATCAAGCAGAAACAAAGCAACCTTAACGTCTGTTTTCAAGCCTTCCCGCTCTCTAACATCTCTCCAGCGCTGGAAAGCTTCTCTAATATTAAGGCGGATCGTAACTCTTACTGATCGTAACCCTTCTTTTTCCAAATGATATTCCTTTGACTTTTTTCTCTTTGGTAATATCTCTGCCATCTCTCTTTCTAGAAATGTCCCACTTGCTCACTCTCTCCTCCCCGATCATGAGCGGATGTTTTGGTGCTCCGTGGATCGGTCCTATTTTCTCTTATTTACATAACCAGGACTATATAGAAAACACTATTTTTTCAGCATACACAGAACAGACATGGTAACAAATATTCACAAAATTGTCAGCTTTTCTCAAAAAATTACTTACTGCAACTTTAATTGGCTTTGGTTGATATTACAACTATGAACTATGAAATGTGAACCTCACCTGAGTCTTGCTGTACACTGTTCCAGTGAGCTCTGAACTCGCAGATCCAGACAGTCCTGGTGCTAAGAAAAGGTTTGAAATATGTGAATGATCATTATTATATATGTGACCTTTTATTCAATACATCTGCAAGATCTGTATAGTTGTGACAGTCTGTTTAGTAAGATTTATAGTGTGCTGCAGTGATTTTTTTCTAGGCCAAACCAGAAGATTGATTACATCGACAAAAAGCCTATACAGTATGACTACTGTATAGTCTTTTGGATTGCAGGAAATAAGCTCTCTGACCAACAAAAGTTTATGATTCTTTCACGTTTTGTTGATAATCTTCACAAATTAACAATATTTATGTAATTTGAAGCTAAAGTTAGTCAATTAAAAACTACACAATCACTTGACTTCAGTGTCACCACCACTACACTATATTAATCTTTAATAAAACACTTTTTCAGATTAATCGATTGGTATATTTTTTTCTCCCATTTTATATTAGGTGTCTTTAACTATTTATGTACTAACATTTAAATTAATCATTTAATACAATGCACTTATTGTGTACATATGTTTTTACATTGTACAACAGAATTTGCGTACATGTGTGAGTTTTGAAATGTTTTCTTCATTCAGCAGATTCAAGTATCTATGAATGAACAGCTGAAGTCATGACTGCATTAAGTTAACCATAGCGACAGTATCAAAGATGGCGATGTCCATAACACCGGGATTAATAAATGAGTCAAATTGAGGCACGAGTTTATCCATCATATATTTTAAAGAACCAACAATGACTTCAGATGCTTTGTAACTAAGTGCAGAGAGTTTGTTTGAGCCACGCGTCTCGCAGCTCGAACCCACAGCCGCTCCGGTGGATGTTCGGATAAACACGAATCATTTCTCTGTCTCTGTGAGTAAACTAAACACCTCGTGATGATTATCAGTTCAGTGTGGCTCTCATGTTATGCACAACTAGTTGTCCAGTGCGGCTCCATCATTCAGCGCAGGTTTGTTGAGAACGCAAGTCCTGAAAATGTGAATGAAACTGTTTGAACCACCATATTAAGCTACTAGCCATTAGCATCGCCTCTAGTAAATCTTGTTTTGTGTGAAACACGACAGGGATGAATGTAAACAATGCGACGCATCGAACCTTACCAAGCAAATCGACTTCTCATAATCGACATAGTCGATTACGTTGACGCGTCGCTTCAGCCCTCATCATAAGTGAAATACGAAGTGGACTTATAAGGGTATTTCACCATCTTAAGGGAGATTCCAATCCAAAGCATGCGTGTTCGTACGCGGCTGTTCGCGGGTGTAAAGTGCTTGAGACGCGACAGTTGACAAGTCAACCATCATGATTAAGGGTTAAATAGATAAAAAGACATTGCCATATTACGTTTATTTTCATATTAAACATCGCAACAAACATTTATCGTTCAGATTAGAGTGAAAATTATAATTAATATTTATATGGATATATTATACACATGTATATTAAATGAAAGTATGGTAATTTGTATTATATTTATTTAGATAAGATGCATACAAAACTGCGCAGAGCGGGGAGGCATGAGGACTGGAATTGGGAACCCCTGATCAACAGATAAAATTATTTTTTTATTTATCCATCATGCTTTTTAATTAATTATTTTTTAATAATAATTTCTGGATTTTCTCATCCAATTAAAAGAAATAATTAACAACTGATTATCAAAATAACCATTAGTTGCAGCCATAGAACAAACTACATCTGTGCATATATTGTGAGAGAGCAAGATCTACCTTTTCCCGCGCTGTTGCCGACACCTTTGGCCTGGGAGCTTCCTCCATATCCTCCTTTCCCATAATCTCCTCCAGCATGAGCCTGGGACAACTCATCAAAAGCTTAGGAGAAAATAAGAGATTTTCAAAACAAGTAGTGCATTTTCCAGCCAAAGATTAACATTTGGACTCTCAAAAGCACTACTTTTTGTTTTGTTTTTTTAGCAAGTAAAAGGCCTTTTAGTGTATACATTTTATTGTAAAAATGTCCACCTTAAGGTCGTACATAAGAACAACTTTTATATTGTTAGTAATATTTCAAGATGAACACTTACTGGACTGAAGCAATTTTACTTTATACATGCATTTTGACATGATTTTTCTAAAAAAAAAAAAAAAGATGCATCAAAATTGATACTTGAGGAATGTTTGTGTGTACATCTCTCAGTCATCATCTATGTATTTGTCCCCCACAATAACTACAGAGATATGATCATAAAACTAAGCATTTAAACAGTGGCGTGCACAGGGGAAAGTGCCCTTCCCCATTTCTCCTCCCCCGGAACGCGATTTCACCAAATTGCGTATTTATGCTCAGTTTGGGGCCTCTGAATAAAAATGTTTTTCCCCTCCTCCAGTATAAACTCCATATCCTCATATGTCACTAACGATTATTTTGCTGATCATCATTCCATTATTTTGACAATTAATCGAGTAACCTGATCATTTTTTGGGTGGTAATAAACCTAAATGAACAATAGCCTTTAAAATGACTTTAAAAACATATATAATAACAATGAGGCAATAATAATCTGTTAAAATATAGTATCAAAAGCAAGTAATCACATGGTTTTATTGAACAACACTAATAAAATACATAATATAATACATAATTATAAACAATGAACTTGTGTACATTATGTTACAACAAATGCCTGCAGAGCACCAACGGCCTGGTGATTGTTACACTTTACGGCATGATCAAATCCTTGTTCAATATTTGCCAAACATTAAATTCCAATGTCTTATCTATTATATTTTGCCAATAGAAATGCTACAGCCACTGCAATTTCTTGAACAAGAACATGTGGACATCAAAACATGCAAACTCAGAGCAAGTGTTAAAACTTATTTTGAAATCACGATTAACAGCAATTTACATATTTAGAAACATTGATTTATTCTCCTGGGTTGGCATAGGTTTATAAATGACTTTCGTTATAAATCTAGTGAAATGGCGCACATTGCGTTCCCAGATGAAAGTTATAAGCCAGCGAAACACACCATATGGAGAGATGGAGTTTGTTAACTAAGCTGCTGAGACGTGCTCCACGCATGTAAATCATAACAGTGCAACACTTCGCTATGAAACGCAAAGCGCGTCATGCATTTCCCAAATGCACTTCACTAGAAACCCAAACAAACAGCACATGCAGAGACTGAGTTAACTTTGAAACCCGCAGCGCATATATTTATTTAATTGAATCACAGACTTTAATATAATCGCACAGCCTTAAACGCTCTAATAATGCATTTTATGGATTCTTCTTCTCCATGGAATGCGCCACTTCCAGTATTTTGCCGGTTAATCGACACGGGTAAATAGCAATTTAGGATTATTTTTTTTTAAATAGTGTATTCGAATTTAATTGAGAAATCATGACAGCCCTACTTCTATATCATACTACATGAGCCATAAAAGCCTGATGTGTATCAAATATGATACTCAGGAAAAAAACAAACAAACATGCTAACTAAGATTTTGTTTTACATTTTGTCATGAGAAGTTCAATAAACTTTTTCAAAAATTTGATTTTTCTTATTTCAAGTGCCAGGCTTTACAGGGTTAAAATGACAATTAAGTAGCCTGTAACAGTTACCTGGACCATATGTGTGCTGGCTGTATCCAGCCTGGTGCTGGTACTGGCTGGAGGGGCCCATACTGTGTTGCTTTGTGGATGCTGGGGGCATGAAGACAGTGGGGCCGTACTGGAAGGCACTGGGCACTCCCGGCATCCCGGGGTAGTAGGGCAGGCTGGTGTAGCCATAACCTGGAGGCAGAGGGGGGTTGAGGAAGGCCTGGGTCTGACCCTGCTGGGCTTGACCTGGGTTCTGCGGTCCTTGATTTTGAGGGGGAACAGCACTCTGTTGAGACTGTGAGGGTGGCACAGATGAGAGACTGGTGGCAGGGGCTGGGGAGTTTGAGTCGCTGCGGCCAAATTTGGTAGGTTCACCTGTATGAGCAAGACAAGACAGAAAAGTCTTTTAGACTGACCAAGTACTGGAATGCAACAACTCGTAGTCCTATCCGTAAAAGAGTAAAACAATAAAGACGATGGGTGCTTACCCGAGTAGGGATTGCTTGCTAATCCTCCATCTCTGCCAGCTAGCGCTGTACCAGGGAAAGCCATGCCATAATAATCCTACATCGAGAAGAGTAAAAAAAATAATCTATGAGAAATAAATCTTAAAGGACAGGTCATCCAAAAATAAAAATTGCCACCATTTAGTCATTTTATCATTTTACTTAAAGGGGTCATGAGTAGGTTTGCTGTGGTAGTCGGTGTTACACAATGTTAGGCTGTACAAAGATTACATTAATTGGCCACCGCAGCACCGCCCCCACTGTTGTTTTGCTTTTTTTTTTTTTTTTACAGAAATTAAAACCATTTAGTTAGGGCAACGGACGCTACAATTAAAAACCAATCCTGAGCGTCACTGACAAATATCTTGTAAAATGTCAGTACCACTGCTCCTGTACACAGCATACGCATCATTGCAAATTCAAAAGCAAAAGTGAAAAGCGAGTACACATTCAAAAGTGATTTCAAAACCCTGCATATAGATAGCAGCTCCCTGATACCCAAAATTTATAAGCCTACACAGAGTATGTGCAATTGCTAATTCAAAAGTGAAAGTGAAAAGCGAGCACACATTCAAAATAATTTATTAATTAACCTTAATTTAATATTTTTTATTTAGTAATACTCAAACAAGCACAGCAAACCTGGAGCATTTAAAAAAAAAAAAAAAAAATATCTTCCACAAATCGTGCAGCCCTACTGACTAGCTTATTTTTGGGTGAACTACTTTTAATAGACGAAAAAGGAGCACTGACAAGAGTTAAGTGTTGTGACAAACAGTTGACTATGAAATTGTTACCATGGGCAGGCGAGACTGCATCATCTGTAGATCTTCATATCCATAGATTGGCTTTAGGGATGAGAAAGTACAGAAAGATAAGACAGATCAATACCATCAATGTGATGCAGACAAGAACACTTGAACACTTCACTTCAACAAAGATAAACATATATATTTTTGCTTCTTCCATCTGAGAGCAGATCAGCCATACACTAACCGGATAAGCAGGAAGGAGGCCACCAGGACCCATGATGTACTGACTGGCCAGCAGCGGCGGTACTCCTTGAGCCAGGTTAGGAGGCGCCTTACCTGAAGATATTGGGGTGAAAAAAAAAAAAAAAAAAACATGTGGAAACAAGATTTTCAATTAAAACATACCATTCAAATATTACACCAACCACACACTATTTACAGACTGATGTGAAATGCTGATAAAATGTAATTTATACATTTACTTTATAAAATAATTTAAAAAAAAAAAAAGTTGGTCAACAGCAGTCAATCATAAAAAAAAAAAACTGCCAACTTTGCTGCAACACTATAATCATATGCAGTAAATGTTTTTGTGTGACTGACCAGAGGTGTTGGAGGGTGTGATGGTGGTCTGCAGCGGAGCAGAACGGACAGCAGAGGGAGCGGATGGGCCGTTTGCGGTTAGGTTCTGGGTTCCTGCGCTCAGGCCGTTCGAGTTGACCGCAGAGCTGGACGCGCTCGACACAGAGCCAGAGTACGTGGACAGGCTCACATTCACGTCAGCGCCCATCTGGGTCTGAAGGAAACATTTCAATTAATTTAACATTGATCCAGGCACACATCAATAATATAAAGCCCCTCAAATATCATAAGAGAAGCTCATTGCTGAAATCAGAACAAATAGAAGCTCAGGTAAAGAGGGAAATAAAGTGAGGAAGCTGAAAAGGGGGAATGGAAAAAAAAAAAAAAAAAAAAAAAAAAAAAAATGGGAGGAGCCTCAAAAGACACTTACGCTCAGAGAAGAGCTGGTGGGTGCAGAAGATCCAGGAGAGTTAACGCTGCTCACGTGACTGAGAGAACAAGCAACCATGAGATCATAAGGAGACTGATTTCCTCTCATGGATATTTAATAACACTGAAATTCTAATGGTGTGGTAGTACCTGCTAAGTGACGAAAGAGCCGTGCTGAGGGCAGGCGGTGCTGTTGAAGAGGAAGATGAGAGCGATGAAGATGACAAGCCGTTCTCAGTGGGCAGGGCTGTGGATACGGGCTGAGGGGTGCTGGATGGAACGGCTGCAGATATATCAGGACAAAAATGTAAATTGTGGTCTATGCTACAAATTTACTTAGCAAAGAAAGTACAGGTAAAAATGGAAATCTTCTAATACAGAACTCAATTAATTACCTTCCTGTGCACTAGATGTCCTTATTTCACTGAATCCATTCTGTGGGAAAACCGATAAACAGATTCAGCTATTAGATAAACCAACATTTCACAGCTTAAGACCATCATACAAGAGAAAAACAAAGGAATTAGCATTAATAAATTACAAATAAAAAGGTAAATCATACAATAAGTCAAGTGTGGCGGAAAGTATTGAAAGGGATAGTTCACCCAAAAATGAAGTGTCATTCATCATTTACTCACCCTCATGTTGTTACAAACCTGTATGACTTTGTTTAGCAGAACATAAAAGATGATATTTTGATAAATACTGTTAACCAAACATCACTGGATGCCATTGACTTCCACTGTGAAAATTAAAACAAAATATCTAAAAAATTTTTTTACCTTCCACCAAAGAGAAAAAAAAAAAAAAAAAAAAAAAAAAAAAAAAAAAAGCCACACAGGGTTGGAATTTCAATTTTTGGGTGAACTATTTCTTGAAGTGCATTTAATAGATTTTTTTAATAGATCTGTTTTGGTGAATTTGTTTGATACCAAAGTTTGGTTTGTTTAATTTGTATAATGCAATTTTCTAAACTTTAATTCCATTCTGCATGAAAACAGGGACTCAACAATTGGTTTGACCAATGAAATTCCATGACTTTAAGATGTTTTTGATGACTGGATAAAGACAACGAGCACTCAGCATGATTTCAAAAGCAACACATTTCAGTGCCAAATCCTTTTATTTAACACAAACGAAGGAAATGAATACTCTGCTAGTCAACTAGATACGTTTTATTTGTTATATATCTGTACCGCGAAATGTTTAAAACCTGAAATGCTTGAACCATGCAGTGTAAATGCAGCCTTAGAGGACCAGTAAATGTGACGGCACCTAAAATGTGAAAAGATTAAAAGAGTTTTGGTCATACACTGAGAGGGGTGGTGGCAGATGACTCCACTCTGTTGGCTGAGGAGGGAGCCAAAACAGAAGGAGCAGTAGTGCTCGGTAAACCCAGAGAGGCAGATGGGTAACTGGACTCCATTACTGCTGGAGGCAAGCCACCTAGAGACTCACTAAAAAGGAAAAAGAACAAAAAGATGACTTGATTAGAATTGCATTAAAGTCACTTGTTTATGGAATATTCTGGGCTTTAACTGCCACTTTGTGGCAATTCTGATTTCCACAGTCAAACATTTTCCAAATATGGCAGAATTGCTTACAGATAGTGTTAAAGGTCTAGTTCACCAAAAAAATTTAAATTCTGTCATTTACTCACCCTCACGTCATTCCAAACCTATTACTTCTGTTTATCTTCATAACACTTCAAAACAAAGATATTTTTAATGAAACCTGAGAGATGTCACTCCACTAGAAGTCCATTCCACCAAAACGTTTAAGCTTCAAAAAAGTTCATAAAGACACTGTAATCCATATGAACTGAGCAGTTTAATCCGAATCTCCTGAAAAGCTGCATATTAAACACTGATCAGCGCACATACATAGAGCATGTCAAATATGGTCAACGGAAGCTCAACCATACTTGCTTGACATGCGAGAACAAACCTCATTGGTTCTCACACGTCAAGCAAACATATTGAAACCTTATTTACCATATTTGATGAGCTCCATGTTGGGGAGTTGAACAAAGTTTAGTCAAGTCAAGTCACCTTTATTTATATAGCGCTTTTTACAATGTAGATTGTGTCAAAGCAGCTTTACATTGATAACTGGTACATTATTTGGCTGCACAGCAGCTCTTAAAGAATAGTGTCAATGCAGGTAGATCAAAGCACTGTTGAATATCAAATGTCAAGTCAAATGTCAAGTGTCCCCAACTAAGCAAGCCAAAAGTTTAAATGGGAATAAAAGCCTAAATTAAATCTGTTCATCATAAAAAGAAATTGGGTCTCTTCAGAAGATTAAACATGATTAAACAGCTTGATTAATACGGATTTATAAACTTTTTGAACCGTCTTGAAGAGTACTGGTCGAATGGGACAAATCTCTCAGGTTTCATTAAAATTTCTTCATTTGTTTCAAAGATGAACGTTTGGGGCTACGTCTACACTAACCCAGATACATTTGGAAACATCTTTTACTCTACATTTTGGCCTTCTGTCCACACTGAGACAACATTTTTGTCCTAGGAAAACATCGGTTTTTGAACACGCTCTTCCAAGTGGATATATTTGAAAAAGCCATTTTCGAGTTGTATTGTGGAATGTGAAAACTAGGGATGCACTGATATGAAAATTTTGTACGATACAATAGGATAACTCTTTATATTTGAAAGCCGATAACCAGTGTTGGGGAAAGTTACTTTCTTTTAAAAGTAACTCCTTTGTGGATGCGCTTATCCCGTAACATGCTATCCCATTAAGATCTTGCAAACATGCTAAAAAGGAAGCGTCACAGGTGGTCAGACAGACCTGATGGTGGTGGGCTTGGAGTACAGGCTGCACTGGGTTTGAGGAGCGGCCGCAGGTTCCTGACAGCTACTTTCTGATTGGTCGAGATTCTCCACAGTGGATTCGGATCCAAAATCCAGCGCACCAAACTGCACGTTCAGCCCAGACACATCAGCAGAGCCTGGCATCTCTACTGCCGAAGAGGGGATCTGGCAATCAAACGCAAAAATGAATTGTTGATGAAACATGAAAAGCCATTAGACTATATGAATGAGGTAACTTCTTTAAATACTTCAATGGCTGCCAAATTGTTACAAGGCGCACAAACAATGGGGGCTTTTAGCGCCTTTTCATAGTTCCTACAACTATTGGCGGTAGTACCCAGATTTTGTTTTGTTCACACCGCAGGAACTAGGAATGATTTTAGTTCTAGAACTCCTTTTCAAGGAACTAAATTAGCTCCTACTTCAGAGTAGGGTCTAAACCAGCACTATAGGAACTACCAGTGATGTAAGTGTACGCTGATTGGCCGAACCCACGCAAAACACCGGTACCCACCATTTTAAAAAAAAAGCTGTGTACACGCACAGTTTATAGCCTATAAATTTACTCCACAAATTAACTCTACGAACATGGAAAACAATGATAGATGGCCCTCTTGAGTTAAGGAGAAAATCCAACAACTTTGAGGGGACCAAGCGAAACATGATTATGTATTTCTGCTCAGCTAGTGACACTGGACATCAACCACACGGCAAACACTAATACTTTTCATATACTGTCTTCTTTGTTTGTATAACAGTTCTATCTATCTATCTATCTATCTATCTTTGTATAACAGTTCTAACTACCATATTAGACAGGACTGTTAACAGATCATAATCTAATGAAGACAGAATGTGAGCGCTGTGTGCTCAGGCTCTGGCGGTCTCAGCACCATCAAAATAAAAGTCACAACAAGTGCAGCTTACATCACTTCATAGTTTCTTCTGGCGGTGTGACTGCAACCAGGAAAACGACCCTAGGGGAACTGTTAGTTCTCGGGGAGCCACCCTTGTGGCTAGTTCCTAGAACTACCTGGTGCGAAAGCCCCTAATAAAAGGGGCTACAGGTGTACTTTTGTTACCTTAGATGGAGGGGGCACTCTCCGTCTCTGTGGTCTGATGTTTCTAGGTTGTGACAGCTCTGCCGTGATGACGACAGGTTCACAGATGGGTTTCAGTGTTGGAGAAGGCGCATCATATGGGGGAAGTGGGACGGTGTCTCGGGCCTGAGCCGGCAGGTCCGACTGGAGTGCTGCATTTTGATGCTGGGTAAGATGACTGAGGATGGGGGATGGGTCAGGTTGGGCCTTTAGGTCCACTAAAGACAAAAGATGTATTCCATCATGTCAGTCTTTGTTTCTTCAATCTTTCATAGAGAATTTGTTCATAAATATTTGAGTGTGTTAAGGATGAGTAAAACTACAAAACTATATCGATGGCAACGGTCAATGGCATTCATTTGCATGTGTAATCAGTGATTACATTGTATAGACAGTAAATGCATAATACTCACAGTGAGCTGTTGTAACAGGGGTCTCCTTGGGTTCATTCAGGGTCATAGGTGTGGATTCAATTAGCATCGGAGCAGTGGATTCAACAGACGCAGTGCCATTGCTCAGGGCCCCTGAAAACTGATTGGACAGAGGGGTGATTCGGGGTGTGCTGATTGGCTCTGTTTTCAGTACATCATTGTGGGGAAGCCTGGATCCCGGCATGGTCTAGAAGGAAATAAAGTATTGTCATTAAAATTTCACAATTATCGATACCAATTTTGATACCAAAGCAAAAACTATGCCATTCAATATACTATTTTACTAAGAATGAGACTTTTAAATGTCATCTTTGTATCAAAGCACTGGTCCTTTAAGACATTTCTTATTACTTACAAAAATTTTAAAGAAAATGCTATGTAATAGTGCACACTATATACTGGCACCATATCAGTTATCAGACATTTTTGTAATTTATTGTGATTTATCTGCCAATATTGTATATTAATTGTTTGAAATAACATATTTAATAATTTCCACCTATTTTCGCAACTTGCAACATCATATAGAAACTAATGTTTAAAATGTTTTCGAAAGAATTCACTTACGCTCACCAAGTCTGCATTTATTTGATCAAAAATAGTCAAATTTATTTTAAAATGTCATTTATTGCTGTGATGGCACTGTTCAGCAGCCATTACTCCAGTCTTCAGCATCACATGATCCTTCATAAATCATTCTAATAAACTAATTTGGTGCTCAAGAAACATTTCTTATCAATGTTGAAAACAGTTGTGCTACAAGATTTTTGTGGAAACCGAGATGCATTTTTCTTCAGAATTCTTTGAAAAAAAAAAAAAAAAAAAAATTGTCAAACGTTTTTGTAACAAATTTCTTTACTGTCACTTTTAATTCATTCAGTGCATTTTAATTTAAATCCTTAAAACTAAAAGTATCATTTCTTTTCTTTTTTTTTTAAATCTGACCGAGCCCACACTTTTGAATGGTAGTGTATAGTGTGTGAATAATTATGAAAATAGCCAGAGTGCCCTCATAAATCTGGAGTGTCTCAGTGCCTGTATGTGTGTCTGTGTTCTCACCGATGCAGCATGTGCATAAGTGCCAGCAGCAGCAGAAGCGTAGCTGTGTGTGTGCGCTCGGGTGGTGTGCTGCTGGGAGTTGGTGAACACCAGGCTCTGGGTGAGTGTATCAGGGGATGACGGCTCCAATCCGACCAGCTCAGAGTCGCCCTCAGCCACCTTAGGCAACAGAGAGCTGAGATCCATCCTGAGGAGCAGAGACAAAATATTCAGACAACTACAAAAAAGGCCATTGCTCTGTGATGCAAAACATTACAGATTCATTTTTCTATGGTTCTGCCCTATTGCATCTGATGCTACCAAAAAACAGGAAAAGAGGATATTGGTGGGGACAGCACTTATATAAGCCTGCTCATCTGTGTCGCTGCTTGCTCAGTTGTAAGGCTGTGCGCTTTTTTTTTTTTTTTTTTTTTTTTACTTCAATTGCCAAACATAAAAGTCATAAATTCACAAGACTGGGAGGGGAATCATACCTGAATGCTTGCCAAATATTTTAAAGCACACAGGTAGACAGATATATGTCTAAACTTGCTCTTCTTAACTGCTTGTTGAATATTTAATACAGAGATGTTTAAGCACTAGCCAAACCAGATTTAGTGCTCAAGGCAAATCATATAGTCAGCATCTTTGGTCAGGAGTTGTTTCATCAGTTACTTACAACTCTTCAAATGAAATTTATATAAAAAGGTACCGAGCCAACAAGAGTGCAAACAAGTTGTATTGGTAATGACTAATGTAACTGACAGAGTAAGTAATTCCAATGTAATCTTAGGAAAATTTAAATTATTTCTTAAAAATAAATAAAATTACTATCAATATTATTTCAAAATGAAAAAAAAAAAAAAAAAAAAAAAAACTTTTCAAACTGACAAATAGATGCATTCTGTTTAATTAAAAGTGCAGTTAAATACAGCAGTCAACATTTGAAGTGGATCAAAACCTTTCAAAGTTGTCCTAAAACCTTCTTCTTAGGACAACTTAGATGAACTTTTTTGATCCACTTCAAATGTTGACTACTGTATAATAAGCTGATTTGCTTACTTGATTTGATTTTTACATGCACTTCTCACATATTGCTTTTCTTTATCAATTTGCCAGTAGTTTAAAAATGCCACTGTACACATAATTGGCTGCTCTCATGTGTGAACTGCCCAATGGCAACTTAATTGACAAATGGATAAATAAAAGTATTTGGTAAATGACAAAAGAAAGCAATTTATTTAAATGAACAAATGATTTTTTTTTTAAATTGTTTTAAATTTAAATGTTTATATATTGAGTTAATATAATTCGTTGTTACATTTAACACGCGTTTTAAAAGTACACCATGTAACTATTGTTCAAAATTTATAAAAAAAAAAAAAAAAAAAAAAAAAAAAAAAAAAGTGTAATGAGTCAATACATCAATCCTTCTTTCAAAACTTTTTGTCTTACCCTGATTCACTATGGAAATCCTATTATAAGCGTTTATATTTCAGACCTAGCGGGATGGTTTTCACGGGAAATTGTGTAATAGAGAAAAGTTGCTCTGGCTACTTTGGCGCAGGTATGGTGTGGGAGTGGCATAGGTTAGTTGTCATAACGTGCGAGAAAGGTTGACATGAAGCATGCTAAATCTTAAACTTCTGGGGAATTACCCATTTAAAAACAAAAAAAAACAAAAGCCAAAAAGAAGAGTCTTCTGGCAAAAACAGCATGCGACAGATCTCGTAATAAAACGAGAATCAACATTGGTTTGGCTTTTTGGAGACGGCGAGAACTGAGGGATTTGAAATGTGACACGGAGATGGGCTTTTTATTACTCAACAGGTAAGTAATGTATTTTATTGAACATATGTAGCTCTCTAACAGAGTTTATTATAAAGCATTATCTACTGTGAAAGATCATTTCATTATGGGTTGTTGTAGTGCTGTAATTTATTTTCAAGGAAGTACATTACATAGCTATGTACATAGCTATAGTAACATCTTCAGCTAGTCTTGAGATCCTTTCCATCTAAACTGGTTATATCTCTTAAGCCAAATAGTTAATGTTTTATGAGCAGCAGGATAATCTCTCTCTCTTTTTTAGGTATGAGAAGGAACCACATTCATCCGCACTGTCATGCAGAGCCGACGCACAACTAAAACAAACATCTATTTGTCAATTTGAAAAGGGATTATTAAAACTAAAATTTTAAATTAAAATATTTTTTACATTTATTTTAACTAAGTAATTTTATTATTTATTTTTTAATTTTATTTTTAAGTGACACTCCTATGCCTCCATACATCTGAGCTCTGTGCTGGAAAGTGCTGAAGCACAGGAAGCACTCACCCCTGTCCAGGCTGCATGTGGTTCTTGGAGCCAAGAGCATAGGAAGCAGTGAACACTTTGGTCTCAGATAGCTGATAAATGGAGAAGCGAGCATTACACATTGACATCTCTTGATCAAGTTTTCCCAGTTTTATTTTAACATAATATCACTCACATCTTCGTTCCAGTCTTCGGCTGCCCAATCTTCCAGACTGTCCTTCCAGGCTCCTGAAAGGACACCTGAGTTAGAGAATGTTTAACTAAAAACTCAGAAACCCTGTTTATTGCTTGTTCATTTAAAAAAATAAATTACTTTTTGGTTTGATGACTCGCACTATATAAATCGGATATGAGATCAGCATTCTGATTTTCCATCTATAAAGAGCATGCGGTATGAAATCAATACTGCTAAAAACTGTCTCAACTGACATCAGTGCTACTCTGAAAATGGCTTCAGATATGATTAAGTGAAAAGCTTTAGAGAACCAACTTCCGCTCTATTAAAGAAACCCCAGGTCGATAAACTGCACTCACCTGCTCCTTCAGTAGTCTCACTTCCAGGATCCCCTGCTTCAGCAGAGCCGGTGTAGTCAGCAGGGTTAAACGTCCTACTAGTCAAAGACAAGCAAACGAAAGGGGAGAAGTGAGAATGACCAAGAAACAGTTGTTTTTTTGTTTTTTTTAATGGGCACAGTGATTTTTTTGGTTTTGAAAAACAAGTGTGAATGCTCACCCCATTCCCTGAGAGAACCTGCTCATTCCAGCTCCTCTGCCTCTTCCTCGGCCTCCTACACCTGAGGTGACATCAGTATAAATACCAATTAGAACAAGTGAAAATATAGTACAAATTTTATAAAAGAAAAAATAAAACACAAGATTGACAATGCTGTCATTTACTTGCCCTTGTGTCTTTCCAAACAAGTATGACAATGTCTTTGGTTCTTGTGTACATTAATCTTTTTTTCCCCTCCTGTATCTTTAAGACTTCTACATTCAAACATTCAGATATGATTGGCTAACCACCTTGCAAAAGAAATGAAATCATTTAAGAGACATGACAGCCCCTTCTGATGACTCTTTCCTGTCTTTTTCTTGCTCCCTCTCTCATCTTCTCCATCTCGAGTTGCAGCTGATTTAAACAACGCATCCGTCACATTAAGTGCTCTACAAACATTGCTCAGAGTGACACAAATAGCAACACAGGAACAGGCCCCATCCTGCCCAGTCTGAGATACCAGAATGCATTACTCACCCTCATCCTAGGTGCATATGACTAACTTCTTTCAGACTAACACAATCGGAGTTATTAAAATATATAGCCCGGCTCTTGCAAGCTTTAGAAATGTTAGTAAAGGGGGCGTGAGATTTTAAAAGGCCAAAAAGTGCATCCATCCATCATAAAAGTAATCCATCCAGGGGGTTAATAAAGGCCTTCTGAAGTGAAGCGATGGGATTTTGTAAGAAAACTAGCTTCCGGCAGACGTCCATACGCATCGGTTTACGGCGAAAGAGTAACCTCTGACGCAACGCAGGATGTAGTAGGAGTAGCGCAAGCTTAGACACCTCTCGCGGTTCAAACAAATAGGGCTGGGCAACAAACTCAAGCTCTTATATATCAAAATCCTCTGACATTTCTCTTTAAAAATTCTCATTTTAAACTTCTAATTCGTGACCGGTGCTTTGTTTTGCTCTATCTTCTGCGCTTCTGCATTTGTCAATACGTCATGCGTCGGGTCAGGGGTTACTCTTTTGCTGTAAAGCGATGCGTACAGTCGTCTGCCGGAAGCTAATTATTATAGTTTATAAAGTTTTAAATTTGGGTATTTTTCTTACAAAAATGCATAGCTTCGCTTCAGAAGGCCTTTATTAACCCCTGGAGCCGTATGGATTATATTTATGATGGATGGATGCACTTTTTTGGGCTTCAAAAAAATCTCACGCCCCTTCACTACCATTATAAAGCTGGGAAGAGTGGGATTATTATTTAATATAACTCTGTGATTGAAAAAGATTTCTGATTGAAAGAAGATAGTCATATACACCTAGGATGGCTTGAGGCTGAGTAAATCATAGGGTAATTTTCACTTTTGGGTGAACTATCCCTTTAATATCTATTCTGAGCATATCAGAGTAGTGTTAAATTTGTCAGCCATTTTTTTTTTTTATTTAGTCTTAGTCCTGTCAAGTGTTCTTTTTAGTTTCTATCATATTTAGTCAACCTTGTCCTGTTTTTGTTTAGTCTAGTTTTAGTCGACCAAATGTCTGGCCATTTTAGTCTAGTTTTATTCAATGAAAACTTAGTCACATTTTCATCATGCTGCATAATGGTTAAACTGAAAAGGATTTTTCTCAATTATAATCGCAATGATTGTTTTGATTTGAGAAATTTATTTTTACATTTCATCAGAATTATTGCACTTTTCATAAGCACAAATCAAGAGAATGTCAACTCATACGCATGGCTTATTTTACCTCATCTAGGTGTAATGATTTATAGGCTATTTATCATATAAAAATCAACACTCCGTCTACATTATAAAAACTGGTAAAACAAGAAACTTCTCTCAAATTTAAACTGAAATTCCTAATAGTAATTCCAAATTACATTAATGTTTTTCTATTAAAACAGCAGCAAAAAAGACTTGTATTGCCACACAGAGGTTGCATAAGTGCATTTCTTCAGCAACCACAATCGCAAACAATATAGTCGAGATCCATGTTTGGATTTATTACAGTTCATCACTGAGAAGGTTTGATCGCAGATTTACAGACTTGTTGCAGCAAACACCGCAAGCAGCAAGGAACAGAGACAGGCTGAATGACTTTCATTTAAGCAAAATACCTCAAATTGAGATCGCTAAACTTTGAACCTGGAAGCGCTGAATGTAAACAGCGTAAGAGAATTACACGGAAGAGAAGATATTGTTCTATAAAGTCATTATTTTTGCACACAAAAAGTATTCTCGTCACTTCATAAAATTAAGGTTGAACCACTGCAGTCACGTGGACTATTTTAATGATGTCTTTAGTAGCTTTCTGGACCTTGAAAGTGGTGGTTAAATTGCTGTCTATGTCAGATACCTCTCGGATTTCATCAAAAATATCTTAATTTGTGTTCCAAAGATGAACGAAGGTCTTACGGGTGTGGAATGACATGAGGGTGAGTAATTAATGACAGAAATTTCATTTTTGGGTGAACTAACCCAAACAAGGGACTCAAACAACTACCACAAAACATAAAAACTGTTGTTAATCATCCAGGTAACACGCAGTATTAAGATTCAAGGGTATGTAAACTTTTGAACTGGTTAATTTATGTAAATTCAGTTATTTTGTCTTGTGGACAAAATGTCAACATCTGTTATGTGAAACCACTTATTCAGGACAGTACTAAATTAAAAACAACAACATGAAATTATGATCCCTCTTATTTTGTTAATATTATTAATGTCTTGCATATTCTGCAAGGGTATGTAAACTTATGAGCAGAACTGTACTGTCTTACTGACCCCAAACTTTTGAAGAGTAGTGTACGTTATGCTTCTAGTTTTCAACTTGTATTTGAAAGAGAATTTTATGCAGCTAATCAACTTAAAAACCACTTCAGAAGGCAGCAGTGTGTTCATGAGCAGTAATGACTTAGAGTGAGTATAATGCTCTGACCTCTCCCTCTTCCTCGGCGCCCGCGGTCTCCTCCTCTCTCTCCTGGAGCTGAATCAAACCCGTTCTCTTCCAACCGCCCTTAAAACAACGACCGACAACAAGAAACGCTCATACACCTGATATCTAAATCACCACGACAACATTATTTTGCAAGCCATTAGACAACATCTCAGGCAAAAACAATCCTATACATGCATGTCAGGACATGTACACTAATCGCACAGAAAGACATACCTTCCTGGTTGCGGCTGGCCCCTCGGCCACGTCTGTTTGGACCCCCACGGCCTCTGCTTTCCCTTTCTCCTCTCTTCTCTCTGCTCTCTGGTGCCGTCCCTTCTTTTCCAACACTTTTCTTCTTGCCAACTGTCTCCCATGAGTCCTGTGCAAAGTAGCACAGTGTAAGAATATTTCAAAACAGAATCAGTACATGAATTTATTAACCTCATAACTGCTTATTAAAGATCTGCTGCAGTTTAACTAGTATGGCAGGCTAGTAAAGCTGGAAAAAATCCATTGCATTATTTCAACTCAATCTAGTTTTTCTGGTACAATTAATACTATTACAAAAGACACTGAATTAGAAACGAGTAAAACAGGACGAATTGTATAAAGCATGCACCTTGACAGTGACCTCCTCCAGGAGGAAGTTGATAGCCCTGTTGACGTCCCCATTGCAGTCGTGAAGGGCCACCATACACTCATCCTGATTTTTGCCTGTAACCTCCATGAGCTAGGACACAAACACAACCAAAGGCAATTAAACTCTTATAGGTACAACAAAATACACAAACCATTAAGGGAACTAAGGATGGAAATCAGGATCATCAAGCAAAAGGAATTTATTTTTATTCAAGTAGCCTATCATTCATTGTACTATTGCATGTAAATAGTTTCTTTGTTCTCATTTTATCACTGACTGTTTACTTGTCTTCAGTAAACTTGAGGTTTTTTTTTTTTTTTTTTTTTTTTAAAATTGTTAGGGTAGTATTAGGATTTTTGTGATAATGAAATTGGTGTTAAGAATTATGAATTTTCAATGGTATTAAATTTTAAAAATCTTAAGGCAAAAATAACTATATTGTAAAGCATCTCATTATTATGAAATAAAATTACTCATATTGTGATATAAGATTTTGATCATATCACCCACCCCTAAACTGAATTAAAGAAACTTCAAAAATCGAATAATTTTAACAATAATAGTGCCCTGTGAGAAGGTTTATATTTAAGGAAAATGTGTTGTGTGTTTTTTTTTTTTCTGGATTCTGTACTTTATTATTTAATACAAATTTATTATCAAAAACAGTGGTAATCAAATGAATGGATAAAACTTAATTTAACTAATTTTAAAATAAAAACAAATTCAATTTTAACAAATTCCTTTCACTTTTGGCAAACAAAGTGCTGCACAACAGACGTTTACCATTTAAATTAAAACATGGACAAAAAATTGTGCGATTTAAGTAATGTCACAAAGTTTTAATAAACCTCTTATTAATTTGAGAAGTACATTCTACTGAACAACAGGAATATATTTTTCATTTCAAGTCAGGTTTTGGTGGGTTGTAGTAAAGACTGAGTTTCTGTGTGTATCTGAAGATAGTTCAAATCTAAAGGTGAAATGTTTGAAGTGAACTCTCAGAGCGGCTCTGGAGATGAAGTTCACGTGGAGTGTCTTTCATATCACTATAAAATCATACGGTCCTAATAATGTGATGAGATTTTTTACCATAGGGCCTCAGATTCCAACTGTGTTGAAAATATGTGTATTTTAGTCAGTGGCGCAACTTTGTTTTAATAAGTGGGTGGGACAGGAATGTGTGTGTGTGTTTGGGGGGGGGGGGGTATTATTGTAACATTACAATAATAAATGTACAAAATTTATTGACAGAGACCTCATGTTTAATATGATAGTTTCATCCTTACATCTACCATTATACAATATATTGTTAGTCTCAAGATTATTTACATTAGCCAATAAATACTTTGATCCGTGTTTACTATTAAATTGTCCTGATGGACTAGGGGCAGAATTTTTGTTCAGCGTGCCAGAGGTTCTGGGTTCTAATCCGCCCTCGTGTCATTTTATTTTTTTCTTATTAAAACCAAAGATGTTCATCAGTGATTGTATATCAAGAGCAGGGACACGTTTATGTGCATTTTGTTTTGTGATTTCACCGGAACGAATAGAGTCTCCAGCCAAAACAGCATTAAGCGATAGATTGAAGCGCTCGTTCGTGTGAAGACTGCGCAGTGTGCACGAGCGCTCAACATGATTTCAAAAACAACACATCCCAGCGCCAGCTCGCCTATTATTTAACACAAACAAACGAATTGCTAATCAACTAGAGATGTTTCTTTTGTATTAGCATACATCCGTGCCACGAGATGTTTCAAAAAGTGGTGGGGACATGTCCCACCCGCAAATTACGCCTATGATTTTAGTACAGTGTTAGAAGAATACAGACAAGAACCGTTAACAAAACACAAACTTTTGGCCACAATGTTCCTTTTGATGTTGCTCACCTGCTGGACTTTGCCCTCAAAATCTGCATCGTTTTTGTCGTAAATCATCTGGGCGAGTCGGATCTGTTCCGCTGTGGCCTGGAGACAGATGACATCCGTAATCAGAACACACAGTCATATGTAGGTACTCGGGCCTGTTCATATGTCACATCTCACTGACGGAGTGTGTGTTGCTCACCTGTATCTGTTTCTGTGGCTGTGAGGTGTGTGTGGCTTGTTGTAGGGCTCTGTCCCGATTGCCCCTGGCAGCATCAGTGACCACTGAAGTCATCATAAACAGTATATACAAAATAATGTATGTACAAAATAGAAAAGTCTGGAGGAGAAGAGGAAACAGAGACAAATTATTACATGCACAAGACTATAAAAAACTATTCCCAAGATGTTCGTGTAAGAAAAGGTTAGTGACAGGTGCAGCGGGGCTGTGGCTAGTTTAACTCTAAGCACTGTGCTTCCCATGTAAGACTATCACCCCCCTATCTGTCCAGCACCTTAATATAGCCATGCAAACATAGTCTGGACTGGTGTCCACTTACACGCACACCTAAACCCCACTCCTGAAAAAATAAAACACGCCTGCAACAACATATAAACAGCACATCAATCTTAAAGGGACAGTTCACCTAAAACTAAAAGTCAGTTATTGGCGTTTGAAACAACATAACGATAATAAATAACATTTTAGTGGGTATATCTCTTTAAGGGCCGAGTTTCAAAACCAACCGAGTCGCCTACTTAGATCGCATACTTCGGCAAACCGAACGCGTATTTCGGCCAAAAACGCTGTCTAGGTAGGGATGATGAGCTGAGCAACGAAAACGTCGCAGCTAATGGCTGACTACTAATAATCGTGGTAACGGTTTGAAATCCGACCATCACGTATATCAACCTTCACGACGGACTAAAACCAAATAGATCGCACCAGCAACCGTGAAATGGCCCTTAGCAACACGCACATACTCGTGCGAGTGATCAAATTATTTAAGTGCTGCTTTAGCTCAATTAAAACACACACTTGCGTCATATTTACAGTCATTTTGGCTAAGGATAGAATAGATGGGATTGTAAAAACAAGCAGAAGCTAACAGGCTCGGCTAACTGTTTGGGCTGCACCACGCCGCGCCACTGCTAATGCTACGAACAACCGACAACAGACTTCAGCTCATCTGCCAATAATAATGAGGCGAAATCAAGTAATGTAAACACTTAGTCACTGGCCAGATAAAAACATACGCTCTTTTTACAAGTCGACGGTAATGGGTTTGCTTTCACTTTTTCGGCATCACAAACATACCCTCTCCGCTCCCTCAACGCTGTGTTTTTACCTGCCCACCGACCGCACGCGCTTCCCTACAAACAGCAGCGTGAAGCTCGCAACGAGGAACAAGCTGTTTTTCAATATAAAAGCCCAGACGGTATTACTAAAATAAAAGTCCCGAGTCGTGCCGCATAGAATGACGGCATCTACTACTAGGCTTGCTATGTGGTATGGATAAATGTAAATATTCTTCTATGCATTTTTTTCGAATATAATATTTTTACTACAAATTATATGGTCAGAATAACAATTTGAGTTTTTAAGTTTAGTTGAAAAAATTAAATTTTACCCCATAACGTTTTCTTGTATTGAAATGTCAGAACTGTTTATTTCCAGGTGAAGAAGATTTTTTTAATGAACCAGTTCACAAAACTGATTTGTTTGCTAAATGAACGATTCGTTCACGAACCAAAAAACTGGTTTACTTTAAGCCGCATAACTCCCTCGTTTTATTAAACACTTACTGGCAACGACACAGTTTATAGCATTTTAACATTTTTACAAACACCTTTCCAGCCACAAGATCTAATGGGTTTTTATTAATGTAAATGCAAATTATATTTAGATTCTGAATGATGTTATGTTTCTATCTGAATCATTGCTACAAATATTGAACTGTGACATCCCAGGGAACTGGGATTAGGAAATTACAAATACAAACACTCTATTAATATATGGAAAACATCAATACATCAATAGAATACACATCAGTATGTGAATACATTTGGCTTTATTGGCGACATTACGGCGTAATAGAATCACTGAATCATTTTTGAATCAGTTCATTAAACTGTTCGGAGTAACCGATTCGCAGAAATGAATCGGCCTTCCCATAATAACAGATTTTCAATGTAGTCTCATACTTTTGGACCCATCAAATATCATAAATAAATCATTATCAAATTTGCTGAGCATTAAGAGTTAAGAAGCTGCATCAATCAGACATATTATTAAATTATTTATTTTAATAATGTAATTATATTCATTACTAATTATGCCTCAAAGTAAGGCTAGATTTGACAACACTGAAAATCATTGTCTCAGAAGGTGTAAACGGGGCTTCTTTATTAAATAATTTCATAAATTGACTATTGTTTTTTCCTAAAGTATTTATTTAATGCAGTGTCCCCTCCTTGACTAGTTTAACATCATGTTCTGTGATTTGGAATTAGAATTCTCTTCCAGTTTTGTAGCAATGTCACAAATCAATAAAACAGGCATCCACAGAGAGCCAACCACATCACAGCTTGTTACCTTCTACACAGTTCATGGTGTGTCAACAAATATTGTCTGTCATTCATCAACTCAGTGGGGCTTCTCCATGCTGATCAATAACCTTTTTTGTTTAACTTTTCTAAACAAGCAGAGTGTGAGACATTGGTCTATGTACAGGACACTTTCAACCAACTTCAAACGTTTGTCAGTCAGGATTGCAGTGGTACGGTAGACTGATCACTATTAGTCCTGGCTGGTTCAGCTGAATTTGGTTAGTCCTGTGCTTCAGATGTTTTCAAACATGGGAACTCTGATCTGGCTCTTTCTAGTTCCCTGCTTGTTAAAAACAACAGCTCTACTGATTTCACAATGTACTTTGCAGAAGGTAAGTGCTTGGAAAAAGGCAAATTTATGACCTACTTTAGGATGTTTACAAATTTTAGAAATGTTTTAAGTCCACATGTACAGGGAATTTCACTTGCTGTTGACCTCAAAATAGCAATAAAACAATAAAAATATATAAGTAATAAAGTAACATGAAGAAGATGACGTGAACTTCGATTCAAAAGTTTGGGATCAATAATATTTTTAATGTTTTTGAAAAAAGTCTCTTATTGTCAAGTCTGCATTTATTTGATCAAATATACAGTTAAAACAGTAATATTATAAAGAAATAGTATAACAATTGAAAATGTCACATGATTCTTCAGGAATTATTCTAATAGCTGATTTGCTGCTCGAGAAATGTTTCTTATCAATGTTGAAAACATTTATGCTGCTTAATATTTTTTGTTGAAACAGTGATAATTTTTTTTCAGGATTCTTTAAAAATATAAATATTTTAACATTAACATTATTAATGTCTTTACTGTCGCTATTGATCAATTTAAGGCATCCTTGCTGAATGTAAGTATTAATTAATTTATTTTTAAATAAAATCTTACTGACCCCAAACTTTTAAAAAGTAGTGTATATCTTTTTTAAATTGTATAATTTATTAAATGATCTGACCTTTGCCTGTTGCCTTTTACAGTCTTTTTTAATGGTATTGTGCGTTCAAAATCGAATTGTGTTTTGTTTTGTTTTTTCCCAGGATTTTTTAGAGTCACTGAAACCTCAAGATTTATTTTATTATTTTGATACTATTTCCGCTAAATCAGGTGAGTCTAATTCAGATATTGAGAAATAGTTGTCACAAATAAGGAGTCAAAAGGTTTACAGATAGGTCAGTAGGTTCATACATACATGAGGTTTTAAAAGTCAGTACATTTAAAGTAAACATGTAAACACCCTGACATTAGTAGTTTGTCTTCTCTTCAGTGCCTCAATTTGAGCTGGTGTGGGTAAATTGCTCGAGGAATGAGTCTTTCAGAGGGCTGTGGAGGTGCTCGTTTCAGACTGAAGGAGAGAGATTTGAGCTAGGCCAGCACAGAGATGAACAACCAGCGTCCTGTCCCACAAGTCTGGAGATAGTGATCAACTCAACAGTCAGTGTGGTGAAGAAAAGGGAGGATATGTGCTGCGAGCAGCTGAAGTTACTGAGACCAGCACATACAAGAACTCTTCTCCCCATATGCCATGGCAAATTAGTAAGAAGTTTTTTTTACTGTGGTCTATGTTTGTCCCATATACAGTATTTGTGGCTAGATATACTGTAGGAGACCTTTTTCTAATTTTAGTCTATATTTGTCTTCAGCAAGGTCTGATTCAGTCAGGGGAGAAAAGGCTGTATATTCGCCCAGTGCTTCAAAAACACATAGACCATCTGAAGGATCTTACTACGGATTTACCTTCTGGTGTACCTCACCTCCTGTTAACCCATACATTACCAGTGAGAACACGTCTTAAACAGCCCAAGAGTGAGTGAACAGTGTACTGGTTATATATACACGGTGTATAGTACTATATCACTGAACATAAGCCTATCAATGGCCTGCAGTCCACAGCAATACATTTTGCAATTGAGCTTGTCCATATGTTCGAGGGGTCATTCACATGTAGGCCACTACTTCATATCTTTTTCAGTGTCATACACCATGAGTGCCATGTTTTTTTTTTTTTAAAATACAGTTTTATAAATCAGCTTTAACCCTTTAAAGGATTAGTTCACTTTAAAATGTAAATTAGTTAGTTACGTTTTTTTCTTAAGTTGAATACGGTCTGGCGGAAGCTAGATATTTTACTTTATAACTTGTTAAATATGGATATTTTTCTTACACAAATGCATCTCTTCGCTTCAGAAGGCCTTTATTAACCCCCCGGAGCCGTGTGGAGTACGTTTATAATGGATGGATGCACTTTCTTGAGCTGTACTCATTGGTCCCGTACACTGACATTATAAAGCTTGGATGCGTCAGGATATTTATTAATATAACTTAATATAAAGCTTGGGGAAATTTTCATTTTGAAGTGAACTAATATAGAGATATAGTATATACTGTATAATAAATTTATTAAACATACAGTGCGGGTTGCATCTTTAGGCCAGTAGGTGGTGACAAGTGACTGTCTTTATGAGTGAATCATTTGATTCATTCATTCAAACGATTTGTTTGAAACATTGATTCATTCAGGAGCAAAACAAGTCATGGGCTGTGTCCTAAATTGCATACTCTCTTGAGTAGGCACTTATTTTGAATAAGTAATTACTTTGTGATCACTAAAAAGTATGTTCTATATAGTATGAAAATGTGTAGAATGAATGTAATCTGGACGTACTACTATTCATCCAGTTTGTTATTATCATGTGACTTAGTCAGTCCTCATGTTAGTCCTCTCCTGTGGCCTCATGGGATAGTAAAGTGTCCATCGTATGCACACTTCACAATCTCACCGGTAGTAGTAGGTCATCCGGGTACTTTTTGACTATTATTTTATGATACTGTGAATTCCTACTTTTTTTTTGTCACATACTTTTTTGTCGCCTACTTGAATGGAACTATGCAGTTTCGGATGCAGCCATGGGCTGCATTTAAGTCCACTTTTTTATGCCCTTCCCTTGCTTCCCTCAGTCTCGGTCACTCGGATGTTCATCATTCCTTACGTTGCACGAGTGCCCACTATTGGCGGAACACTTGCAATGGTTTAAATGGAACGCCCCCTAAACCCTTGATCACTTGTGGGTAAATTAGGTGTGACTTGCTGTTGTGACGTCACAATTGTGTTGCATTGTGGTTTATGGATCTACCTGAAGTGTACATATGAGTAGACTCTCTCCCTCGGTCAAAATCGAGGGGTCCAGGGTCTGTCCAAATAAACTTCACTTGTCCACTTGAAGATAGCCCTGTCCCAAATGTCCCATTTGTCATTTTAAGTTTCAGAAGGGTGCCCACTTTGTGGTCGATATGCTCCCTTAATGCACACTTTTGTTGAGCCCCCAAGCCTTTGAGCTCCGCAGCAGTCTTCTACCCAACGGTCAAAGCGCCATTACGTTAAAGTGTGGACTCGGAGGTTACATTTGGGACAGGGCCGAAGTAGAATGCACTTCAAAATGTCGGCGGGGATTCCCCGAGCAGAAGTGCTTGGGAAAGTTTGCAAGTGTATGTCTAAAATTGGAGTTAAACACTGCCTTTATGAGTGAGTAATTGAGGGCCTGTCCCAATGCTCGCATTTACGGTCTTGGCCACTTGAGAGCATGTGCACATGGCTGGAAGTAAGTCCTGTCAAGTCTGTCCCAGGTCTGAAACATGCCAAAGGGCAGTAACACACTTAATGCACACTAAATCTCTAATACCGCTTCTGAGCTGTATTTGAGGCTAAGTGTACCCCATCATTCATCACGTTTAGGAACTTGTTTGCCCCAATTTCGTGACATGTCTAGGAAAACTTTCCAGTGTAAGTTAAATTAATTAGATATTACATATAACTTGGAAGTAAAATGTAAAGTGTTGGAAATTTTATTGGTGCAGAGATGAGTATATGTATTTTGTAAAAGGTTTTTTAATCACTTTTTATCACTTAATTAGAAGCACCACAATTATATTGTGTTTATTACATAGGGACTGAACAGAACTGAGCTGGATGATGACATCACTGTTTTCTCCAGAGCTGCTGTATAGATAAATTAACTAATTTAATAACTAATGATTTTTACAATGGAAATGAATCAATACTGAACTTACTTAAGCTGGACAATGACACCATTTTCTTCTAGAGCTGCTGTGCAGCCAAAATTATGTTCCCTCTATCACTGTATGGCCCACAAGTATGGGTATTGGGACAGGCCCAGAATCATTCATTCAACCAATTTGTTTAAAATACTGACTCTGTGTCCAAATATGCTTACTTCCCTACTATATATAAGCCGAAAAAACAATACATGAAATGAGTAGTATGTTGAATTCATAGTATTCTTTAAACAGTAGGTAAAATGTACACAGATGACCTGCTACTTCCACCGAGATCCCAAAGTGTGTATCTGATGGACACTTTACTATCCCATGAGGCCACAGCTGATGCTGTCGTTCACATGACAATGACAACATGGATGTATAGTAGTATGTATGGATTTCATTCATACTACACATTCATACTATATTCAACATACAGTACTTATTTAACGGTCGGGAATTAAGTTCATTAAATGTAGTACCACCTCAGATGATGATCAATGATGATGATAATGATGATTCATCTAATCATGTAGTACGTGATTTTGGATGCAGCTTGATTCATTGTGGGACAAAATAACAGTCTTTATGAGTGAATCATTGAAAGATTCCCTTAACCAATTTGATCAAACTCTGATTCTTTGAGGAATGAAACATCACTAATGTTTGTTGTTCAGAAACACGCAACATTTCTGCAGTGCTATAGTGAAAAAACAGACAACATAACCACCAAAATTGAATCTAAAAATGTACTGTTTTTATTGGATTGTTAAATAAAAGAAATATCCCACTTGCAATCAAGCTGTTAATCTGAACATCAGTAAGGCTGCCAGTTGTTTCTACAACCGAATCAAGTTCGATATGCTGAAGTAGATGTTTATTACTATACAAACTGATACTTTGGTCAAACTACAATCTTCTAAAATGTACAGCACAATTTTGAAGGAATTAAAGGCCATCTTATTATAAAACCACAATTGTTTTTCCTTGTTGTTCTGCTGTTCATACAATAATCAATATTATTGCTGCTTTTATTCAGTTGTTTGATCTGTCTTAGGTCAGTTCAGGTTACGGAGGACACCTCTGGGGTCAGAGGTCACACATCTGGAACTAGCAGTGGTGGTGGGTCCAGATGTTTATGATGTTCATAGGCAAGACACTGAGAGATACATCCTAACCAACCTCAACATCGTATGTGTGTGTTTAATCTATGTTTTCAAGACATTGTATGACATTGTATTGTGAATATATGTACAATAAATTTGACATATACAATATGTGGAATAGGATTAGTGCATAATAAATATACTTTCTGTTGTTTAAATATCTTTTCTACACTTGCAGGCCTCTGAGCTTCTGAGAGATGCTAGTCTTGGTGCCAATATAAGAGTTCACCTTGTCCGTATGGTCATTCTCACAGAGCCAAAGGTAACAATGTCTGTTTGACCTAATGCTGTACACAACAGCCAATATATTAATCCACAAAGGAAAATACAGTTCCCTTTCGATACTACACACGTACTGCTTCGTATGCCGTTAGGCAAGACGCAACGGGGGAAAACTCCTTTTCTCCGATTTCTGAAGCCTTTTTCAATCACGCAGTGAAACTGCACGGCCATTGGTTTGTGTAGTGTATGTAAACGAACCAATGACAGCGCGGCAGAGTCGCGCGAGCCAATGGTGAGCGAGCCCGCCAAAAGTGGCGGGGTATCGGGCTATATTGTCTTACCGTGGCAGACTGATTCATTCTCTCTCAGCGAAGCAAATCACATCTCTTCGCTTGATCCCGAGACTTGAAGCCGCCTTCATCTGCAAGCAGCTGGAATTCGCCACTGATCAGCTCGCCGCTCTGCAGCAGCAAGATCAGCTCGCCTCTCCTCTGCTCGCCGCTCTCAAAACAGCTCGCCGCTCTCAAGCAGCTCACCGCTCTCTAGCAGCCCGCCGCTCTCGAGCAGCCTGCCGTTCTGTCAAGCTCGCTGCTCTGCCAGCTCACTGCTCTCGAGCAGCTCTGATCAGTGCGCCGCCTCGTCAGCAGCCAGATCAGTTCGTCACTCTCAAGCAGCTCTGTTCTCCACGATGCTCTCAAGCAGCCTGGTCAGCGCTTCGCTCTTGGGCCGCCTACGGCACCAAGCGTGCACAACCTGGCGTTTCCTTCTGTGGCCGCAGTTGGAATCTAAAAGAGCTTATTTCTAAGAGCAAATTTCTGCGACTGCTGTGGCACGTGCAGAACCCCTCTGCACACTGATGACGGGCACAGTGAGTGCGTGTGATGTCTGGGGAAATCCCACACAGGATGATAGCATGTCCCTAGCGGCCTCGTACTCTGAGGACTGGATGGGCTCACCTCACTACCCCGGCCCCTTGCCGTCTCTTGAGCCTATCGATGCCAGGGCTTCTATAGACACGGAGCTCGTCCGTGTGCTCTCAAAGGCCGTCGAGCAGCTCGGCTTAGAGTGGTCTGCACCTGAGGAACCCACACGCAGCCGCATGGATGAGTGGTTCCTGCCTGGAAGCCGCCAGGCCCCTCCCCAGCGGGCAGCGCCCTTCTTTCCTGAGGTCCACGAAAGGATATGAGAAGCTGCCTCCTTTGGATGAAGCTGTGGCCACACACCTGTGCCCGCCTGCCACCATTGGATGGAAGACGAAGGTCGCCCATCCTTCGAAGCCCCGTCGTACGACGTCGGCCCTCGCTGGACGAGCGTACACCTCAGCCGGCCAGGTACCATCCGCCCTGCACTCGATGGTGGTACTACAAGTGTACCAAGCCAAGGTGGTAGTACATGAGGAGGGGCACAACTCGGCCACATTTAAAAAGCTGCGCAGCGCCACGGACCTGGCCCTGCGCGCCACCAAGACCACGGCGCAAGCTATCGGCCATTCTATGGCCAGCCTGGTGGTGCTGGAGTGCCACCTTTGGTTAAACTTGACGGAAATTAAGGATGCGGACAAGGCTGTCTTCCTAGATTCTCCTGTCTCCCCCGCTGGTCTTTTTGGTCCGCCGTTGATGGGTTCGCCGAACGTTTCACTGCCGCACAGAAGTCGAGCTGGACGTGCACGTCCTGCGCTCCGAGGTGAATACCATGCTGGCAAAAAGAGCCATAGAAGTGGTTCCCCCAGCACAGAGCAAGTCAGGCTTCTACAGCCGGTACTTCCTCGTTTACAAAAAGGATGGCGGTCTCAGGCCCATCCTCAATCTCAGACGTCTGAACCGGGCCCTAATAAAGCGCTTATTCAGAATGATCACTTTGAAGCAGATCTTCTCGCAAATTCGCCCAGGAGACTGGTTCTTTTCCCTGGATCTGAAAGATGCTTACTTTCACATACAGATAGTCCCCCATCACAGACGATTCTTGAGATTCGCCTTCAAAGGGGTGGCATATCAATACACGGTCCTTCCGTTCGGGCTATCTCTGGCTCCCCGCACCTTTACAAAGTGCATGGATGCGGCTCTCTCCCCTCTGAGACAGATGGGTGTACGCATACTGAACTACCTCGATGACTGCCTCGTTCTGGCCCAGTCGGAGGCAGAGCTAGTATCACACAGATCCCTCCTTCCTCAGCCTCTTAGAGTGCTTGGGGCTCAGGGTCAACTTTCCCAAGAGCTCATTATCTCCCAGCCAATGTATTGCATTTCTGGGGATAATTATCGACTCAACCCGTTTGAGGGCCATAGTCTCGCCAGAGCGATCTCTGGCCATTCAGCAGCTTGTGGGAACTATTACGCCCGGGAATTCTCTGCCGCTCAAAACGTTTCAAAGGATGCTGGGTCTCATGAGCTCAGCATCACCAGCTCTACAGCTGGGCCTGCTCCACATGTGCCCACTGCAGTTCTAACTGAAACCTCGAGTCCTGTCCCAAGCCTGGCAGCATGGTCGCTGCTTGCTCAAAGTGAACCAGGCGTGCGTCGCAACCCTGGCCTCTTGGGGGAACCCATGCTGGTACGAGCAGGGCATGGCGGTAGGGACGATGGGCAGGAGGAAAGTCATCTTCACAGATGCTTCCAAGATGGGCTGGGGAGCTCTGTGCGACGGCCACCCGGCCTTCGTCACTTGGACGAGTTTGGAAAGCAAGCTTCACCTAGAAATGTTGGCGGTATATCAAGCTCTCCAAGCTTTCCTACCTCTCCTGGCAGGACACCATGTCTTAGTCCGATCAGACAGCATGACGGTAGTGTCCTTCATAAATCGCCAGGGCGGGCTCTCCTCAAAACCCCTCTTCACTCTAGTGAAAACCATCCTAGAGTGGGCCCAACACAACCTGCTCTCACTGAGAGCAGCACATGTACAGGGCGTACTGAACAAAGGGGCGGACATGTTGTCTCGAAGCAACCTTCCCTCGGAGGAATGGTCGCTCCACCCCCACACAGTTCAGAAAATTCGGGACATCTTTGGGAGGGCAGAGGTCGACCTCTTCGCCTCAGAAGACAAATATCATTGCCCAATTTATTTTTCGAAAACCAGAGATGCGCTGGCCCATGACTGGCCCAGCCTTCTCCTCTATGCTTTTCCCCCGATCGCTCTGATTCCCTAGGTTATCAAGCGAATCAGGGACGTGCTCACAAAGTCCTCCTGGTGGCTCCCCTGTGGAAAAGCCAGCCGTGGTTCTCAGATCTGTCTCAACTATCGTCCATGGAGCCATGGCCGATTCCCTTGAGACGAGACCTCCTCTCTCAAGCAAGAGGGACAATATGGCACCCCAGACCCGAGCTGTGAGACCTTCATGTGTGGCCTCTCAATGGGAGCCTGCAAGCCTCCCTGAGAGCGTCCTGAACACTCGCAAGCTAGAGCTCCGTCCACGAGATGTCTCTACACCCTTAAGTGGTCAATCTTTGCGGCCTGGTGCACAGCCCTGGGCGAAGATCCATTTACTTGTGACATATCTCAGATATTGTCCTTCCTTCAAGACTTTATGGACAGGGGCCGTTCTCCCTCTACCCTTAAGGTTTATGTCGCAGCTATAGCTGCCTCCCATGCTCCTATAGCAGGGCAGTTGGTAGGAAAGAATAATCTTGTTGTTCGCTTTCTGAAAGGGTCCAGGAGGATGAACCCTCCTCGCCCCTTCATGGTCCCTACCTGGGACCTATCCTTGGTTCTTAGAGGCCTCAAGGGCCCTCCCTTTGAGCCACTCCAGACTGCCGGCTTACGCCCCCTGTCGCTAAAGACCGCCCTATTGCTAGCTTTAGCATCAGTTAAGCGAGTGGGAGATTTGCAGGCGCTCTCTGTGAGCCCCTCCTGTCTTGAATTCGGGCCTAACAGCTCCAAGGTCGTCCTGAAACCAAGACATGGATACGTCCCTAAAGTCCTATCCACTCCATTTAGGGCACAGATGGTCATTCTCTCCGCACTTCCTCCTTACCAGGATGATCAGGAGTTGAACCTACTCTGCCCCGTCAGGGCCCTAAGGACCTACATTGACCATTCCGCCTCGTTTCGGCAGTCGGAACAGCTCTTTGTCTGCTTCGGTGACCGCACGAAAGGTCTCCCGGTCATGAAGCCCAGATTATCCAGATGGATAGTCAATGCGATAGCGCTCGCTTACTCCTCTTTAGGACTACAATTTCCTATAGGCATTAGAGCGCATTCCACAAGAGGCATGGCCTCTTCTTGGGCATGGTCCAGTGGCGTGTCCATCGCAGAAATCTATGCGGCGGCCGGCTGGGCCTCGCCGTCCACTTTGTCAGGTTTTATAACCTAGATGTGCACGAATACTCTGTCGTCCTCCCTTCATAGCACAGCGTGATTGTATTGTCTCCGTTGCGTCTTGCCTAACAGCATACGACGCAGTACAAGTATAGTATCGAAAGGGAACGTACTCGGTTACTAACGTAAGATATGGAATGAGTACTGCGTACTTTGCCGTGCTATTCACAGGACGTCTCATGCCGTCGCTTCAGTTGAATTAAATCAGTCTGCCACGGTGAGACGGCCGCTTATATAGCCCGATACCCCGCTCCTTTTGGCGGGCTCGAGCGGGCTCGCTCACCATTGGCTCGTCATTTGTTCGTTTACACTACACGAACCAATGGCCATGCAGTTTCACTGCGTGATTGAAAAAGGCTTCAGAAATCGGAGAAAAGGAGTTTTCCCCATTGCGTCTTGCCTAACGGCATACGACGCAGTACTCGTTCTATATCTAAGGGAACCGAGGTTAGGTTAGTAACCAAGTACATTTGTTTTAATCCACAGCCAGACATTCAGATCTCTGAAAACATCACCTCTTCTCTAAAAAGTGTGTGCGAGTGGGGTCAGAAGGTTAACCCTGATGCTGACACTGACCCTTTACATGCAGATCTGCTGTTGTACATTACCAGGTGTGGCCAAAAACCATAGAGAGCACTCTTAACTAAAGGATCATCATTCCAGTACTGTGTAGACAGTAAAGTCCTTGTGAACTTTCCTTGTGTATGTTATAAAATAATGCCTAAAACTCTTAAATTCAATTTATTTTTGGAGCAAGCTGTTAGATATCTTGCAAAAGTACAGATCTCAAGAATATCAAGTGTTTCTGAATACTTGCATTTTAGTAACTCTCTTTGACATCATTAAGGTTTGATCTGGTGTTACCCAGTGGGAATAAGCTTGTGAGAGGTGTAACTCAGCTGGGTGGAGTTTGTTCCTCTCAGTGGAACTGTGTGATTACAGAGGACACAGGCTTTGATCTTGCCATCACCATCGCTCATGAGATTGGCCACAGGTAAGCTTGAGAAAGTTTACTTTCAATAAAACTTAAATGAGTCATACTGCTGTGCTGAAATGTAAGTTGAAACAGTCTGAATGATTGTAAACCAAGTCTTGCCTTATTGTCTTTTCAGTTTTGGCATAAATCATGATGGAATAGACAACACATGCAGCTCTAGTGGCTTTATGATGGCATCTGACGGAGGTTATAACAGTGTCGATCTGACCTGGTCTCAGTGCAGCAGGGCTCAGCTCCACAACTTCTTCAGGTGTGACTCACTTACTGCATCACAAACCTGTACAAGGTTTACGAGAACCGACAACCAAACATAATTTTTGACAGGTGATAATTATACGTAACCATAGAAACAAACAAGGAGATAATAAGTAACCAAGGAAACCAAAACTAAATGGAGCAGAGAAACAGGAACTAAGGGAAACAGGGAATATAAAAGTCCATAACCGTGACAATGACATATTTGTGACAGGTTTTGTGAGAATCACCAATCTGGACATTACTCAATAAAATGTCCAGATATTTTGTTTGGGTTCATTTTTTGAGTTCAGTTTTTTAATTATTTTAGTTTATTTATTAAGTTTATTTTTGTTTAATTATTGTATTTTATATTAATCCATTTGACGCAAAACTACCAATCAAAACTACCAAAGTTTCAGGTCAGTAAGATATTTTTGTAAAGAAAATAATACTTTTATTCAGCAAGGACACATTGAATTGATCAAAAATGACAGTACAACATTTACAATGTTGTAAGATAAACAGAACCTCAGATACTTTGATCTCCTGAGATATGGACAGTACAAACACATACAGCCATTTGTCTTCACACCCCATTGGGGGATGTTTTGTCTTGGTCTGAGTATTTAAAGAAATGTTACAGGAGGCTCAGGGCGCGATTCTGTAATCAGATCAGCCCACATTGCTGAGTGCCCAGGCACTCAGCAATGTGCATTTTTCTAATGTCAGGTATGCATCTTACTCTGTTTCTGAGCATTTGATGTTTTATATTGATCATCTTTGAATTGATTATGTAATTGGCATGATACATTTACCTGACTAATAAACTGTCACATTTGATTTTATTCTGACTTACTCTGAAATTATTGACTTTAGTAGATTACGATGTATCCACTGTTACCGTAAATCTGCGTCAGGTTAGTAACGGACTAAAGTCCAGTTTTGAGTGGAGCGTAGGGCACACCAACTGTGATTTTAGAGCTCTGGCTAACGCTTGGCATTAGTTCAAGTGTACTTAGACTGTAAAGGCTAAAAAGGGAATTTCCGTTTACAAAATGTTGATCGACCAACCTAAATAGGGTGAACCTTACCTCTGTTTAATGTAATGTTACTCTAGTTAAGTGTACATGGGAAACCATGGCATAACCAAACCAAAGCTACTATCAGAGGAGTAATATTGGTCGGCTTATCTGTAGTAGTGGTTGTGACCTCTGACTAGAGATAGTGTTACTTTAATTCAGTGTATACAGATCTATGGGGACTAAACAAAATTCTTTTAGATAGAGCAAGCATGAAAGCGACCTTCTAAACAGTATAGTCAATTACCTCTGTCTAGTGACCAAGACTGGCTAGTTTGTGATCGTGGGCCCACATAATAAATTAATGGCCAGTGCGAGGACCCTGTGCGACTCTGAGAACCGAATGAACGAGTACAATAAGAGTAAAGAGTTAAATAGAATATTCAAATGTCTAGATAAATTATAATTATAAATATAAATGGTCAATAATCAATTGGCATTCCAACCTAAATTCAAGGTCATGATAAAATGGAGTCAGATAAGAGTTTAATTGGAATTAAACTACTTTGCCACACTGAAAAGACTGAACGCGCAAGAAAGCTTCCCCGTCCTATGGGAAACCGCCATTGGGCCGATTGGGCGGGTCTTACAATGTATCAAAAATTCTCTTTCAAATTAATTCTGTTCTTTTGAACTTTATATTCATCAAAAACATCCTGAAAATCAAAATGGCAATCAAAAAAGCAACAAAACTTTTTTTTTTTTTTTTTTTACTTTGATAATAAAAAATAAAAAAAGTTTCTTGGTAACCAAATCATCATATTTGAATGATTTCTGAAGGACTGGAGAAATGGCTGCTGAAAATTCATATTTCAATATATATTACTTTATTAACATTTGAAACCAGTTATTTTAAATTGTAATAATCTTTCAAAGTATCAATGTTTTTACTGTGATCAAATTGTTGATCAAATAAATGCATGTTTTGTGAGCATAAAAGATTTATTTAATAAAACATTTAAAAAAATCATCCTACCAATCTCAAAATTTTGAACACTATGTATAGCATGCATTGTGAACTCCTTTCCCACCCCCTAGTATCATTAAAGTGTTATTTTAAGTGTATTTGAATGTGTGTTTATTTTCTGCTGTGTAGTGCTGGTAAGGCGGAGTGTGTTAAGGATGTGCCGGTTCTGGGTGGTTCAGTGCAGGACTGGAGGCCTGGTCTGTTCTATGGTGTGGATGATCAGTGCCGTATAGCATTTGGAAACTCAGCGACTGCTTGTTCTTTCACTAATGATGATATGGTGAGTAAGAATGACCATCCTAAGACATTTATCAGTGTAAATCATCAAAGAACTGACTGCCATGCTAGCGCTTTAAAGACCTGAAATTGCTTGATCAATGCTGTTCTGTTTTGTTTTGATGTGTTTCCTATACAGGAAGTTTGGGTTTAATATAAGAGCTTAGTTATTTTTAAAATACCCAGTAGGTTTTGGTTACATCGCACCCATGAACATAATTTTCCACTTGCTAATCAGAGGCAGATGGTATTAGGGGGCAGGACTTTGACTGGACACAAATCTGTATAATGCACCATGAGTCATTAATATTTCTAGTCTATTTTCACAGAGTACTGCACAATTTAAATGCATGTACACTTTTCAAAAGTTTAAGGTCAGTAAGATTTTTTTTTTTGGATGGAATTAAATTTTATTCAACAAGGCTGCATTAAATTGATCAAAAGTGACAGTAAAGATAAAATGCTGTATCTTTCTATTCACCAAAGAATCCTGAAAAAAATAATGGTTTCAACAAAAATATTAAGCAGCACAACTGTTTTCAGCATTAATAATAATAATAAGAAATGTTTCTTGAGCAGCAAATCAGCATATTAGAATGATTTCTGAAGGATCATGTGACACTGAAGACTGGAGTAATGATGCTGAAAATTCAGCTTTGCCATTACAGGAATACACTGCATTGCAAAATATAATAAAATAGAAAACAGTCATTTTAAATTGTAATAATACTTCACAATATTACTGTTTTTACTGTATTTTTGATCACACAAATGCAGATTTGTTGAGCATAAGAGACTTCTTTCAAAAACATAAAAAAAAATTATAAGAGTATCACATTCTGATTGTAATTTTTACTTTGTCAATAAATATCTCAGCTGGACATTCCACTGAGGTTAAATGTGGTGATGTTTTGTCTCTGCTGTCATCAAGGCAAGCTGCCGTGTTCTGTCCTGCCATATCAACCCTCGTGACCATAGCTCATGTACTCGTCTCCTTGTTCCGCTCTTGGATGGGACGGAGTGTGGGCCCAGTCAGGTGACACACTGCTATGACCAACTCCTATTTACATTGCATTAATATGCGTATACATCTTCATATATCCTTGAATTTTTTCATATTTTATGGAATATGTTTGAGATTACTAAAAATTGACCATTGTGTCCATACTGTATTAAAAATATTATCATGAAAAATACAGATTTGTGTGATTGTTCTCTTTCTGTTTTTCTTTAGTGGTGTTTTAAGGGTCGGTGTGTGTCTCCTTCTACTTTGGGTTCCTCCATGATGGTTCACGGCTCATGGTCTTCATGGTCTGAATTCTCTCCCTGCTCACGAACATGCGGAGGAGGAATCACTTACCGCAAGAGACAGTGCAACAACCCTAGGTGCGAGAGTGAGAATATGATGGGGCAGCTGGTGTTACAAATAGGAGCATATAGTACAATAACAACTACTCAGACTACCACACCAATACAAAAACCAACTAAATTTAGTATGTAGCAGTATGCAGTATCCAGCATGACTGTATTGTGAATGTGCACACATTTATGCATGAGTTTTTGCTGAGAAACTAGTGGTTATATATTAGATCCCACAGTGGTGTATGTATTTAGAACAATGATTCTGTGTTTCAGGGCAGCCTTTGGTGGTTCTGTCTGTAAAGGACAGGACATAGAAGCTGAACTTTGTAATCGGCAGGTAATAGCATGTTTACTTTGGGCCTCCATAGGTCATGTTAGTCAAATTAAGGGTTGCATCTATGCATTGCCACGAGGCTGCAGTGATATCTGTATGCTGACCTGCTTCTTTTCTTATTTTTTGTTTTATTTGTTGCTAAATAGCATTTACTCTTTCTGTGTAGATGTGTGAGCACAGTTAAACAGGCTTCCTCTGTTATTTTACTTCATTTTCAATAATTTTGTAACACTTTACATTAATGTTTAAGTCGTTAACATTAGTTAATGCAATAGAGTGCTGAAAGCATGACATCGTTTTGTATTCCCACCTGGAAGTCATCACCCTGGCTCCCCTAACAAAAACCAAATACAATTTTTCCATTGGCTTTTGGATTGTTGTGACCAACAAAAGTTATTAATTCTTGCACATTTTGTTCATCAAGATAATCTTCACAAATGAACTTTTATGACTATTTGATTACTCTGCAGATTATTTTGAAACCTAAATACAATCAGCAGAACTAAAGTTAGGCTATAAACAAACTATGCCACTGTCACATGACTTCAATGTCATATCACTAATCTTCCAACAACTCTTTCGGTCTTGCAAGACTGTGATTATAAACACAATGAGGGTGTAAACCTGGACTAATGAGTAGATTAACAAACCCCAGTTTGGTAAACCCTGACCTAGAATAAAGTAGCGGAAGTCAATGGAACAAAGTGTAGTGTGACTGCACTTTAATAACAGAGGCCATTTGCAAGTGTTAAAGGTACAGTAGCAAAAACAGCCTGTTTAATGGTCTGAGAGAGGGTGAAAAATTTTAATGTAAAACTGTAAAATATAAGTTACTACAGTTTTAGTGCAAGAAAGCTTGAAGGCGTAACTTTAAATTACGTTACCAAACAAAATAAACCAAGTAAATTCATAGTGACATACCTGGCTTGCCGTTGTTTGTTACAGCCCTGTGAGTCGACTCAGCTGAAGTTCATGTCTCAGCAGTGCTCAGCCACAGACCAGCAGCCTCTGTCAGTGTCTAAAGGCTCCAGATCAGTCTACACCTGGATCCCTGCCATCAGCTACACCTCAGGTGAACCTAATAAAGGTCTTCCAGTTGAATTTGTCTTTCATTGTTTTCTCTGTTCTAATGTCTTTCTCTCCCTTCCAGGTGATGCTCAGTGTAAACTGATGTGTCGCTCACGTGAGCAGGACTTCATGGTGAGTCGTGGGTCTCAGTTCATTGATGGGACGCGATGTGAAGCTGATAATACTGTACCACGTGGTTCCATTTCTGCCTGTCTGGGTGGAAAGTGCCAGGTAATGCCACACACATAACGTAAACACACATTAACTAAAGTATTGTTTTGTCCACTTTGACTTTTAAATTGGACACTGTATGAATATTTAACAAGTTTAATTTCTCCATCTGGTTTATTACCCGGGTTAGCTGTTTGGCTGTGATGGAGTAATGCATTCTGGGAAGTTGGAGGATGTGTGTGGGGTGTGTGGGGGCAATGGCTCCACCTGCCAGTTCATCTCAAACACCTATTCAGGTGGAGAGGCTGAAGGTAGGTAGGGGTAATTCTTAGACATATCCATCATTTGTCTAGTCATTTGCTTTACTTTATGCATAATAACCTCTTTTTGTTTGTTGTATTTTCAAGAGTATGTCACTTTCCTCACCCTTCCTTTGAACGCCTCTCAGGTTTATGTGATTAACACAAAGCCAGTTTTTACACACCTTGGTAAGTATAGCTACAGAATACAGTTGTGAGTCCTGTTAGAAGGGCTCAATATTGTTGTTTACACAGTTTAGTTTTGAAACTGTATTGTATGATGGAGTATCTGAGAGAATTAAATTTAGCAGAATATTTAATTATTAAATAGTTTAGAATAACAACTAAATCCTTGAACACTCTTGTTACAAGCATTAGTCAAAGTTATTCCAAGTTAGAGAAGGGGACTGACTTCATATGCACTCCCATTCAAAGTTTTTTTTAATTTTTTTAAATTTTTTTTACATTTTTAAAATAAGTAGGCCTATATATCTCATGTTCACCAAAGCTGCATTTATGTGTTTAAAATAACGGTAAAAATAAAAAAAAAAGTAATATTTTAAAATATTCTTACAATTTAAAATAACTGTTTTCTGTTTTAATACATTTTAAAATGTCATTTATTCCTGTGATGACAAAGCTGAATTTTTACCAGCCATTACTCCAGGCTTCAGAGTCACATGATGCTTCAGAAATCATTCTAATATGCTGATTTGGTGCTCAAGAAACATTTCTTATCAATGTTGAAAACCGTTGTTCTGCGTAACATATATATTGAAACTGTGATATATTTTTTGTTCAGGATTCTTTGATGAATAAGAAATTTCAAAAGAATAGAATTTATTTGAAACTGAAATCTTTTCTAATATTATATCTAATATTATACATTATCTTTTCTAATATTTCTAATATTATACCATATATATATATATATATATATATATATATACCAATATATATATTATTTATTTATTATTACCAACCAAATAATAAATACAGTTCAAAGACTATATGAAAAAAATGCTCTTTCCCGCAGCTGTGTTATTAAATGATAAATATGTGGTGTCTGGAGATGGAAACCCAGGGCTAAGCATCACATACCCCTCACCTCTAGAGAAAAGCCCCATAATCTATAACCTCTACCTCACATCTGACCAGCAACCTCAAACTGAAGAGCTCACTATTTCTGGACCAGTCACAGACAAGATCCACATACAGGTGTGCAGCATCTGAATTATCCTCTTTTTCTGTTTCTGGAATGACATTCATCGTTCATGTAATCATTGTTACTTTATTTGCACATTTTTAGGTGTTTCGGAAATATGGGCAAGAGTATGGAGACCTCACCAGTCCAAACATTTCATACCAGTACTACTCATTTGGTACAGTTTCAGTGGAGAGAGCTGTTCAGGGCAGATGGTCCAATGTCATTTCTGCCTGCTCAGTAACCTGCGGCACAGGTAACATCTTGGTTACTGTTGTAAACTCTGTTCCCTGATGGAGGGAACAAGTTGTGGCAAGAGGGACACAAACATTATGAGGGACACAACGTCTCGTTCCCTCTATCACTTACTTAACTTTATTGTCCTTGAAGGCAATTCTTTATGTAGACAGCAATATACATACACATACACACATACAGCAACACAACACACATGAAATAATACACAATTTATAATAAGTCATTTAAAAACATAATTGCAGCAGGTATAAAGGAATTCTTATATCTAGGGAACGAAGGTTACAACTTTAACCAAGACATTCCCTATCTGTCAGTCACTTCGATGTTGTGTCGATGTACTGACACTAGGGGTCCCTAAGGAAAACTGCACAACCATCTGAACCATGTTTCAAGGTTTTGGCAGTGCAGATGTTGGCAAGCTACTGTGTAACAAGTGCACTCGCAACGTCGTAACCTTCCCAACGCCCCACATAAGCAACGTTGTCCCACGTACCACGAGGGAACGGTAAGGACCGTACTTACCTTTTCTCCATGAAAAATACATCATATGGGATTGCTATTAGGGAATATGGAGCACCTAGCCTCAAGTACATGGGTTGACCTGAAAGGGCATACTTCACAAGTACTGGGCCTGGCAGCAAATTCCTCCGCTGAATTCGGCTGTCGCAAGGTGCTGAAGGTTAGAAGGTCTTCCAGGGTTAGCCGACCCAGGGAACTCTCATTGACCAAAAACCACACGTTATTACTTCAGGGAGGGAAAGGCACTGTGTGCAAGAGGTACACCCAGCCAGTTACCCGCAGTTTACCTGTTCGTACTCAGTACACGGGATGAAACTAGCTCAAACCAAAGATTGTAAAATCTCGCAAAGGTACTGGGTGTCGCCCAGCCCACTGCTCTGCAGATGTCTGTTAGAGAGGCACCATTAGCTAAAGCCCAGAAGGATGCAACACTCCTCATGGAGTGTGCTCGCACTCCTAGGGGGCACGGCATGCCCTGGCCCTGGTATACCAAGGAAATTACATCCACAATCCAGTGGGCCATCCTCTGTTTGGAGACAGCCTTCCCCTTCTGCTGTCCCCCAAATCAGACAAAGAGCTGCTCAGAGCATCTAAAGATATCAATGCGGTCCAAGTAAACACGCAACGAAAAGGCTGGGTCTGCCTTGTCACGAGGCAGCGCTTGCAAGTTCACCACTTGATCCCTAAATGGGGTTGTGGGAACTTTGGGCACGCAGCCTGACTGGGGTCTCAGGATCACATGAGAGTATGTTGGCCCAAACTCTAGACACGTTTCTCTGACAGAGAATGCCTGCAGGTCCCCTGCCCTCTTGATGGAAGTGAGCACGGCCATCTTCAAAGAGAGGGCACTCAACTCAACTGACTACAGGAGCTCAAAAGGAGTTCTCTGTAGGCCCAGCAAGACTACAGAGAGGTCCCAATAGGGAATAAGGCACAGCCTTGGAGGGTTTAACCTCCTGGCGCCTCTGAGGAACCTGATGATCAGGTTGTGTTTCGATGAAGACTTACCATCCACATACACTTTTAATGACAGCCACCCCTCCAACCTCTCCTGCAGGAAGGAAAGCACTGACCTGACTGCGCATCTCTGTGGGTCTTCACCTCGAAAGTACACCAGTTCGTGAACAGAACCAACTTCAAGGCATAGAGCCATAGAGGGAGCTCTGGTCTAAGTGATAGTGTCTACCACTGCTGGTGGTAGTCCACTTAGGTCTTCTGCGTCCCGTACAGGGGTCAGACTTGGAAGTTCCAGAGATCTGGGCACTGGTGCCAAATTGTGCCCTGAAGGTCCTTCCTCAGGGGAATTTGCCAGGGAGGGGCTGTCACGAGGAACGTGAGCTCTGAGAACTAAGTACGGGTGGGCCAATACAGTGCAACCAACAGGATCAGTTCTTTGTCCTCCCTGTCTTTGCACAACGTCTGTACAATCAGGCTCACTGGGGGAGATATAATATTAATATTTTCCTAGGCCCCGGGGCTAGCTGTGTGCCAGCGCATCCATGCTGAGAGGGGCCTCAGTCAGGGAATACCATTGGTATTCCCTGGAAGTGAACAGGTCTACCTGTGTCGCCAGATCAGCTGGACCACCTGGAATTCATTCTCTACTCTCCCTGGAGCATCACTCATCACGACAGCGTGTCCGCTGCGTCATTGAGTTTGCCTGGGATGTGAGTGGTCTGCAGTGACTTCAGTCCCTGCTGACTCCAAAGGAGGAGATGGTGGGCAAGTTGCAACATGCGACGTGAGCTTAAACTGCCTTGGCTTATTTATGCTACTGTCGCTGTGTTGTCTGTCCAGATCAACATGTGCTTGCCCTGGATTAATGGCTGAAACCTCTCCAGGTCCAGCAATACTGCTAGCAACTCGAGGCAGTTGAAATGCCAACGCAGTCGTAGTCTTGTTCAGAAGTCCAAAGCTGCCCATTGCATACGGCGCCCCTGCCTGACTTGGACACATCTGTTGTGACAACAACACACCTGGAAACTTCTTCTAAGGGAAACCCTGCCCATAGAAATGCAAGGTCTGTCCAAGGGCTGAATGTGTGGCGAAAGATCGGCGTGATATCCACGCAATGCATACCACTGCTCCATGCTCATGTCAGGACTCAAGTCTGAAGCTAGTGTGATGCGGTCTCACATGCATCAACCCGAGTGGCGTAATCGCCACTGGGGATGCAATATGCCCCAGGTGTCTGTAAAAATTGTTTTATTGAGACCGCTGTCTTCACGCTAGTGGTTCAACAGATCATATCACGGTTATTAAGTCATGGATTGGATCATTTTTCGGATCAGCACAAAAAAAAAAAAAAAAAAAACTAACTAACTTTGCATTTATTACTTAGCCCACTTTAACTACTCCGAAACCACAGCAGAAACTACTAGCCTAACTAATACATTATTAAAGGCAAGTGAACAGACTGTAAAAAGAATACTGTAATACTGTAAAAATACTGTACACTAATTACAAGAATAGATAAATATAACAAAGTTACAAATAAAGTATAAGGTCTAACTGTAGTATTAATTTTTGTGTACAGAAATGTAATAATTAAATGTAAAATGACACTGTTCACTGTATAAATTTAATATAGATTAATCTTTGTTAAAGCTGTGTTTTGTTGTTTGATTTACATGACAGACAACAGCAGGTATTTATAGGTTGCTGTCACTTTAAGAGTAAGACCCCATGCACGCACACATCCGATAGACACACATCCGAATTCTCACCTCGTTCACTTTTGACTGACATAATGCGTGTATGTGTCCATCCAAGTGCATTGAGGACGCGAAAGAGAAATCAATTTGGAGTTCTCGAGCTATCTGAAACGCGCCTCTCTCTCTTGTGTGTGCGCGCGAGCCTTGTTTGTATGTGCGTCTGTGCGCACCGATAACAGCGTGGCGTGTGATAGCCTACCGAATTAAATCCTCTTTTGCCTCTTCTAGCACTGGAAAGGTTTTATATCTATTTAATGTGTTTACTAGCAAGACAAAATACGTGCAAATTATAACCTTTCACTCTATTGCAGTTAAACTTGCAATTGATCCGCGAATTACATGCGTGCCGAACTGTGGGGCTTGGTTAGTACGGATCACGGATCATGGTTAAACGGATTAACGGATGGTTAAAGTAGTGGTTAAACGGATCGTCAGCAACGATCCGTTTAACCACTACTTCACGCAGTTCAGCACTGACTGAGCGTGCTCGTTCATTAGATACGTCATCATAGTGACTGAGTCCAACCACTGGGGAGAGCTTGCTCTTTTCCCAGTTGACCTGAAGCCCCAATCGGCTGAGGTGTCTGAGCACCAGGTCCCTGTGCAGTAGGAGCAGCCAGTCGTCAAGATAATTGAGAATGCAAATGCCCACTTCCCTAAGTGAGGCAAGGGGCTGCCTCTGCGACTTTCATGAAGACACCAGATTACAGGGACAGCCCATAAGGGAGGACCTTGTACTGGTATGCCTGACCCTCGAAAGCAAACAAAAGAAACGGTCTGTGTCGAGGCAGAATTGAGACATGAAAGTATACATCCTTCAGGTCTATCCCTGTGAACAAATCTTGATGCTGAATGCATGTCAAAACAACATGATTCAAAACAAGCAGATCTAAGACTGGTCGTAACCCACTGCCTTTCACGGCCCTTCTTACGATGAAGTAAGCACTATAAAACCCTTTCTTCATCTTGGCTGGAAGAACAGGCTCTATTGCATCCTATTGACTGCAATCTCTGCACGCAGGACAGGGGCGTCTTTGCCTCCCACCAAAGTAAAAAGGACGCCACTGGAACTTGGGCGGGTGCCTGGCAAACTGAATCGCATAGCTGTGTCTGACTGTCCTGATGAGCCAGCGTGACAGGTTGTGGAGCTCTAACCACACATCCAAGCTGTGTACGAGTGGCACCAGAAGGACAATCATTTTTGCCCAAAAGGCAGCAGTACCCACATTTTTGAAAAAGAGCAGCTTCCTCACTCGGAAGGCCTCAGAAGGCATCACATCCCGACTCTGTGGTTGCACCTGTTCATGTTCAAGCTGCGAACTGTGTGAGCCAGAGAGTGAGGAAGCTGCTCTTTTTTTGAAAATGTGGTTACTGTGTCTTTTGGGTGAGCTCGAATCTGTGGCCGGGCTGTGGTGGAGTTGGTGTAGCTGCCACAGGCGAACACCCTCGGCGACGGGCCGTTGTGAGTTGCGCTCCGAGCCCAGATACTAATCATCCAGCCATGAATGCTCAGGACAGGGTGGAGGACTCCACTCTAGCCTGATGTTACGGTGGCCGGGGCAAGTATGGCTGCCAATTCCACGTCGAACTCACCATACTCAAAGGTGGGAGTCTAGCCAAGTCCTCAGCGTCAGAAGGCATAAGCCCTGACGAATCGACAGTTCATCCTCATCCGGTGCCCCGAATGAGAAATTAGGATCACCCACCTAACTCATCCAGGAACTCGACCGGACACAACAAGCGTAACGAGGAATGGGAGGCCCGTGCGGATTGACCCAGCGGAAAATGCTCCCATTGTTCCCCTAATCTCACCCTTGTGCATAGTAGAATGGGACGGGGAGCAACTGAAGTGACTCTCTCTCTGACCAGAAAAGAGAGTCGCGACCACAACATTGCCATGGTTATGTTCTCACAGAGAGGACATAAACCATCCACAAATGCTGTCTCAGCGTGGGTATGACCCAAACACTCGAGGCAGAGATCATGGCCGAGCCCAGATACAAATCATCTAGCTATGAATGCTCAGGACAGGATGGAGGACTCCACTCTAGCCCGATGTTCATGGCGGCCAGGGCAAGCATGGCTGCCAATTTCAAGTCAAACTCAGACTGTGCTACCACACTCAAAGGTGGGAGTCCAGCCAAGTCCTCAGCGTCGAAAGGCATAAGCCCTGACGAATCGACAGTTCATTCTCATCCGGTGCCCCGAATGAGAAATTAAGATCACCCACCTAACTCATCCAGGAACTCGACCGGACACAACAAGCGTGATGAGGAATGGGTGGCCCGTGGGGTTTTACCCAGCAGAAAATGCTCCCATTTTTGTCCTCATGTCGCCCTTGTGCATAGCAGAACGTGATGGGAGCAACTGAAGTGACTCTCTCTCTGACCAGAAAAGAGAGTCGTGACTGCAACATTGCCATGGTCCATGAACCATCCACAAATTCTGTCTCAGCGTGGGTATAACCCAAACACTCGATGCAGAAATCGTGGCTGTCCAAGGATGAGAAATATCGACCGCACCCAGAAACACACAGGTGGAAAGGCATCTTTAAAAAGACGCTCTCTGCCAGTGCTTTGCTCTTTTAATTGCTTTTTAATTTAAGCGGCCACAGGAGCTCTCACTACACTTATCTGTGCATGGCGTGGAGAGACCAGCAAGTTGAGGTGAATAGAATGTCTTTGTTGACATCCACTTGGCTCCGAAGAACAAATCTAAATGAGCCAATTTTTATTGGCCTTTCCTTAAGGTACCCCTAGTGTCAGTACATCGACACTATGTCGAAGTGACTGACAGGGAACACAAGCAGTTAAATTCTGGGCACATAAACACGTTACATGTAATCAGTTTTGTTAACTTCATTCATCTCAACGGAACAAATTATAACTAGGGCTATGGGATATCCTTGATAAAACTTTGTTTAGATTCTATATTAATGATTTGTGCTCAGAGAAGATGCAGAAACAACAGTAAAAATACTTTTATACAACTATAAAGTTTTTGGCATCTTTTCCCCAAAATAACTATATATATGTTACATAAAATGCATAAAAGGAAAAATTTTGACGATAAATATGGATAATTTAGATATTTACATTTATATATATATTTATATATATATATATATATATTACCGTAAATATATTTACATTTATATAATGAACCAAATGATGCTGTAATAAAACTTTTTATATGTATAAACCATTTTTAAATTTAATTTCTGTTTTAACTCATTGATCTCTCTGTTGTAGGCATCCAGAAAATCAGTCAGCACTGTGTAGATGTGGTCACACTCGAGCACCTGGGAGATGAGCTCTGTAGTTCATCCCCTCAAACACCAGATATGCTACAGCCCTGCTTTCTGCCAAACTGCCCACCCAGGTGCCTTACAGTGATTCAGGTTCATGATTCGTGGCCATTCAAACATACCAGGAAATTTCATAAAAGTTTTAAAAAATTGGTGTCATTTATCTTGAAGAAAACCAAAAAGGAAACCACTCTGGCCCCGTCTAACATGACCCACTTGATGTAGACTTCAGCTGTGTCCCAATTCAGAGGCTGCATCCTTCGAAGGCCAGACTGAGCATTGTTAAATGGGACGGTCTAGCCTACAGAGGATTGTTCTTGTCGCCTAGCAACTGTGACTGCTGCCGTTGATGAGCAGCAGTAACATTTGTACTGGACTTTATTGAAAGTTATATTCAACTGTCTGAAAACAAAACAGGGTTCACAACCTGTCTAAATATGTTCACCTTGGTCCATTTCTGTACATAATAAAAAGTATAAACTATATAAAATCGCATCTTAGTAAGATAAGTCAACATTTGAACCGCTTTAAAGTTTTCTTTTATTTTTACATTTGTATCATTAGATATTCAGTTAAGTTGAAACTCAATATGGACAGCCTTCGGCCGCGCCGCTGTTATGCAACCAGCCTTTGAATGTGGCCTTCAAAGGATGCAGCCTCTGAATTGGGATGCAGCTTTTGTTTGGCCATGTCTGTGAAGTCCCACATTTATGTTTCAAAAAGGTACTTAGGATTGTTGTGTTACTGCCCACAGCAGTCTATGAGAAGGCTGCAGTGGTGCAGAAATTACAGTGTTCCCAACAATCAACATTTCATGATAAATAACGTCTCGGTTACATATGTAACCCTCGTTCCCTGAAGGAGGGAACGGAGACGTACGTCAGTAGTGACCGACGAATTGGGATATCGCTAGAGAGCCCTATCAGCTTCGAGTGAACTAACAACAGGCCAGTGGAGTTGGCGTGCGATATTTGCAATGGAGCTTATGCCGAGAGAGTCTACTGCTGTTCCGACATACCCACTAAGTAAACTAGACTACACTGGGGAAGCGAACCCGTAGGGGATGCTGCAGAGACCACTACCTACCCGTAGGGGAGGAATTTACGTGGAGAGTACACATATGGACTGGCCGTGGGCAGTACGCATATGGAGTCCCTGGGATGGCTCCACCTGGGTAGGGGGAGACTCATTTGACAGGTGACAACAGAGCTGGCTCTGCTAAGGGAAAGACACGGGCTCGCCGTAGGGAGTTGACCGTGGACAAATACACACAAGGGACCACTCACGTGGAGGGGTCACGACATGTGGAACCCAGCCAAACGTCAACGTCGGTGACGGAGGTTTGGCCTGGCATCAGACACTCCGCAATGTCCGAGCCGAAGGGGGAGGCGGAGGAACTCGACAGGGTTCGCCAAGCGGGGAACTCGACTGGAGTAAAAGGATGCACGTATCCGGCCCAGGGGGCGGGAGCGGCATTGCAAGCTGACACTAGAACGGGCTCTTCGCGTCTACCAGCTGGTGGAAGCGAGTACACAGGAAGATACCGGTTCTACACGAAGGCTATAGAATCTAGCGAACGTGTTAGGTGTCGCCCAGCCCGCAGCTCTACAGATATCTGTCAGCGAGGCGCCGTGCGCCAGCGCCCAGGAAGAGGCCACTCCTCTGGTGGAGTGGGCTCTCAACCCGAGCGGGCAAGGCACGCCCTGGGAATCATACGCCAGGGCGATGGCGTCCACTATCCAGTGGGCCATCCTCTGCTTGGAGACAGCCTTTCCCTTCTGCTGGCCTCCGTAACAGACAAAGAGCTGATCTGAGATCCTGAAGCTTCGCGTTCTGTCCACGTACAGGCGCAGAGCACGGACGGGACAGAGTCAAGTCAAGTCAAGTCACCTTTATTTATATAGCGCTTTTTACAATGTAGATTGTGTCAAAGCAGCTTTACATTGATAACTGTTACATTATTTGGCTGCACAGCAGCTCTTAAAGAATAGTGTCAATGCAGGTAGATCAAAGCACTGTTGAATATCAAATGTCAAGTCAAATGTCAAGTGTCCCCAACTAAGCAAGCCAAGGGCGACAGCGGCAAGGAACCCAAACTCCATCAGGTGACATCAGGTGGCAGACAAGTGGCAAATAGGTGTTTAAATGGAGAAAAAAACCTTGGGAGAAACCAGGCTTAGTCGGGGGGCCAGTTCTCCTCTGGCCAACAGTGCTTTGTTACGATTCAGGTTGCCATTGTAAGTCCAATAGGATCGCAACATTCAAAGTATATTCAGAGCAAAGCTAGGGCTGGGTCTGCCTCCTCCGAAGGCAGCGCTTGCAGGTTCACTACCTGATCTAGAAAGGGAGTGGTAGGAACCTTGGGCACATATCCAGGCCGGGGTCTCAGGATAACGTGAGAGTCACCAGGCCCGAATTCCAGGCATGATTCATCAACTGAAAATGCGTGTAGGTCCCCTACCCTCTTGAGCGAGGCCAATGCAACCAGGAGGACGGTCTTTAGGGACAGTACTTTTAACTCAGCTGATTGCAAAGGCTTGAAGGGACGACCCCGGAGAGATGTAAGAACCAGGGTCAGATCCCAAGAGGGTACAGAGGGGGGCCGGGGAGGATTCAGTCTCCTCGCCCCCCTCAAGAACCTGACAATCAGATCGTGCTACCCTAGCGATTTACCATCAACTGCATAGTGATGTGCGACAATAGCGCCAACATACACCTTGAGGGTGGAGGGAGACAGCCTTCGCTCCAGGCCCTCTTGCAGAAAGGAAAGCACGGCTCTGACCGAACATGATCGGGGGTCCTCTCGGTGAGAGGAGCACCATTCGACGAACAGGTTCCACTTCAACGCATAGAGGTTCCTTGTAGAAGGAGCTCTAGCGGAAGTGATAGTGTCTGCGACCGCTTGCGGGAGATCACTCAGAACCTCCGCGTCCCGTCCAGGGACCACACATGGAGTTTCCACAGGTCGGGACGCGGGTGCCAGAGGGTGCCCCGTCTCTGAGTCAGGAGGTCCTTCCTCAGAGGAATGGGCCAGGGAGGTGCTGTCGCGAGGAGCGTGAGGTCCGAGAACCAGGTCCGAGTGGGCCAGTATGGAGCCACTAGCAAGACCTGCTCCTCGTCCTCCCTGACTTTGCACAGGAGCTGTGCGAGAAGGCTCACTGGGGGAAACGCATACTTGCGTAGGCCCCGGGGCCAGCTGAGTGCCAGGGCATCCGTGCCAAGCATGCCGCCGGTCAGGGAATAGAACCACTGGCAGTGGACAGTCTCTGGGGAGGCGAACAGATCTATCTGTGCCTCGCCGAAGCGCTGCCAGATCAGCTGGACCACCTGGGGATGGAGTCTCCATTCGCCCGGAAGCGGAGGCTGCCGTGAGAGCTCGTCAGCTGCACGGTTGAGCACGCCTGGGACATGAATGGCACGAAGCGACCTCAGATGCTTCTGACTCCATAGCAAGAGATGGCAGGCGAGTTGCGACATACGGCGGGAGCGTAGACCAACCCGGATGGTTGATGTACGCAATAGCCGCAGTGCTGTCCGAGCGGACCAGTACATGCTTGTCTGACAACAGCTCCTTGAAGAGGCCCAGTGCAAGACATACTGCTAGCAACTCCAGGCAATTGATATGCCAATGAAGTTGGGGCCCCGTCCACAGACCCGATGCTGCATGCCCGTTGTACGTGGCTCCCCACCCCGTGGCGGAGGCATCTGTGTGAACCACAGCATGCCTGGACGCTTGTTCAAGGGGAACTCCAGCCCGCAGGAACGAAGGGTCCGACCACTTGGTGAGGGTGCGACGGCAGTTCGGTGTCACGGGGACATGGAACGTACCACGCTGCCATGCCCATCTCGGGACCCGGCCGCGGAGCCAGTGTTGAAGCGGCCTCATATGAAGCAGTCCGAGCGGCGTGACTGCGGCTGCGGATGCCATATGCCCCAGGAGCCTCTGAAAGAGTTTCAGTGGGGCCGCTGTCCTGTGCTTGAGCGTACTCAGGCAGGTCAACACTGACTGGACGCGCTCCTCAGTGAGGCGCGCAGTCCGGGCGACCGAATCCAGTTCCATACCGAGATAAGAGATCCTCTGCCCGGGGGAGAGTTTGCTCTTGTCCCAGTTGACCCGAAGACCCAACCGGCTGAGGTGAGCTAACACCATGTCCCTGTGTTCGCACAACTGCTCCCGCGAGCTGGCCAAGATGAGCCAGTCGTCGAGGTAGTTGAGGATGCGAACGCCCTGTTCCTTGAGCGGAACAATGGCCGCCTCCGCAACCTTCGTGAAGACGCGGGGCGACAGGGCCAACCCGAAGGGTAGGACTTTGTACTGATATGCCCGACCCTCGAACGCAAACCGTAGGAAGGGTCTGTGACGAGGCAGAATCGAGACATGAAAGTACGCATCCTTCAGGTCAATCGCTGCAAACCAATCCTGGGGACGGATGCATTCGAAAATGCATTTCTGCGTAAGCATCTTGAATGGCAGCCTGTGAAGGGACCGGTTCAGGACACGCAGATCCATGATTGGCCGTTGCCCACCGCCCTTCTTCGGTACAATGAAGTAGGGGCTGTAGAACCCTGACTTCATATCGGCCGTAGGGACCGGCTCGATTGCATCCTTCACCAGGAGGACAGCAATCTCCGCCCGGAGAACAGGTGCATTGTCCAGTGACACCTGAGTGTAGTGGACACCCCTGAAGACCGGGGGACGCCGGGTGAACTGAATTGCATAGCCGAGTCTGATAGTGCGAATGAGCCAGCGGGACGGGCTGGGGAGCGCTATCCAGGCTTCCAGACACCGAGCCAGCGGGACCAAAGGCACCACAGACGCACCGGGGGTGGGGCAGCGAAGCAGAGTGCTGGGACCCGACTCGGACGGCGTAGCGGCCCGAAGTGGGGTCAGACTCTGCGAGGTGACAGTGTGAATGGGAGACGGCTGAGGGGCGGCCTCGACCATCACACTGGGACCTGCTGGAGAAGTGAGAGTGGGCTGCGAGTGGCAAGGCGGGGCCTCGCGCACTGACAGCCGCGCTCTCTTGTGACCTGGAGGATTGGGAAACTGCTCTCTTTGTGACAAAGTGGGTACCGCTGGACTCCGGAGAGCCAGCGGCGGGACAGACAGATTCACAAATTCCCCCCGGCCCTCCTCCGGGGGTGGGAGAGACAATGGAGTCCTCTCCCGAAGAGCAGAGACCTTCCCCTCCAGGTCGCCCATCTCAGGGTCGCGTCTTCCTCGACCTCTTGCCACCTGGCTTGGCCTGAGCGGGCTGGGCACCGCGACCGGCTCCCTGCTGTTTGGTGGGTGTTGGCTGCTGCTTCGCTGACTTAGCAGGGGCGGAGGACGACGCAGGCGGATGCCCTCGGCGACGAGCGGGCTGAGGCTGTGCGGCCGGCGGCGGGGTGGAGGCAGCAGCGGACCACCGGGGCAGAACGTGTTTGATTGCCTCAGCCTGCTTCTGGGCGGCAGAGAACTGCTGGGCAAAGCTCTCTACCGCGTCGCCGAAAAGGCCGACCTGTGATATGGGGGAGTCCAGGAACCAATACTTGTCGGTATCCCTCATATCAGCCAGGGTCAGCCAAAGGTGGCGCTGCTGGACCACAAGCGTGGCCATCGCTTGACCAACAGAACGTGCCGTCACCTTAGTCGCCCGGAGGGCGAGGTCCGTGGCGGCACTCAGCTCCCCAAGCATCTGCTGGTCAAGACCTCCCTGGGGGGCATGTCCATTAACGCTTTTGCCTGATGAACTTGCAAAAGGGCCATGGCATGCAGGGCGAAGGCAGCCTGTCCGCAGGCTCTGTAAGCTTTCTCTGTCAGTCTCAGTCTGTCAGAATTTACAGGCCCGGGATGGGAGACGCGGCTCACCGCGCCAGCCGGTGGCTGTTGGACACAGCTGCATCGCAACAGACCGCTCGACCGGGGGAATCCGCGTGTATCCCCTAGCCTCTCCGCCATCCAGGTTGGTGAAGGCGGACGAGGGACCGGGTCTCGCACAAACGCTATAGGGCGTCTGCCAGGACCTGGTCACCTCATCATGCACCTCCGGGAAGAAAGGCATCGGGGCGGGGCGCTGGGGACCAGTGCGGGCCGCCCCGAGGTACCAATCATCGAGCCGAGAAGGCTCGGGACACGGTGGAGGATTCCAGACGAGCCCTACCTTCTTGGCAGCCCGGGAGAGCATAGCCGTCAAATCAGGATCGGGCTCGGACAACGCTACTGTCCCAGAGGGAGGTAATGCAGCCGAGTCCTCATCTCCTGAGGACTCTTGCTCACCTTCCGATGCCGCGATCGACATGCGGTCATCCGCGGGTGCGCCGAAGGAAACGGCTGGTCGCTCCGTAGAGGGACCAGCACGCTCGATCGGCAACACCACCGGTTGCAGTGAGGTAGAGGGGACAGGGGCCCGCGGAGCGGCACTCAGCGGGGAAGCCCTGACCGTGATCCTCAGATCACCCTGCCTACACGCCGACGCACCGTCACCCCGGCCGAAGCCGGAGAAAACGGCGGAACGGGGCATAGGGGAGGGGACCCCCGCTCCCTGAAAACCAAGGAACGAGAGTCTCGATCTCAACACTGCAATAGTCATGTTCCCACAGTGAGAACATGAACTATCCACAAAAGCTGCTTCAGCGTGCTGAACGCCCAGGCACGTGATGCAGCGATTGTGGCCGTCAGCGGGGACCAATGAACGACCGCATCCAGTAACGCACAGACGAAATGACATCTTGAAAAAGACGCAGAGTTCGTCTGTGAAGTTCTTTTAGAAGGGGAAGTTTCAGCTCTCTTGTGCTGAAGCACACAGGGAGTGTCACGATGTGTTCGGGTACACCACTCCCCGAACACAACGGAGGAACCGGCCCAAATCGCAACAGACACAAGCTGGATTGGAAATTGTGCTGTAACAACAGCAGTTGAGAGCTTTCAAGCTCAGGCTCCTCGGGAAGCTCGCGACCTCGCTGAAGTGCCTTCACACCAACACAAGATGCTATCTTCTTTCTTTCTTTTTCTGGCTTGAAGAATTCACTCAGAAGTCTGAAAGCTGGAACACAACTAGATGGCTCCGAAGCGAAAGACAGAGTGCGATGGCTTCTGCTCCCCTATTTATACCACCTGGCGGGGGCAGTGCGCATTATGCAAATATCGCACGCCAACTCCATTGGCCTGTTGTTAGTTCACTCGAAGCTGATAGGGCTCTCTAGCGATATCCCAATTCGTCGGTCACTACTGACGTACGTCGAACGTGACCGACTGAAAGGGAACATTTATAACACTAAAGTGTGGACTTGAAGGATGAATGCAAGGGATGAAAGTGTAATTTTGGGCAGGGCCTTTGAATACAGGAGTTTAATTTGTGTATCTGTTGTAGCTGGGAGTTAGGTGAGTTTGGACCCTGCAGCGCCCCCTGTGGTGTGGGAGAGCGAGTGCGCTCTGTGATGTGCTTTCAGAAGCAGGGTATGGTGAAAGTAAAGCTGCCTGACTCTGACTGTACGCTTGACTCTAAACCACCAACAACTGAAACCTGCAACTCCCAAATCTGTCCTGCCAGGTAATGTGCCAAAGTATATGAGACTGAAATGAATTAGCAAGTTAGATAGTTGTAGGGTGAAGTCCAGTACCCTAGAATTTTTTTAATGCACAGAGAAATCCTCCAACCTGATACAAGAAAATCGAGTCATTCTGGCAGTTGTGTGTATATATTCATATACTGTATATGTGTGTGTGTGAGTGTTGTAGATGGCAGGTGTCTGAGCCTGGTGAGTGTTCAGCTGTGTGTGGACCCGGGGAGGCCCAGAGAACGGTGTCGTGTGTCCGCTCCCATCATGGATCTGATTCTGAGGTTGACCAGAATTTGTGTTCTGAACCCAAACCCCCAGAACACGTTCCCTGTGTGGTGGACGTTTGTCCTGTCGGCTGGGATAGCCAAAGAGAGGTATTGTGTTACAAAATAAATTCAGCGTATATTGTATTGACATCAAGTTATAATTAAGCAGTACTGCACAAGCAAGTATTGCTGTACTGAATATCAGCATGATTGCAAGTGTGATATTGTAGTTATTTACAAGTTAATATTATAAATATCCTAAGCAATTTAACAAGTCAATATCAGGCACCTAATGTTTAAAACAAATGGTCAATTAGTTTGACCAAAGCAAAAGAAAGCCAAAGCGTCAAACAGAAGCCAAAAGAAGCCAAAGCATCAAGCTTTGCATGTCACTAAACAACACAGAGTTGTGAGTGGAATGGAGCAGCAGCAGTTTACCCTCCATCCCCATGGGTTCTCTAATCACTCTGCTACATTTTGGGTTTTCTACATCCTGCTCTCCACTATCTGGTGGGAGAAATGCTTCTCAAAATACAACCAGAATTCCGGAAATGTTGGGACTTTTTTTAAATTTGAATTAAAAAAAACTAAAAGACTTTCAAATCACATGAGACAATATTTTATTCACAATAGAACATAGATAACATAAATGTTTAAACTGAGAAATTTTACAATTTTATGCACAAAATGAGCTCATTTCAAATTTGATGCCTGCTACAGGTCTCAAAATAGTTGGGACGGGGGCATGTTTACCATGGTGTAGCATCTCCTCTTCTTTTCAAAACAGTTTGAAGATGTCTGGGCATCGAGTTTTGGTGTTGGAATTTGGTCCCATTCTTGCCTGATATAAGTTTCCAGCTGCTGAAGAGTTTGTGGTCGTCTTTGATGTATTTTTCGTTTAATGATGCGCCAAATGTTCTCTATAGGTGAAGATCTGGAATAATAATAGCTGTAATAGCTGCAGCATGTGGTTTTGCATTGTCCTGCTGAAATACACAAGGGCTTCCCTGAAATAGATGTTGTCTGGAGGGAAGCATATGTTGCTCTAAAACTTTTATATACATTTCAGCATTCATAGTGCCTTCCAAAACATGCAAGCTGCCCATACCGTATGCACTTATACACCCCCATACCATCAGAGATGCTGACTTTTGAACTGAACACTGATAACATGCTGGAAGGCTCCCTCCTCTTTAGCCCGGAGGACACGGCGTCCGTGATTTTCAACAAGAATGTCAAATTTGGACTCGCCTGACCATAGAACACTTTTCCACTTTGAAACAGTCCATTTTAAATGAGCCTTGGCCCACAGGACACAACGGCACTTCTGGACACTTCCATGTTCACATGTGGCTTCCTTTTTGCATGATAGAGCTTTAGTTGGCATCTGCAGATGGCATCGTGGATTGTGTTTACCGACAGTGGTTTCTGGAAGTATTCCTGGGCCCATTTAGTAATGTCATTGACACAATCATGCCAATTAGTGATGCAGTGTCGTCTGAGGGCCCGAAGACCACAGGCATCCAATAAAGGTCTTCGGCCTTGTCCCTTTCGAACAGAGATTTCTCCAGTTTCTCTGAATCGTTTGATGATGTTATGCACTGTAGATGATGAGATTTGCAATTTGACGTTGAGGAAAATTGTTTTTAAAGTATTCCACAATCTTTTTACACACTCTTTCACAGATTGGAGAGCCTCTGCCCATCTTTACTTCTGAGAGACTCTGCCTCTCTAAGACATCCCTTTTATAGCTAATCATGTTACAGACCTGATATCAGTTAACTTAATTAGTTGCTAGATGTTCTCCCAGCTGAATCTTTTCAAAATTTCTTGCTTTTTCCAGCCATTTGTTGCCCCCGTGTCAACTTTTTTGAGACCTGTAGCAGGCATCAAATTTGAAATGAGCTCATTTAGTGGATAAAAGTGTAAAATTTCTCAGTTTAAACATTTGTTATGTTATCTATGTTCTATTGTGAATAAAATATTGGCTCATGTGATTTGAAAGTCTTTTAGTTTTCATTTTATTCAAATTTAAAAAACGTCCCAACATTTCCGGAATTCAGGTTGTAATTTGGCTTTCAAAAAACCCATGCAGTCTTTGCTCCTGGCAAAATTACACGGATCTGCTCCGCAACCATTCCACACTACTATTCCACTACAGCTCCGCGTTACATTCCAAACAATGATAAGTTTTGTATAACAATGTATATCTAGTAAAGACGTATATTCCTAATTTTCTGTTCATCAAAGAATCTTGAAAAAATGTATGTCAGTTTCCACAAAAATATTAAGCAGCACAACTGATTTTAACATTGATAATAATAAGAAATGTTTCTTGAGCACCAAGTCAGCATATTAGAATGATTTCTGAAGGATCATGTAACACTGAAGACTGGAGTAATGATGCTGAAAATTCAGCTGTGCCATCACTGAAATAAATTAAATTTTAAAATATATTAAAATAGAAAACAGTTATTTTAAATTGTAATAATATTTCACAATATTACTGTTTTTACTGTATTTTTGATTAAATAAATGCAACCGTAGGGAGCATAAAATACTTATTTTAAAAAACATTTAAAAACATTTTGAACTGTGTATATTGAACAGTGATATGTGATCTGTTCTGAAATGTCTTTTCAAGACTGAGCTGACCCGTACAGATTCCCGTGTAATGCCCCGTTCCAGAATGGTTCCAGTTTATGTTTGGAGTCCTGTGATTGGCCAGTGCTCCAAGACCTGTGGCAACGGTAAACAACACAAATGAATACACATGCTGAAATTAGGACAAAACTCATTTCTGATTGTGTGTGCATAATTGTGCATGCTTACTTATTTATGCAGGATCTCAGCAGGTTTGGTTCTCCTGTGTGGATCACCAATCACGTCTAGAAGTTCCAGAGTTCCTTTGTGATCGTACCAATAAACCAGAGTTGTACACCCAGCCTTGTACCCCATCAATATGTCCTGTTGCGTAAGCATTGCTTAAACTCTTTTTTTAAACTCTACTTCTATACATTCACACATGATGAGCACAGTGTCTTTCTTTATCAGGTGGCACTACATACAGGGACCCTGCAGTGTTTCTTGTGGAGGTGGTTTAGCGAAGAGAGTTTTGTACTGTTCCCAAAGGGTGGAGGGAGGAGTTGGAAACAGGGATTTGGTGGTGGGAGAATCTCCTTGTCAGTCTGTGCCCAGACCTTCAGAGGTAGTGGAGTGTAATACTGAAATCTGTCCAGCCAGGTAAACCACCACAGACTGTACACACCCCATTTCTACTGAACATTTGAAGAGACAGACAGTCTCTTAAGCAGATGTGCTTTAGTCTCATGAAGAATGGTGGCAGTTACTATAGCTAATCCTCATGTCGAGGACAGCAAACTGTTGACCTGCCATTTTTAAACATTAGACCTAAAATTATAACATAATGTTAATCCAATTACTCACCGTTCCTGGAAGAATCTTTAACCAATGTTTTAATAAGCTGATAAATGGTGAAAATGGCCTGCCGTCTGTCCTGATTGGTTCACAAACAACAGGTTAATAATCAGTGCTAAATACAAATAATAAAGTGCAACTAACCATAATCTATGCAACCATAATCATGCATACATTAGTAGGATATCAAAGTAAATAGGTTTATCAACTTCTAAAAGGGAGAAGAAAATACTTTCCATATCTTTTGTTGTTGATGTCGAAGGTTGTGTCAAATCATTCTGTACATTATTTCATCTGTCACATGGTAATATGGTAATACTAATGTTTGTTCCATTTAATAGGCTGGTAAATCACACTTATTCTGTTTATGCATTTAGAAAATTTTACATTTTTCTATTCAGACTGTCATGTTTTTGAATATTGTTGTGCCGCACAAACTAGATATTAAAATAATAAAATAAAATAATAATAGATTAAAAATGTTCAAACTCTTTATAAGCAATGAATTTACATGACTTTTCAGTCTTGTTTATTTAATTTTACTTATTTTAGCCAACTTATTTTATTTCAGCTTGTTAACAAAGCAACATTTTTCATTTAGTTGAAGTCTTTTTATATTTTATTTTATTTCAAGTAATGAAAAAGTTTTTTTATGGTTTTAGCTTTAGTTAACAATAATAACCCTGGTTGGTTGGGTCACCACTTAATGCTCAATGCCTATTGTCTTGAAGCAAAACCAACTGATTTTTTTTTTTATTACTGTATATTAGGGTGTCTTAATTCATGAAATGATTCTGTAGGTGGCAGGTGGGACAGCAGGGCGACTGTTCAGTGTCTTGTGGGATGGGCGTAGCTGTGAGGAGTGTGCAGTGTGTTCAGTATGAGGGGGGTGTAGAGAGGATCGTGGAGGAGGAGCGGTGTGAGTCAGGAAACAAGCCTCCCGTCACTGCACCATGCTTCACTCAAGTCTGTTCTTTCCACTGGGATGTGCGCGAGTGGAGTGAGGTAATGTGCCAACACATCCATCATCCAAACTACATATGCTAACAATGTACAGCTGTTATCCCAAATTCCCATTTTATGGATGTAGAGTCTGGATATTATATAATAATCAAAGTCAATGCTTCTCCATCCCTCATTTTTTTTCTGTTCTGTAATGTAGTGCTCTGTCTCCTGTGGTTATGGGATCCAGTCTCGGACCGTGTCTTGTATGGGCCCATCGAGTCCTCTTCCTGTTAGTCCCTTTCTTTGCCTCCACTTGCCAAAACCCATCACCATCCAGGCCTGCTATAGCCCTGACTGTTCCTCAGGCCATACCTCCACACCAGAGCCCAATGGCACTCACATCCAATCAGAGCACCAGAGAGGAGAGGGGACATGGAGAACCCCAAAAGTGCTTATGAGATCCACACTAGGTCCAACTGTCAGAATCATGAAGATGAAGAAGAGTTTTTCAGCCATTGTACCTACAGAGGAATTGCCAGAAAGCACCATGAGCATGCCAACAGAACCACCACAGACCAGTTAGGTGGCAAGTGTCTGCTAGCTCCATATAAAACTGCCACCCTTGATAACAATTTCAGTGTCTAAAGGGGCATATTCTATATTCTACTTGAAATTTCTGAAGTCTGGAGTATTTGTATTGGTTACATTTTATTTGTCACAGTGTAATAACACAAATAAGTACTGAGTAATATTGATTTACTACAGGTAATTACTATACAGTTAAGGTTAGGGTTTGGTTTAGGGTTAATTGTAATTACATTTATATATACTCAGACCTATAACTGTATATATTCAGACAAATAAGTACATATACCTGATTTACATTTATATATGCAAAATTATAATTTTATATTCAGGATTTATGAATATATATTAAGATTATTTATATTTATATATTTCCTGTTTGGCTCTTTAATTTTGTAGATTGTTATATGAATAGACAGAGAGAAAGATGGAAAAAAACTGTGAGGAATAAATCATCTATTCTGGTTTCAGGTTTCTGTGGGCAACTCCTCCTTCAAGACTCTGGAACTATTGATCTACGCAATGTCACTCAGACAAGGTGTATATTTGCTATCGGCCGACCTCTTGATGAGGTTATTCAAATCAATATTGTATCCAGCACTCTTAACTGCCGGCAGAGTAAGTACTGAGCTTAAATTGCGTACAGACATGGGGATCTGATGCAGTAGTAGTATGGTGAATTGTGTGTATTTTTGTGTATATTTTCAGAGGAGAATATCGCCCTGTATGACAGACTCATCCTGATGCGTCTCTGCGAGAGGGTGACTGGTAAAACGCTGAAATCACGATCAAATGTTCTTTTGGTGCGTCAGAGCCGCCTAACCCCTGGCAATGGAGTGGTACTATTTTATCAGAGTGTAAAGAACAAAAAAAGCCACCATGGAGGTGAGTTATCACAAACACAGCATAAAACTTGATCATTTTTAAATTCATATTTGAGTAAATATATACGTATATTCATCAAATGTAATATAGATTTTATTGTAAAGAGATAGTACATGCAAAAATTCTGTCATCATTTACTCACCCTCATGTCATACCAAATCTGACTTTCTTGTCTGGCACTTGTAAGGAGTTGCAAATAAATGCTGTTCTTGTGAACTTTCTATTCAACTGTAAAGGGGGTCCACTGAAGGCAAGTTGAGATGCCACCCCATGTACAGTTTTATTGAAAAATGATAAACATGATACAAAAATCAGTTCATAAATCATAAAAATTTAGTTCAAAACAGAACTAAAACATGACAAAAATTGTGGACTTAAACTTGACATGAACAGAACTTGACAAAACAAGGCACAATGGAAACATGAGGGCTATATATACACGAGGACTAATGACACAAGACAACTGAAAGCAATTAAACAATGAACCAATCAGAGCAAAACACATGAAACAAAGGAAGCACATGACAAGATGACATGAGGATGCAAAGGAATCACATGACATGACAGGAAACATCACTTTGAGAACTTCAAAATAAAAGACTTGAAAACGTGAACATAAATAAAACCTGGTTGCACTTTATTTTACAGTACATGCACTTACGTGTACTTACCAAAGAAAGTACTGGGTAATATAAGGAAGCCACATGGGTTAAGGTTAGGTTTAGGGGTAGGTTCAGGGTTAGTACCTAGTTATTATCCAGTTATTGTAATTACTATAATAAATACATAGTATGCACATGGGGAACAGGACTGTAAAATAAAGTGCTACCCAAAACCTAGAACAGGCGTGACATATTTCCCCCTCTATGGGCGGCTCCAGACGCCCAAACAAAGCACCAAATCAAAACTAACAAAAAATCCAGGAGGGTGGTGGAGCACAGGCGGAGAAGGGGATGGAGGTCACATGCCATCACATGGCATGATGGGCCTGGACCATGGGTCAGTGGCGTGCCTGGACTGTGGAGCAGTAGACAAGACCATGGGACGTGGAGTTGTGGACGAGACAATGGGGGATCAAGTAGCCATGGTGGAGCCTGGGGAGATGGGAACCACCAGGGCAGAACCAGTAGAAGAGATGACCACCAAGGCGGAGCTGGCAGAAAATGGCACCAGAGAAGAGCAGAAGACCCTTGGAAGTCAGGAGGCCATGGTGGAGCAGAGACCTGAATGGCCTTCATGGCCATGACAGAGTGAGCAGGGATGGCCTCTGACACATATGAAGTTCATGGATGGCCATGACACCGCCGCCTCAGGAGGAGCTGTAGCGGATGCTGCAGCCTCTGGGGAAGTGTGTGCGGCCCACAAACTCACCGCTCGCACTGACCTCAGAGGTGGATCCATCACATTGAAGGTCAGTCTTGTCCGCCCTAAGACAGATCCAGTGGTCGAGGAGATCCATGGTGAACCAAGCTCCACAGACGATACTTTTGATCGGTAGCATATCTAGCAGAATGTCCAAGCTGCTCTTTTACATACTATAAAAGTTGTTCTACAGAATATTAAAGTCTTATGGGTTTGACAAGACGGTAACACTTCAGTTTTGTGTCCAATTCTCACTATTAACTACTTGCTTATTAGCATACATTTTACTAGGATATTGGCAGTTTATTAGTACTTATAAAGCACATATTAATGCCTTATTCTGCATGACCATATTCTACATCCCTTAATCCTACCCAACACCTACACTTAACAACTACCTTACTAACTATTAATAAGCAGTAATTAGGAGTTTATTGAGGTAAAAGTCATAGTTAATAGTTAATAATGAGAATTGGACCCTAAGCTAAAGTGTGACTGACAAGACATATGGTGAGTAAATGATGACAGAATTTTCATTACTGGCTGAACTATAAAAAAATCGTTGTAGATTTAGCCAAAATTAAATAATCTGAAAGAATGTGACACAGCACATATCCTTCTCCAAAGTGTGTGACGTTCAGCTGTTCTCTCCGTCCGGGCTCATTGAGAATCTGATCAAGAGTCCAGCCACCTCCCCCTCTAACACTCAGAGCTGTCGCGTGTTCATTGATGCTCCTCCATCTCTGAGGATTCAGATCAGAGCACTTTCTGTGCTCAACAATACTGATACAATCTCAACATACATACTGGTAAGTCACTGTGTATCCATCCTTTTATATAAACATACACTATTCTTCAAAAGTTTGGGGTCAGTAAGATTTTTTTAAAAGAAATTAATATTTTTATCATCAAGGATGCATTAAATTAATCAAAAGTGACAGTAAAGACATTTATAATGTTACAAGATTTATATTTCAAAGAAATGCAATTCTTTTGAACTTTATATTCACCAATGAATCCAGAATTTTTTTTATCATGCTTTCCCCAAAAATATTAAACACAACTGTTTTCAACATTGATAATAAAAAAATATGATAATTGATAAGACACTAAGATAATTAAGATAATAGCACCAAATCAGCATATTAGAATGAATTCTGAGGGATCATGTGACACTGAAGACTGGAGTAATGATGCTGAAAAATTCAGGTTTGCCATCACAGGAATAAATTACATTTAAAAAATATATTAAAATAGACCACTTTAAATTGTAATCATGCTATCTGTAATCTCTGTCTATAAGGGTTGGAATAAAGTGAAATTCAAGCAGTTTGTGTTCAAAAAGCACATAATAAGGAAACGTTTAAGATGAAACAGTAAAGACAGCAAATGGTGCACTGTGTTTTGTGGTTCATTTACATAAGATAGATACTGAACCAGCATTTAGTAAAAATAAGTAGTCATGCAAGCACTAAGATTGGTAGACATTGTGGATGTGATGTCCCGTGGACATTTGTGATTCTCTGATGTTCTGTGTTGTTTTCTTTTGCTCATCCAGATTCGTGATGTGGATGCCTTAAAGACAACCGTATTCAGAGGGACACAACTTTTCCTGTGGAGCTCCTCAGGAAGTAGGGCTGAAGTGGAATTCCATGGGGAGTATCAGCAAATCAAGGGAATGTTCAGGGCACAGTATTCATATATTAACCCTTCTGAAGAAGAACCAGTGTAGTTTGTAAGAGTGTTTCTAGTCCATATAGAGCCTTGGAGCATTTAAAAATCATAATTTAGCCAGTTTAGCACACCAGAATCAGAACAGGAGGATTTATTAACTTTATATCAAAGATATATAATTTGAAGTATTCTGTCTTGTTTTGTCATATCATTTAAAAACAAACATAATACAATTTACTGTTTATATATGAGTGCTTCTGTATATTTATTGTAATGAACATGAGTTAATCTGCTGACAATAATGTGTGCCAAGTCTACTGCTAATCTAACAGCACAAAGAAATAAATAACAATCATAAAATTTATTTTCTGATATTTTAGTGAGTGATTTAGAATAGGTCAATGTGGCTGTGAGAGTTTTGGTTTTGAATAACAGTCCTACTTACCGTTTATAAAACTACCATGAACCTCCTTAAAGCCCAAAGTACACTTTTTACACATACAGTTAGCATATGTGCAGAGGCAAACACATTTCAAAGTATAGTCCATTTCAGGGGTTCTTAAACTTTTTTGACAGCCGAACCCCTTAGACCTAAAATATTTACTTGAAATACCCCCTGAGATTTGAAGTACAACATCTCAGTAATTTAACAAAACCTTTGCATGTTAACGGTTCTCTGATATTGATTAATGGTCACATGGCATCCAAGTAAACATAAAATATCTGTATATAATCTTTTTTTAGTAATTGTTTTGATTGTAATGTGATGATGATGATGAAACTTAATGCGCATTGTCCACATATACTAGAGTACGCAAAATAAAATAAAAAAAAATATATAATAAAAATAAAAACTTGAGTATACTTTGGGCTTAACATGATATGGACTAGACAACATCAACAGCATTCTCATTCAATTTTTACAATTGAAACTGTAAAACCAGAATGAATGTGTTTTTTTCCCCGTTTATGTTTGAAGCAGCCTCTTAGTCCATAGTCACTTTCCTGAATAGTAAAGTGTGTAATTTCTGTCATTAAAATACACTGCGAAACAATGACTGTTTTGAAACAGGTTTCCTGACTTCCAGCAGCCATTGAGTCAATGTTGCTGTGCTCAAACAGATCAAAGATTTAAAGCACCACATAGTAACATTGTTTATACTTTTTGGATGGAATCAACCTAAGAATGGTTTTCTTAGTTACTTATAGTCTCTGCATAATGAAAAAAATCACACATCACCGTTAAAGATATGGAATACCAATATAAGCCAATAATACATGTCATTTTAATGACACTGAAAGTGAGAAAAGCCTCCAGTCTGAAAAGGTTTCAGGACTTCTGTGAAAGTTTCTTTTGTCATTAAAGAATTGTTGTCACTCACTGGGCCTTAGACACCTGCTCCAGAAGAGTCTTCATGTCCAGAAGTGCGTCCTCTAGAAACTTGGACAGTTTAGTGGCGTTGGTTTCTTCACAGCTATTGAAGGCAGTCACAGCAAAGTTGATATGGTCATCCATGGGGTTGTAGCAGACACCGTAACCATCAGGAACCATGGGTCCAAAACACATAACGCAGTCTGTCTTTGATCCAACCTGAAAAGAATATAACCACAGCTTACATGAAAATGCTATATTTCACAATAAGATAGATTTACAAAACAATCAAGCTCCTAAAGGGACAGTTCACCCAAACAGCATAAGATATTTTGAAACAACATTGGTTCCCAACATTTTGTTTTGAAACAACATTGGTTCCCATTTTTTATTGTACTGACAAATAAAAACACTGAAACAATTTTCACTGAAAGAAAGTCATACAGGTGAGTAAATGACAGAATTTTTATTTTAGGTGAACTGTCCCTTTAAGAGATGAATTAAGTAAATTAAGTAAATTTCAGATATAGCTCCCATAACACCACAAATTTACCACAAATGTAAAGCAAGTACTAATTAGGGATGTTCTGACTAACTTTTTTTGTCTGTGGGTAGTTTTTCTTGCTTTCGTCTGTCATCTCCAGTATCATTTTTTTTTTTTTTTTTTTATGGCAGTAGTAGCTATACACTGGCTGCATCTGAAATTGCATACTCTCTGAGTACTTTGCTTTTTTAAAAAGTATGTTCTATATAGTATAATGTGTATAGCATGAATGTAATCCGGATGTACTACATTCGTCATGTTGTCATTGTTATGTGACCTACGGCGTCAGTTGCATCACTTCATTCACAACTCCTCTCCCATGGCTACATGGTATAGTAAAGTGTCCACTGGATACGCACTTAAGAATCTCACCGGAAGTAGTAAGTCATCCAGGTATTTTTGCCTACATTTTTATAAATACTATGCATTCAGACATACTACTCATTTTACATCTTGTTTTTTGCCTACTACATAGTAGGGAAGTAAGCATATTTGGATTCAGCCACTGCGCTGTTGTTTTCACTTTTCCATTTCATGACGGGTGCCAACTAGCATTAAGGTGCAATTCCGCCACCTAGCTACTATGTTGGAGTGCCAACCAGCTACTGCCGCTGGATTATTTATGGTAATATAATTTGTGTAGCATTACATTATATCAGTATTTCATTTTTGAAATATCACAGTTATCGTCATTACCAGTGCCCTTAGTGCACCCTTAGTGCCAATACAGTTGTAAACACAGTTCCAAAACAATCCTTTCTTTGACTGGAGCTGAAAGATATTGCTGCATAGCACAGAAGTGTCCTCGGGGAAGCATTACTGCAACCCTGTCAGATTTATGTATCTGTTAAGTGTACTATATCAAAGGGCACCAACAAGGCAGAATGATTTGCGAGGTATTACATGACAGTGAGACACTGTTACTTAGAGTATCCAGAGGGGTTTTAAATAGGACACAAGATCTTCCAGCTCTTTGAAACAAAAAACGTTTGTCCATGTTGATTCTAACAAAACCATAACCACCATGACCACCCGTATTATCAATGCTTATTCAGTGTTTAGCAAGAAAATAGTATAGATACACCAGAAGAAGATACTATAATTTATCTAGATTTGGGAAGTCTACCAAACATTGTGCTGGTCCTGGCTGAGGCTTAGCATTTATGCTAGTGCATTATGACCTTTCTAAAGGATCCCAATGTTACGGGCAGCTAAAGATTATTTGTAGCAAGGTCCTTTATCTCACTTCAGTCTTATCTTTTCCATGTTAATCCCATGTTGATGGGGGTAGGGGTCCTCCTCGGATGAAATCACTTGGCCACCCTAGAATCGTACCTTTCGCCCCGCTATTGACAGCCCTGGAGACGTGTCTGGTTACACTGTAAACCCGAACAGTACTACTAACTTATAAAGACTGAGTTTGCTGCAATTAAAGTCTGTTAAATCATTGATGCAATTTAAAAAAATAAAATTTTCTGAATGAGGAGTTTAGTTTTTTTTTTGTGTAGCTCAACATTTTTGAGTAAACCCGTAAATTATTATTTTTAAGTTTACTGAGTGATATAAAGTGACGTCATCCAGTCATGCTGTTGCCGATGTTACCGTCGTAACCGACTTTATCAGAAGAGTCCATTCAACATTAAACTGAGTTGTAGCAGATTTCAAGTTCCCAGCATGCTTTGCGTCACACTCTGTAAGGGAGAATAAATATTGAAATTGAGTGTTATTTTGTGTGTTTTTTCACAAGATTAATACATGGGAAGCTGTGCTATTGTTTAATGTTCTGTTATTTTGGTATTTATGGCCCGGTTTCACAGACAGGGCTTAGCCTAAGCCAGGATTAAACCTTAGTTCAATTAGGATATTTAAGTAGCTTTTATATACGTACACCAGAAAAAAACATTACTGGTGTGCATCTTGAGACAAAACAATGGCACTGACTTATTTTAAAACATGTCAGTGCGAGCTGCTTTCAGTTAAAACAGCTCAAACATGCATTTTAGTCTAGGACTAGCTTAAGTCTTGTCTGTGAAGCCGGGGGTAAATGTGTTTCTGTGATGTTGAGGGTTACCATCGTGGTGAAGAGTAGTGCCTGTGGTTAGGTCGAGAATGGGCTGCCAAACTTCAAGGCTATAAATACTGGATGTTGATTAGCAGTTTATGTAAGTAAATAGTGGTAGTCTCTTTGATGGTTACATTAGCGCATGCTGGTGCTAACTAACACTTAACTGTAAAGATTAGGTGTTAGTTTATTCAATATTTCAATTAAATTGTAATTACTGAATTTGTGTAGTATAAAATAATATTTTTTAGGTTCTACTAAAATAATCTTTGAGTTGTTTACTTAAATGTTTTGAGAATTCTGAACTTACTGGGTTTTACAACCACTGCATCAAAATAATTGAAAAATAATAAGCATTATGTATGGTAAACAATAGTTTTAAGTACAGTGGACTTAAACATTAAATCAAACTAAAATTAAACAATTTCAGTTTGACTTAATTGTTATTTATAATTATTCTTTACTTAAAAGATTTGAGTTGCTTTACTTAAATTGTTTGAGGTAATCGTTGTCTACAATAATTTTGAGTACTCTGAACTTATTGGGTTTTACAGTGTAAGACATGGTGTTAACTGTTTGTGAGGCACATTTAGGATTGTTTTGTGAACCTGACACAATGAAAAGCAGCCCAGCTATGCAAACTCACAAAACATAAGAAAACATTGCTACTCATTTCACATGCAAAGAGGTTAACTAATAATAACAGAGGGCATTTACATATAGAAGTCTTAAAGGTGCAGTAGAAAGAATAAACAAAAAACAAGCCTGGTAAAATATAAGGTGAGAGGATGGAATTGGTCATGTAAACTGAATTACAAAAAAAAAAAAAAAAAAAAAATTGGAGAAAGAAACCCTGACCATCATTGTAAGTGGACTTTGTGGATTTATGGTTCATTTATGATGTTTTTTTTTTTTTGTTTTTTTTTTTCTGTTATTTTTGAACTTGATATCTCATTTTCATTTTATTTAAAAAGGTGGACGATATATTATTTAAAAAACAGAAGAAAGTCCAATATGAGATGGCATAAGAGTGAATAAATTCCAGTCTAATTCCCATAAATAGCAAATCTCTGTGTGTACAGATTGTTATTAAGCACCCAGAAGAGAAGTGACAACCGTATTTAGCTGTAGTGTGTACATGGCCTGGAGCAGCCACAAACCTGACTTGTGTAGAGATTAAAATGTGAAGACACAGCATATGATGTGTCCATGAAGATCTCAGGTAAAGACGTCAGATCCTCAATGGCCACCATCTTTAGACCCAGCATGTGCCTCTCTATACCCTGCCCATGGATGGCCTAATTACAAAGGACACAAAAACTGAGATCAGGAGGAGGCAAAAAGAGAGGCAAAATTGTAATACAACATCAATAAAAAAAATAAAATAAAATTTTAGATCATATTTATTGAGAATTCATGATAACATGACAAACAAATGTTTAAACATCATATGACACTCACCATGTGTGTGTGCTCTCTGTGGACTTTGATCGCCTTTTCGAGCAGCGCTGCTTTCTCACCATTCTGCAAATGTGAAAATGAAACAATATAGACATAAATAATAACATGGAAAATTAACTTAATTGAGAGTGACAAATGAGAATGATTCTAAAATGTAAACTTGTACATTTTTTGATGGATCATCCATGGCTTGTGTGAACTGGAGCGATTCTGTGGTGGTGGATCGAATGGCTTCCGTTCTGCCCAGTTTAAACATGCGTAAGGAGGCGCTCTCGTAGGTCGGACAGCACGTCTGATACATCCTAACACAGGAACAAGATCTATCATCAGTGGATTGGCGTGGTTATGGGTTCATAAAAAATGATTTTGAAGAGCACAAACACATAAAAAGACCCCACACTTTAATTTAATACATACACAAGTTTGCTAATAACATATACTTTTTTATCCACATGCAATTAAATATTATGTGAAAGTATGCAAATGCTGGGAGGAAACCAGTTTCCAATTACTTGGAAACTGCATGTCGTTTCTCCACTTCCAGAATTCATCGCATGTTTTAATGCAATTCTGCAATTCTCCACTTCCAGAATGCATTGCATGTTTTAAAGGCAAAGTATGTAATTTATATGCCACTAGTGGCACTAAACTAAGTAAAGCTTGGGGTACCAATGAGGACCAACGAGTATGAAGCTGAAGAAAGTGCATCCATCCAAAGCAAAACGTACTCCACACTCCACACACGTTTTGCTTTGGATGGATGCACTTTCTTCAGCTCATACTCGTTGGTCCTGTTCACTGCCATTATAAAGCTTAGATGCGTCTGGATATTTATTAATATAACTCCGATTGTGTTCATCAGAAAGAAGAAAGTCATATACACCTAGCATGGCTTGAGGGTAAGTAAAGCTTGTGGTAATTTTCATTTTAAAGTGAACTAATCCTTTAATCACACAGCCCTAGCTTGCACTTAATTTATCCATAAGTGATCAAGGGATTAGGGCTTTCCATTTAAACCCATTGCAAGGGTTCCGCCAGTAGTGGGCATTTGTGCAATGTAAGCAATGACGTACATCCGAGTGAAGGAGACGGATGGAAGTTAGCGAGGAAAGGGCATAAAAAAGAGGACTTAAATGCAGCCCTACAAATGACTGACTTATATCGCTCTGCACAATAAACTAAGTCAGAAGAAAGGATTTTAACATAAAAAAATTACATACTTGACCTTTAAAGACGCTGACAAGAAGAAATGTAGCATAAATGGCATGCATGCAACCTAGGAAATGAAGTGAGAGAAGCCATTGGGATGTAAAAACAAAATACTATCTGAAGAACTACAAATTTTTAGGGATTTTTAGAGACGATTTGATCAGAGATGAGCTTCTAGTGCATTTTTCAGCACTAGGGTGTCAAACTTACCTGTAGTATGCCAACTGCAGAGCCATTTGGATGAATGCATCTGGACTCATTTTATGAGACCTTGGGAGTTTTCTTCCATAGTGTGAGAAGTTGAGCACTCGAACATCCAGTTCATGCACCATTCTATACATAAGAAGATCAAGGAGGTACAAAATTTAATATTCATTTATTACAGGTGAATATTGATTCAAACCCCACTAACAGTTTGAAATGTTCTCACATGTTCATGTTCTGTTTGGCTTTCTCAATGTCCTTCTTGATTTCTGGCGTGATGTTAAATCGAAGCTTTAGTGGCATAGGTAGTGGAATCATGGGAGTTCGTACCATCTCATTTCTCCTCCTGTTAACATACATGTTGCATAACATATCATCTACAAACTTTTTGAATGACAATAAAGTTTCAGAAAAAAAGCAACAACTCAACATGATCAAACATATTCAATGCCTTGTGTTAAGGGATGCACAATACTATATTGGTTAGAGGCCAATATTAGAGATTTTTTGGTTTATTGGTACTGGTCGATATTTGATATTTTATTGTGCATGCTCATTTCCTTGTTTTTATATTACCATTGCCATCATATAATGCTCACTTAAAATGAATCTTGAATAACAATAAATATTTTAATAACACTGTTAAATGCAATCTTTAGCAAATCTCAAAAGGAACATCTATTTTAATACTGTTATAATGTGATGCAGAAAAGAAAGAGTAAAATTGTAATATTAGTAATTTATGAACTTTCTAAGTATTCTGATAAAAATTTATCAGTTTCCACAAAAATATTAAGCAGCACAACTGTTTTCAACATTGATAATAATAAGAAATGTTTCTTGAGCATCAAATTATAATGATTTCTGAAGGATCATGTGACACTGTAGACTGGAGTAATGATGCTGAAAATTCAGCTTTGCCATTACAGGAATAAATTATATTTTAAAATATATAAAAGAGTTATTTCAAATTGTAATAATATTTCACAACATTACAGTTTTAACTGTATTTTTGATCAAATAAATGCAGCCTTGGTGAGCAAAAGAGACTTCGTACCGAAACAAAACTTTTGAATGGTAGTAGTATATCTTCCTTGCCAAAAATTCCTTTTAAAAATCTAATGGAGAATTATATTATGTCATATCCTTACATATAGTCAACAACATGGTCAACCAGGAAAACAATGGGAGGTCCCTCAGCTGGAGCATGTTCATAGGTGAGTCCACACGATCCATCCTCCCCAATTATGAACTGTGGGAAACAAGTGCAGGTAAAGAAGAATTATCTCTAAATATCTGGATTCATGTCTACTCTGTGAGCATACACTGGATTCAATGATCATGTATGCACAGATATAAATGCATGATAGTAACCTGCAGAGTTTTGTCAAACCAGCGGTTTCCACTGTTCCAGCGACTGCCTCCGCCATGGAGCATTTGAGCAGCCACCTTGTTATGGTACATCTCATCTGACACGCGTGGCTTTGGCGCATCAAGACACACTGTGAAGATGCTCTTCTGGATTGCCCGCACTGACTCCTTATTTGTCTTGTCTGGAACAGTGTAAAGATGAGTGGCACAGGCATGCACAGGAAAAATAAACACCATGTCCACCAACCAACACAATGCCAGTACTGAATAATTCATGTGAGCTCTAGAATGGAAAAATGAAGCAGGGTTCACAGGCTATTCAGAATGGCACAATCCTATTTGGAATTTATGTAAATTATACAAATCTGAGAAAAAAAAAATACTTTAAAATTTATTTTGAATAAATAGCATATTAATATTATTTATATACATATTAATAAATAAGATTATTTGTTATTTTAAATAATTACATGCATTTTAAATATGAAACTTGATTATTAACAGTAAAGTTTTTTGATTACTAAAATACTTTGCTTTTTTTTACTTTGTAAAAAAAGACCTAGCCTGTTCCTGTTAACATACAAAGGCTCTATCAAATGCACAGCATGAAACTTTCCACTTAACTCACCCTTGATAAGGTTGTTGTAGGCCTTGCCCCAGGTGTTACGGTGGTTGGAGGTCAGGATGCCAACCGGCTCTTTATTGGTCTGAAGGGAAGTGTTCCAGATCTTTTCCAGCTGAACATAGATCTGATCTACAGTCAGTGGTGAACCATCACTGTTGTACACATCCAGAACAAAGAACTGAGGAACAGAAAAAAGGACAGAATGTGAGATAGAGAGAGAAATGGAAAGAAATATTTATCTTTATTTATTTACAAACAAAATGGATTTTAATGTCACTGGCAAATACCAAAGCTTCTAACCTCCAGCTCAAATATGTAGTAACCATTTGAAAACTGATTTGTCAAAACTGAAAACTCATAAAAAAAAAAAAATAATAAAAAAAAATGTTTGGGGTTTGTAAGATTTATGCCCTTTTACAAAGTCTTGATTTTGTTTTTGGGGTCTACTAGAACTGATTTTAATGCTTGAATGTCTTCCCAGTAACGCTCTGTTGTAACATTTGTTGTTGAATAATTATTTAATTTTCCCTGAATAGAAGCATATGTGATGCTATGTGTAAATAATAATAATAATAATAAAGACACGTTATTACTTTTATTATGTTTTGTGTTTATTTTGAAAGCTTGCAACGATATCCATCCCATTCTGGTATACTTCAAGTACATACTAAGTGAGCTGATATATTATTGATTCAGCCTTGTCAAGTACTCCGGTCATTATTTTTCCTTTTAATCTTAAGTAAACAAACTAGAAATATGGCATCCGTGTAAGTGTCTCCATTTACTAGAACTTTCATTAAAGGTATAGCTCACCCAAAAATGAAAATGAAAAGTTCACCCTCAAGTTGTTCTAAACCTGTATGAAGTTCTTTCTTCTGCTGAACATAAAGGAAGATATTTTTAAGAATGTTTGTAACCAAACAGTTTCTGGTTCCCATTGACGTCCATAGTATTTTTTTTTCCATACTATGGAATGGTGCCCCACAATTGTTTGGTTACAGGCATTCTTAAAAATATCTTGTGTTCAGCAGAACAAAGAAACCATTTCTCCATCACTCTCAAATGTTTTCAGTACTTTTTCTAATGTTTATGCCAAAACACCCCTGGCATATTTAGCTGGCTCGTGTCACATGCCTATGAGAAGTGAGCGTGCAGTGAAAAAATTATGGCTTGTTTAAGAAGTGTCATGTAGATTTGATTTGAAAGTGTAATGATCTTTTTTTTTCATATCCATTTATAAAATAATCTGTATTGGTATCAATATTGGTATCGTTATAATTGTAACAAAAAGTATCGGTATCGTAAAGAATTAAAAAAAGTTTGGTATCGCCCATCCCTACTATGAAGCTCCTCCTTCCGAAAAGTTCAATGTGCTCTGAGTAGTCAGTGTGTTTTGATTGGTCAACCACTTTGAGCGCGTTTTGGAAACGTCACGCCCCTTACCTTAACTGTGTTAGATCCAGGGAGGAAAAAAACAGTCTCTTTTAGACATGGCGACAACACACTACTAACGCAACTCAACCCCCTTTATTTTGCATATGCCTTGGGCGGGAATTATTTAAATGAGAAATATTGTGACATATACGTTTCCGGAAAAAAACTAAAGACTACAATCGAAGCGTTTCAGGGAGTTCAAGAAAAGTGCTTACTGATAAAAAGAATAACTCCGTTTGGAATGGACTTTTTGCTTTGTAACTTTGCAGACCTTTTTCATGATCAAACAGCAACATTACACATTAAAGAAAGTTGAAAATGTAAAAAAGCATAATAGGTCCTCTTTAATGTTTTTTTTTTTTTTTGAAAGAAGCCTGAAAGTGTATCAAAGCACCTGAAAGTTGTGGACCACTGTGATGTGCGTAGGAGGGTTCTTTCCAATTGCGTGGTTCACCACAGTGTCCCTCTTGGGTCCAGGGATCCGACATGAAGACAGCACCTGGTAATACTGGTCCATGCACAAAGGCTTGCCACCCAGATATTCCACAGGCAATGTTTCACTATGCCACAGTAAAGAATGTTGATTAAAACAAACTGATAAATTTGGACATTTTCCAATTGCTTAAGAAAATAATAAAATAACTCACCTATCAATCATACTTTTGAAATCCAAAACACCAGCAATGAGTTTAGCAGCAAATCTATAAAAGAGAATGCTTGAACTGCTAAATCTGAACAGCCTAAGAAAACATATCATGACGTTTTTTGGCAAAACAAGCACACAGGTCAAAAAGATTGATTTCTCAATGAGACATTTTAGATAACAATTGTTTTCATTCACACTGAAGACATTCAGTTTTAAAAACGTTATTAAGCTGTGCCAGAAAAAAAAAAAGAGCAGATTATAGATATCATGTAGCAGAGGACAATACAGTTATGTAAACATACAAACACCACTGTACAACACTGTAATGTTTATATTTCTCATGGTGGTTTTATATAACCTGATACTATCCTATGTAGCAAACAAGTATCTGCCTTTATTTGAAAATGTCACTATAGGTGTTGATTGCACAGATCTAAAAGTGGAACACGGCCGAATCTGAAGTGCACATCCCTTTGAAAAAACAGTCCAGGCAGTGCCATGAGTAGCACATATGCCAAAAATAGCCAAGCAAAGCTAGAACTCTGTGTAAAGGTCGATGTGAAACTTAAAACCCCAAATCTGAAGACCTCTCCAAAATCAATTCAATGCTCTCTGCTTTTCAAGAATATATCCAAATATGTGTAGGCATGCTCTGGGCTGATGACTATCAAGGGGTTTGAACCTGGAAGTATCATGAACTCTCACCATTGTGCTCTTGAGCAATGACACTTAATCCCATGTTGATCAAGTCGGAATGTCCTTGTGAAGGTTACTACTGTATATCAGTAGTATCAGCTAATTAATAATAAATATAGACTACGCTACAGTTCAAAAGTTTGGGGTCGGTAAAATTTTGAATGACTGAAGACGAAGACAAAGTCTCTGACGCTCACCAAGGCTGCTTTTATTTGACAAAAATACAGTAAAAACAGTAATATTGTGAATTGTTATTAACATTTAAAATAACTATTGTTTTCTATTTGAATATATTTTTAAATGTAATTTATTCCTGTGATAGCACAGCTGAATTTTCAGCAGCCATTACTCCAGTCAGAGTACTCAGAGTCCCATGATCCTTCAGAAATCATTCTAATATGCTGATTTGTTGCTCAAGAAAATGTTTTTTTATTATTATTATCAATGTTGAAAACTGTTGTGCTGCTTAATATTTCTGTGGAAACGGTGATGTAAAATTCTTTACTATCACTTTTGATACTTTTATCAGTTTAATTCATACTTGCTGAATAAAAGTATTAAATTATTTTTAAAAAATCTTACTTACCCCAAACTTTTGAATAGTAGTGTATTTAAAATGTGTTATAAATAGATATATATTTCAAACACACTTTAGTTTTCAACACTTAAATTTGCTCAATTGTTTCTCATTGGCCACGTAAATGTAACCGTCGTCACCAACCTCATTTGTCCCTGGCGGTCTTGGAAGTGCATTTTGGGTAAAACGACCCCTGGGCTTGTGTACATCGCCACAGGCATTCGAGAGTCCAGGTAGGCTGACTGCATCCACCAGTCAGAAAGCTGGATCATACAATAACAGGAGGAATAATATGAAAATTTGGAGTATTTAAAAGTTTACTACACATGCAAAATAAAAGTACTGTGTACTTAAAAAGTAAACTTTGTCAGTGGTTATTGCATAGTATCCTGTTTTTACCAAGTTGTCATTCCAAAACCCCGCCTCCACAGACATGCCAACAAACATAATAGGCAGAGAGCTGCCTCCACATTTTCTGATTGGCGAACATGCAGGCACAGTCATTTTTTCTTTTGCTGTTTACAGATAATACAGATTTTCATTAGTGTGTGATTTCTCAACACACTTGTTTCAATAATATCTATCAGGAAGTAAGGATATTTTATGCGTGGTATTAAAATAAAGTATTTTGTAAAATGCTAAATGTAAATTATTATTATAACTAGTAAATTATTTTAAAAGTATGTGATTATACAGTTAAAATGATTTATGGCACACCAGCGCACCCAGTTTTCGGTTTTGCGTGCCCGGCGCTCGAGGCTCTTCTGCAGTCTCTCTCCCACGCCACCAGGCCGGAGGAACTCCTTCATGAGCTCGCGCGTGTGCGCCATCTCCTCTTCGCAGATCAGCGGCTCGAGCGATGCCAGATACCTCGCGCATGTCTGCTTCAGCGGCGGAACGGGCAGCTTTGGCAGACTCTCCTGATGGATCAGCGTCCGGTCAGAAATCTGAACAACCGGCACTGGAGTTGGTAGTCGACAGGGCTTCACCAGGCCCGCCCTTGTCTAAAAATACAGATGATTATGAACACTGAATTTTTTTAAAGAACATGCGATATAATAACCGACTCTGTAGAGATTAAAAAATGAATACACTTTTTTATTTTTTTCACAAAAAATAAATAAATGTAAAGTTTAATAACGTTATATTTTTAGCATTATAACATTATAAAAATTTTTTTTAATAAAAATAGTCAGGCATGTGCAACCTCAAGTGTTGCTCAAGCACCTGCCCTTTTGGTCTCTGACAAGATAAGTGACTTTTTTTATATATTATTTTATATATATATATTATTTAAATCACATATAATAATCATATATATATATATATATATATACACACACACACATCATATATATTATTTAAATTTAAATTTTCAATTTTCAATTCTCAGGCCCCTACGCCAGCACGTAAATCGTGTGGAGAGGCATTCACGTCTCACTGACCTTTTGCCTGCATCGGCCAGGTAACGTTAGTCTGTTTTCCCTAAGCGTCGCCATTTTTTGTCACTGCTGTCAAATTAGACTACTATTAAAATATCTACAAAGAGACAGCCTAACAAAGCAATAGCCCTACATTAAGCTTAACAACAAGTGAATCTGGCGTTGGTGTAAAAAAGCGTTGTGTGCAGGGTTGAAAATGCCACCAAAATTAATTAAAAAATACCTGCAAAATTCAAGATATGAACTGTTCCCGTATGAATTTTTTTTGTCTTTTATGTTTTTATATTATGATATAGTTAAGCAATATCACACAAACAAAAGTGCTCTTTTCCCGAATATCAGCACGAACGCAAATGTCAGATTCATTTATATACAACAGTTCAATAAACAATAAGTTCATAATAATTTAAATTAATTTTAGACACAGTATTGTCCATTTTGACTTTTTTTTTTCCACACACGGAAATAGTTCCAAACAAAACAGAACAGTTGCATCTCCCTGCAACATACAGAATGGTGTTTTGTTCATGAATGAATCAGCCGGTTTGAACAATTCAATGAATGAATGATTCTTTGACTCACTTATTAAGAAATGCTGCCACCTACTTGCAGTTTCAGTTTCATATAAGTATCATATATAGAAAAGTATCTTTTCATTTTCTCATTTCATATCTCTAGGCCTATATTCAAAATGTTACATTTTAAACACTAATTTCATAACATCATGCAACTGTAATTGCAGAGTAAATGGACATAAATAATAATAGTATAATAATAAATAGTATTTTCTGTCAGTAATCCACCACGTTGATTTTGCTCATACTATTTAGCATAATGCCAACAAATTACATATTTATTTAAATATAATTTAAAGAGGTTCTACAGTTTGTAGTGTTATTGCTATGGAAGGCTAATTATGAGAGGGTGCCCTTTATTTTTCCCTTGAGCAGCTTGCCCAAATGTCTGTGCATGGCCATGAAAATAGTAATAAACTAGTTATTATTTTAATATTCTGCAGCGAGTTATTGTGGAGTTAATTAATTCAGTTTAAGTATCTTATAAATTCACTGTTTTTTTTTTTATTATTATTATTATTATTTTATGTAAAATCCCTCTAAAAGGTCAAATAAAATCCCTTGAAAATTCAAAGGCAAATTCTGTCTCTTAATTTTATTCTAGCAATGGTATGAAGGGAGACTTGTGGTATTGAAAACCTCTTTCACGACGACCTTTCAGCGCACTGTTTACAAACATATAGCCTTATAGTAACTAACCTTGTTTGAACAGACTATGGCATGGTAAATATTGATCGGCGACGTGTCCCGTTGTCGAAGTGCATGCAGTGGCATCCGTGTTTCTTGACAACACAATTCCTTGACATTTTTGTTGCTGATGTCCTCTAATTACGCGGGTCATCTCAGCGTGTCATAATTCATTTGTCATGTTTTTAGATAGGCTACTCGTAACAACGAAATGACGCACAACAAATGCATACAATGTTTCAGATCAATAAAATATAAGCGATGGATAAAAACAAACGCGCAGCCCACATGAAAAGTATTATGGGGCGTTACGGCTACTATTGGTGCATAAAACTTTGGCAGGCGTTCAATTAACTGTTAAAGTCATTGCGTTTGTTGGTTATGATTAACCATCACTTACCGCAGTTCTGGTCAAGACGCACAGCATGATGTCACGCAAATGAACTTGGAGAATTCAACTGACAGCTGAAGAACAGGACCTCCCCGACATTATGCGCTACAAGGGCGACCAAAACTTTCTTGACAAGTTGCAACACAGGTCGTACACCTTCGCCCTCGCTCGGATAAGATTGACAACTGCAGCTACCAGTTTATTTTGCCCCTGAATGACTTGCACTGATGTGGCGAGGTACCGAATAAAGAAAATTTAAATGATAGCTATACGGTATTTATATAAAAACATTTGTAACGATAACGTCTATATCTAAGTCCTTTATTTATTCATCAGTTAAAATGTAGGGTGTTATTTAAAACCATAGACATATGGGTAAAACAAATAAACATTGCCATCTGTCGGCCTATTTGGACGTTCACAACGTCATCGCTAAGCGACTGTCCGTACATGCACTCTAAAATCTTTTTAGACATTCAGCTGGATGCAACAAAGAAAACATGCAAGAATACCTGCGATTATTGTTTAAGATTAATTTTTAATATATTTGGAGACATTGAGAAGGATGAAAAGTCCCAAAGCAAAGTATTTGTATTCTTTATTGGGGGATTTTGGTTTTATAGCCTAATATAAAAACCTCATACTCCCCTACTTTTTCTTTTCTTTTTATTCATTTACTTTTTCTTTCTTTTTTTGTCTTTAATTTATTGTTTGGTATGTTGTGTAGAATGTGATGTGAAAATTGAGTGTAATCCCAGTTTCTGTAATTCTTTTAGTTATGGCTGCTTTTCTGTTAATGTTCAACAGGTATTAAAAATAAATAAATCCTTAGACTTCAACTTATAAGGAATCTGTGAATTTAATAATTGATCATTTAATGTACCTACCTATTTTGATTGGCCAGGAACATTAAGGTGTTTGCATTTATGTGTGGTGCTTGTTTTTAAATATTATGAAATGTGTTTCATATTAAGATGAAACATCATGATTATATAGATGTATCAATTTTGCGAACCGTTTCAGCCAATTCACTGAAAAGATCCGAATGTGTCAGACTCAGGTCCTTGTAATAAATACTTTTAGTGGACAAATGTGTCCAGTAGGCTAAAACAAAACTTCAGGGGGCTCATTTATAAACCTTTATGTAGATTTTATTCTAAAAGTGTGGGTACGCACAAAGTTTTCAGATTTATAAAACCAGCCGCCAGAACCTGCGCAAAGCTTTATAAAACCCAGTCAGCGGATAATCTATAATGACTTTATGTAATCTGAGTGCTTAACTCCATTAACTCTTATTAAAGAGTAATATTTCATCTAAATGTGTATATCAAAATAAAAACAGTTTAAAATCATTCTGTTTATTCATTACTTCGCTCTCTCCAGTAAAAGAGTGCGTACAGTACGCACAAGTGTGAGGACGGTGCGCATATATGTACTTTTTATTTTTTATAAAATAAATATATTTATTAATTATATAATATATGACATATATAATATATATAAATTATATATTTATAAAAGTTTATTTTTTATAAATCCCGCTATGTGCGTGGAAAATTGCGTACGTACATTTCAATGCCTTTTTTTTTTTTTTTTTTTTTGTGCGTAGGCTACGCAACGTTTATACATCAGGTCCCAGTTCATTGGTTCTGAACCTTCTGTCACTGAAAAAGTGCGTAACCGCTCTGACGTCAGCTGTTTATCATGGAGGAATATGCCCGTGAACCCTGGTAAAGTACATCCTGACTTCACTTCTGACGGGTCCACACAGGAAATAGCTGTTATTTGAAGCAGTTTATATTTTCATTTGCTTTTGTGTTGTGCATCGGTTTGTTTCTCAGCTGTCATTATATAGTAGCTTGCTGTAACAGTTCACACACACTGTTGACACATTACACCGAGTGTTTGATAAACATGCTATCATGTGGGATCTCATCTCAGCACTGAGGAGGCACAATAAACTCGCTGTTTTCCTTCACTGGCAGCTTTATAACTCTTTATTTAGTATTAAGTTCGTTGTCATAATAAAAAGTCCATGTAAAGCCATATGAAATAATAGTAGACATTAACTCTTTGTTTAGTATTAAGTTGACTGTCGACATAAAAAAATATCCCTGTAAAGACAAATTAAATAATAGTCAGAAAAATCATTTTTTAATGGATCAGTTTATTGAACTTTTAGATTAATATAAAAGAATATCTTGCATGTGTGTTTTTATGTTTTGTATCATATTTGATACATCAGGCTTTTATGGCTCTATAGTATGTTATGTGAGAACATGGAGCTCATAGTCAAGGAGGAAATATTCACATTCAGAGGCCCAAACAGAGCACAAATATGCACATTTGGTAATGTGAATCAATGAGATCTTTATAACAATATAACAGACTACTTACATAAATTATCAGTACATGTAAATATCAGTTATCACTCTATATCTTTCAATAATATGTCTTAGAAAGATAATATTTAAATGCTTAGTTTTTAGTTGTTAATTGTGGGCAAAACATATAGTGCAATTCAAAGCAATGATGTTTGAGAGCCTGTTGTATCATATTTGATAGACACATTATGACTTTTGTATGGATGGATAATCAAATAAACCTAAGTTGCTTCAGGCCAGCAAATTTATATTTAGAGTAATATAAAAAGGCTTTTACTTGCAAAGAAAAAAAGTATTGACTATCAATTAGAGGGCAGAAGGCATGTAGAAGATTCTGCACAACAGGTTTTCAGCAAAGTTTTGATCACCTTTTTTTTTTTTTTTTTTTTAAGTCCATGGAGGATAGTTGATGACTGTGGAGGTGCATTTACCATGGGGGCCATTGGAGGGGGGGTGTTCCAGTCTGTTAAAGGCTTTCGGAACGCACCTGTGGTATGCTTTACTTACACCAACAACAAAACAGAGCTCAGCAATTACAGTCACTAATACACAGTACAATAAATTTACTATTAATAAACACCCTCTGTTACTATAGGGTGTACGACACAGGCTAAGAGGGAGCGCAAATGCTGTGAGAGTAAGAGCACCACAAATTGGAGGTGATGTTGCAGAATCTTTTTTTGTCTTATTGCTTTTTAGTCTGATATTGTGTGGTGTAAAACTATTGTGTATGACCAGTTTCAGCATTTTGTATATCAGTGATTCACTATAAATTGTGGCATGGGTTCTGTTTCTCTTGTAGGTAGTTTTGCTGTGTGGGGTGGACTCTTTTCCACCATAGACTGTGGTCTTGTGCGTTTACGGGGTAAGGAAGACCCTTGGAACTCCATCACCAGTGGAGCCATGACTGGAGCTATACTGGCTGCACGCAGTAAGTTTAGCATGGTGGTCATTATTCTATTACCAGTATTCTTCCATAATATTGGACATTAAAGTTGTGGTCACATCTACCGTTGTTCAGCAAATTTTCGCGAGCAAAATCCAGTCTTTTCAATAGGAATCCATACGTTTGGGAATTTCACGAGGGTGAAATATTTTTCCACACAGATTTTGCATCATGTTCAAGTTGGTCACATGATTTCGCCACGTTGACCAACAGAAAGCTGCATGGTTTGAAAGTGACTTCTGTGTGAGCATTGCTTCATACAGTGTGTGCGTAATTATTATGCAAGTTGATTTTCTGATCATATTTTTTTCCAAGCACAATTTACCAATTCCAAACCACATCAATCTTAATAACTACTATTCATTTTGTATTTAATCATTCATAAGTGATATATAATTGTTCATGAAAGCTGAAAGTGAAAAACGCCTTATATTCAGGTGTGCATAATTATTAAGCAGGTTTTCTTTTACAGATAAAATAAGCCAAAAAAGACATTTGACTCAGACTGAAAAGTCAAAAATTATTAAATGCCCATGAGAAGAATGCAATACTATTGCAATACTAGAAATTGCAAAGTTAAAGCGTGGCCATTGGACAGTGAAATGCTCATTGGGTCAGCAGGGTCAGACAAAAACAGGTGGAGAAGAAAAGACAAAAAAAAATGTTAACTGCAAAAGAATTAAGAATTAAGGTGAAGAATTAAGTGTGAAACCATCAGGAACCCTTTAGTCTCCAGCGCCACCATTTTCCAGAACTGCAACCTACCTGGAGTCTCCAGAAGTGCGAGGTGTCAGTTTCTCAGAGACTTAGGTTAGGCAAAGAATCCTAAAAAATGGCCCCCACTTAATAAGAATCACATACTGGTCCATATCTGCAATACGGACTTTTCAGGATAGGAGATGGACTAAAAATGAACTCCCAAAACTTACTGCCAGATTCTGGAAGATAAATTCTGGATGTGGTGGATATGGATGAGGATGTGGTGCTGGTCCTTCAAGAGTCACTCTCAATCTATTTGTCTATATAGCCTATAAAAATCAGTATTCATGTATTTTACTACACTTCAGTATGTGATTCTTATTAAGTGGGGGTCATTTCTTAGGATTCTTTACCTAACCTAAGTCTCTGAGAACCTGACACCTTGCACTTCTGGAGACTCCAGGTAGGTTGCAGTTCTGGAAAACGATGGCGCTGGAGACTAAAGGGTTCCTGATGGTCTCACACTTAATTCTTCATCTTAATTCTTAATTATTTTGCAGTTGTCTTTTCTTTTCCACATGTGTCTTTTCTTTTCCACCTTTGTTTTTTCTACACTAATAATGGACAATGGACCTTTTTCCCCCAGAAAATTTAGCAGATATTGTATTGTGACGGCACAATACAATAATAATGTGACCACTGGAATACACTACACGACTTTTAAAATCTGAACAGATTTTAAAACATCAGGCATCGTATACTTGTCAAATGGTTACAAAGGAAAGCCTGGCAATCACACACTACCAGACTTTCAAGTCATTCTGTAAACAACAAACTCACACAGAAACATGCGCCTCATTGCTAGGGCATGCATGACAACTGAAAACAATATGTGTTTTAAAATCAGCTCAAATATGTTTGATTTCCTTAGACTGAAGGGGAATCAGAGTCTGAAGCTAAAAAATCTGTGCCAATCAAGCACTGCACGTTTTCAACACAAAGTCAACTCCGACTGCCCAAAATCTGCAGGCATGGCTCTGACTTTAGGCAACTAGTGTTGACTCGTCCATACAGTAAATCAGACCAAAAATCTGGGCAAAAGTTGTGTAGTGTATTCCAGTCTTTGACATTTGAGGTATAACGACCTACTGGAAATAATGTTCTGATGAGCTGGACTTTTCTGTAATAGCATACATGCTGCATAAATCTTTAGTCTCGCAATTACCTCTGGATCATGAGTTTGCAAATAGAAAATGTATTTGCAATGTTTGTATTTCAGGTGGTCCCCTAGCCATGGTGGGCTCTGCAATGATGGGGGGAATTCTGCTTGCACTAATCGAGGGCTTTGGGATACTTCTTACTAGATACACAGCACAGCAGTTTCAGAATCGTGAGTTACATGTGTCTGAATACACTCTTAAAATGAAAGGCTCCTTATTGGCATTGATGGCTCCATGAAGAACCTTTAACTTCCGTGGAACATTTCCATTGTACAAAAGGTTCTTTATAGTAGTATCCTCAGATTATTGAAATATTCTTCTCACTCTTTTAAGAACTGTTAAAGTGCCCCTATTATGCATTTTCAAATATTACCTTTCATGCAGTGTGTAATATAGCTGTCTGTGAATGTAAAAGGTCTGCAGAGTTTTAAAGATCAAAGAGCATGACAAATAAAGTTATCTCCTAAAAGAAAGAATCGATTCTGAACTGCTGAAATGAGTCGTCAGCAATTCAAGTCTCACTTCCTTTTACATACCTACATAACAATGTAACAAATTTGCATAATGCCAGCCTATGGTCTTCATTGGCTGCCCATGAACAACATCTACTTTGACCCACCCTCAAACACTGTAGTTGTAGCTGAGGCCTGGAAGAGTTTGGTTTCTGTTGTCAAAATGTCGAGAAGACACTGTTTTCAGCACTGTGAATCCACATTGCATGCATTTTAAAAGGATTAGGACTCACACTGGAATTAATACGGAAAAAACAGTGATACTGTTTGTATCACTGTGCATCAAGCGCTGACGAAGCCTCCAGAGCTGAAATTCAGATATGGTAGGCGTTTCCGACACAATCTTACTAATCGGAGCAGAGTAGGCTGTCAAAAAAGAAGAGAGACTAAATCTTCAAATGAACTGTTTTCAGACTATTTGAGAAATGGGGTAATGTGCAATGTACACTATATTGCCAAAAGTATTGGGACACCCCTCCAAATCATTGAATTCAGGTGTTCCAATCACTTCCATGGCCACAGGTGTATAAAATCCAGCACCTAGGAATGCAGACTGCTTCTACAAACATTTGTGAAAGAATGGGTCGCTCTCAGGAGCTCAGTGAATTCAAGCATGATACCGTGATAGGTTGCCACCTGTGCAATAAGTCCATTTGTGAAATTTCCTCACTACTAAATATTCCACGGTCAACTGTTAGTGGTATCATAACAAAGTGGAAGCAATTGGGAACAACAGCAACTCAGCCACGAAGTGGTAGACCACGTAAAATCACAGAGCGGGGTCAGCGCATGCTGAGGCGCACAGTGCGCAGAAGTCGCCAACTTTCTGCAGAGTCAATAGCTACAGACCTCCAAACTTCGTGTGGCCTTCAGATTAGCTCAAGAACAGTGCGTAGAGAACTTCATGGAATGGGTTTCCATGGCCGAGCAGCTGCATCCAAGCCTTACATCACCAAGTGCAATGCAAAGCGTTGGATGCAGTGGTGTAAAGCACACCGCCACTGGACTCTAGAGCAGTGTAAACGTGTTCTCTGGAGTGACGAATCACGCTTCTCTGTCTGGCAATTAGATGGACGAGTCTGGGTTTGGCGGTTGCCAGGAGAACGGTGCTTGCCTGACTGCATTGTGCCAAGTGTAAAGTTTGGTGGAGGGGGATTATGGTGTGGGGTTGTTTTTCAGGGGTTGGGCTTGGCCCCTTAGTTCCAGTGAAAGGAACTCTTAATGCTTCAGCATACCAAGACATTTTGGACAATTTCATGCTCCCAACTTTGTGGGAACAGTTTAGGGATGGCCCCTTCGTGTTCCAACATGACTGCGCACCAGTGCACAAAGCAAGGTCCATAAAGACATGGATGAGCGAGTTTGGAGGAACTTGACTGGCCTGCACAGAGTCCTGACCTCAACCCGATAGAACACCTTTGGGATGAATTAGAGCAGAGACTGCGAGCCAGGCCTTCTCGCCAACATCAGTGCCTGACCTCACAAATGCGCTTCTAGAAGAATGGTCAAAAATTCCCATAAACACACTCCTAAACCTTGTGGAAAGCCTTCCCAGAAGAGTTGAAGCTGTAATAGCTGCAAAGGGTGGGCCAACTCCATATTAAACCCTACGGATTAAGAATGGGATGTTATTAAAGTTTATGTGCACGTAAAGGCAGGCGTCCCAAAACTTTTGGCAATATAGTGTATATTATGAGAAAATAAATTTTTTGGATGCATGTAAACCTATTGTATAGGAGACCTTCAAAACAAAATTAGGAAACTTTAAAATAGCATAATAGGGGCACTTTAAAAGAAACGTTCTTTGGGCAACCCAAAATGGTTCTTCTATTGCATTGCTTTAAAATTCATTAGGTTTTAAACAACAAAGATATTTTTATTTATGGACGAACTATTCCTTTAATACTGAGCCCTGCGCTGGAAGAAAAAATAGATATTGTGGCCATTAATTATGAATTCATTCCGACAAATTTGTTGCCATGTTTTATTAATTTGTGTAAATCATGGCAAGATTGTACAAATTCATGGCAATTTAACTAAATTAAAACGGGGAACAAATTAGTACAACATGGCCACAATTTATCTAAAATGAGAGAACAATTTATAAATTTGTGGGATTGAATTCATGGCCACAGTGTTTTTTTTAACTGCATGTCAGGTGCGGTGCTACATACTTTTAAACACTGTGATTTAACATTTGTATTAGATTATAAGAATTTTATTACCTTTAGTTTTATTTTGCACATAGTTTTGTTGAAGCTGCTTCAGAGGTGTTCACTATCTGCTTCTTCTCTTCATCTATAGCGAGTCCTTTTGTGGAGGATCCGAGTCAGCTTCCCCCAAAAGAAGGCCAAGAGACACGTGGTTATGGACAGTATCAGTAAAACTACTGTGTTACAGTGGAGATTGTAATATTATAGACTGTGAAAAAGAGAGGATTGTTAGAAGTTTAGGACCCTCTTCATAGTTTACAGTACCCTCCAGAGACAGGGGATACTCCTGAACCTTTTATCCTCTATGGAGCGGTGCAGGGATGACGTATTTTTGTAGGCCAAACCTGGAAACAAGTTAGAATTTTTGCACTTCTGGTTCAATCGTCCTAAAGTCAATGGGTTTTTTGAATGGGTTTTTGGTTAAATGCTTGAAATAAGGTCTGTGGTGAACACAAACTTGAGATATTTTCCAATTTTATTCTACAATATAAAATATATCAGTAATATCCTCCTGTGTTTTTTTTTTTTTTTTTTTTTTTCCTTTAACTTTTATTTGTGTAGTAGTTGCTAACAAGTGGCTAAATGGGACTACAGAGGTTTTGGGGGCATTAAACGTCATCAGCCAAACAGGTAAACTCATCTATGCAATTGTCTGCTTCCACAGCCTTGTTGTGTTTATAATCATGCTCTTACAAACTATTATAACTCTAACTTTCTGGTAAAATGATTTAAACAAAGACTAAAAGAGTTGTCGGAAGCTTAGCGATGGTGATGAAGTCATGCGACTATGGTGTAGTTCGATTATAGCCTACGTTTAGCTTTTGACTTCTGCTGATTGTATACGCTTCGAAGTTCATAAAAGTTGTATTCACTTGTAAAAATTATCACGATGAACAAAACGTGTAAGAATCATAAGCTTTTGTTAGTCACAGACCTTATTTTCTGCAATAATTCAAAAGCCAAAGGAAAAATACTTTTGAAGATAATGCCAACTTCCGGGTTGGCCTACAAAAATATGTCAACCCTGCACCACTCTATTAGATGGCCACTCAGGGGAAAGCAGTAAGTAATTTGCATTATGAATGAATTGTAAAATACACTTGTATTTTCTCATGTTGCAAAGGGAAAATTGTCACCCAAAGATTTTTGTCAAGTTTATACAGGCTTGTTTGAACACTTCTTACTAAGACAAATATGCTGTATAAATGTGTGCTAGAAAAAGACTCTCCATTACAGCACTTTTCATTTAGCCGTATTCGTTTATGTAATTAATTGCAATGTTGCAAGAAGACTTGAATAATGATTCCTATGAAAGGTAATTTTGAAATCGTTCATATTTTGATTTTAATATCACAGATGCAGTGTTAATGCAAACAAGGCTATGCAAAGTTGCAGTACATTTTTATATTACATTTATCTTAATGTAATACATGATCTGGACTCTTGATACACACTCTAAGAACAAATGTGTAGAAAAATGACACATATTATGTGTAACACTCTAGTTAACACATTTTGTGTCAATATTGAATAAAAAATGTGTTGGAAGAATTCAGTTGTTTTACACATATTATGTGTAGTTTTAAAATTAACACAACCTGTGTATTTGTTCAAAGCATCCAACACAATCTGTGCAGCCAAGAACACCTGTAATGTGTTAATATTACACATTTACACATCTTTGTGTTAATTTCAGAGGTGAAGACCAGACCTCCAAAACCAAGACCATTCAAGACCAGAGGTGTGGTCGAGACCAGACCTTCCAAGACCATTCAATCAAGATAATTAATTAATCGTGTGACTATTGAACATTAGTGACGAACACCTGCTGTTAAAGTCACAATTTTTAAGTCACCATCGTGGAGATCAGGATTTGCTTTAGTTGAGCTCTTGACCCTTGACTTTTTAATATTAGATTTTGTTTGGGCTGTTGTAACTGAGTTGTAACAACCAGACAAGCAAAAAGTATTGGTTATGTTTTCACATAATCATTATTTGACCTGAATCACTGAACTCATTTAGAGCCCAATCTCTGAGTTAGATTTACATTATTGATTACAGCAGCATTGTGATTCTACAGCAAGAGATCCAGCTTTTTTAATATAACCAGAGGATTTCTCAAAAGTTGTTCTGATAAAAAAAAAAAAAAAAATCTTTCTTTTAGGCACAAACAGACATCAAGAATCAGCGTATGAATTTCAACAACGGTGACAAGCAACATATTCTGATAAACAGATCAACTCTGAACATTCGAAAACAAGCTACTAAAAAGTCACATAAAAACAGCAAAAAATAAAATAGTGAGAATAAAGGAAATTACTAAGATAATTCAGATCATAATTTATTCATGCAGCAATGCATGATGGGAGCAATGGATGAATTTTGATTGGTGGCACCCAGAATGCACTGCAACATGCTTTTTGATGGTCACCACTGTTGAGATTCACAGGCTGATTCTTGATGTCTGTGTCTCTAAATGAAAGAGATTTTTTATTTATTTATCAGAACTTTTAAGAAATCCTTTGGATTATATTGAAAAAGCTGATCTTCTGCTGTAGAATCACAATGCTGCTGTAATCAATATGTAAATCTAACTCAGAGATTGGGCTCTAAATGAGTTTAGTGATTCAGGTCAAATAATGATTATGTGAAAACATAACCAACACCACCTGATCATCTTTTCTCTTTGCTTGTCTGGCTGTTACAACTCAATTACAACAGCCCAAACAAAATCTAATATTAAAAAGTCAAGGGACAAGAGCCCAACTAAAGCAAACCCTGATCTCCATGATGGTGGCTTAAAAAAGTTGGTTATTGTAAAAATTGTGATTTTCTCCTTTGGTGACACATTTCCTGACACATTTACTGTGTGTAAAATTATAACACAGTGAATGTGTCAAGATTAACACAACAAGTGTTGTCCCTAAACTCACACACTGATGTGTAAGAATTTAGCCAATTTGAGTCGTTTTTTAACAAATGCTTTTTGACACAATCTGAATGTCTGTGTTTGACACAGTGAATGTGTCAAAATTAACACAAGTGTTGTCCCAAAACACAAGCACTGATGTGTAAGTGATGTTTTTTGACTGGACTTGACAAAGAGACCATTGCAAATTTGATCTTCATGTTCAGAAGTAGCACAGGTGTTTTATTTTGTTGTTGTTTTCCTCTTTCCTTCAATGATTCTGCCTGCTAACAGCAGGTGTTCATCACTAGTGCTTGATTAATGACTTAATTATCTCATTAACTTCCCTCTTGAATGGTCTTGGTCTCGGTCTTGGATGGTCTGGTCTTGACTACACCTCTGGTTAACCTTCCTGACACAGTCACTGTGTTAAAATCATTGACTCAGTGAATGTGTCAGAATTAACACAAGTGTTGTCCCTAAACTCACACACTGATGTGTAAGAATTTAACACAGTTTGAGTCAGTTTTAACACATCCTTTCTAAGAGTGCACCAGCAGTCTCTTTTAGATTTTGCTTTAGATCTTCTGAAGTTATTAAAATTGAGATCTTTCAGAGACTTTGGATCTTTTCCATTCCAATTACATAGCATCTCCTGCATCCTTTACCAATAAACTGAAATGAATTCATCTCCAATACATAATGTGCAGTCAAAAGAGACACTGTTGTTGAAGTTGATATTCAACTTTAATGTTCCTCTACCAAATTAAATTTATGTCATTTAATCTCTCCAGTTTGGTACCGGTAATTTTCCTACTCTCTGTAACAATCTTTGTGTAATGTCTTGTAGTTTTTTTTGTTTTTGTTTTTGTTTTTTTGTTTTTTTTTGTTTTTTTTTGTTTTTTGTTTTTTAAGATGGATTATTTATTTTTTGGAGCACTATAGAGACAAAAATAAGAGAATATGTATGTATAAGTAACCTGTCTCAATAAAGTTTTTTTTGGTTGATGCAAAGGCCTGTATTGTTTTAGAGATGGTATTATTAGTAGGTATTAGTAATGGTGATGGAACCCTGTTGTATTTGTACTATTTTGCCAATTATACTTTTTCTGCCCTAAAAGTGTCTGGACGTCAGAGACCATAATTTGTAGAAACTTTAAACACGGTGGAATGGCTCCAAATACCCGCACCCCCCCACACATTTGTCAGACACTAGGTGGCACTATAATAATTTGCAATTTAGTTCACAACTCTGAACTTTTAAGGGCTATAATCAGTTCCATCTTCTCTGAATTCTTGAGTCAAGCCCTACAAGAATTGATACATCTGACTAAAATAATTAAAGCACTGCAAAGATATTAAAGTGACATGTGGCTGAGTATGTGTCCCATTTGTGCTCTGAATTTCAGATTCAGAGACTCTGACTTTCAGGTTACAAGTCCAACTCTCTAACCATTAGGCCATAGCTGCCCACCTTTAAACAGTCTTGCATCACCCATTTTGACTAATAGAGTGCTGCAGTGATGACTTATTTTTGTAGGCAAACCCGGAAGCATCACCCAGGTTCCTCTATCCCTCTACAAAATCCCAATTGGATTTTTCTATTCGCTTTTGAATTTTTGATGAAATAAGGTCTGTGACCAACAAAAGTTTATGATTCATACATGTTTTTCATCATGATATTCTTCACAAATTAACAGAACTTTTATGAATGTTCAAGCCTGAATAAGCCTAAATAAAAAAGCCAGAAGGAAAAAGCTAAGAGTAGATGAGTTAACCTGTTCGGCTGATGATGTTTAATGTCACTGACAACCTCTGTAGCATTTAGCCTATTGTTAGCAACAATAAGCTTTAAAAATCACAAGGGGGTATGTATTTTATGTCACAGAGCTTGGATTAACCTCAAACCTTATTTCAGGCATTTTAACAAACAAACAAACAAAATGCTAAAATGCCAACACATTTCTGGGTTTTGGCCCAAAAATATGTAATCCCTGCAGCACTCTATTGACATATATTTGCTCAACACAATGTCCAAAGTTAACAGGACATTCTGCACAGGATGCACTCTAATTTGCATTCAAATCTGCAACAAGGGTGTGTTACAACTAAACAACTGTTTGATCAAGGAAAATTAAATTTCATGTGTATCTTCTTCAGGACAAGTGCTAACAAAACCATGAAAAATCAATCCTACAAATGAAAAAACCATCAGCAGCTAATAACAAAATCTGAATGGCCTATCATGATGAAAATGGAAATATTCATAAACCATGTGAAAACTTTACTTTTTTGCTAACAGCTTCGCAACTGTAGCCTACATGATTGTTTCTTCTGAAACTTTGCTTTAAGTCTTAAAGGGATAGTTCACCCAAAAATGAAAATTTTGTCATCATTTACTCACCCTCATGTTGTTCCATGGTATTTTTTTTTCCTACTATGGAAGTCAATGGCTACCATCAACTGTAGTTAGCAACATTCTTCAAAATATCTTCTTTTGTGTTCAACAGAAGAAAGAAACTCATACAGGTTTGGAACAACATAAGGGAGAGTAAATGATGAAAAAAATTCCATTTTTGGGTGAACTATCACTTTAACAAGTGTATAGGCTATCTCATTTTTGTTTATGTCAGATCTTCACCAAACTTTGCACAGGTCAGCTTTAGACCATGGTGACAAAAGTGATTAAAAGAATTCTGATCCATTAAATCAGGTTACGATCTGATATATTTGTTGGCTGTGATATATATATATATATATATATGTATATATATATATATATATATATATATATATATACAAAAATAGCTACACAGTTATAAAGGTTAGAAGACCACACATATATATATAGGCTATAGCTTATTTAGTAGCCTACAATAATAAATAAAAAGTTCCTTACGATAAATATTTCTGGACTTTGAGTTTGAAATTTTGAGCTGCAAATGATAGGCTACACACTCGTTTGAAATTTACGTATGACATAATTGTTTAACAGGTCCACCTGCACCGCATATCTTATGAGCAAATATATTTAATTATTTATTTTATTTGTTGTTGTTTTCAGCGTTTTTATTTTTTTGATTGTTTGTTTGTTTGTATTTGTATTTGACAGCTTTTTTGCGCTGCTAGAATTTTCAGTCCCGTGGGTTTGCAATGCATGCTGGTAAATGTAGTCACCGAAAGCGTCAAAAATGGTGGATGTTCAGCCTCCGCCTTTCAGAACCCTGGACGATTTTCTGCTGGGTTCGGCCCGATTCTCAGTGCCTGATGTTCGTAACTTGGATCGGTGGAATAACCGAATCATTAACAACCTGCTGTATTACCAGTCAAACTATTTTGCCTTCGCCGTGGCATTTTTGGTTGTAGTCGGGTAAGGAAACACCAGTGACGTGTACGTTCATTCAGACCTATTCACTGTTCTTTTAAAATCCTTTTCCAGGTAACCACATTTGTGTTATGTTCTGTATTGAATTCGTTTTTCTTTTAAATGCTCACAATGAATTAATTTGTAGTGTGAACTAAATAAAAACAGGGTTAGGCCATTGTTGCGTTACATTCACTTCTCTGTTTGGAGTGAAAACGATCATGTGTTTCAGTGGCTTTGTTTATTAAGACGTTGTTTTGTTGGCATCACCTTGACAGTTACAAAGCAGTGTGTTACAAATCAGAAGCTTTTTTCAAACAGTTCTCATATAGCCTACTCATCCCAGGTTAAGATACAATTATCCCTTTACTTTTAGTGGCCCATTGTTTCATCACTTTCTTCACTTCACTAACATTTCCCTTTTAGTTTAACTTAATGTACTAATACTGACATAAAAATTAATAAAAAAAACTATATAGACATAGGTCTATTAATTTTTTTTTTTTTACAAAATTACAAAACGTCTAATTTTTTTAGAACGAATATTGCTTGGTGGAAGAATAACCGTTTTATAAAAGCAATAATCCCTGTGAAGCCATAATTTACAGTGAATTTAGAAAGGCTAAGGGGGTTTTAGGCACTCCGATCATTCGAACTTCACAGTAAACCACTGTTTCACAAGGCTATTGCTTTAAAGGAGACCTATTATGCAAAACTCATAATAAAAAACTCATTCAAAATCTGTAATAGTATCTTAATTATACTACAATAACAATTTCTTTTGTGTTTGTGTGTGTAATTGTGCCATAGGTATTTCCAACCACTTCACCTGATCCTTGGGGCAACAGTTGTGATCCTTCTGTTTTTGGGGTTTGTCTGGGCAGCTGAAAACAAGGCGGTAATCCGACGATTCCGGAGGAATCATCCATCGCTCTCTGTAACTGCAATTTTGGGCTCCAGCTACCTTCTTCTGTCTGTTTTAGGAGGGGTAGCTGTTTTCCTCTTTGGCATTGCCTTCCCCATATTAAGTTAGTATTCTTTGTTGCCTAAGCCTTTTTTTCCTAACACTAAAAAGTACTAATATTAGATAATTGAAATATTTTCAGTTATTTTTGTTCTGTTAATACTTTGTATGTACCCATGACTTAATTGATAGCTTGAGCAATGTGTATTGAAAGGCTTACATGTATTATTTTGCAGTGTCACACTTTGACAATCCTCTCTGATACTTTCTCCTCGCAGTGATCCTAATCCATGCTTCAGTAAGACTCAGAAGTCTTAAGAATAAACTAGAGAATAAGTTGGAAAGTATAGGATTGAAGAGGACTCCCATGGGCCTGATACTGGAAGCGCTGGGACAGGAACAAGAGGCTGGATCATAGCTGTGCTGACTATTACCTAACTGTGCTATCGCTCACCCCTTCTTTCCTACGAGCTTCTTACATGTCCTTAAAATGTATATGAAAACAGATATTGGCAAAACATGTATGGCATATTGCTAAAGTCTCTCAGATATGCAAGAAGGGTCCAATGGACAGGATTAGATTTTATGATGCAGTTTATGAAAAATACAGCAAAAAGTAAGATTACAGGATCAGGTGTTAATAACTACATATTAGGTGTCCATATAAAAAAAAGAAAAGAAAAAAGCAATATAATGCCTTGTAAATAGGTTGTTGGTTGAGTTATTAAATTCACATTTACTATTTGAGTAACAGTCTGTTATTGCTTAATTCTATTGATTTAATTGTGCCTACACATGTATTCCATCCCTAAATATGTTTATGTGAATTGTGATGAAGGATATTTGAAGAGATTGTCTTATATGCCAGTGCATTACATGACCAAATACTATTTTTACAGTTTGTTTTTAGTTTTATTGTATTTTGTTTTAAACAAAGTAGTGCCATATGTGGCCTGCCATGAGTTGTGTTTGCAGTCTTACAAAGTGCCAAGGGTAAATGCTCCTCTGTTATAGCAACCCAAATTCGTGACCAAGAATATTCATTCTTTATGTTTCCATTTATGTGAATTTTGCATCACAAACTGACATTGTTGGTGAAAATGTCTGATCTCATTTGAAGGAGAGATACAAACTGTAGTCAGACATAAATTATCTAATAAACTGAATCTTGGATGAATCTTGATACAGATTTGGTTGACTAAATGTTCTGAGAAATGTAACACTACAGATGTTTAATCTTTCTTTTAGTTATTTAATATGTGTAAGAACAAAAAAATAAGTCATTTGTATTTTCTGCATATTTAATGTTTACAACATCAGTTGCCTTGTATTTTCAGGAAATGCTCATCCATCGCAGTGCATAAATAAACTTTCATATATCTGCAGCTTTTGTCTTTTTGTCTGACACTGCTTAGGGGCGCTGTGACCGTTAAAATTAATGTATAGATATGCGAATCATAAGGTAGCCTATTTCGAATTTTGTTCTTTCTAGTTTTTTCCCCTTCTTTTTGAGTGGTGTATTTCTTTCTTTTGCTTTTACTGTCCTCGGCGACTGCTGTCAAATTATGTTAATATCAGATTTCAACAGAACTGACAGAAATAAAAATAAATGTAATACAATAATAGCAAAAAATGTGTTTTCAGAAGCCTACACACTCTTAAGATAAGGTTCTAAACAGTACCAAAGTAGGTTTTTCCGGCTTGTAATAATAGCAGAACCCTTTTTATAAGGTTCCATTAAGAACCTTGAGTTCTTTTGAAAGTGCTAAATAGGACCTTAATGGTGTTATAAATAACCTTTTTCGTAATAGTTTATTTTCAAAAAAAAAAAAAACATGTCTGCATCTGTGCATTGAAATTCCAAACTGCCCCCATTTAGAACTGCTTCTGCAAACTGTAAAGAGCATTGCCAAAGCATAAATCCACATTTTAATTAGTAGAAAATAGTAGAAAAAAAAATACCATGCAGACAAAACCCCACATGAAGTCCCATCTCTTTGACAGCTGTGTGGCAATAAAATCACTATTTTTTAGAAGAAAAAAAAAACATTTTAATAAAAGCAACAATCAGGCAAACATTTTGAGTGTCTTCATATATTTTTCCTCGCCTTACAACCTTTCTGCAGTTTGGTTCTGCTTTCACCAAGGGAGTTCAAAAATAAAGGGAAACATTTGCTAATTTAGTTGTTATTGCACAAAATTGAGAATTGCTGGTTGCCATTTGCAGAATATGTAAAATACATCTGAGACATTTTTTAATGAATGATTTATTTATTTATTGGAAAATAAATAAAGTGGTGTCATTAAAGTAATACTAATTATAAAACAGATAGTTCCAGATTCTGATTGGTTGAGCTGCGTTAAAAGCCGTTGAACATACACCTGTGACCGCATTACATCAGAACTATATTGCTTGGTGGAAGAATAACTGTTTTAAAAGCAATAATCCCATTGAAGCCGTGATTTACAGTAGATTTAGAAAGGGGGGTTTTAGGCACTCCGATCCTTCGAAATTCACTGTAAACCACTGTTTCACAAGGCTTATCCCAGATAGCATGGTGACATTGATGATGATGTTGAGTTTTTATCCAAACCGTCATTTTGGTTGAGATTGAAATTCCAATGTTTAAAGTGTGTTGTATAAGCATTGAAATTTTGATGAAAGTTGACAGCACACATGGGTGGAGACAGTGACAGTGAACTAACAGTGATTTGTAGTTGATGACCACAAGATCATGGAGGAATGTATCTGTGCAGAACACTAGTGGGCATTTCCCAATCAGTGGGGCGTTTTCAAACCACAAAGGGCATTTTCAACTGCTTTACCCGAATTGCTTTAATCCACTGGAGGCTTGGTTTCTATCTGTAGTTTGAAATTGGCCACTGATTGGTAAACGGCCATTTTGGTTTTGCATGTGCACTTTTCAGTAGTCTAATTGATGCTTCCTCAGAGAGAAAACACAGGTGCATCCTATACAGAAGTATTGTATGTTGAACCACCTGACATACATGATTTCTCTAGCACAGTTTCAAACAATGGTGAATCTACCTTATTATTTCTCTGTTCCTTTGTTTTGCATGCTTGTTATACGTGCTTGTGTGTAATTAGATAAATTAAAAAGTTATTAAAGTGCTTGAATAAAGCATCCATTTTTCTACATTCTTAAAAAATGCATCTTGCTTTAGTAATGTTTATTAAGAATTTCCTGAATAAAATTCTAACATCATTTAACAGATTTCTTGAAGTGCAAGAGACATGAACGTGAGCAAGAATCTCACACTTCACACCCGTGTCTTGCATCCATCAGTACTTGCAGAGCACATTGTTCCTTTAGTAGGAGTGAAGGAGATGAAGATGGACAGTTAAAAAAAAACGAGAAGCACCCTCCTGATAATGCTGACATTGATTATACATTGAGTTGTTGTTGACAGCATAATCACCTGACCTGGGACTTGATGCTATCCTGTGCCCCTGTGCCCCTGTTCCCTGATTATTGCTTAATCAGGTAATCATTCATATTCCTGAATCACTATTAAATTTGAGGAATGTAACTGTTTGAGGAATTTGAGGAATTTCTGTTCAGTTTAGCCTGTTTCCACTGAAACATAATCACACACACACACACACACACACACACACACACACACACACAAAAGTGTTCTGATAGTTCAGCCAAAAATGAAAATTAATCATTTATTCACCCTCAAGTTGTTCTAAATCTATATGAGTTTCTTACTTTCATCTGTTGAACACAAAAGAAGATTTTTTAAAGAATGTTGGTAACCATAGTTGATGGTAGCCATTGACATCCATAGTATTTTTTCCTGCTATGGAAGTCAATGGGGCTCATCAAATGTCTGGTTACCAACATTCTTTAAAATATCTTATTTTATGTTCAGCAGAAGAAAGCAACTCATACAGGTTTGGAACAACTTGAGGGTGAGTAAATGATGACAGAATTTTCATTTTGAGGTGAACTATCCCTTTAAAGAAATTTTCATTGAAAAAACTAAGCTCTTTTATTCTTCAAGATTAACTTGTTACTAGAATGCTATGTAGTTTCACTGAAAATGAGATATAGTTTAAATAGTAATGGCCATAGCTCAGAGGTGTTTATTCCTCTATATGTTTAGCTCCTACACACCTGCCTGGAAATTTATATTGATCCTAAGGACCTTGATTAGCTGGTTCAGATGTGTTTAATTAGGGCTGGAGATAAACTCGGCTGGAAAAATTGGACACCCCCTACCATAGTGCTTTCTTTTGATATCGAAGCATTAATAGATTTTAGAAAAATAGATTACATAACAGTTTAATGATTCTGTATTCATAGTTAGAATACTTTGTGTTGAGCTGTTTTTTTTTTTTTTTAAAGTGAATCATATTGTATTTAGTATATTAACATTCTTGAATGTGACTGCATGTTTGACAACTGAATTGACTTGCTCTTAAAGGATTAGTTCACTTTCAAATGAAAATTACTCCACGCTTTACTCACCCTCAAGCCAAGGTGTATATGACTTTCTTCTTACTGATGAACACAGTCAGAGATATATTAATAAATATCCTGACGTATCCAAGCTTTATAGTGGCAGTGAACGGGATCAACGAGTATGAGCTGAAGAAAGTGCTTACATCCGCATCCATCCATCATAAACATGTACTCCACATGGCTCCGGGTGGTTAATAAAGGCCTTCTGAAGTGAAGCGATGCATTTGTGTAAAAAAAAAAAAAATCCATATTTAACAAGTTATGAAGTAAAATATCTAGCTTCCACCAGACCGCATTCCGTATTCTACTTCTAAGAAAGTGTAAAACTCTCAGAAAGCTTACGCTACGTCCTACGCCTTCCCTATTCAACTTACGGAAAAAGCTTAACTGACGCGATGCCAGTTCCATTTTTTTTTTTTCGTAATTTGAATATGGAAGGTGGTCTGGCGGAAGCTAGATATTTTACTGCAGTCTCTCTCAACTTACTTGTCTAATTAGTCAAACATACTGATGCATATAAACAAAAGAATCACATTAGAGGGTTGCAAAATTTAGTAGAGTTACTGTGGACTACCTACTAATTATAATATAAGCACACAAGGCAACTTACACTCATTGGTGGGCGCTTCTCATCAAGGGTACATTTTGGCCGCAAAGGGGGCACTCGTGAGCACCCTTCTGAAGCCTAAAATTGACAAATGGGACACCCTACGGTCTTGTGGACTTAACGGACACATGTACACGGTAGCCATTTTAATGCCCTTTCCTAATACCCACACTTGCGGTCTTGGCCACTTGAGAGCACGTGCACGCGACAGGAAGTAAGTGTGCAAGACTGTCCCATGTCTTAAAAATGCCAAAGTGCAGTGCCCTTAAAGCACACTAAACCCACTTTGGCTGAGTCCCAAATGGCGCACTTCATGTGCACTTTCGGTCTTGTGGACTTACTTGGCTGCTGCGTGCGTGTGTCCACGAGACCGTAGGGTGTCCCATTCATCATTTTTGGTTTCAGAAGGGTGCTCGCGAGCGCCCCCCTTTGCGGCAGCTATGCGCCTTCAATGTGCACTTCTGCTGAGCCCGCAAGTCTGTGAGCTACGCAGAGGACTTTACCCGGCAGTTCAAAGCGGCATGACGTCATGAAAGTGCGGACTCAAAGGAAGACCGTGAGGGTTTAGGGTGCCATTTGGGACGCAGCCACTATCTCGAACACCTAATATCTCGAAGGAATAGAAAATGGCAGCTCTTTATAAAGAAATATCAAGTAAACATGAGGATCCATCAATATTTTCCCAAATGTGCACACGTTTGGACTAAAAGCCCTAATGGACGTTGCTTATTGCGATCACAAATAAAATAGAGCAGACGCAATTGAATATGTCTCATTATTTAATTTGAAATAGCAGCTAGTTACTGCGGTCAAGCCAGCCACAGTTTGAAAATACACAGTCAAGCCAGCCACGAAAAAAAGTGTGTTTGCCTACTATGATCATGGTAATTTCAGGAACAGCAGAGAAAGAGAACGCGATTTCAGAGCGCTTATCTTTGAGTTGTCCAGAAATTATGCGAGATGATATAAAAAGATTTCATGTTTTGAGATTGTTTTGTAATTATAATTTGTTATCCTTATTATTTACAGTGCCCTCCACAATTATTGGCACCCTTAGTAAATATGAGCAAAGGCGGCTGTGAAAATAAATCTGCATTGTTTATCCTTTTGATCTTTCATTCAAAAAATTCACAAAATTCTGACCTATCATTGAAGTAAAACAATTGAAAATGGGGGGAAAAGCTCATTATAAAATAAATGTTTTTCTCTAGTTCACGTTGGCCACAATTATTGGCACCTAATTATTGCAACGTCCTTTTCCCAAGATAACAGCTCTGAGTGTTCTTCTAAAATGCCTGATGAGTTTGGAGAACACCTGACAAGATATTAGAGACCATTCCTTCATGCAGAATCTCTCCAGATCCTTCACATTCCCAGCTCCATGTTGGTGGTGCTTCTCTTCAGTTCACTCCACTCATTTTTTTTAGGGTTCAGGTCAAGGGACTGGGATGGCCATGGCAGAAGCTTCATTTTGTGCTCAGTGACACATTTTTGTGTTGGTTTTGATGTTTGTTTTGGATCATTGTCCCGATGGAAGATCCAATCACGGCCCATTATATGACTTCTAGCAAAAGCAGTCAGGTTTTGATTTTTATCTGTTAGTATTTGATAGAATCCATGATGCCATGTATCTGAACAAGATGTCCAGGACCTCCAGCAGAAAAATAGACCCACAACATTAAAGATCCAGCAGTATATTTAACCGTGGACACGGGGTACTTTTTATCCATGTGTGCACCAAACCCATCTGGTGGGTTTGCTGCCAAAAAGCTCTTATTTTAGTTTCATCTGACCATAGAACCAGGTCCCTTTTGAAGTTCCAGTCTTGTCTGACAACTGAATATGCTGGAGATTGTTTCTGGATGAGAGCAGAGGATTTTTCTTGAAACCCTCCCAAACAAATGTAGGTGCTGTTTGATAATTTTTTTTAGGCTTTCTGAGACTCAAGACTCAACTAATCTCTGCAATTCTCCAGCTGTGATCCTTGGAGATCCCTCCCAAACAAATGTAAGTGCTGTTTGATAATTTTTTTTAGGCTTTCTGAGACTCAAGACTCAACTAATCTCTGCAATTCTCCAGCTGTGATCCTTGGAGAGTCTTTGGCCACTCAAACTTTCCTCCTCACCACACATAAGGACGATTTAGACACACATCCTCTTCCAGGCAGATTTGTAACATTTTTAGTTGATTGAAACTTCTTAATTATTGCCCTGATAGTGTAAATGGGGATTTTCAATGCGTTAGCTTTTTTCTTACAGCCATTTTCTATTTTGTGAAGCTCAACAATCTTTTGCTGCACATCAGAACTACATTCTTTGGTTTTTCTCATTGTGATGAATGATTAAGGGAATTCGGCCTTTGTGTTTACACATATTTGTACTCCTGTGGAACAGGAAGTCATGGCTGGACAATTTCATGCTCCTAGTCACCCTGGTGTGCTAAAAAATGTAAATATGAATGGGAATATACTTCAGAGATATTTTACTCATAAGAATTTCTAGCGGTGCCAATAATTGTGGCCAACATGTATTGGAGAAAAACATTTATTTCATAATGTGAGTTTCCCCCCACTTTCAATTGTGTTACTTCGATGATAGGTCAGAATTTTGTGAATTTTTTGAATGAAAGATCAAAAGGATAAACAATGCAGATTTATTTCACAGCCGCCTTTGCTCATATTTACTAAGGGTGCCAATAATTGTGGAGGGCACTGTATATGGTGTCTTTAACACTGCTGCATTACTTTGAATTTTTTTTTTTTTTTTCTTTAAAGGACACATTTCAAGTCATTGTTTTATTTATATGTATTTACAGCATAATTATTTGCAAAAAGCACATAAAATAAAATATCTTTCTAAATGCCTCTTTTTGCAATTTCATTTCTTTTACTGACTGGACTGACAGGTACTCTTAAATGTATTTGTTGCTTTTATAACATATGCATTACTGACTCACTTATTCTTGCATGCAATGCCACATGCCATGCATAGCCTACCACACCACATATGAATACTTTATATGAATAATTTATACACCTATAAAAATAAAAAGATAAAAAATTTCAAATAAGAAGAAAAAACTAGTGGTCAGTTTTTATAGGAGACGTCCCATACAATGTGCACACCTCATATGAAACCATTTTAATGCAGCATTTTGGAGATATGTCACATTAATCGATTTCAGAGGCATAAGACCTAATTTCAAATAAATAGAAAAAACTAATAGTCAGTTTTTATAAGGGACGTCCCATACAGTATGCACACCTCATATGAATCCATTTTACTGCAGGACTTTGGAGATATGTCATATTAATCAACTTCATTTGCATATAAATACCACATTTCAACACTCTAAAAAATGCTGGGTTGAAAATGGACAAACCCAGCAGTTGGGTTAAATGTTTGCCCAATGTGCTGGGCAGTTTTATTTAACCCAACTATTGTTTAAAAATTACTATATGGCTGGCTTAAAATAAATCCAAAATAGGTTGGAAATTAAAAATCAGACACATAATTACTATAATTACAAGCAATACAGTAATTTTTAAACAATAGTTGAGTTCAATAAAACTACCCAGCAGATTGGGCAATCATTTAACCCAATTGCTGGGTTTGTCCATTTTCAACTCAACTTGGGTTGTTTTTAACCCAGCGTTTTTAGAGTGAAATAAGTAGAAAAAACTAATGGTCAGTTTTTATAGGGGATGTCTCATACAGTATGCACACCTCATATGAATCCACTGCAGCGTTTTGGAGATATGTCACATTAATCGACTTCAGAGGCCTATAAAGACCTAATTTCAAATGAGTAGAAAAAAGTAATGGACATTTCTTATAGGGGACGTCCCATATGCACACCTCTTACCCTTTTATTGCAGCATTGTGGAAATATGTCACATTTTACTACTTCAGAGGTCTATAAACACCTCATTTCTAATAAATAGAAAAAATAAATGCCTGTTCTTGTAGGGGGACATCCATACTATATGTACACCTCATGAAACCATTTCACTGCAACCAGGGCTGTTGCTAGTGGGGTGAAAGGTGGTGACAATTATAGGGCCCCCACTGCCCAGGGGGCCCACCAAATAGTAGCACATTATCTTCATCAAAAATGAAGACAATGAGAATTTTAAGTGGTTTTATTTTACATTTGACTGCATTCTTTTTAATTTCTGAATATTTATCTCATCTGATAGACATCAGACTACCTGGAATGACATTTTATATGCCTATTATATTGCTGGTAGGACTACTTTAAAAAGTTTATTTTATCATTAATTTATTATTAATTTGTTGTCTTTTGTTGTTATTTTATTAGTTTGTCTTGCATAATTGCTTGATGACTTTAAAAAATAAGTTATTAATTGCGTAATACTATTGCTTTGATATAATATTTATATACAACTTTGTATATAAATTTATATAAAATAAGCAAAAGCAATAACCTTTATTTGCATTCTGTTTTGTTATTTTGTAAGAAATCCTGCTTCCATACACTACTTCGACGCGCCACCCATTGGAACCAAATATTTCAGGAACCAAATAAGCTGTATTGTAACACTGGCTCTCGGCTCCTAACTCTACTCTCAAATAAGGGAATTTTCCACTTTAATAGCAGACTATTTTTATGATTGTGTTCTCTGATTTTTTTTTTAATCGATTAAACAACTTTAGACATATTTGTTTAACATGATTCAAGGTATCCAGATTTTTCCTCGTGTCTCCACCTCCCTTTTGAAAGGTTTCAGCACAGTTATCCCCGTTAACCGGCTCACATGAGTTAATCCAGCATTCACGGCTTACTACACCCAAGACCTGCAGTCACACGAGGATAGATTTATACATTTGTTTTCGTTTATGAGTGGCGCATATCGAACTATCCACGTGTTTTAATTAAAGTAAACATATTTAAGAGAATGCTTTGGTCTTTGGACTCGTCTTTTAAATGGGATCTTTGGAGTTCCTTATTTCCAGTGCAGCGAGCGTGAGCCATTTCACCTGCGCGCGACACCTGTTCCGTTAGCTGCTCGCGACGCGGTTCAGTCCGATAAATATTATCAATAGATATGAAAGGTGTAGGGAGGTATTATTTCATGTAAGTTCGTGGGAATAAGCAGCAGACGGTGCTGAAGTCGTTGACATGGACGCGGCATCGAAAGGTGAGTGATATGCCACAAACACCTGCACTGAAACACTTTTGTTAACACTTTACAATAAGGTTCATTAGTTAACATTAGTTAACTACATTAGTTAACATGAAATAATAATGAACTGCACTTATACAGCATTTATTAATCTTTGTTAATGTTAATTTCAACATTTACTAATACATTATTAAAATCTTGTTAATTTTAGTTAATGCACTGTGAACTAACATGAGCAAACAATGAACAACTGTATTTTCATTAACTAACGATTAGTAAATACAGTAACAAATGTATTGCTCATGGTTAGTTCATGTTAGTTAATACATTAACTAATGTTTAACTAATGAACCTTATTGTAAAGTGTTACCGGCATTATGCATAGGCTAATTGACATTTGTCATTATTCCGTTAAATTAATAAACGAGTTATTGACCAATTACATTTTTTTCAACAAAGATTTTAAGATTAAAAAAGAGCCTATATATAGGCTAGGCTATTTTAGGTGCAGTAACCATTTCGTAAAATAAAACATTTTTAATTAGGCTACATGTTTGCTTTTTGCAGTTCACATCCTTGCAGTTCCTGCAACACAGATGATAGATAGATAGATAGATAGATAGATAGATAGATAGATAGATAGATAGATAGATAGATAGATAGATAGATAGATGCTTTAATGATCCCTTTATTGCAAATGTAATGTAATGTGTTCTTAATGGGCACTGAGTTCTTGGAGAGTCAAATACTAGCTGTTCTTTTCTCTTAGAACTAGGTCACTTCTGCCCAATCCCTTATAAGACTTCTTAAGTGTACTTCAATATCTGTTAGCCACATCTGGCCTCTTTCTTTACTTTAAACAGTTTTATACGGTTCTGTTGAATAGGATATGTCAAATCTAACACTCAAATGAGTAGCTCAGTATGCAAGATGCAGGTCAAACGCAACTTATATGCAATTCATTGATTTTGAAGAGACTATTTTCAATGCACGTTTATAAAACATTTAAAAACATTATTCAGATAGACATTAGAAACTGATCCCTGGACACTAATTTATCTTTGCTCTTAATGTCTTTATAGTTTAGCTTGACCATTTCTTTTGTAGTCTTGAGCTTTTCCAGTCTTCCAAAACTGAAAATTCTGTCATCATTAACTCTCATGTTGTTCCAAACCCACATGAACACAAAAGGAGAATTTTTGAATAATGTGCTGGTTTGTTGCTTGTAGCTGTAGCTGCAGCTGTAGACCTCACTTTCATTATGATCAAAAAGTGGCATGGATATATTTCATTGTTCATAAGAAAGAAAGTCATACGGATTTGGAGTGACTTTTTTTATTTGAATTTTGATTCTCTCAATTTTTATTTTCTCAAAATGAACTTGTAATGTAATATTTATATTAGATGCAGATAATTTGTCACAGGCATAGATTTAATAGGAAAACCCTTTATTTCAGATGGGGCTGGCTTGGTCGGGTCTGACCCCAGCAAGACAGACACACTCAACTCAACAGGTTCTGCAGGGCAAAGGAGAGCTGGAGGAGCCAAGAAGCACACACAAGCTAACAAATCGGCCCTGCGTGCTCCGAGAGCTCTGTGCTGCCTCACTCTCAGCAATCCTATACGCATGGCAGCACTGGCCCTAGTGGAGTGGAAATATCCTTTTACCCATTGTTTGTGTGCAGACCTTGTGCAGTCTTTTGTATGTTTTCAAGACGATTGCTTCCTTGACCTTAGACCTTTAAGCCCTTTGATATATTCATTTTACTGGCCATCTTTGCAAACTGTGTTGCCCTTGGTGTGTCCAAACCATTTCCTGAAGATGATTCCAATGCCACCAATCACAATCTGGTGAGTCTACTTATGTTGACATTAACATGATCTCCCCGATTCCACCACCCAAAATAAATCAAAGTAATATAACTTTGCAATCACCCGGTTTGCATCTTAAGTCATCTACATATAATTAATATGCAAGAGTCTGCTAGTATTTTATATACAGTATATATATTGTATATTAGTGCTGTCAATTGATTAAAAAAAAATAATTAATTGCACATTTTTGTGTAATTAATCGTGATTAATCGCACCTAACATTAAAGTTTTTAATATATTTTTTGTAATAATTTCACATTTAATCTCCAAATTAATGTAGAAACAACATAAAGACAGTATATTTTAAATATTTGTTTAATGGCATCTTTTCATGAATTAAGGCCAGTATCACCAATACCAATACTGCTACTGATGTCTCTATGAATTTTATTTTTTTTTTTCTAAAGTTTTAATTTAAGTGAACTTAAAACAATCTTCACATAAACCCATAAATGTCACATTTACCTTTGCCCTTAACGCTAAGGTTTTTTTCTATTGGCCCAGTCAGACCGGTTCAGATTTTTACTTGCCCTGCCAGAATGCACAAAAAAAAGTTGTTTTCGTTGTTTTTGACCCATGTTACCTTGTAAATAGTGCTTTAAGATTTTCAGGTAGGTCCAACAGGTAAGAAATATACAGAAATTGAATAAAGTTATCAAACACTTAACAATTAATTATATCCATTATATCCATAATAATTAATCCTTATTAAAACTACAAAAATTATTCAATCAAGAGCAGTAAGTGTTTTTTTTCTTTTTCTTTTGTTCTTTGATTAAAATGAATGGCAGACAGCAGCAGATTTATTGGGCTGCTGTCACTTTAAGACCTGCCGCACATGACGCGGATCTGACACGCAACCACTTTTTTCTCTTTACGTTCATTTAAGACTTTATTTAACTCATTTAAGACTGTGCTTACAAGGGTACTTGACAAAATGGGCATTTTGATATAATATGTGTGTTTTTGTCCGTTAAAGCATGATAGAGAACTCAATGCAGTGCTGGCGTGCTGTCTGAAGCAACTTTCTGTGCACGTGTGTGTCACAGGAGATTCACAGACAGCGCACCAGGACGGCACTGAGTTCTCTTTTGTGTCTTGTCATGTTTGAATGGTTTAAAAGCATTTGTACAAATAAGAGCATGATCATATAATGTAATGCTAGCCAAAAGATGACAAATAGTATATCTGGGTAATATATCAAAGATAATGCGTTAATTTTGACAGCCCTAATATATATAGCTATAATGTTTTAATGCCTAAAATCAATTGTAGCATTTAAAACAAGAGATTTCAGCTTATAGACCTTATGTAGCCCCGCCCCTTTTCAGCGTTGCGCTTGTTGTCTTTTGTCTTCTGGTTTGTATTTCCACAAGGATCTTACGTATTTATGAATTAACTGCTCGTTTTAAAATCTTCCTGGTCTATTGACATTTGTTAAGACATCTGCTTTAAACATTACAATGCTCAGGATAACTTTCATGAACTCTACAACAAGTAAATCCACGTCACCAGCTAAATATTCTTTGATAGCGATGCCATAGAAATATACAGAGCTACCACAAAAACGGAAGTTCAAAGACAATATTATAAAGATGGCGGCTTGTTTCTCTGGCGCATAAGGTCTATGCGGTTAATATCTATTTTTCTATATTTAGATCTATATGGTCTATATATAGATAAGTCTTCTCTTATTCTCTTAATGGGAATGACATGGAAAACACATTTTTATAAATACTGTATGTAATATTTTGTGTGTATGTAGATTCTGCCATTTGTGTATATGCTAACTTTTATACCAAAGCGTAAACTGTGATAGTGACAGGACATTTTGTCAAACACTTAGATTCTACTACTGCAACTTCATGCTGGTTAGCCCCATCAATTATGAAATCTTATTGATATAAAATTTTGCGCTACATAACTACACGTTGTCCAGCGGTTTCGCGTTAAGTTAGACTTTTTTTGCATTGCACCAGGTTAGGCCACAGTGTTATAATGGATAGTACTTAAAGGCTTGTGCATTCGGCCCCTGGCTGAACAACTTGCCCTTCATAGTTTTTTTAATGATCTGAATGTTAAACTGAATGTATTTACAAAATTTACAAAGTTCTTTACAGCTCCTAGTGTTCGGTGCAGCACTATAATTGCATTAGGCTTGAAGTTTGACTGACAGCTCTGAATACCAAACAGGATAAGAGTATTGACCATCTGTTCTCTATCTATGGCAGCTTGCTCACTGCCCTTACAGAAGACACGTGATATACTCTCTGACTGATATTAACGACTCCAACAAACCATTTTTTTAAAAAAAAATAGATTCACCTCCATGCTTTTCTTTTTCTTTTGTCTGTTTTCTCCCCCCTTTTTCTTACACAACACCATCCGTCTGGATATAAGTTAATATGCTTGTACTATAACCCCTATATAGAACTCTTACAGTTTGCTCCTACTGTCATTTTCAGGTTAGCTAAGGCTTTGTACTTATGTCTGTTGAATCAGTATAATGAATTCAGCGTACGGATGACTAGCTGGTATTAATGTGTGGGATACACAGAGCACCTTCAGCATTTAGCTTCAGCTTCTTACTGAGTGGGTCAAGAGGGCAGAAAGCTAATGAGCTCAGCAATGTGTGTTATAGGGGAAAGCAGGTGAAAGGGAGAGTGTATTGTGTGTGTGTGGTTTATGGTTTATGAGGACACAAATGTGTATGACATAGGTATTACAGCATAAACATTCCTGAACATTCCAACACAAAACTTCCTGTGTCCTCATAAACCAAATGGCCTAAAAATATTCTAAACAGTGTTTTTTGAAATTCAAAAAAATGCAAAACGTTTTCTGTGATGGGTAGGTTTAGGGGTAGGGTAAGTGTAGGGGGATAGATACAGTTTGTACAGTATAAAAACCATTATCCCTATGTGTGTGTGTGTGTGTGTGTGTGTGTGTGTGTGTGTGTGTGTGTGTGAGAGAGAGAGAGAGAGAGAGAGAGAGAGAGAGAGAGAGAAAGAGAGACCAAATTACAAGGCCACCAAGGCGGGCATAATATTTTTATTTCATCAAAAATATACTAAAAACAAAAATACTGTGAAACATTTTTACAATTTAAAATTATTTAAATTTAAAATGTACTTTATTCCTGTGATGTCTCATGATCCTTTGAAAAATCTTTCAAAAAAAGCTTATTTGCTGCTCAATTTTTAGTTGTTATTGGTGCTCAGTCATGGTTCTTATGGTTCTTATTATTATTAAGGCTGAAAACAGTTTTCGCTGCTTAATATTTTTGTGAAAGCAAAACAGCAATGAACAGCATTTATTTGACAGATATTTTGTGACATTATAAATGTCTTTACTGTCACTTCTAATCAATCTAATGCATCCTTGCTGAATAAAATTTTTTAAATCTTACTTACAAACTTCTGAATGTTGAGTGTGTGTGTAGATATTCTATCCCTTCTACTTACTTCCTTATTTCTTCCTAGGAACAAGTGGAGTATGTGTTTCTGGTTATTTTCACCATTGAAACATTCACAAAGATTCTCGCATATGGTCTGGTCATGCATCCCAGCGCCTACATCCGCAGCGGGTGGAACTTGCTGGATTTTGTCATTGTCATTGTAGGGTATGTGTGTGGTTTTCAAGTTAAATATGCTTTCTTTCTTTCTTTCTTTCTTTTAAATGGTTTAATGAAGAGCAAGTTTAAGGCTACATAAACCTACATAATTGACAGTATAGTCAACAGCAGAAGAGGTTACCAGGTTTGTGTGTTCTATTTGCAGTCTTTTCAGTGTGATAGCTGAAATGGGAGAGCACAAACCAGGAGAGGCCCATCACGCAGCAGGCAAACCAGGTGGTCTGGATGTCAAAGCCCTGAGAGCTTTCAGAGTACTGCGACCCCTGCGCCTGGTTTCCGGTGTGCCGAGTAAGTGTGTGCTTTCTTCTGTACTTTTGAGTAGACATTTGTACACAAAGTTCTGACTTAGTCTAATTCCGATGTGTATGTATATGATATCCAATGTATATGATGTGTACAGGTCTGCAGATTGTGTTGAACTCCATCATGAAGGCCATGGTGCCTCTGCTCCACATCGGTCTGCTGGTCATGTTTGTCATCATTATTTATGCCATCATTGGGCTGGAGCTCTTCATAGGCAGAATGCACAAGACCTGCTACTATGTAGGGACAGGTAAGAAATGCAAGCACGCAAGCAATGCTTCTATCACTTGTTTTTGCTTTTTCTTTGCTTGTTTTGGATCTAGAGATTCTGTACTATTTAAGAAGGTGTGTAATAGCGCCCCTATCGTATAAAGCCGGGTGCACACTGTACGATTTCTCAGATTTGGCCATCTGAGAGAAATTTTGTGAATCTTAAAAGGAGTGAGGCGAAGTCTGCATCCAAAATTGCATACTTTCCTACTATATAGTAGGCGAAAACAGTAGTGACAAAAGTAGAATGTCCGAATTCACAGTACTCATAAAAGAGTAGGTAAAAAGTACCGGGATGACCTGCTTCTTCCTGCGAGATTCTGAAGTATGCATACGATGGACACTTTACTATCCCATGAGGCCACAGGAGAGAACTTGTGAATGGCAGTGAAGCAACGCTTCTGGATTACATTCATACTACACACATTCATACTATAATTACTTTTTCAGAATAAGTACCTACTCAAGAGAGTATACGATTTCGGACGCAGCCACAGTCCTGCTGTGTGGCTTCTCCTGCGACAAGCATCAAATCAAAAACCAATAGAAGCACAGAAACTGATGATGCAATTAGTGAGACAAAAAAAAAAATATTATCAAAATGAACACTAGAGATTGTTTTTGTTTGCTAGCCACCATTTCTATCCCGCATGTAAATGCAGCTCACAGTCACCGAACGTGTCACAAATTGATGATGTAAAACGATGTAAAAAGTTTTTAACATGTCTTGACTGCCATACAGTCTGACATTAATGACAGTAATGACAACTGAGATCCTACAGTGTGACATCATGGCTTACAGTGAGGATCATGTTCGTGCAGTCTGACAAGCAACAATCATAAAAGACTATAATAAATCGTACAGTGTGCCTGGCTTAACAGTGAAAACATGGATTGCGGGAAAATTCTGTCAATGTGGGGGAAGTGTTGTGTCATAAATGATGGAAAATTCCGTCAATGGCGGGAAAATAGTTAAATTGGTTGTTTGTTGATTATAAATAATTTTAAACCCTATGAAACTGTGTTTATTTTCATCTGAAAAGAGCTAATGGTGGACGATGATCCAACACCATGTGCTTTTGCCGGTAACGGTCGCTTCTGTGTGGGGAATAACACAGTGTGTCGGGGAGGATGGGAGGGACCCAATGGAGGCATCACCAACTTTGACAATATCTTCTTCGCCATGCTCACTGTGTTCCAGTGTATTACTATGGAGGGCTGGACTGATGTGCTCTACTGGGTAAGACCTCTACCCCATCTTTTTCACTCTTGATTTTTTTATCTTTTTATTTAGATTAAGTTACTAATGTTACACGAACAGCATACTTTATTGGAATGTTAAAGAAAATAGAAGATTATTTGAGCAATTTGAGTTTAAGGGATGTTAATTTATACAATATAAAAATCAGCTCAAAAATACAAAAATCTGTAAACGTGTTACGTACAGAAGGGAGCGGAGACACAGGTAAGTGCAAAGCAGGGTTTTATTGAGGTCAACAGAGCGTGCTGGAGTGATGCAGGTGAGTGTAAACAAGTAGATACGTGGCTTGGTGATCGTGCTGGCTTCTGATGCTGGTTGTTGTTGTTGCAGGTTACGTGGATGCAGACGAACGTGGAGCAGACGAGGCACACTGAACTCACGAGGAACACGGAGACACAAGGAGTCACGGAGAACACAGGAGACAGGTAAGTAGATAGCAATCGGAGTCCTGGAGGTAAGCATAGCATGTAGGTATGCGTTAACGAGACCGGACGATGTGTGTGTGTTCAGTGTGCTCTTTTATGTGGCAGTGGTGATGAGTGCTGATGCGTGACAGGTGTGGCTGATCAGTACTCAGGAGAGGGAGTGCGCTGTGATTGGGTGACTGTGGAGCCTGGCGTGTCTGTGACATTACCCCCCCCTCCACGGTCCGCTCCTGAGGACCGTGGACCCCGACGTCGTGGTGGTCGACCCCTGCCACGAGGAGCTGGTCTGCTTGGGTGTCTGGAATGGAATTCGTCGAGAAGGTTAGGGTCAAGGATATCATTTCTGGGTACCCATGAGCGTTCTTCGGGGCCATATCCTTCCCAGTCCACGAGATATTCTAGGAAACCACCACGGCGCCGGGAGTCCAAGATGTCTTTGACCCGGTATGCCACTCCGTCTTCCACGATGAGTGGAGGAGGGGGTTCCTCGAGATCGCCAGGCTCTGTGGAGGGAAGAACAGAGGGGTGATGAGGCTTTAGGAGTGAGACATGGAAAACTGGGTGAATGCGGTACTCAGGGGGGAGTTGCAGGTGATAGGTGACTGGGTTGATCTGCCGGAGGATGGTGAAGGGGCCAACGAAGCGGGGACTCAGTTTCCTACACGGCAGGCGCATCTTGATGTCCCGGGTTGACAGCCAAACCTTCTGTCCTGGTTGGTACTGGGGTGCGTGGGAACGTCGAAGGTCAGCTGTCAACCTGCGCCTGCGTAGGGCCCGTTGGAGCTGCAGATGGGCTGAGTCCCAGACCCTCTCGCTCTCCCGGAACCAGTAATCCACCGCCGGGACATCTGATGGTTCCCCGTCCCAGGGGAACAGTGGGGGCTGATAGCAGAGTACGCATTGGAAAGGTGTCAGACCAGTGGTGGGTTGTCGGAGAGAGTTCTGGGCGTACTCGGCCCAGCCCAGGAACTGGTTCCAGGAGTCCTGGTGGCCGTGACAGAAGGTACGGAGGAAACGGCCTATCTCCTGAATCTTCCTCTCCGTCTGCCCGTTCGTCTGCGGATGGTATCCAGAGGACAGACTGATGGCCACACCTAGGAGCTTGAAAAAGGCTCTCCAGACCCGGGACGTGAACTGGGATCCACGGTCGGACACTATGTCTTCGGGCAATCCATAATAGCGGAATACATGGTTGAATAACAGTTCGGCGGTTTCCATGGCTGTGGGGAGTCCAGGTAGGGGAAGTAACCGACAGGACTTGGAGAAACGATCGACTATCACGAGCACACAGGTGCATCCTTCGGAGACTGGGAGGTCGGTTATGAAGTCGACTCCTAGGTGTGACCACGGACGTGTTGGAACGGGCAGAGGTTGTAGTTTGCCGGAGGGAAGATGGCGTGGACTCTTGGAGATAGCACATTCCCTGCACCCCTGCACGTACCTCCTGACGTCAGATCTCATGTTGGGCCACCAGAAACGCTGTTTCAACAGCGAGAGGGTCTCGTTGACCCCTGGGTGGCCAGTGCCCAGTGAAGTATGTGAGGAGTGGATTAGGGGAGTGCGTCGTGCTCGTGGGACATACTTCAATCCGGTGGGGCAACCCGGCGGGGTGTTGGTGGAGGCATTGGGCTCGGGGAGCGTTTCCTCTGACCAGGAGATGGGATTGACAAAGAGCTTCTCGGGGAGTATGGGCTCTGGATCTTCATTTCCTTCTTCAAGGTTATATAGACGAGACAGTGCGTCCGCTTTCACGTTCTTGGGACCAGGGAGATAAGAGATCTTGAAATCAAAGCGGGTGAAAAACAGAGCCCATCTCGCTTGGCGGGGGTTCAACCTCTTGGCATCCCGTAGATACCCCAGGTTCTTGTGGTCGGTTAGAACCAGAAATGGGTGTTTTGCTCCCTCAAGCCAATGCCTCCACTCCTCCAAGGCGAGCTTGATGGCAAGAAGCTCACGGTTGCCGATGTCATAGTTGACCTCCGCCGGGTTGAGTTTCCGGGAGAAGAAAGCACATGGGTGGAGTTTCTTTGGATTCCCCTGCTGCTGGGACAGCACCGCTCCCACTCCGGTGGTGGAGGCGTCTACCTCCACGACGAATGGGAGATCAGGATCGGGATGAGCCAGGAGGGGAGCGGTAGTGAATGCTGTCTTCAGGTGTTCAAACGCTTGCGTGGCTGCTGGCGTCCAGGACAGAGACTTGGGCTTATGGCGGAGGAGGTTGGTGAGTGGACTGGTGATGGAACTGTAGTTCAGGATGAATCGACGATAGAAATTAGCAAATCCTAGGAAACGTTGGAGTTCTTTTACGGAGGTGGGAGTGGGCCAGTCTTTGACAGCAGTGACCTTCCTCTCGTCCATGCGGACGCCACTGCGGTCGATGTTATAACCCAGAAACTGCACTGAGGGCTGATGGAAAGTGCATTTCTCGGCTTTCAGATAGAGCTGGTGTTCCCTCAGGCATTGGAGGACCTCCGCAACGTGTTGGCGATGTTCGGCCAGGCTCCGGGAGTAAATCAAGATATCGTCAATGTAGACCAGGACAGATCTGTGCAGGAACTCCCGGAGCACCTCATGCATGAAATCTTGAAATACGGAGGGGGCGTTGACCAGTCCATACGGCATAACGAGATATTCGTAGTGGCCAGTAGGTGTTACGAACGCTGTTTTCCACTCGTCCCCCTCACGTATTCTGATGAGGTTGTACGCGCTGCGGAGGTCCAACTTGGTGAACACAGTGGCGCCGCGCAGATGTTCCAGGGCTGATGGGACGAGAGGAATGGGATAACGGAACTTCACAGTGATTTGGTTGAGTGCTCTGTAGTCGATGCAGGGCCGCAAGCCTCCGTCCTTCTTAGCCACGAAGAAAAAGCTGGAAGCAGCAGGGGAAGTGGACGGCCGGATGTAGCCTTGTTTCAGAGCCTCGTCGATGTATTCCTCCATGGCTTTCTCCTCCGGAATGGATAGGGAGTAGATTTTCCCTCTGGGCACTGGCTCACCTGGGATGAGGTCGATGGCGCAGTCCCATGGCCGGTGGGGAGGCAGCTTGGAGGCTTTTTTCGGACAGAAGACATCACTGAAGTGGGAATAACACGCTGGGATTTCTGTGGAACGTTTCTCTAGGGGGCTTTCCACAGTAGTTGCACAGACTTGAATGGTTTTGGAACTCGGAGAACTAGGAACTGGAAACTCAGGAAAACAGTCTTGAAAGCATTGGTCACCCCACTTCAGGATCTCTCCTGTCCTCCAGGAGATGGTGGGGTTGTGCTGCTCTAGCCACGGACGCCCCAGAATCACGTCAGCCGTTGAGTTCTCCAGAACCAGCAATTGAATCTCCTCTTTATGGAGAACTCCGACTTGGAGATGGAGAGGTCCCACACTGTAGCGTACTTGCCGTAGAGGTTTTCCAGTTACTGCGTGGATCTGGTAAATCTTCGGCGTTGGGGCGGTTTTGAGTTTAAGCTGGCGGCAGAGGGATCTGATGGAGAGTTGAATGAATTTTTCGAGCCCGATGGAATCCTCGTATGCAGCGAGATGCAACCGCACGCGGGGCTCGAGACCCTGACGATACAGGGTGAGGAGGGCTCGTTCATTCCAGCCACTTGCAGCAGCGAGGGTACGAAACTGGAGGGCATAATCAGACACAGTTAGTGATCCTTGCTTTAAATTACATAATCTCTCACCAATGGTTGAATCTCCCGCGGGCGTTCCGAAAACTTCCTTGAAGTGTGTAATAAAGCTGGACAGGGAAAGAACGACAGGGTTTTCTTGATTCCAGAGAGGTTCAGCCCAGCGCAGTGCTTTACCATGCAGTTGAGAGATTATGAAAGCCACTTTCGCTTTATCGTCTGGATACAAGTGCGGTTGCATCTCCAGAACCAGCGTACACTGCAAAAGGAATCCGTTGCAGTCCTCCGCCAGGCCAGAGAAGGGCGCCGGTTTAGCCATGGGACTGGCGACGGCTGGTGGTGAAGGAGATGCCGCAGTGAGCGTGCGGTGGAGTGCATCAACCAGGTCTTGAATGGGGTCCGAGGTGCTCATGTTGACGTGACGGTTGTGGTCCGGTCTTCTGTTACGTACAGAAGGGAGCGGAGACACAGGTAAGTGCAAAGCAGGGTTTTATTGAGGTCAACAGAGCGTGCTGGAGTGATGCAGGTGAGTGTAAACAAGTAGATACGTGGCTTGGTGATCGTGCTGGCTTCTGATGCTGGTTGTTGTTGTTGCAGGTTACGTGGATGCAGACGAACGTGGAGCAGACGAGGCACACTGAACTCACGAGGAACACGGAGACACAAGGAGTCACGGAGAACACAGGAGACAGGTAAGTAGATAGCAATCGGAGTCCTGGAGGTAAGCATAGCATGTAGGTATGCGTTAACGAGACCGGACGATGTGTGTGTGTTCAGTGTGCTCTTTTATGTGGCAGTGGTGATGAGTGCTGATGCGTGACAGGTGTGGCTGATCAGTACTCAGGAGAGGGAGTGCGCTGTGATTGGGTGACTGTGGAGCCTGGCGTGTCTGTGACAAAATGTAACTCCTCTCTCAATTTTTTAATTAAAAGCAAACTGTTTATAGCTACAAGACTTAAATACATGCATGTTAACAGTCAAATGTCTATGCCACTAAAAAACACTTGACAGCTTATGAGCAACTTTATAACCTCTCGTTTTTTCTCTCTTGTTTGCAATGTTTCACTCAGATGAATGATTCCATTGGGTTTGAGCTGCCTTGGGTTTATTTTGTGTCTCTGGTCATTTTTGGGTCTTTCTTTGTCCTCAATCTTGTGTTGGGTGTATTGAGCGGGTGAGTGACTCAAGCCCTGATCCCTTATTAGCCTTTTAAATCATATATGTGTGTTTTTTGTTGTTGTTAATGTTGTTGTTGTTGTTGTACAATAGTCTAGTAAAGTAGTAGTATGGTAAATAGTTTTTAATTAAGATTAATGGTTAAAAAAAAAAAAAGATTTTATGTGCTCTGCCCCCCATGCATATAAAATTATATGGGCAGATGCAGAAATTATATGGGCAGAAGGATATGAAGGTCTTGTGATGACATTTGTTGGGCATCTTGTGAAGGTTTTACATTGTAATGCATGTGTCTCTTGCACATCACAGTGAGTTCTCTAAAGAGAGAGAGAAGGCTGTGTGTCGTGGTGAGCTACAGAAGGCCCAGGAGAAACAACAGATGGAGGAGGATATGATCGGCTACATGGACTGGCTCATTGAAGCAGAGGACATGGATGAGGATGGAAATAAACGTAATATAAGCTTTATTTAGCATTCCGTTCACATTATGATCACACTATTAAAATATACATTGAGCAGTGCAGGGCATGAATTATTATAAATAAAATGCACAGTTTTGTCCAGATAAGATGACAGAATGTCACATGATTGATGATAAAATTCCCACCCTTGTGAAAAAGAAGTACACTTTAGCATATATTTAAAAAGAGTAGTCTACTTATAAATGGAATATATATATATATTTTAAAAGAAGTGTGAACTGAATTGAATATTTTCAGACACTTATTTGCATGCTAATTAAAATTAAATGAAAATGATTTATAGTTTATATTTACATCCAGTGTAATTAGCTGGAATTTAGAGTGCTTTTTTGGACCCATTTAAGTAGGACATAAATTAACTATGTCTTTATATGTAATTTCATAATTACTTCTATTGAAATATAGTTATAATATGTACTGACAAGCATTTTGGTAAACTAAAATATACTTTAATTTTAATTTTTATTGAAATTTTTTAAACATGTACTTTAAAAAAGTACTAAAAAGTGTTAAGAAACATAGTCATGAATGTGTACTGTCTTTAAGCACACAGTCAAGTGAGTTTTTATTTCATTAATATATTATCTGCAGTTTTTTTTTTTTTTAAAGAATACTTTTAAGATTTGAAGTACACTGCAATTAGACACACTTCTTTCTCACAAGGGCAGTCAGCTCTGTCTATCATGACAGACAAGTTTTAGCTAAGATGTATATTGTTTTTTTTTTGTTTGTTTTTTGTTTTTTTCAGTCAATGAAGAACATTTTTGTTTTGTATTTTTGTGGTGTAAATGGCAGGTGCTGTGGTGGCCAAGAAAAAGATGATGAAGAAATATGGCTGGTACAAACACAGTGAAGATGGAGGTACTGAATTTTCACTTAGATTTTTGTGTATTTGTCACGATATTGGTGGCTGCAGTGATCGCACAGCAATGGGGAATTCAATAACAAAGTCTTTAATTAGAAACATACTGGAATCAAACTCATTAAACAGAATAACCACTACAACAAAAATGATACCGAACAAGAACCTGAACAAACTAAAGGCTTATATACACAAGGGAGCAATCGAGGGAAAACAGAACAGGTGTGGTACTAAATTAACAACCGTGGAGACTAACACAGACTAGCTGGCAGACAGGGAAACCAAAACTAAGGGTCTGTTTACACGACACCGTTTTCAACTAAAAACGGAAAACTTTTTATGCATTTTGGCCGTTCATTTAGACGACAACAGAGTTTTGGTGGCCTGAAAATGCAAACTTTTGAAAACGGGTTTCAAGGTGCAAGTTTTTGAAAATCTCTGTGTAAAATGCAAAAAGGCGAATCTGTGAAAATGGTGACGTCATGCACATGCGTATTACATGTTTAGTCTATCCACCTTATTTTTCATTGTGTTTTCTGTGAATCTGCGAGACTTCTGATTTATTAGCTGCTATAGGGAAATAACGAGAAGAATATCAAAGTGCAGTAAAAATAAATATAAGGCGTAAAAATAATGTGCATAGACATGCACTCGAGTGGCGCGAGTGCTCTGTAAATGAATGCGTATGCGCAGGCACGTAGTCTTTCTTTACAAAGTATCATCGCCAATTACTTGTGTGGCATGCGTAATACAGCGTTTAGTTATTTTCACAGATCCGTGTAAACAGGGATAGTTTTGATAACATTGTCATAAAAAACTTTTCCGTTTTTAGTACATCGTTGACAGACTGAACATACACATGATTTCCGTCTGCCGGAAGCTAGTTATTATACTTAATAAAGTTTTAAATATGTTTTTTTTTTTTTTTTTTTTTTACAAAAACCCATTGCTTCGCTTCAGAAGGGCTTTATTAACCCCCTGAAGCCGTATGGATTATATTTATTATGGATGGATGCATTTTTGGGGGGGCTTCAAAACAGGCCCCCCTGTTCACTACCATTATAAAGCTTGGTAGAGCCAGGATATTTTTAAATATATCTCTGATTGTGTTCATCTTAAAGATGATCGACATATACACCTAGGGTGGCTTGAGGCTGAGTAATTCATAATTTTCATTTTTGGGTGAACTGTCCCTTTAAGCTTCAGACCTACATAACAGACATTTGTCTTAATTTTTGAAGTACACATTGAGTCCTTTTTCTTTTATACAGAATCAGATTCAGACTCTGAGTTTGAAGCATTCCTGGATGATGACAGTGGCTGCTGTTCATCTATAATGTAAGTACAACATTAATATTGCTATTTCATGTATTATAAATTATTAAACACCAGAGATTTTATTAACCCAAACTCTCTCATTTTCCTTAGGGCACGGCTGATGGCTATAAGTTTCTGGTAAGTGTTTATTTGTTGAGTAATGTTTACCAGAACCCCAACATTTTTCTCTACTTTTCTGAGGAATCATTTTAAAGTTTCAAATTTGACCTCAGTTATATTTGCTACTGACTCTTCTCTTTCTCAGTGAGCAGCTGTACCACTTGAATCTGGTCATTAGAAAAAACTGTCGTGTGGCCGTCAAATCCACCAATTTCTATTGGCTGGTGCTACTGCTGGTGTTCCTCAACACTGCCGCCAGCGCCTCTGAACACTACGGCCAGCCCAAGTGGCTCACTGATATACAGGGTTTGTGTGACTGAAGTGTTGCCAAAGTTTGCCTGTAATGTGATGAATTGACCCTGTCTTAAATATGGTCTCTTTAATGTCCCAGAACGAGCAAATAAGATCCTTCTGGCTCTGTTTACACTGGAGATGCTGATGAAGATCTACAGCTTTGGCTTTCAGATCTACTTCATGGCACTTTTTAATCGTTTTGATTGTTTCGTGGTGTGTGGTGGGATTCTGGAGACGGTGCTGGTGGAGATGGACATAATCCCACCCATCGGAATCTCTGTGCTGCGCTGCGTCCGTCTGCTCCGTATCTTCAAAGTCACAAGGTGATTTAGCTCATAAGTGTTTCCAGCTCTTTGAGATTTTTTTAGATCTCCAGCTCCAGCTTGAGTTTTTTTAAGCAAAGTCCCTTTCAAGGAAAGTCTGTTCACTTGGCAGCCCTGTTCTATTATTTAGAAGGCGTTTCTCCCATTTTTAAGTAATAGGAGTGCACCATCTTTGTATATCTATAGTTTTTTCAAGATTCATTAAACTTGCTGAATTTGCTGAAATCTCTCTTTAGACACTGGGCTGCCCTTTCAGACCTGGTGGGCTCTTTGCTGAATTCAATGAAGGCCATTTGCTCCCTGCTGCTGCTGCTCTTCCTCTTCCTCATCATCTTCGCTCTCCTTGGCATGCAGCTGTTTGGCGGAAAGTTCAACTTTGATGAAACTCAAATGAAAAGAAGCACCTTCGACACTTTTCCATCTGCCCTGCTCACCTGTTTCCAGGTTACTAAGCTAAAAGCATTTGTGTTTTGTTTTTTTTTTGCAATATTTTTTACAGTGTTTGCAAATGTCGTATTATGCAGCCTGTGAGGTCAAATACATACACTAATCATCACCTAAACTCCTAAAATCTGTGCAAAACAAAGGTATCCCTTTCTGAAAAAGAAGTACACTTTAGGATACTTTTAAAAAGAGTACTTATTACGGAGATAATATACTTTACACGTAACACTAAGGGCCCTATCATACACCCAGCGCAATGCGATGCCAGGCGCGATGCAAGTGTTTTTTTCTAGTTTCAGCCCGACGCAGTTATCATTTTCACGTCCTGCACCACATTGTTTAAATAACAAATGCACTCACGCCCATCTGTGCGGCCATGGGTGTGCTGGTCTGAAAACGAGGTGTGTTCAGGCGCATTGTTGGCGTGTTGCTATTTTTATGCAACTGAAAACGACTGCGCAGTATTTTTTAGTACAATTTTTTATTATTTAAAGAGCGCATTAGTAATATGCGCCTATAGGCGGGTGCACAACGTGCGTACACTCTGCTTGTTACACACACAGGGACACGCAGCAGCACCCAAACATGCCAAATATTAAAAATAAAAGGATTACAATGTAAAAGATTATTATTGTGTACATAAAGATAAAAATTCCTACATGTCATAATGGATAGTCATTGCATGTATCAGAATTACCTATTTGCAGTAATGACGAATGAAATTGGCTAATCGTGGCAATACAAACATGTATTTAAACTGACTCGTCAGGTTGAGGATGTCTATATTCCGCCTTGTAAATAGCAATCCACCATTGTGCAAGCCCACCTGGCTTTTAAAGGGAATGGGAGATGAGACTCTGATTGGTTTATTGTACGTTACCCCAAAACACACCCATGCCTCATTAAGAGACTAGGTACAACCCTTTTGGACCATGCGCCTGGCGCGCTGACCAATTTTTCCGTCGTTAAACTAGCAAAAGTGGACTCGGACTTAGTGCACCTGTGTCATGCACTTCATACCATGCGCTTAGATCGTTAAAATAGGGCCCCTAAGTGTGAAATGAATGACATTTTTTGGGCACTTAATTGCATGTTAATTGCAATTAAATTAAAATGTATTACAGTTTAAATTTATATTAAACATAATTGGCTGGAGTGCTTTTTTGACCCATTCAAGTAGGATTTGATAGTTCAACCCAAAATGAAATTTCTGTTATCTGCAAGTACAATTTTTTTAAAATATACTTTTAAAGTTTAAAGAACACTTTAAGTGCACATTCAGTACAATTAAAGTTGGCATGAAACAGAAGTTGCTATAGTCTTTTCTTCCCTATTGTGACGGCTTCTCAAACAAGAAAAAATGTTGGGCGGGACTTGATTTTGTCCATTGGGAATTGATTGGATCGTTGTAGTTTGCTATTTTTGAAAAGAAGATATTTTGAAGAATATGTGTAACCAAACAGGCCCAGGGCACCACTGACTTCTATAGTATGGAAAAAAAAAATACTATGGAAGTAAGTGGGGCCCATCAACTGTTTGGTTAATACCGACATTCTTCAAAATATTTTCTTTTGTGTTCAACAGAAGAAAGAAATTCATACAGGTTTGGAACAACTTGAGGGCGAGTAAATGATGACAGAATTTTCATTTTGGGTGAATCATTCCTTTAACTGTTTACTATACAAATTATAGTAAGTTTCTGAATACAATCGTTTCACATACAAGTGTGTACAGAACTAGGAGGTGTAGACTGAAACTCTTTCTTATATAGATCCTAACAGGAGAGGACTGGAATTCTGTCATGTATGATGGCATCATGGCGTATGGTGGACCAGTGTTTCCTAATATGATTGTCTGTATTTACTTTGTCATTCTTTTTGTCTGTGGTAACTGTATCTTTTCAATATGAGATATATATCAAAGTACATTCTATTTATAAGCTCCATATTTAAATATCCATATTGTATCTGGAGTCTTGTTTCTGGTCCTTGACTTACTTTGTCAACTAGACATCTTGCTGAATGTCTTCTTGGCTATCGCTGTGGACAACTTAGCCGGAGACGGTGGCAAAAAGAAAAAAGAGTAGGCAACACCCACATTTTGTTATTGTTGTGCATTCATATAGGCATAGAGCTCAATTTGGTTGTTCTGTTTTAAAGAGAGAAAAAAGAAGATGAGGAGGAATGGGAAGATGATGAAGAAAGAGAGGAAGACGAAGCTGGTGTAAGAACCCTGCTCTGTAAAGGCATTTAAGACACATTTAACTTATCTAGTATGATTTAGTATTTCAGAGTATAACTGAAAATCAGCAGGCAATAATTTGGGGTGGAATTTGATTTTATCCATCATTATTTGATTGGGTTGTGAAAAACTGGCTATTTTGGTTCATATTAATGGGGTCTTTTTCAGTGGAAAAAGTCAAAGTTATCAAATTTTGATGAATAAAAAAAATATGATTTTATATAACGTGCAGTGATTGTGCATTATATGATCAAAGCATTTATTAAGCAAGTTTCTATGATTATTCTCTTGTCATCTTTGTCTTCAATTTTTTTCTTTGTTCAGAATGATATGGACGATTGGGAAGAGCATGAAGAGTTGAGAGCAATTGAAGGACTTGAGGGTAAATTCTTTCCAGTCTAAATCTTTATATTCAGACTGATTATGAATGTATCTAAATTCATTTCATGACAATTTTTTTTTAAATCTTAATTTTCTCAAAAGGTATAGGCACTCCCATGAAAGTAGAAAGTTTTCAACCCAAGGAGAAAATTGTACCTATTCCTGATGGAAGTTCCTTTTTCATACTTGGAAAGAAAAACTGGTATGTTAAAAAAATTGTACAAATGATGGTTGCTAATAATTATCATTTTTCTTATCTCCGACCTGAAATTGACCTTGCCAATGTTCACATAGTCTCAGAGTTGCCTGCCACAACCTTATTCATCATCACTACTTCACCAACATCATCCTCGTCTTCATCATACTGAGTAGTTTTTCATTGGCAGCTGAAGACCCAATCAAGACTCATTCTGTCAGGAACGTTGTAAGTTCATGCACCTCAGGACAAGATCCAAAATACTTGAGGGCCAGTCTGTGTGCAGATCATTCACTGTTCCCATTGTTCACGTTCCCAAAGTCAGCCAAATTATTAATATACCATTTTAAAATTCTGAAATAGTCAGGCACACTAACTGGCCCTGCAAATTAGCATTTGATAGTCTTAGAATAGTGATAGATCTCATGTCTCTGCTGGATGGCATTTCTCAAGAGCACTGTGGTACCCATGATTCCCAAACACCATCCCTTGTGCCCTATAGAGATTATTAAAATGGGTAAATCCCATGAAGACTTTCATATTTCACCCATAGTCAATTATGTTTTACATAAAAATAGATTTTTATTTACATTGTGACAATATTTTTGTCAAATTTATTTTTCACATGTATTACTTTTTAAAAAAACATTTTTTATAACTGTTAATTAGTTATGAAATTAGTTTATCTATAAAGCAGCTCTGGAGAAAACAGTGATGACATCATCCAGCTCAGTTCAATTCTCATCCAATAGTGTCAGTGCAGTCAAGTTAATAATGTTCCAGAATATTAAGTGTTCCCAACTACGCAAGCCAAAAGGCAGTATATATGAGTACATATATATGAGTCTGTATGTATATATAAATTCTAAGAATAGGCATATATATATATATATACACACAGACATACACACATACATACACACAAGTATACATAAGTATCATTTCGTTCTTTTTTTTAATTTTGAGGTGAAATATGACCCGAACTCATGAGATTGACCATGGTACCAAAGACAATGACTGTACTCTTGATTGCTGTCTTCATGTCCTGTGATAGATGCTGGGCTATGCTGATTATGTCTTTACCACCGTCTTCACTATTGAGATCATGTTGAAGGTAAACCATTGATCATCCCATGCACAGTTAAAATCTCTCTCCAAACCGATTTTTATCTTTTCTACATGTCTAGTAGTGGGATACATCTGTTGCCAGTGCTGGGTAGATTACTTACAAATTGTAGTCTGTTACAGATTGGAAATTACATTATGACAATTATAGTTAGTAACGTAATTTGTTACATTACACATTGTATTCTGATTACTTTTAGATTACTTTTGACCTAACTAATTATCATATTAATTTGAATAGGACAATTTTATTGATACCATATTGATATAACAATACAAAGAGAAAGAGAAAATATATTCTGCAATATGAAGGGCATTAAACATTGACAGAGTTTCCCAAACAGTGGTTTGTGAGTTTATGATAAGCTAATTAACTAAATCATAAAAATGTCAAATGAAAATAAATAAAAACAAATCAACACATACTAAAAAAGATTCAAAATTTTAGTGTTTACCTGCATGTTGTGTCCATTAATCGACATAAAAAAAACATGAATATGCGAATGTGTTGTTAAATTATTGACCTAATTATTTAATATATTAGGTCAAAAGAGGTTCAGCTGAAAGTTTTGGAATAACTACATTACATGAAAATATGAAATGACATGAATCTGTGCATTTTAATGTGTTTGAAAGACAAAGCCTTCCAAAGACAGTAATAAATGGTGAAGTGATAATTCAAATAATAATAATTATAATGTGTTAATGTAATAATGTGTTCATCAGCAGTTGATTATATATGCAATATTGAGAAAACACTCCTTAAAAGTGAAACGATTTCTATAAGTTTAGTGGTCAAGTGCTTTTGCCTCTCAATTTTACATGTTATTATATTCACTTGACTAGTGGTGTGTGCAATTCCACAAATCGAGTTATGTTTAAACATTCTGGTTAACCTTCATTTTAAGTGTGTACATTAACGACATTATGTGACTGTGTGTTGTTTAGATGACTGTGTATGGAGCTTTCCTTCATCAAGGTTCCTTCTGCAGAAACGCCTTTAACCTTCTGGACCTTCTGGTCGTCAGTGTGTCCCTCACCTCTTTCTTCTTGCAGTAAGTTTCCATCCATCACTCAGTTCATTCATTCATTCATTCATTCATTCATTGTCATTTCTGCTCTTAGTTCGAGTGCCATTTCTGTGGTAAAGATTCTTAGAGTTTTGCGAGTGCTCAGGCCTCTTCGAGCCATCAACAGGGCAAAGGGACTCAAGGTACAGTCTCACAATGCATTTATCCAGGTTAACATCCAAATTATCCAGCAGACTGTGCTGAAACAACATCCAATACCATTAGGCCTGCAAAATATATTGAAATAAAATTAATATTGCAATATATTTTAGTGCAATTTAATTAAAACATTTATAAAGCGGGTTCTGTGAATTGACCTGCTCTGAGATGCATGAACACCTCATCATGAGCTGCAAACATGAACACAGTGTCGTGCATCTCTCTGAAACACCGCGCATTTATTGAAAATAAAAGCTTGATGGTTTAACATTTGAAAATGAAGAAATTAAGATGTAAATATCACTATTGCAATTTTACAGTTGTACTATAAAATACAGTATAATAGCAGTATTATAATATATTTTTTCCTATTTTGTTTAATATTTTTATTAAATAATCACAGTAAATGTCATAATAATTTAAAAAGTGAAAAGTTTGTTTTTTTTTTTTTTAACTCTGTTTACTTCATTGTTACTGAAAGAGGTTTGAGGTCTTGTAAAGCGTATAACCACGTTTTTTCAAATCTTTCAGGATGGTTCACAAAAAAAAGTCGGTTACACTTTAATTTACAGTGCCATAGTTACATTGTAATTACTCAAATAAGTACTGAGTGCTATTAATTAACTACATGTACTTACTATAGAGTTACAGTTAGGGTTTGGTTTAGGGTTAGTTACTTGTAATTATGCATAATTTACTGTTATTACTATAGTAAGTACATGTAGTAACGTGTAACTACGGCACTGTAAAATAAAGTGTTACCAAAAAGTCTTTAGGCTAAAAAGTCATTTTCAGCTTTTTCATCTTCTATTATTTTATTTAAATTATGAATTATTTTTACTTCCCTACAAATTCACCCAAATCATTCTAGAATAATTAATTCTTTCAAAATAGAGCTATTCAAGTCATCTGGTGAAAATTCGTGTATATTTTCTTGTATTTTTAATTTTGTATTCTTGTATCATATTGCAGTACATTGCAGAAAAAATATATCACAATGCCAGTTTTTCAATATCATGCAGCCCTAAATACCATGATGTTCATTATTTCCAGTTATGTTAATTTATAACTTTGAATGAGTATTGTCCGCTTGTCTTCAGAGCGTGATTCAGTGTGTGTTCGTGGCCATCCGCACGATTGGCAACATCCTCATCGTCACCACTCTCCTCCAGTTCATGTTTGCTTGTATTGGTGTGCAGCTTTTCAAGGTACATAAAATCTACATAAAATTAAAATGGACATTTATTACCTTCTTAATACATGTTCCTGGTCTTATTTTGCATGATTTATCAGTTCTTAAGAAAAGAGTTTTAATCAGTCAGTCTTTCTTTAAAATGTAATAACTTGGTTCACTCCTGAAACAATTTTCCTTTTAAGTTGACATCACCTAGGCTGTGCAGGCTACTAGTTAATGTTAATCAATAGTTAAATCAGTATTTTCATGCTGGTTAACATTAATGTAATACCTCTTGCAGGGCCGGTTCTACAGATGCACTGATGAGGCGAAACATACACCTGAAGAGTGCAAGTATGTTGTTTGGCCATAAATAGTCATTTAATTTGCATGTACAATGACTCAATTGGTTGTTTTCTGAGACTTCTGTGTGACTTTTTTCAGAGGCACTTTTGTGGTGTTCAAAGATGGTGATATGAACCATCCAATGGTGAGGGAGAGAGTTTGGGAAAACAGCGACTTTAACTTTGACAATGTGCTGATGGGCATGCTTGCACTATTCACTGTCTCTACGTTTGAGGGCTGGCCACAGTGAGTGAGGGAAACATTCAACAAAACAGCAATGATTTTGAATCCTCCAAACTTTAATTGTCTTTTTTTTTATTTTGTATTTCACAGGCTCTTGTACAAAGCCATTGATGCTAATGCAGAGAACAGAGGACCCATCTATAACTACCGTGTAGAGATTTCCATCTTCTTCATCATCTACATCATCATCATCGCCTTCTTCATGATGAACATCTTTGTGGGTTTTGTCATCATCACCTTCCGCGAACAAGGAGAGGCTGAGTTTAAAAACTGTGAACTAAACAAAAATCAGGTTAGTCTGAATTCAAGACCATCTCATTGGATATTAAATAGGTGATGCTAAGTTATATTTCTTTTGATCGTCTAGTCTACCCGATTGTTTTTTTTTGTCTCATGGTATGTCTCTTTTTCTCACAGCGACAATGTGTGTATTACGCATTGAAAGCTCAGCCAATAAAGATTTACATACCCAAAAACCCCTCTCAACTCAAATTTTGGAGGATCATCAATTCCTCTCAGTTTGAGTACATCATGTTTGTGCTCATTCTGCTCAACACGCTTACACTGGCTGTACAGGTACATTTAATATAAAATTAAACTAATACATTTTATTATACATTTATTTACATATTTATGGTGACCTTAGTAACACTGAAATTTTTCAAGCTGAAATGCTGTATATATGTATTATTAGAAATGGAAAAACTAATTGATCCTACAATATATCTTATTTCAGTGTAAAGTTCCTTTGGAAAGGTTCTGCATAAAAATGCAGCCAATCACATGTAGTCTAGTCTACTAATGAGATTACATCACTGTGACCCCACAGCACTATGAGCAGTCCAAACTCTTCAACTTTGTTATGGACATTCTGAACATGATCTTCACTACGCTCTTTACTGTTGAGATGATCGTCAAACTTCTGGCTCTGAGACCTTACGTGAGACTTGCTGCACACTTTCTTTCCTCTGTCACTTCACTTTTCATTTTGCTCCAATGGTTTGATAACATGTCTATATGTGTTAGTGCCTTTACGTTTGTGCTTTGTGCCTCTCTTTTCTTGCTCTCTCTCTCTCTTTGTTTTGGATTATACAGCACTATTTTATAGATGCCTGGAACTCCTTTGATGCGCTTATAGTGGTGGGCAGTTTGGTGGACATCATGATTGCAGAGTTCAGTGTATGTAACTATTATTTTAAAACTATATGTGATCTGAGGGATTCCCATGCATGAGAACTTTTGGTGTGACAATGATATAAGTACTATATCATTTGTTATCTTAGACACACACTCACTTATCAATTTCTATCATGTCACATCTTCTGTTTCCTGCTCCCTGTGTGCGTTTGGATCGTCCTGTTATTGGTTCAGGGTGGAGGAGGCCATGGTGAGGTAAGAATATGCCAGAGTCACTTTATGAATCAGCTAAATAAGTATTCATATCTTGCAAGCTTTATATCTATTGTTCATCAACACAAAATATATACTATAAATTGTACATTTAAAAATCACAATAAAACCTTAATTGTGATCAATAAGAATTTGCTGCCAACTTGCTTCCGTTATTTTTATTTAACAAACTCCCAACTCAGAAAATAAGAAAAAATTGTGACTTTCCCTCTGTTAATTAGAAGACTGTGGTGTTGCTTACACACACTTATCTTGTAAATATGATCTTTCTGACATAACTAACACAAGTTTATGGTGCTGTTATGGTGACATTGTATAGAAATTTGCAAAAAGAAACTTGGTCCAGGTTCATGTGGTGACACATAGAAGGTTCTAGAACAATTTAATTTATTTTAACCATTTGATTGTCTTTGGAGTTAAATTTTTCTTGACCATTTCCCAGTTTTCCACATTTTTAATATTATACATTAATGTTTTGTATGTCCTTCTCTTTCATCACTTCAAAAGGGGAAAGATGGGGAGAGCGCCAAAGTGTCCATCACTTTTTTCCGTCTTTTCCGAGTTATGCGACTAGTCAAGCTGCTCAGTAAGGGTGAAGGCATTCGAACCCTCCTTTGGACCTTCATTAAATCTCTACAGGTGAGAAATTTAGGAAACAAACAAGCTTACTAGACTCTCTCATTCTCAATTCCCTTATTTGTATCATGTCCCTCTGCTTACCTCCAGGCACTGCCATATGTCGGCCTACTCATTGCGATGATCTTTTTCATCTATGGTGTGATTGGAATGCAGGTGGGTTCATCTTAATATGATTGCGCATGTTTATTCTCTCTGTCCTCTCCCTCTACTCACTTGAGAAACGTTCCATATTGGGAAGTTTAAACTCTCTTTGCTGTGCTTCCAGACATTTGGGAAGATAGCTATAGACGACAACACTGAGCTCAGTCGGAACAACAATTTTCAAACCTTTTTCATGGCTGTACTGCTGCTTTTCAGGTAAAAGTACAGCAGCCTTAGCCATCTGGTTGATTTTGACTTGAGATTGGATAATGATCTGCTTTTTTTCTCTGGTTAGTAAATGGTTTGAAGTAAAGGTTTGTTGCATGTCTTCAAACCCAGATGTGCAACGGGTGAACAGTGGCAGCAGATCATGCTTGCGGCACTGCCAGGGCGTCGTTGTGACCCAGAGTCTGACATTGAGCCAGGAGAGGAGTACAGTTGCGGAAGCAACCTGGCGTACCTCTATTTCATCAGTTTCTTTGCACTCTGTGCCTTCCTGGTAAGGGATAAAACATCAACAACATTGTCTCCCAAAAGTTTTGCATTCCCCCCTGAAACTTTGCGTTCTGGTCCCAAAACTTTTCCATTTTCATGCAAAAGTTTGGCATTCTCTTGCAGATGTTTTGTGTTAATTCACAAAAGTTTTGCCTTGAAGGTGCAGTAAGCGATTTCTGGGAATCGCTGTTGAAGTGGATCAGTCTGAGCACCACAACACACTTGTAGCCAATCAGCAGTAGGGGGCTGATACACTCATGATGGGGGAGGAGAGAGAGTGAACAAGAGGGAGATTTGAAGAAAGTAGAGACTGTAGAAAGAGAGATGGCTGAGAGACATTACAAAAGAGAAAAGGTCAGAGGAATATCACTGGAAAAGTGATCAGCCAAGAGCTTTAGGAGCCACATTAATATTGGAAAAGCTTTCCAGCACTGGAGAGACCTAACTGGGTTGGTTTTGCTATGTTTCACAGAACCAAAATATGCTGTTGTTTTAATGTTAGCTATAGTAACAGGACAGTTTGGAGCGCCATTGTTTGTCTGGAGCTGGTGTGCTGCTGGCAACTAACAATGAAATCTTTCTTGTATACTTGTGTATTGTATGTTAATTTTTTGTTGTTCCTTGTTGTTCGTTCATCATCTTTGCTTTATTTTTTCCGAAGCATTATTTTGCTTCACTTCAGCTATGATAAAGAGACATCCACTCTTGCATTGCGTGTTTGTGCATTTTGGGGGTGGAGCAATGAAGGGAGGGGTGTGTTTGTTTGGGTTGATTTCAAATATCAACAGTTTCAACAGAAATCGATTATTGCACCTTTAACTTGCAAAAGTTGTGTTGATAGAAAATGAAAAAACTGGTGATTGAAATAATATGAAGTGGGAGGAAAAACTTCAATGATTTTTCTAGCAAATGCAACATTTTTACGGGGAAATACAATACATTTTTGAGCAAACATAAAGTTTCTCAGGGAACTATATAACTTTAAAAAATCCATCTCTGAAAATAATAAACAAATTTGTTTAGTGATTAATCTGCATTTTCTCAGATCATTAACTTGTTCATCGCTGTCATCATGGATAACTTTGAGTATCTGACCAGAGACTGGACTGTGCTAGGCACTCATCACCTCGATGAGTTTAAACGAGTCTGGTCAGATTATGACCCAGAAGCCACGTAAGTGATTTCACACATCCACAAACATTAAGCTTTGTGTCTGTTTTTATGAAATCATAACTAAATCGTACAGTCTTAACTGAGTATGTAAATTCAATTTATAAACTATTGCATCTCTTTGCATCAGGGGAAGGATTAAACATCTAGATGTAGTCACCATGTTGCGCAGAATTCAGCCTCCGCTGGGCTTTGGAAAACTCTGTCCACATCGAGTAGCGTGTAGGGTAAGGACATTTGGATTTGTACAGTAACTGGTGGACAATGAAATGGGTGAAAAAAGTTCTGTATACTTACATTTTAGCAGGAACCCAAGCCTCCAGTGTCACATGATCCTTCAGAAATCATTCTAATATGCTGATTTGGTGCTCAAGAAACATTTATTATTATTATCAGTGTTGAAAACAGTTGTGCTGTTTAATATTTTTGTTAAAAACGTGAAAAATTTTGCTTTCCAGGTTCTTTGATGAATAGAAACCAGCATTTATTTGAAACAGAAATCTTTTGTAACAATATAAAAGTCTGTACTGCCCCTTTTGATTAATTTAATGCATCCTTGCTAAATAAAACAATTAATTTATTTAAAAACCCCAAACATTTGAACTGTAGTATATGTAGAGACCAAATTATCATAGAGACTTGTGAGGCCCAGTAAACAACCACCTAGCAACCACCCAGAACACACTAACAGCCCCATTTCAACACGCTCCACTTAGCAGTGTCCTGGCAACCATTCATATCTACACTTTTCTGTTTCTCTCTGCCCATCTCTCTCTTTCTCTTTGGCAGAGACTGGTTGCTATGAATGTCCCTCTCCATCCTGACGGCACTGTGTCCTTCAACGCCACCCTGTTTGCTCTCGTCAGAACTTCACTCAAGATTAAAACAGATGGTGAACTTCTGCACACACACATAAACTCACTAACATACAATATAATACACTTCTGTCAATTCTGACATGTACAATTGAGGATGTTAGTCATTGCTTCCATAAATTAAACTTTTCTATGGAAAAGTATGATACTTGTAGTTTTAAAGACTCTGTTGTGTGATTTTTGACAAAAACTACAGCAAAAATGAAGCCTTTATCCATCCTAAATACAGTAATGCAGTACCTTTCCGTTCAACACAGGCCCCATTGACCAGCAGAACGAGGAGCTGAGAGCTATCATTAAAAAGATCTGGAAACGCACCAAACCCAAACTCCTGGATGAAGTTATACCTCCCCCTGCAGGTATAGTATGTTACAATAATATCTTCTTGTAGGCTTTACATGCTTAATGTGGACAACCAACACCATATATACAACTTTTCTCCCTCCTTTTTTTAAAAAAATCCATTTCTCTGCATTTCAGGGAATGAGGTGACTGCAGGAAAGTTCTATGCCAGCTTCCTGATTCAGGACTACTTTAAAAAGTTTCGTAAGCGAAAGGAGAAAGAGAGGAAGAAGAAAGGCAAGGACAAGTCAGCCTCTCTCCAGGTAATAAATTATGACAGTTGTTTGAGTATGTGTGCGTGTGGTCTTTTCTTGACTTTTCATTTTTCAGAGACATCATGTCTAGCCCACACAGAACAAAAGGCGGTTTATGTGCAGGAAATAGGGAATCATAGAATTAGAGAACTATTTCCGAGCATAAACAACATATTTGACCAAGAAAATACCAATTAACTTAATTTACTCAAATGGACACGTTCAAATAAATTAAAGCTTTTTTCTTCACTGTAACTCATGCTCATGTTATGCTGATGTGCATGTCATTTCATACAACCTCTGTAATACATTGAGTATTTTTAACAACAGTCAATTTTTTTTCTGTACAATTTTTACTGAATTTTATAAAGTAAACTTAAAAATACCTTTTATATTGTTAGCAATATTTCAAAATGAACACTTACTGGACTGAAGCAGCTTAGGTTTACTTGATTATCCATACATCATTTTTAGAAAAATCATGTTAAAATGTAAGCATCAAATATAATACAACAGGCTATTGAGAAAGTTTATTTGAATATCAATTAGAAATACAGAGCTTTGATCATAAAACTAAGAATTTAAACATAATCTTACTAAGTCATATTATGGGTGATATAGAGTGACAACTAATATTTCTATGCATTTTATACAAGTAGTCTGCTATACTTTTATAAAGATCTCATTGATCTAATGGAATTTCATCTTACGTTTTGCCATATAAATATATACAACTCCACCAAATTGCATTATTTTTGCTCAGTTTGGGCCTCTTTCCCTCCTCGAGTATGAGTTCCATATTCTCATACTACATATTTTTGCACTGTTATTCTGTGCAACCCTAGTGCAGGTAGATTATTTTTTTTAGCATCACTGGATTACAGCCTGTCTTTGAAATGACTCTAATCTTGTGTGGTCCAGGCTGGGTTACGAACACTACAGGATTTGGCCCCAGAGATGCGTCTGGCTATGGCGATGGAGGATGAAGAAGGGCTGGAGGGGGACATGATAGAAGAAGATGAATTCTTCAGGGTAAGAACACTTAGCATCCAGCATGAAAACATCCAGTGGGAATAGTTAATTGAGTGTGCTTTAAACTAACCAACAGCATGCCAAATCAATAAACCTGTCAATAAACCTTAACCTAAAGTGACCCAGTTAAGATATTTTAAAGGTTCCTAATTTTGTTTTGGAGGTCTCCTACAATTGGTTTACATGCATCCAAGTTCAAACAACATATATTTTCTCATAATATACATTGCAATAACAATGGCGTCGGTTTTTACTGCATCTATTCGAGCCCTCATATTTTGATAATGCATGCAAAGTGGATTTGCTTTCGAGAAGCACAGAAAACAGCGTCTTCTTGACATTTCGACAACACAAACCAAATTCTTCTAGGCCTCAGCTACAACTAGTGTTTAATGGCGGGTCATAGTAGATGTTTTTCATGGGTAGCCAATGTAGAGCATTATGCAAATGTGTTACAATCCTACGTAGGTTCATGCAGGAAGTAAGACTGGAATTACTGATGACTCGTTTCAGGCAGTTCAGAATCGGTTCCTTCTTTTGAAGGACAATAACTCCGTTTTGATCTTTGAACCTTTGCAGACCTTTTACATTCACAAACAGCTACATTACACAAAATGTGAAAGGTAATGTTCCAAAAAGCATTTTAGGGGCACTTTAAATTGTAAATATAAAATAAAAAAGGGTAACACTTTATTTTACAGTGTCCTTGTCACACATTAGATGTACTTACCAGGAGGGGTTCATATAAGCTGCGAATTCTCTGCATACCCAAGCCATTCATGGATTCGCAAATATTTGTTAATATTAACACTTTAAATTTTTTGAGGTGTGCCATAAAGCTTACATGATAAAATTTTGGTAATAGGCCTACGTATGTAAATGTCCGTCATTTATTTATTTGCCAAACGATGGTCATTTTCTTCAAATCTGCCAGTTGGGTTTGGGGTAAGCGGATCCACAGCAGCTTTGGCACCTATGCTCTGTTGTTATGTATCGCCATCAGTGTCCCGCATTCTCATTGGTTTACTGTCATATGGTGGACTTCATGCGCAGGGAAAGCTGTCCTCGAATCGCTCGCCCAAGCAAAAAAATGCTGTTGCTGCCAGATCTCGATCAACGGAAATCACATTGTATTTGATTCAAAACTAACTGAACTAAATCAAATAGGAAAAAGTCATCACTGAATCTATTTTCATAGTATTTTATTTTCTCCATAGGGAAATTAATTTAAGAAAACTTATAAACTGTTAAAGACAGACCTACCATAAGTAGACCTACTGTAAATATCCGAGGTTGTTAATCTATTGTCTATTTGCTAATATTATCAATTTGCATTATTTCAACTTATTTTTTAAAGAATACTAAAGATTAAAAAATAATAAAGATTTTATTTGTTATACTTATATTTATTATAATTAAATTTTACTTATATTTTAGCCTATTTATAATAGGCTGCTAATATTTATTATATTATACTTATTTTTAATTCTTAATTTAAAAAAGACTTCTGGCATACATTTAAATTGACACCTACCATGGTGTTTCTAATTTGTGGTCTCTGATTTAGATCCAATGTTGTGTTCAAAATCGCCCCGCTCATTCACTATTCCCTACTTTACCCCACTAATATGGTCCACTTGAAGGAGTGAATGAAAACGAGTGAGTGAATTCGGACACTGAGTGTGCCGGCAGGCGACTCTCACAGTGCATTATATTGACATGACATGCCACCCAGCATAGCTGGTTAAAAAAGTCACCGCTCGCAACTGGTACTTACTGTAGTAATAACAGAAAAGTATGCATAATTACATGCAACTAACCCTAAACCAAACGCTAATCTAAACCCTATAGTAAGTACAATTTGTTAGTTATTATTGCTCAGTGCTTAATTGTATAATTATACTGTAACAAGGACACCTACTATAAAATGTATTACAACTGTATTAGTTACAACTGTAATTTTAAGGTGTCCTTATGCATTATAAAACTATATACAGACAGTCTCACTGCTACTACAGTTAATTTTGTTTCCCTTGACATCTGCAGAGTGACAGTGTCTTCAGTGATGCTCCTCCCACATCGGTTATGTCCACCCCCAGAAGCACCCCTATGCCCCCCCATCTGGACGAGACCACAGTGAGCATTGAGCTTCCTCCTAGAATACGCAATGGGAGCTTAATGCTCGAGGAGGCCCTGGTGGACTCCCGTCCGGTCTCCGCCCTATCTGAAAACGAAGTGATAGTTGATCAGCCTCAGAGGTTGTCTCCCCTGCCCAGCAGGTGGGCCTCCAGTCACAGCAAACTCACCCCACTGTGGATGCTGAATACCAACCCAAGGCAAGCAGCACACTAAGATAAGAGACAAAAGAATAGAATTATACCTGTATAATTAGAAGCTACTATACTGAATTTAGAGAACTCTAATTGATTTGGAGTCTCAGGACCTGAAAGCTGTTTTGAGCGATTTTGACTGAAGGATGGGGTATTTGGTCAGATTTTAGTCCAAGACAAAAATTAATGTGTTTTGTTTTTTGTTTTTTTGTAAAGGGCCTGTAATTTGATAACTGTCAGTTCACAAATCGCTTTACAGCTTTGAGATGCTGCAAAAACATGATTTTCTTTGCAATTTAGCATGATGGAAACTGAAAATACACTAAGTAGTCTGAATGTTGGGGAGTTGCAATGTTTGCCAAGCTTGACAGACATGCTGTGCAGATCTCATGCTCTCTAGTGTATTCTAAAATTGGAGTATGGCTGGGGTTTTCAACCTTTACATACCCAGTGACCCTTCAGTCAAACCCAGGATCTCCAGTATTACCATCAAAATTTTCTCCGTTACAAATTACAGTATCTTTCATCAAGAACTTTAACCACCATTACTACATTTTATAATACTTATTATCATTACTTTTAGTTAATATTAGGTTAAATAGGTAATAGGTATATTAGGTCAAATTAGGTAATGGTTAGAAACATCACGACCCACCTGGTTGAAAACTCTGGCACTATGAAGTAACAGGTTACAATTTAATGGGATAGTTCACACAAAAATGAAAATTCTGTCTCACCCTCATAATTTACTCACCCTCATGTTGTTTCAAACCAGTATAAAACTGTCTTCACAAAAGAAGATATGGTAACACATTATTTCGATGGTCCACTTTAGACATTCAACTAACTATAAGTAACCTTTACAACTGCATTTCTAGTAACTCTCATTACAGTATTAGTAGACTGTCTACTAACACTTTATTTTGATGCTCCCCCAACAGACATTCTACTTATTCACTATGAGTAACTTTGCAACTACGTCAATTTATTCTACTTACCTGAAACCTAACACCTTAACCCTAATCTAACGGTCTTCTAACAGTCTACTAATACTCTAATGAAAGTTAGTTGACATGTAGTTTCAAAGTTTGTTTTTTTCGGTATTGTTGATCAAATAAATTGTGAGTATGATAGACTTCTATCAGAAACATTAAAAAAATCTTACCAGCCCCAAAACTTATGAACGGTAGTGTTAGTGATACAGATTTGGAACGTCAGGAGGGTGAGTAAATGATGACAGAATTTTCATTTTTGGGTGAACTATCACTTTAAGGCACATTCACACCAAGAGCAAAGTGACAATAAAACTATGTGGTCATTCTCATGGGATGGCATAATGTAAGTAAAACACATTCCCAGTTTGTCATTAACTGCTTTGTTTAGCTGCTTGTTGCCACTGTGGCTTTTTAATGTTTCCTTTAACTCAGACTTAAAGACTTAGCTCTGAATATATCTAGAGTGCCAGTACTGGACACATGGCTCAGTAGTCTTTTTCATATCAAAATATGTGGTGAAAATTCACTCTCTGTTTTAATATGCTTTTAGGCAGTACATTGTAACATTTACTGTCAAAGTATTTTGCATCTTCTTGTCTTAAGGCTGGAATACACTACACAACTTTTGCTAGGATTTTTGCCCTGATTTGCAGTCTGCATGAGTCGATGCAAGGTGCTGAAAGTTAGTCAGTCTGCAGATTTTGGCCAGTCGGCGTTAACAGATTTTGCAGAAAATCACATAGCTTCAAACTCTGAAGCTTTTTAGCTTCAAATTTTTTAGCTTCAAACTCTGATTTCATCCAGTCGGAGGATATCAGATATGTTTGATATTTTCAGCTGATTTTAGAACACATATTGTTTTCATTTGTTGTGCGTCTCCTAGCAAGTTGCATATTTCTGCATGAGTTTGTTGTGTTCAGAATGACTTGAAAGTCTGGTAATGGTGATCTTCAGTCATTTAGTGCAGTATTTCCCAACCCTGTTCCTGGAGGCACACCAACAGTGCATATTTTGGATGTATCCCTTATCTAAACCCTCTATTTCTAATCTTCGAGTCTCTATACTAATGAGCTGTTGAGCTGATTCAGGCATGTTTGATTAGGAAGAATTCGAATTCAAAAATGTGTAGTGTTGGTGTGCCTTCAGGAACAGGGTTGGGAACCACTGGTTTAGTGTATGATGACCAGTTTATCTCTTAATGTCCCCCTGTAGTCAATAATTTTATCTCTTAAACTTATCTTTAATCACCAAAATGACATATTTAAACATTTTTTCCTGTAAAAAAAAAAAAATCTTCATCCCTTAAAATAGCTTGAATGTAACTCTACACCCTTGCCTCATTTAGTATACGCGGATCTATGAATACGCAAATTAGTTCCGCCTTCACTCCACGAGCTCAGAGATCCACTCTGTCTACTTACTAAGGTAAATGCTGCACAATGGAATCGCTTTTTACAATGTTGGACACATGACGGTAATTAATATGATTAGCTTTTTGTTTGACTACATTATCAAACAGATGCTAATAATGTGTTGCTAATGTTACACAAATCATGTTCTCATTCGCCATCTGAGTTACAGCTGCCTTCTAAAAATCAGTATCCTTAGAAACTCTTTGAACAACTCAAAACGTCAGTGGAGAAAGGCATATAGTTCATCATAACATTGTAATATACATCATACACCTGCTATATTTTTACATCAACAGAAAAATATACTGGGATAACCTGGCTTCTCTTGAGACTCTCCTGCTTCAGAGCGGTCATGGTTAATAATATGCTAAAGCCCGCTGGCACGTTGACGTGATTGGTTACAAGGTAGTTTGTGACGTCACAAGAGATTTCAAACCACGTTTTTGAAACCGTCTTTAGATCACTGCAGTTTTAAACAGAAATTACTCAGCAATGGTGTTGACGTATGAATTTACACACGGTTTGTCTTAAAGCATATTAAAAACAGCACATAGACATAAACAACATTAAAAACTTGATTTTCACCACAGGGGGACTTTAACCATTTACCTAGTCTGCAAGTATATGATGTATAGTGTTTTGAAGTATGTTCAGATTTTGTCTCAGATTGAGTTGTGTAGTGTATTCCAGCCTTTAGGGAAACTTTGACTTTTCACTCAAACATCTTGAAAGAACATCATTGTGGAGCATTATCAGCCATTGTAGCATTGGCTTATTGCAGTTAGCATGAAGAAATGCAGGTGACAGGAATGTTCTTCATACTTTCAAAAGGTATTTGAAGAAATTCCGGAGTTAACAGGACAAACTTAAAATTTCAAGGATTTTTTTTATAATTTTTTATTAAACTCTCATATTCAGGAATGATACAACTAGAGTTTGTGACTATATTCCTTCCCCATCTCCGGATGGAGGAATGCAAAATGGAGGAGTCACAGAAGGGGTCGTCATTCCACAAGGAGATGGAGGACCAGTCACAGGAGGACCCATGGAAGGAGTCACAGGTGGAGGTGAAGGAGTCACAGGAGGAGGTGAAGGAGTCACAGGAGGAGCAGTCATAGGAGGAGGAGTTACAGAGATGGCATACCCTGCAGAGCAAGCTGCTGTCAGCAAGGAGGGCCCTCAGAATGCTGTCTCACATGATATGTGAGTAGGAAATGTTTTACTTCCCATAATGCACCAAAATAATTCAAGGCCCCAATATACTTCAAGTGAAACCAAAGAATGAACTGGTGTTCGTTCATTTCATCATTTCAAACAAAATCAGGCCAAAACTAAGTTTGTTTGGAGTTTGTTTCGGGAGTTTCCAGTAAAGTTTGCACGGGTGGCATTGGGTTGTTCACTGACAGTACACCACTGCAAAGGTTTTTCAAACTTCTGTGATTATATCAGGGCTTTCACATGACTCAAACAACAGTCTGTCTGATATTTTACAAGATTTTCTCACAAATTAATATATATGTCTGCTTTTGTGATAATGTTTGAACAGACAGTGGTTTCCTGAGGTTCCTCCGGCACAAACTGCAGCACCTACTGGGAGCAGTGAATGTGTGGCCCCAGTTCAGCCCATTGACAATAACAGCAATAGTTACCAAGGCAACAGCCAAGATGCAGGTGGCTACAATGGCAATGGATACCCTGGAAATGGCTACAATGTGAATGGTACCAATGGGACTGGTTATCCAGGCAATCGTTACTCTAGCAATGGCTATAGCAGCAATGGCTACACTGGTAATGGTTATCACAGTAATGGATACAATGGTAATGGATACAACAGCAATGAATACAGTGCAAATGGTTTCGCTGCACGGCGACGCATGCTTCCCCCAACTCCCTTAGGTAAAACCAACTGTTATCTTTCTGCCCTGCAAAAGAAATAATGTGTTAAACTCTTCAGTGAACCTAACATTGTTTATTTTTTCCTGTATCTGTCAGGCCGAAAGCCAAACTTTAACATCCAGTGTTTGAGAAGGCAGGGCAGCAATGAGGATCTCCCAATCCCAGGCACATACCACCAAAATTCCCCACCCTGTAGGGCACGAATGCAGGTAACTTTTCTCCAGATTTGGAATTGTATCTCTATAGGCGGCACCAACAGACACTGACCAACACTGACAATCACCAGAATACAGTACGTCACTTCTCAGACATTCCATGACCCAACAGTCGCAGATTCAAGATGTTCAACTGGCAAAAACAAGCGCAGGCCTACACCAACAGACGGCAACAGGGATAAGCCACTGATCTGACAAAACCAGATGAAGTGTCTGTTGCCGTTTGTCGGTGCAGTGTGAATTGGCCTTATAAAGTCGTATCACATATGATAGGCCTCGACAACATGATCAGTACTTTCCTGAAAAACCTTATGTAAACAATCTACTACATGTCTTCTGGTGGATTATCCAAGAAGAAGAATAACTTTGTTATTGTTATTGATATTTCAAAATGAATATTTAGTGCATTTAAGCAACTGATACCTAATATTTATTGAAAAATTGTTGAAATTGTATCAAACATGATACAGCAGACATTTTAAATATATATATTTCAGTCATCATTGTAATGCATTTTGTGATATTATTTCTACCATAATAAAAATGTTAAAGAAATCATTTAATCATTAAATTAAATGAATTGTTGCTGCTGTGGCTTTTTAATGGTTCTTTCAACTCAGACTCAGCTCTGAATATATCCAGTACTGGACACATGGCTAAGTAGTCTTTTTCATATCAAAATATGTGGTGAAAATTCACACTCTGTGAATATGCTTTTAGGCAGAACATTGTAACATTTACTGTCAAAGTATTTTGCTGCATCTTGATCAATATTAGAGTGAGAGCTAATTGCATTTATTAAAAAGAATAGATATAACTATCTGCTCTACCTAGTTGATTTTCACTATAACAATATTCTTGCTACAAATGTTTTAATCTATATTAATTATTATGATTATTAATCATATTTATATAAATAATCTATATATAAATATTACATTTAATATACATTTTTACATATATTTAAAATATAATTATCTTGTCACTGCTGAAATTATTTTTTTTGACTACCAATAGCAAAATAGATTTGTTTATGATTATAAAAGCAAATACATTTCCATCAATAAATTATAATAAAAGCCTAATGTATGAAATATGATACAAAAAACAAGTATGCAAAAATATTTTAATTAATATAATTAATTAAATTATATTTTAATTTAAAAAAAAACATTTAAAAATACATTTAATTTTAAAATGGTATAAATTAGATAAATGTTCTGACATATTTCTTCATATAGTTGCAAGAAAAAGTATGTGAACCACTTGCAGAATCTGTGAAAATTTGAATAATTTTATCAAAAATAAGAGATCATACAAAATGCATGTTATTTTTTATTTAGTACTGTCCTCAGTAAGATATTTTACATAAAATGTTTATATATAGTCCACAAGACAAAAAAAAAAAATAGGTGAATTTATTAAAATGACCTCGTTCAAAAGTATGTGAACCATTGATTCTTAATACTGTGTGTGGTTACCTGGATGATCTACGACTGTTTTTTTGTTTTGTGATGGTTGTTCTTGAGTCCCTTGTTTGTCCTGAACAGTTAAACTGAGCTCTGTTCTTCAGAAAAATCCTCCAGGTCTTGCAGATTCTTCGGTTTTCAAGGATTTTTTGCATATTTGAACCCTTTCCAGCAGTGATTGTATGATTTTGAGATCCATCTTTTCACACTGAGGACAACTGAGGGACTCAAACACAACTATTAAAAAAGGTTCAAACATTCACTGATGCTCCAGAAGGAAACACGATGCATTAAAGGGTTAGTTCACCCAAAAATGAAAGAAAAAAAAAATAAAAAATTTATTACTCACCCTCATGTCGTTCTACACCCGTAAGACCTTCGTTCATCTTCGGAACACAAATTAAGATATTGTTGATGAAATCTGATGGCTCAGTGAGGCCTCCATTGCCAGCAATGTTACTGCACCTCTCAAGATCCATAAAGGTACTAAAAACATATTTGAAACAGTTCATGTGACTTCATTGGTTCTATCTTAATATTATAAAGCGATAAGAATACTTTTTGTGCGCCAAAAAAACAAAATATCGAATTTTCAACAATATCTATATGGGCTGATTTCAAAACACTGCTTCATGAAGCTTCTGAGCTTTATGAACCTTTTGTTTCGAATTAGTGATTCGAATCTCCTATCAAACGGCTAAACTGCTGAAATCACGTGACTTTGGCACTCCGATTCACTGATTCGATTCATAAAGCTCTGAAGCCTGTTTTGAACAGGATGAAGAGGTCCCAATTTTTCTTATTTTGTTTAAATATCATTGTTTTTCATTTAGTATTGCCCTTCGCAAGCAACAGAAGATACTTGCATGTTTCCCGGAAGAAAAATTAAAAACAGTTTACCTTGATATTTTAATTCAAAAGTTTTCACCCCCCAGATCTTAATGCATTGTGTTTCCTTCTGGAGCATCAGTGAATGTTTGCAGCTTTTTTAATAGTTGTGTTTGAGTCCCTCTATTGTCCTCAGTGTCAAGTCACCTTTATTTATATAGCGCTTTTTACAATGCAGATTGTGTCAAAGCAGCTTTACAGTGATAACTGGCAAATAATTTTGGCTGCACAGCAGCTCTTAAAGAAAATGGTGTCATTGTCCAGCTTAAGTAAATTCAGTATTGATTCATTCCGTTGTAAGAATCAATAGTTATTAATTTAGTCAATTTATCTATATCAGCACTGGAGTAAACAGTGATGTCATCGTCCAGTTCAGTTTAGTTTGCATACAGTGGTGTCGATGCAGGCAGATCAAAACATTGTTGAATATCAAATGTCAAGTGTCCCCAACTAAGCAAGCCAAAGGCGAAGGCGGCAAGGAACCCAAACTCCAACACGTGACAAACAGGTGTTAAAAATGGAGAAAAAAACCTTGGGAGAAACCAGGCTCAGTCAGGGGGCCAGTTCTCCTCTGGCCAACAGCGAACAGTGCGTGATTATGATTCAGACAGCATTTATAAGTCCGATTTGGGATCGCAACAGTCAGAGTATTTATTCCAATTTCATCTAGTTGAGAATCGTATTCATCATGCCGGTATGGCATTGTTGAGGATCTGTGCCACTGGCTGTCGTGTCGGTGGGGCCTTCACAGGGGATGATCTAGTTGACACAATCTCTGCTGATACTTCAGGGCTGCGTTGTTGTCGTGTCTAGGTGCAGGTCCCCGATCTCACCTGGATACGACCCGGATCCGGCTGATTACAGTAAACCTCGGGATAAACAGAGAGACTAATATTAGCGTAGATGCCATTCTTCTTCTGATGTAACGAGTACATCTGGTGTTATAGGAAGTGTTCCCGGTTCCGGCTGACCTAATCTATGCAGCCTAAGAATCCTTTAACGGATTTGAAAACATAAATTGATAATGTGTTATGTGTATGCCAGGTTAAAGAGATGCATTTTAAGTCTAGATTTAAACTGACAGAGTGTGTCTGCTTCCCGAACAATGCTAGGAAGATTGTTCCAGAGTTTAGGTGCCAAATAGGAGAAGGATCTACCGCCTGCGGTTGATTTTGATATTCTAGGTATTATCAACTGGCCTGAATTCTGAGATCGCAATAGACGTGAAGGACTATAATGCGTTAAGAGCTCGCTCAGGTACTGGGGAGCTAAACCATTTAGTGCTTGTAAGTGATTAGCAAGATTTTAAAATCTATACGATGTTTAACAGGAAGCCAATGCAGTGTTGACAGAACCGGGCTAATATGATCATACTTCCTAGTTCTAGTAAGAACTCTAGCTGCTGCGTTTTGGACCAGCTGTAGTTTGTGTGATAAAATGGATTTCAAAATCATACAGTCACTGTTGGAAAGGGTTCAAATAAGCAAAAAATGCTTGGAAACTGAAGAATCCGCAGGACCTGGAAGATTTTTCTGAAGAATATTGGGCAGTTTAACTGCTCAGAACAAACAAGGGACTCATGAACAACCATCACAAAACAAAAAAACAGTCGTAGATCCAGGTAACCACACACAGTATTAAGAATCAATGGTTTACAAACTTTTGAACGGGGCCATTTTAATTAATTCAGCAATTTTTTTTTTCTTGTGGACTATATGTAAACATCTTTTATGTAAAATATCTTACCCAGGACAGTACTAAACAAAAAATAACATGCATTTTGTATGATCTCTCTTATTTTGTTAAAATTATTCACATTTTCACAGATTCTGCAAGTGGTTCACATACTTTTTCTTGCAACTGTATCTCAAGCTTTACAGAGTTGAAAAGTTATAGCATAATTTAGATATATCATAATGGATATATAGAATAAAAGATATCACAAGATATATCATAATTAGTATCATAATTTTGAGAATACGCCAGCAATTTACCATTAACACAAAATCAACATTGAACAACAAAAATAAAATGAATCATTAAATTCTGCTAATGACAAATTTCAGTTTCACTGTTTTCACACCCAGAATAAAATGATTTTCTCACCTGCTTCCACAGACACACAACAGCTACGACTCACGGCGGAGCAGCATTTCATCTGGGGTTTCTTCTGCCTCCTGGGTGAACAACCAGGCCAGACGGGGTCGTCTCCTCTACGCCCCCCTCATTCTAGTGAACGAGGTGGGGGGCACTCAGGCAATGTGGGGTGATACCAATGGCAGCGCCAGCCTGCCAGCGTCGGCCCGTCCCGGGTGGATTGGCAGTGGAATGGCAGGTGTAGCCCAGCAGCCTCGGGCGTACACCACTCTCAGAGTACCCTCCCAACACAGCCCCGGATACATAGAGAAGGGAAGCGCTGACAGCCTCGTGGAGTCGGTAAATAAGCTTCCTGATTGGTGTATCAAATAACCCTAAGTAATAAGGATAGTTGTTATTTATACAGGTTCAGTGGCTATAAAAAGTATTCAAGCTGGACTTTGTTTTGTTTTACAGCAGTGAATCATAGACTTAATTTTTTGGTTGTGATCGATCAACAGAAGAAGAAACTTTAGAGGGGTCATGAAATGGAAAATCAAAATGTTCTTGATATTTACACATATAAAAGGTTGCTCTAAAATAAAAACATACTACAAGTTTCATCTCAAAGCCAACTCCCCAGTCCCCAATTTCACATATGAGTTTTCCATCCTTCTGAAATGATAGGCTTTGAAATTCACATTTGAAGTCGTGCCCCTTTACGTGCATTTGTACATCAAGAAGTCTCAGTGCTGTCGAGAAAGACCGTCAGACATTGTTCTGTCCCTGGATGTTGACAAACCTCACCTCCCTTCCAAAAAAATCAAACTATTATAAATACATGGATGGTTATTTATATTATAGTTTATTTTTAACAATGTGTCTGAGCAATTGAACAAGAATGTTTTTATTGTTCGTATCATTTCACAATGGACACTTTTTTTTTTTTTTTAATTATTTTCAACATGTTGACGGTTTTTCCCTCAATATCTTTTATTGAAAGTTACAACAGTACCAAGTATTTTGTCCTCAGAGGCAATGGTTGTGGGTGCATTGGTTCATTTTAATCTGACCCGGGCTCAAACATATACAGTTCTATTAAAGAGCTGGCAATCTCAAGCATCTTGATGAAGTTCGCCAATCACAGCAGTGGGCGTTTACTTACATTTCTGAAAGAGTTAATGCCCCTGAAATGAAGCGTTTGTGACAGAGTGTGAAACTGATGATGGAAAATGTTCATATAATATCATATATTACAAACAATTGAACATTTTAATGCGAAGCAAGTTCATAAGCTTAAAAAAAAAAAAAAAAAAAAAAAAGGTAATATATATTTCATGACCCTTTTAAAGTGAAGAAAAATTTTCAATAATTCTGAATATAAACTTTAAACCCCATTTAATATGACACACCTAAATTACCATTGCAGCTAACTGTTTTTAGCAGACACATCAATAGTTAAATGGAGATCCACTTGTGTGTAGTAAGTGGATTTCAGCTGGATGTAGTGTAAATAAATATGATCCAACTTCTTTCTTTTTTTTTTTGTATTTTTTAGATCCTGATCTCTGAAGGCTTGGGTCTATATGCAAAAGACCCCAAATTTGTTGACTTTGCAAAACGTGAAATTGCAGATGCCTGTCACATGACTATTGACGAAATGGAGAGCGCTGCAACTGACCTTCTAAGTCAAGGAAGAGCAGGGCAACCAATCGGGCGTTTCGAGGAGGATCTGTCTGATGAGATGAACTGTGTTATATCATACTAAATGGGTTTCAGTTTGTTGGGAAAAGCGGAACATAAATTGTGAGTGGGACTGTGATGTTCTCTGCTCACAAACGCAAATACATTCACCTCTTCATATTCAGCTCAGTTGAGCAGAGTTAATTACATTCAATTCCTTCAGTAGATATAAGGAACTTGTGGTGACCACAATGACCTGTATATCCCAATTGCTTTGCACATAAGTTTAGCAAGAGCCTAACCAGACCACAAGATGAGCTATATTAGTCTATGATTACAAGTCCTGAAGCAATTTCAGAAGAGACAGACTTTGTGAGATCATAAAGTCAATATCTAAATTTGGTAAAATAGAGATTTAGTAAAACTTGCCCATTGATGATGAAAGTATTTGTGCTTGTGGAAGTCTTCATTTTTCATAAGATTAATTAGCCTAATACAAGACAATAAAGAGCCAATATCTTTTCATATGACTGGATCACACATACCTACAGGGAAATGTTACTATTTTTAATGTTAATAACTAATGTTACTATTATAAATTTATGGGCTCATGTACTTCTCTCATTCAGCACAAATCCAAATGTTTCCATGGTTGCGATGTAACATTTAATTGCTTACCTATTATTTATTTTGTAAACAAAGCTTTGTGCTTCATTTGTAATGTTCACTTAAACAGCATTCATATACAAAAAGATGTTTTGGCGTACCACCACCAGTTGTACTGTGCCACCGCAGTGGTCATGTTGACTGGCACAGCCCTAATTTAAGTTTATTGCAAAATATGCATAATATTTAAGTATTTTGAGAACAGAGAGACCGACTCGATTACGCCATTTGCAGTGCTTTATGGTAGTGGGTGTTCCCTAGAGCTCTTTTGCCGTGATTTGCTCGCGCAACTGAGTAGTAGAACATTCTCTACAGCAGCATTGGTAATGTAGTTTTCCATCACAAATTCTGAAGTAACATGATATATTTTTAAAAAAAAAAAAATAAAGTTGAAATAATCTAAAAAGTTGGCTTCAACAAAAGAATATACCATTGATTAACAACACCAGAGCTCACAACTGGTCACTCACATCAAACAATCACAACAATTAGCAAACGGCAATGATCCAATCAATTCCTGATGGACAAAATCAAGTCCTGACCAACATTTTATCCGTGTTCGAAAAGCCGTTTCATTTGGATGTCACAATAGGGAAGAAAAGAATGTGTTTCATACAGATCCCCTAAAGGGACATGGTGGTGGAAAAAATATGGGATAGGAGGAAAAAATTTTTCAAAGCTTTTGCGTTCCCCTGAGAAACTTTGTTTGCGCTCAAAGATATTTGCGTTCTCTTGCAAAACCTGTTGTGAGTTTAGACAAACACTTCCTGTTTAATTTCCCACTCGCAGTGGTTCAGACAGCTGCGCATGTTAAAAATGGAGCAGTTCCAAGTTGGTTCTTGGACTTAAGTATAAAGTGCTTAGTTCAAGGCAAGTGAAAGACACCTGAAAAGGAAATTATGAAAAAGAATTGGTCTCAAGGGAAAAGTTACTCGGGCTTAGTGGACCTGGATGTACAGAGCCCCTAAAGGGACATAGTGAGGGAAAAATATAAATAAATAAATAAATAAATAAATAAATAAATAATAATAATAATAATAATAATAATAATAATAATAATAATAATAATAATAATAATAATAATAAGAGATGGGAGGAAAAATTATTTGGCAATGTTTTTCCGTTTTTCCGTTCCCCCGAGAAACTTTGCGTTCACTCGTAAAGAACGCAAAGTTTCTCGGGTGAGTGCAAAACATTTGCGAGAGAACGCAAAAGCATTGACTTATTTTTCCTCCCATTTTTTTCCACCATGTCCCCTTAGGGGCTCTGTAGTTTTCTGCACATAATGTGGTTAAGCTAAAACAGGTTAACATGTCAGCAGTATGGACGCACTTCATCATGAAAAAAAAAAAAAAAAAAAAAAAATTATGCTATTGCTAGAGAGGAAACGTAAAATTTGTTTTGCTGAAATAGAGAGTTGGCTCATTACCAAAAAATAAATAAAATTTAATTACAACAGGTTTAATTTATCACCCGATTAAAATGACACATTGAACTGCATAGTTAAATTACTTTATTTTTGGTTCTTAGCAACAGTAAATAAAAAACAAAAAAAAAAAAACAAAAACAAAAGTAACATTACTTTTTATAAAAGTAACTAACACAATTAGTTACGTTTTTAGGGAGTAACGCACTATTGTAATGCGTTACTTTTAAAAGTAACTTTCCCCAACGCTGCTTATTAGTATGGTTGAATTAGATCATTGAAGGTCAGCAGCAAAGACACTGGTTAATAATACACACAAGTATATTTGTATAATTGAATAGTTATTTTATTACAGGTTTGCATAAATTCTCAGATTACACTTTTTTTTTTTTTTTTCCCCCCCATTCATTTTGAGGAATACTGAATGTTTTTGTGCAAGCGAGATGAGTAAATGTTCACATTAGTCTAGAACTATAACCATCATGTTTACACGGCGCACAACACTTCATTTCTCTAAACCTGGGGACAGGAGAGCCGTCAGTGAATAAATGTGAAAAAGGAACTTGCGTTACTTACTTGAAAAAGTAACTTTGATATTTCGTTGTGAATTGAAAAAGTAATGCGTTACTTTACTAGTTACTTGAAAAAGTAATCGGATTACGCAACTAGTAAGTAGTTACTTATAAAGCATTACCCCCAACACCACACACACACAAAAAAAGTCAGATTGAGTGCCAAGCATTGTGGGATACAGTATTACACTCAGTGGGTGAATTCTAATTGGCCTAATCCCCATGCCCTACTCGGGGCAGAGACTTGAGGGAACAGGGCACTTACGCTTTCCCTTTGGGAAGGGAACAAAAAAAAAAAAAAAACCCCACACAACACACCCTCATTTGGAATTCACCCAGTGTCCCCACTTACAATGGGCGTTAACTTTTTTTTTATGATCAGATCACAAGTGATCAGCACTAAAATACAGGTGTAAATAGGATCAAAAATATTTTGTAATTGGATCACTGAAACCACATATGGAGGTAGTCGGAGGTAGTCAGAAATACATGCAACTACATTGCATGCTCAGTGTAAATGTTATTCTGTCCTGAAAGCGTCCTGGACTGCAAGTGAAGCACCACCTACTCGTCTGACCATAGAGTACTGCAATGATGTACTTCTGTAGGAAAACTCAGAAATTAGCATTACCCTGGTTTCCTCAAAAGAAGCCCATTAGGATTTTGCCACTGGCTTTTGGATTGCAGAAAATATGCTCTGTGACCAACAAAAGTGAGATTCTTATAGGTTGTTCGAGATTCTTCACAATTGAAGGGGCACAATGTCAATATAAGCAAATATAAGTAAACTACACCATTAAGCCCCTGAAAACTGTCAGTCTTTAAAATACATTTTCCTTGAAAGTTTGAGGTAAACGTTTGCAAGAGCACAATTATAAACATGAGGCTGTTGGAACAGGTAAAGTCTGTTTTGTTTGATGACATTTAAATATCCAACAACCTCTGCAGGCCTGTTAGCAACTGCCTCTTCCGAGGCAAGTAAAAGCTTAAAACACAAGAGGGTATTACAAATGTATTTTATGCCATAAATGAAAACATGAAAATCTTGCAATTGTGTTCAGCACAGACCTTATTTTAGGCATTTAACCAAAAATCATTCATACAACCCACTGACTTCAGAACGATGGAACTGGAAGCGCGGAGATACTCATTTCTGGGTTTTGTCCTACAAAAACAATGCTTGCAGATTTTATTGCTTTTACAGTGCAAGAGTAGGAAGTAATAACTCAATGGGATGACAGTTTTCTACAGAGCTGCTTTATAGTTGAAATCAACATTTCATACTTTATCTTTACAGTTATTGAACAATCAATACTGAACTGACCTCAGCTGAACAATGACACCATTTTCTTTTTAGAGCTGGGCTACAGCAGATTTGAACTCTGCATCATTAAATTTCCTGTTTAAGTGCTACATTCCCAAAAAAAAAAAAAAAAAAAAAAAAAAAAAAAAAAATATTTTGCTAGGGGGGGAGAATCCAAAAGATGTCCATCCCTCTATTAGGAGCTTTTTTTTTTTTTTTTTTTTTTTTAAAAAAAAGCCAATCAGTTGAAATCAATGATTCAATGGCACCATTTGAATGGGAATAGTATCCCAAAAGTCCCAACCACTTCCCAGTTCTCAAACTAACTGATTATAGTGACTTTACCTGGTGTGCTCAGTTGATCACTTCACAAACATGACACACCATCAGTTATACTGCAAATTACTAGAAAGCACTACTACAAGAACAAAATGTCTTCAAGGCGTTTATTGCAAGAATGAAACTTTATAATCTGATTTGAAGCCAAAAATCCCCAAGTTCAGATGCTGTATTCTGCAAGGAAGCAAAGAAAGCCACCATGAACAGAGCTAATCAATCTAGCCTGATGCAGGTGTGTCTTAAATAACCCTATAATCAAGGTTATATTTATAAAAAAAAAAACAAATGGGACTACACAGTAACACTTACAGTTAGCTACACAGCTGTAAGAGACGTACAGATACTTGAATGTGCCAGCACATGGATCTGAGAAGACCCCATTGGAGGCTACTAGGACACAGCTATTGGTTCCTTCACACCTATTTAAAAAAAAATAAATAAAAAAATAAAAGAATTAAATAAATAAATATTTCTATGATAACATCAAAAACTGCATTTAAACTAAATCTGTAAAAAAAAAAAAAAAAAAAAAAAAAAAAAACCCTCACCCATTAGTAACTATTGCCAGGGAGTTTGAGGAGTAGCAGTCGGTTTTGGCAGTCTGAGAAGCAGGTCGTCTGACAGAACATGTGCTGCGATCAGTTCGGCCATAGTTAGCAGTGTGAATGTGAATGACAGTCCCTTGCTCTAAAAATACAATTCAACTTCAATCAGCTTGCTCTAAAAACAACAACTCAACTTCAAACAATGCTCATGTAGCATACATGATACACACCACATATCAGAGTATTATTTGCTTGTTCACAGATCACACTTGAACCTACAGAAAAGATGTTGTTAGTTCATTTTATCAAAGTGAATATTAGTCATTTCAATAAGAGGCTTGAGCTTGTGTAAAGTGATCAAGCTCAATACTCACGGAGCGCAGATGGGAGGCAAAAATAGGAGACTGCAAGGTACTTGTACGTGCCAACGCAAGGATCAGTAAAGACTGTTTGTGTCGCAAACAACTCACAACTTTCCAAGCCATTGCAGCTTCACATATTTAAAAAAAAAAAAAAAAAGTTACATTAGTTATTAGTAAACAATGAGGTACAGCAGAAGTTGCATACAGTATCCAGCTACCTTTTTGACACAGGAGCCAGTGCATTGGGAGAATAGCAGTTGGAGTTTTGGAGCTCATTGGATGGGCGTCCTTCAGAGCAGGTGACTTTATCTGTACGTCCATAGTTTGCAGTATTTATCTGAATCTTACCATTCTCTACATGGCGATTTAACAAAGAAATTCTTACATGAACAAGGGGAAAAGGTCAAGATAATGTAAATTTTCCAAATTAAATGTGGAAAAATAGCTCACCACAACTCAAGTAAGCATATCCACCATGACAAGTCACACTTGTTTCTGGAAGAGGAAGACCATTACAGACTTGCACAGAAAGTTAATGGAGGAAATGGAGGAACAAAATTCCAAACCTGCTTGGATGCAAATGTAGTTGGTAGTGTAGTACTTGTAGGTGCCATCACACGGATCTTGTGCTGCAAGTCCTTGAGTGTTTAACTCGCACTCGCTCAGTCCATCACACCTGTTTAAAAGACAAAGATGCAGGCCTGACTGGACTCTTGGAAAAAACAGTCCACATAACTAACCCTTTCAAAAACCGAAGTATGGTCAAGTGCCTTGCATATCACTATTAAGACGTTAAAGGCACCTGTAGGTACACTACTGTTGTTCAATACAAAACAAAGATGCGTATCAATTTAAACTTTTGTAAACCCAGAGAGTCTAAGTCTAAATTAAAGCATCCAAATGGCAATATTTAACATACTGGATGCTTTGCAGTCATTACACATGTAAACAACATTCCATTAAATGCTACAGAAACTCTTGCACAATCAGCATATTTTCAAATGCTCATGACAAACATTTCTACTTGCACCTGACAGTGATTAGCTGCCACCTTGCCTCTCTTTCTGGCTCTTGTAGGATTGAATTAAACATCTGCTCATCTGTGTTAATGTACCATTAATAGTGACAAAGTGACTGACCATGCTGCAGTTTGACAACTTCCGAGTGAGAACGAGTTGAAACAGAGCAATCAGACTCAATTCTACACAATTCTTGTCTGAAGTCACAAAGAAAAAGATCTTTACCGTTTAGAGACTTCAGGGACACCCATTGAACACCGAGTATTAGATGTCTGTCCTTGTGGTCGTCCAACGCTGCAAATGTTGCTGTTTGTGCGACCAAAGGTTGCTGACTGCACACGGATCACACCAGAGTCTGAATAAAAAAAAAAAAAACCCATCAGGGCATCATATATTACTCTGAAGATAATAGTAATAAAATAACTTTAGTTGAATGTGACACTACATCATCTTACCACAACTGAGACGCTGGACAAACCCTTCACATGTAACAACAGTCTCTGAGAAAAGATAAGATTCCAGCTTCAAGGTTTCATTCATCATTACTAGCAAGGTGAGACTGACAAACTATGAGGGAAGAGAAACTCCAGATCCTACATCAGCTAAATACTGTGAGACAGAAAACCCCATACAGTAATGTTGGTTTTGGAGTGAATGATACATGTAACAAGGAGTGTTATTGATTACTACAATGCAACATTTATCTTTGGTTCGGGAAAGTCACATTTAACTTTGCGGTTAAGTGTGAGCAAAACGTCTTCAGAGCTGAGGGCGCGTTTATGCCTTCAGCACAATATGTATTGACAGTGATTTAAGCTTCATGACTCCACATACCATTACAGCAGAGCACTATAGTGTGAGGATCTTAAAGATGTGGAGCTCCAACCACATATATACATATATACATACAGTTTGTACATGCAAAAGCCAGTTTGAATGTAGCAGTCAACCAGCACTGAATGTTCTAGTCAGCCTATGTGATCGTACCACAAAGGTTTAATACTGGTTTAATATTATAAGGTTAAATATTAAAAAGGTGTATTCATGCCACATATGTAATTTTGAGATTCAGTCTTGTAAAATGTTCACGTCCTTGTAGAACTCGCAATTACAACTTCCTGAGAGCTCCAACTCGTACCACGTGACCGCTGTACCGCCTGACCACTGTAGATTTAGGTGTTGATATTGTTGCCATAGAAACACATAATACCAAGTCCGAGGACGTGAACAGCTCCAAGTAGAATGTCACATGTTGTCATCTTGTAATAGACCTTAGTCAAGGTACCACCATATTTTTTGACAGGAATGAAAACTAGGCTGTGAGGGATGGAAGCAAGTGTGTTCAATGGATTGTACGGTTGTTTAACATACCGATTGTCCAGCCAATGTCTCTCCAGAAAAAAAAAAAAAAAAATTCTATAGACAGACAACTCCATAAAATGGTTTGGAAAGTGTTGTCATCAGTTTTACATTCAATATGGCGTCTACCCTGACTAAGGCCCATTAACATAGTTACAACAGTGAACACAGAATAAGTAATGGTTGTGAGACTGCTGATTGGTAATGTGGTTAATGGACTTAAGTACCGGCAGATATCAGCAACCTGGAGTTTAGAAGCACTGTAAAAGAAAAACAAAGACAAGTTAGTAAATTAACAAATGTTAGATTTCATTACCCATACATGTACAAGTTACAAGAAACTTCCAGAATATATGCAAATTAAGGTTGTTGTTTTTCTTCAAATTCCTGTAATATGTTTTTTGCATATTTTAATGTCATCCGAGTCATCCTGATGGTGTGTTTATGTGGGAAAAGGTTAGTAAATATTAATACGCAGTATTCGAGCATTGCTCCAATTAGCTGATGTATCACTAGCAAGGAGTAACAGAATAAAATAGCATTAAATTGTTCGTTTAGCCAAAAATGGATATTCTGTAATTACTCACCCTCGTGTTGTTCCGTAAAACCTTAGTTCGTCTTTGGAACACAAATTAAGAAATCTAAGCGCTTTCCGTCCCTCCATATCCAACGCAACTACTTTCAAGGTCCTGAAAGGGAGGAAAGACATCAAATAAAGTAGGCTCCATGTGACCCCAGTAATTTAACCAATTTTATGAAGCGACGCTAAAACCAATTTACCACTTTATTTGTGGTAAATTACATATTTTTTTGTGCAAAAAAAAAAAAAAAATTCATAAAATTGATGTTAAACCACTGGAGTCACATGGAGTACTTTAACTATGTCTTTCCTACCTTGGACCTTGAAAGTGGTAGTTGTGTTGGATCTCTGTGGAGGGACAGGAACCTCTCGGATTTCGTTAAAAATATCTTCATTTGTGTTCCGAAGATGAACGAAGCTCTTACTCATGTGGAACACGAGTGTGAGTAATTAGTGACAGAATTTTTATTTTTGGGTGACAAATCCTTTAGTTTTTGACGAATCAGAGATAGCATTGTGCTACTAATGAACTGAATTAGGTGTGTTTTTAAAGGGAGACGTGCAAAATGTAGGGCACCGGGAGCAGGACTGAGAACCGCCGCTTATCATGAACATTTACACTCGTTTACAAGAGAACATTGTGAAAATCGTGCATAAACGGCTCTTCAACACTAACTTCATCTAACGCACACTGCGTGCTTCGCTCGCGGTTGTAAATCATTCGTATTGTTTGTATAAGGATTTGTTAGTCTGCAATAATACTAACAATTATTGCTCATTTACCGTTAGTGAAGTACAAGTTAGGATCAAAGATAATCTGAAACCCACGGCGCCACTGCGCACGGATTAAGGCCATTATTGGAGAACAGAAAGAAAATATTATGCGACTAAAACTTTAAAGAAAGCTTACGACCTACTACCTATGAACTATCCGAACACTTGCATATTTAAAACACGAAAGGAACTGAATTTAAAAAAAAACAAAAAAAACTTACAGGTAAATAGGATGGCACTCAAAGAAAACATGTTGATGATAAAGAGAGAAACTTTACCTCCGCTCAAGTTGGTATCAATTGAGTGGATCTATTTGTAACAAGCTCGGTCCGACGTCACGACCAATTTTGTCCGTTCCCAGGTGATGCTTTTTGTAACTTAATTAGCTCAAGAACTACGTAGGGCGAATTCATCCGAATGCCCCTTCAAAATTGCAGAGGCGATTCCTCCGAGGGGAGTGTAAACTCTCTCTCTCTCTCTCTATATATATATCATTTGTAATATTGTTGAATCAATGTTACATTGAGATGTTCATTATACATCACTGCTGTTGAATCAACTCTGAATCATAAGTAGTATTGTATGATTAATGTTACAATGTGATGGTCTAATCACTTTTATCGAAACAATAAAAATACAACTGAAATGTAGGGCTACTGTAAGGTCAACATAAAACAATGTTGCCATCTGATGTATTGCGTTTTTTGTTGAAACAACATTAATATTTCAACTACACTTCAATGGTACATCAACAAATTCCTGACCATTTCAAAGTTTGTGGAAAAAAAACTTTTAAAATAAAAACAACACCTTTCCAGCTGTTGAGTCACTTTAACACAATCAATGACAAAATCATTCTTAAAAAAGTAAAAACGGGACAAAATGGACAAAAGCACTACAACCTTTAAAAATATTAGTTTCAGAAGTGTGATGTCAAGTGGTCCAACGGTTCAGGTTTTAAAAATCTGGCTTACATCAAACTACTGCCTCTTTTCATTTGAGTTCTCTGAAATCTGAAAAAGAAAGCATGATGTCACTTAAGAGCAAGTCAATTCAGTTGTCACATCACATTTAGGAATGTTAATATGTTAAATACAATATGATTCACTTTTTTAAATCTAAAATCTATTAACTCTTCAATATCAATACTGTTTCTGAAATTAACGTTTATCTCCAGCCCTAATCAAACACCTGAATGAGCTAATTAAGGTGATCACTGAAAACTTCCAGGCAGGTGTGTTGGAGCTAAACTCCACATGAAGAAGAATAAACATGTCTGAGCTATGGCCATTACTCACAGGACTTAACCCTTGTGTGTCCTTAAGGATATTTTTGTCTTTGGTGTGTATTTTTAATAGAATTATACTTTTTCACTCTCAATTCCTTTTAATAAAGTTATTTTACACCAGTAACACAAAATAGTTACACTCAGGACATCAAGGACAAAAATGTCCCTATTAAAAACCCATTAAAAATGCAATTTTTAATCCCAGGGCCATTTAACTACAAAATGATGCAGACTTTGTTAATAGGCTTTCATTCTGTTGGCAAGGCTTTAAAATTTTGACTTTTTTTTTTTTTTTTTTTTTTACCAGATTGCGCTATTTTTCAGGCTTGGCCTATAAAGCAAATAATCACTTTTTTCATGTTTTTTTTTTTTCATGCTTCTGTGTATTATAGAGCCAACTGGATAAATTATGCAGATGCAATAATTGTGTGGGTATGTTGCTGTGGATCTCAGAGTGTGGTTTGTATGCATGTACTAAAAAATTGTGTGTGTGTGTGTAATATTTGAGAGAGAAAAATACTAGTCCTGCAAATCACAAATCCCACTGCTGTCTATACCACTGGAGTTTTGTTGGCATCTGATGGGAAAAATGTGGTACTGTGCCAAAACACAAAAATTTGGAACACAACTTATTTAGATTTATGGCTTTGATTCTCAAGCAGTTTTTGAGTTCAACATGTTTTATAGAATATATTTTATATAAAATAAAGTTCACAAATCATTTTCATAAAGTAAATCCTCTATAACTTTTTTTTTTTACTTCAACAATAATCTGCCAAGGGTCTTCTTTAAAATGAGACCAAACCTGAGTATGTGTTTCCAAGCTTCAATTTTTTTTACTGTGCCAAAACAAAATCTTACTGAAAGCTCATTTTTTGAGACATCAACCACAAAAATTTTACTTATTTAGACTTAAACTTATTTAGATTTATGGCTTTGATTCTCTCAAAGTTTTTGAGTTCAACATGTTTTATAGAATTTATTTTATATAAAATAAAGTTCACAAATCATTTTCATAAACTTAATCCTCTATAACTTTTTTTTTAACTTTTTTTTTACTAGCATGTACAGGGTGAAAAGCAACAGTCCTAGTACTGAGCCTTGCAGTACTTCATACTGAACTTGTGATTGATATGACACCTCTTCATTTACTGCTACAAATTGGGAACGGTCCAATAAGTATGATTTGCACCATGCCAGTGCAGTTCCACTAATGCCAAGGTAATTTTCGAGTCTATTCAAAAGGATGTTGTGGTCTATAGTATCAAATGCAGCACTAAGATCCAGTGACACTAATAGAGAGATACAACCACAATTGGATGATAAGAGCAAATTATTTTAACTCTAATGAGAGCAGTCTCATTACTATGATATGTTTCAATCCTAATTGGAAATCCTTGCAGATACTATTTCGCTCCAGTTGTGAGGATACTGCCTTTTCTAGTATTTTTGACAGAAAAGGTAGATTCGAGATCAGTCTGTAATTAACTAATTCTCTAGGATCAAGTTGCGTTTTTTTAATTAAGAGGTTTAATAATATAATAATTTTTAATAATATAATAATTTTTGGTATGTATCCTAATGACAATGATGAATTAATAATGTTCAGAAGAGGATCTTTGACTTCTGGAAGCATTTCTTTCAGTAGTTTAGTTAGTATAGGCTTTACATGTTGTTGATTCTGATGATTTAAAAAGTTTAGACAATTCTTTCTCTTCTATAGCAAAAAGGGAATTGTTCCTCAGGGGGTCCATAGCATGATGTCTGATGCAATACTGTAGTAGACAGTTGCATGGTTTTAATTTTCTCTCTAATATCTTGCAAGAAAATAAATTCAATTAGTCATTATTGCTGTGCTGTTTGGAAACGTCGGAAGTTGAAGCTTTATTTCTTGTTAATTTGGGCACTGTATTAAATAAATACCTAGGGTTGTGTTTGTTCTCTTCTAAGAGAGTCAAAAAGTACACAGATTTAGCAGTTTTAATGCCTTTCTATACGCAATAACACATTCCTTCCACTTAATGCAAAACACCTCTAGTTTTGATTTCTTCCAGCTGCACTCCATTTTTCGTTCTGCTCTCGAGGGCCTGAGTGTCCTTGTTATACCACGGCATCAGACTATTTTTCTTAATCTTCTTTAAGTACAAAGGAGCAGCCAAGTCTAAAGTGCTGGAAAAGAGAGTCAATAGTTTCTGTTGCAACATCAAGTTCTTTTAAGTTATCTGGTATGCTGAGGAGTAGAAACTGCTCAGGAAAATTATTTATAAAACAATCTTTAGTGGTAGAAGTGATAGTTCTACCATATTTGTAACAGGGAGTTGATTTTGCAGCCTTGGCTAAATGGAGTATACACGAGACTAGATAATGATCTAAGATGTCATCGCTCTGCTGCAGAATTTCAACGACATCAACAAATATGTGTTGTCTAACTCCAGTAGAGTTTAGAATGTCTGCCAATCCCAATGAGTCTTTTTTTCATTATCTACATGTATATTAATATCACCAACAATTAAGACTTTGTCTGAAGCCAGTACTAATTCGGTTACTCATGCAAGTCACGGTTACTCACGCAACCTTGGTTCCCTGAGAGAAGGGAACAAGACATTGCACACACTGATGTGTTACAAACTTCAGAGTCTCATAAATTCTGCTTTGCACTCGAAAGATTCTGAGGTAATGGCGTTGAGCGCTGAGTTACATAGAGGACGGGGTGGCGCTGTCACAAAAAAAAAAAAAAAAAAAAACAGGGTCCTAGAAATGCGGTCCTAGAACTGAGGTCCTGCTGCAGCCTCCGTTAATTAATGTGGCTCTCTCCATCCATATTGTAAGACTGATGCTGGACTGTCTGGACCAAGAGAAAACAAAAGAACTTAACATTTGAACTCTCTTGCAAAATTAGCATCCCCATCTGAGATGCAGTATTGTCTTTATCTACATTTCCTTTCCTTCACCCCCTCAGTTTGACTGGTACAATGGTCCCATCCCCACAGAAGTAAACCAAAAGGTAATAAAAGTTTTAAGAGTTTAGAGATATTTTGCTTGCTGTAGTGGGTGTGCCCCTTTCACAGGGTCTTTCATGCAAATTGTCTTCTGTCCTCAGTAAGGTGTAAACTACCCAGATCTGGGGTCTTAATTAATGCAAATTCCCATTGTTGGCTCATGTTTCCATTTGAAAAAGGTTTCTGTTGTGGTATGAGTATTTAAATAAATGTTGCAAATGGCTCAGTGTAATTCTGTAGCCAACTCGGCCTGTAATGTGTTGTCCTTCAGAACTCAGCATTATGTATCTTTCTGATGTCAGGTATGCATCTTTTACTCTTTATTTCTGAGCATTTGATGTTTTGTATCAATTATCTTTGAATTGATTATGTAATTGGAATGATACATTTACCTGAGTAATAAATTGTTACATTTGATTTTATTCTGACTTGCTCTGAAATTATTGACTTCAGTAGATTACGATGAATCCTTTGTTACCGCAAAACTGCGACCAGGGCTAAGTACATACTAGATCTCGGATTGTATGGAGCATGGCGCGCATCTAGCGAGATTCTAGATTTCTGACTAACTGCTTGACTTTAACTAAGTTGTTATGCAGTCGCATTCACTATATGGGGCTAGACAAACGTAAGTACTAGCCATAACCTCTGGTCATTGCCTTTGCTTTAATTAAGTTGTTATATAGTTATATCATTAACTATGTGGGGCCAGATAAAATACTGTCGAGGTTCTAGTAAGCATGGGGCGACATTACCTCATAGTACTGGCCATAACCCCTGATTATTGTTGGAGCTTTAACTTAGTTGTTATATAGGCGATTGTATGGGGCTACATGGGTACCTTTTAACAATAGCAAGCATGGGCGGCATTGTTAAATTGCTTTAGCCATAACATCTGGTTATCGATCAGTATAATGAACAACCGGTGCGAGGACCCTGTGCGACTCTGAGAACCGAATAAACAAGTACAATAAGAGTAAAGAGTTAAATAAAATAATCAGATGTCTAGATAAATTACCATATAAATGGTCAATAATAAATTGTCATTCTAACCTAACTCTCTATGGGGCTAATTATTTTCACAGTATATAATGACTTTATAGTTTAAATATATTTAAGGCTAAAATCATTTTCCAAAATGAATTTTCTACAACTGACCTTTGACCCTTTTTTTTTATCTGAAAAGTAGTGAAAAGGTCTTAGTGTTTCAAAAAAAATTAAAAAGCTTTAATAACATTGCATTTCAGCTTGTGCTACTACATTTCATTTGGAACTCACATGTGAAAATGTCAAAAACTTGACACAAATTCAGATGCAACTTCACTGCCTGGAAAATAGTGAAACCATGTCTTAGTGTAAAAAAACAACAACATTAAAACAATATTCAACATTGTTTCTTTCTTGGAATTCCAAATCAATGATTGTAGCACATTTGAAAATCAACAAGACTCTTCTTTTTCAGTGTAGTCCACACTTTCCACACGTAACTCGATCTTGACCTGTTTAGTAATCATTTTTGGAGCATCCCTGATAGTCATTGAAGTGACTCCAATAGGCAGTGGCATCTTTCCTGACCTCTGGTTGAAGTATGGATCACATCTTGCATAGGATAATGTATCCAAATACCTGACTATGACTTATATTCTTCATCTCTGCCATCACTACCACTACTTCCAGGGCCATCCCAAGCATGGGGCGAGGCCCAGTGCGAGGTAGCGGAAGCGAAAGGGGGATCCACCCACAGTCCGTTTACCGCAGGGCCCAGGTGCGATAGTACCGGTTGCACTGCCCTAATGACGGCCCTGACTGCATCTATTCTCCTTTATCTTCAACTTCTTCCTTTCTTACTACAACCTTATTTTTCTGATGCACTGCCGTCACTATCATCAATACTTTCTGGATAAGATACAACTTTTCCTCTCTGTCTTCTATGAAACTTACTAACATAAACCTAAAACACAGGCAAAAAGGCTATTATACTACCTGCCAGTAATGAACAATACTGCAGCTATACAGAAAAAAAATCTATCCCCTAATAGGACTTTGTCATTTATGCATAACACAAAGATTTTTTGGTATTTGAGTCATTGAATTTATAAAATGTGCATTAAAAATGGACAAAAACTTTAGAAAACACATTTGGATGTACAATTAATTTTTTTTGAACTAACAATGGAGCCTTGACAGCATGTGACCAAACATGTGCTCATGTCTCCTTTACGTCCTTGTTGCCAAAAATGTCAAGCACATGGTACATAGATTTTTTTTTTTTTTTTTGGCTGAAGGGGATGTCATATGATCATACTAAAATTAATTGTTTTTTTTTTTTTTTTTGGTTGAATATTATTGTATTAAATGTGATTTTCTCTGCATAATTTATAAATGACAAAAAGGTCATAACAAAATGGAGTCAGATAACAGTTTAATTTGAATTAAACTACGTTGCCACACTGAAAAGACTGAAAGCGCAGGAAACCTTCACCCATTCTATTAGAAACCGTCGTTGGGCCATTTGGATGGGCCTTACAACATGCTCCAGATATTTATCTGTTCACTCTCACTTTTTATTAATTTTATCCACTGTTTGCTTTGATCCTTTATTTGTTGATGCATGCTATAATATAGTAAACATCTCCTAGGTTAGTTCATTCTGATTTATTCAAATGTTTATATAGTTTATATTACATATTATTTAGAATATTGCATATAATTAGTGCATTGGTTATCATGAAATAATGAACAATATAACGGCATGTAACTTGTTTAATGTTCGTATCTACATATATATTCTGAACATGTACTTGCATTTCTTAAAATTGTTGTTAGTTAATTCATGATACCTGATGCACTAATGTCAATGAATTAAACCTTATTGTAAAGTTTTACCATTTTCAAGTATTTTAATTAATTCCTTATTAGCCTTTCTGTATTCAGAAAAAAATAAAAAAATCAACAAATATTTAACACCAATAATTCTAAATTTGGAGATCTTTTCTTGTGATTTCCATTCAGCTCTTGTTACCCATTAGAAAGATCTTAAAAGACCCATGTGTACTTTAGTCAATGTGCACTACCAACCAATAAATACACATCACAGGTGAATAAAAGTGTGTTTAGTACTTCAATCAATCTTGAATATATACAGTCACCCTTGATGTGTACTTTTAGGCCTGACATTCAGCATCAGACAAGGTTTGAAGGTGGTGACTTGGGGCCTCATTTTTAAAATGTTGCATAGAAACCTTTTCCACATCAAAGACTGCTTTTATAAATCCGAACATAGTGGATTTTAGCACATGCACACTCTAACATCCAATCTGTGCATAGGCACGTTTTATAAATAAGCCCCTTGATGTGCACATGACATGAATGCAGATAAAACAAAAACAGTGTGAATATGAAAACAAGACTTTATTTACTGAAAAGAAACTGTCCTTTAGAGCAGGCCATTGAACCTAGTGGAACTTTAAGGGAAAATCTCCCCTGTACACTTGCCCTGTATAAACAAAGACTGAATGTTTATGTGAGAGAAAGAAATGGTAACACAGCCCCTTCTCTTGCATTAAAACATTCTCATTTCCCCTCAGTGGGCATGATGGTCATATGAGAAGTTTTCATGTTAAGTTTTAGTAGTATACTGTAGTATACAGTAGATGTGTAGCCAGGAATACACAACAGAATCATTCTTACTACTTTAAGGCTTTGCAAGCCACTGGGTGCTGCTTTCAACCTATTTGTGACCAGAGAATTGAGTGTTATTAACTATCGAGGTCAACATTCATATTCTGGAATAAAAACCTTTTGTGTAATTACTTCAAATCGACATTGTGTTGCCAGAATTCTCTAGTTCTAGATGTAACACCTCTTTACTCTGATCTCTTCATAGTCACTGAGTCCAATAAAAGCAAGGTGTAAAAGCATGGCAACAACAACCTATACAATGACAAAAACTTTGATCTGTAGTTTGCTCTTAATAATCATCTATCTTGTAATTGTAGTTGTAGTCCAGTGCATCTGTCAACTCAATTTCTTCTGGTGGGGTTGTGCTCTCTTCAAAGGTTTCCCCAAGGGGCCAGGAGTCATACCAGGCGGTTGTATTCTCTGTGGTAGTTGGAAGTGAAGTTGTGGTAGTCGGAAGTGAAGTTGTGGTAGTCATGGTTGTGGTAGGGGGTGTCGTTTTGCTGGCCAGAAGCCTCTGCTGCCGTAGGCGGCGGATTCTCATTAGCCGTAATTGACGGAGACGGGCCCTGTTCATGTCCCCACCGTTACCAACAGGAATTTGGTTACTGAATTTAGAATTTGGGATTTGGTTACTGCTGTGTGAAAAGTGCCGCCCACCGCCCCTGTTGCCGCTGCTCAGCAACCGGATGGGCCTATTGCCATGGAGAGCCATGATCTGTTTGATGCGGTCCCAGTTAGACTTGTTGAGGTCAAAGTTGCACAGGGTAGCACCTGGGTCAAACCCCACCACACATAAACGGGTGAAGGAAGAGTAGCCGTCTGCTCGGGCAGTTACACGGTACTCACCAGGGTTTAGAAGTCGCCAGTAATCTCCAGATTCACCTAAGAGTAGAAGTCTTTTTATTGAAACTCTTTAATACACTAAAACAGTAAAATTTCCATAACTACAGAAAATATCTTACCTGTCCTTACATCATGGTTGACTCCCTCCACAGACACAGTGGCATTGGGAATAGGGTTTCCCTCTTTATCCCTCACAACTCCCTTAATGCCCCGATGCACCTGGGAAAACGACCATGGTTAATGTTAGGTTGTAGTACTCGAGTTCCGTAAAGACCGGACTCAGACTAAAGTCAGTCTCAAGTCCAATACTATATTTTAAGGGGGCTTTCACACTGGGCACGTGGTCTGGATCACACTCAGCTTGATTCTGTTGAACCATGGTGCACTTGCATTCATCTTACATCATCACAAACGTGCACGCCACATGATAGAAAACAGAACGCGGTCAATATATTGTGTTTTTTATTAATTTGATTCTATTATGCGCAGCAGAGTAAATGACACTTTTTTCCCTTTCGAATGGGAACTCGCACTGCATCCTAGGATGCTTTGGGGAATGCCTCCTACATGACCAGTGTCTGAAGCACGCGTCTAAACATGACAATAACATTGGCCGGTGACAGCCTATGATGTCACTACCGGTGCGACCAGAGTATAAAAGGGCACCTGTAGTACACGTCAACAATTTCTTTTGTCTTTAGGATCTGTTTGTTTATGTATGTGTGAAGACTGAGCCAAGCATTTCAGGAAGTTTGTGCCTCTGTATCAGAGACGATACTTGAGGACACATGACTTGTGCAAACATGTAAGAAGCATGCGCGATCAGTTCTCCAGGGAACTGTGATGCATTCGCGAGACTGACCGAAAGAGACAGGTTTTACTTCTTTGTTCTCACCTGAGGGATAGTAGTCAGTGTTTGCACAAGCGAGTTCAGCTCTCGAGGGAGTTGAAGGCACTCACAGTGATGTGTTTGTTATTGTTCTACGCGTGGTTCTTGACAGAGCTGGGTAGTAACAGATTACATGTAATCTGGATTACGTAATCAGATTCCAAAAATCAAGTACTTGTAATTAGAGTAAACTACTTTTTAAAATACTTGTAATCAGACTACAGTTACTTTATGGATTACATGATTACATATTATTTACACAATGGCAGTAAGTTGTTCACTTCATTGATTCTCCCAATTTTTCATTTTTTTAACATTTATATTTTTTTCATAATAAACCTGCCGCTTATGTTTGTGATTCTTCGAATTTTTCCTGTGGTGAGGGAGAGGGGTGTGGAATCGTGCACAGCAATCAGCAACAACAAGAATATTTGTTTTTGTAATGTTGCTGTTTTCTAAATTTACTTAATTTTAAGTAAATATGTGATTTTGTTTTATTCAGTGTTACTATCAGCAAACACTAACAGGTACATTAGTGTTAGTATTTTGAAGTATTTAACTGTCCATACATTGCACTTTAAAAAGAATCTGTTGAGGCTCTTGATGGTGAATAAGAATATATTTTTTGGACTATATTTTTTCTTTGTATCTGTCAAAATAGTACAAGATTATCCTACAATATATGTGATATCAAATAAGGGTTAGCACAAAAGAAATCTAAATGTAATCCAAAAGTAGTCAGATTACGTTGCCAAAAATGTGTAATCTAAGAGATTATATTACTGATTACAAATGTTGTCATGTAATTTGTAATCAGAAACTGATTACAATTCATAAGTAATCTACCCAGCTCTGGTTCTTGATTAGTGATAGAGTCTGGCATCTGAGCGGAGCTCTCAAGGTAGTTTAATCTTTATTAGGTCTTTATGATATGGTTGCTGTGATAAACTCCTTTGGGTCCCACTTTATATTAGGTGGCCTTAACTACTATGTACTTACATTCAAATTAATCATAAATGTTTTTACATTGTACTTATATTTTTTAAAAAATACCTGCATGTAATTACATCTGTAATTATTTTCTGTAATTAAATATATAATTACACTGTTGACCCATCCCTGACACCTGAAAGGGATAGTTCTCCCAAAAAAAAATAATAATAATAATTGTCATTACTTACTCACCCTCAAGTTGTTCCAAACCTGTATGAGTTTCTTTGTTCTGTTGAACACAAAATAAGATATTTTATAGAATGTTGGTAAACAGAGAGTTGATGGCACACATTGACTTCCATGGTAGAAAAAAAAAAAAACACTAGGGAAGTCAGTGGGTGCCATCAATTGTCTGGTTACCAACATTCTTTAAAATATCTTCTTTTGTGTTCAGCAAAAGAAAGAAACTCATACAGGGTTGGAACAACATGGGGGTCAGTAAATGATGACAAAATTTTTATTTTTTACTTTAACCCACCCTTAAACCTACCCATACCACCAAAACTGTCCCTAACCTTACCCGTATCCCACCTCAATAGCAGCACAAGTGCTTTGCAATACAATATGAACACAATAAGTACACTATACTTATTTTTTGATGTAAGTACATAGTAGTTAAGGCCACCTAATATAAAGTGGGACCCTCCTTCTCTGGACCCTCTCTCTGGCGATCTCTGGAATCCGACAGGAAGCGTTTTGTTTCGCCTTAGTTTGTGAACCCTTCCTAGTTGTAGGTATCTTCGTGAGTGTTGGAGTCTAGAGAGCCCGTTTTTCCTCGGGTTTGACTGAAGAGCAGAACCCTCCCCCTGAGACGGGTCTTGAAGCAGGGTGGTAGCAGCTAGCACTCAGCCGGCTCCCCTGGATGACAATGTCTTCATGGTTGAGTGTAAGTGGAATCCTTAATAGTAGGACTCCCTACGAGAGAGCTCGGTTTGTTGCTGGAGTCTCAGTTGAGCATATATAATGGCACGGCTAGCACTTTTGCCTAGTTCCCTTATACTTTCTTATGATCTACCGACCAAGGAATGCTCAGAGCTTTTCTGGTCTTTGGACTCCAACAGGAAGTAGTCTGTTCACCTTGGGCAAACCTCTCCTGTTGTACGGCACCTCTGAGAGGGCTGGAGCCTAGAGACCAAATCATTTTACAGGTTTTACAATGGTTGTAGCTAGCCTTAGTTGGTAGCTCCCATTGGTCATTTAGTATGAGAATGTAGTGGAACCTTCTCAGTTATGGGCAAGGTCCTCCGCTCCCTGTAATGAGCTCGTTCAGCATCGTTCCGTTATAGACAGTGACATCGAGTGGTATGGCTCTCTGTAAGCCTCCTTGGTTGAACTGTTTAAGGTGGAGTGTTGTTAGGCCTCCTCTCGCTCTAGAGAGTCATCCTGCTGAGGCCTCCACTCTTCAGAGCTCTGCTTGGATAGCAGTATCGAGTTGTCTTCAAGCTGGGTGCTGCTAGGTCTCCTCTCGCTTTAGAGAGTCATCCTGCTGAGGCCTCAACATCCAGAGCTCCACCTGGATAGCAGTATTGAGTTGTCAGGCTGTTTTGTGAGTCTCCTCGGTAATCAGTCCTTGGTGTAGAATGTAGTTAGGCCTCCTCTTGCTTTAGAGAGTCACCTTGCAGAGGCCTCTGTTCTTAGAGCTCACTCTGGGTGATCACGTCGGGTTGAATGGCTCTCTGTGAGCCTCCTTGGCGGAACCACCCTTAGGAAAGCATTGTTAGATTTCCTCTCGATTTAGAGAGTCATCATGCTAAGACCTCCGCTCCCAGAGCTCTGCTTGGACAGCAGTATTTAGTTGTCAGTTTTTTTTGTGACCCTCCTTGATAAGCAGTCCTTACCAAGAACGTAGTTAGGCCTTCTCTCGCTTTAGAGAGTCTTGCTGAGACCTCCGTTCATAGAGCTCCCCTCGGATACTATATCAGGTTGTTGGCTCACTGCGAGTCTCCTTGATGATATTTTAGTGCTGCTAGGTCTCCTCTTGTTTTGAGAGTGGTTTTCCTGAGACCTCCACTCATCAGCGGTATAGTGTCCCCTGAAGTGACAGGATATTCCTTATCCAGGGCCTGGTATTCGAAGGAATACCAGGCCCTGAGCTCTGCCCACGGGATATGTAGCTGGGTTTCTGGCTCTAGGGAATAGTCACAACAGCCGCTGGTGCGTAACATCTAGGATGGGGAATTGTGACTCCGGACCTAGCTCTGTGAAGTCATTGATTTTATTTCAGCTGTTATGCATTCATTCCTTCAGCATGGCGGAGTGGGTATTTGTTCCCCAAAACATAGTGCGAGTTCCCATTCGAAAGGGAACATCTCAGGTTACGAATGTTAACCATGGTTCCTTGAGAAGGGGAACGAGACACTGCATCTTGTTGCCAAGACGTGGGCAGGTATGCCTGAAGTCAGTTGTGTCATGGTTACATTCGTAACCTTAGATTCGTATGCGCGTCGCATGAAGGCGGCTTTCTGCTGCTTGCAAATGGGATCTTTAGAGGAGACAGTGGATTGCAATCCATTTGCCTCCCTGATTGCACTTGCTATGTGCGATTACATTGCAGGATCACTCTCGCTTGTATACAAGGAAAATCATCAACATTCTCATCCCTTACATGTGTTTTACTGAACTAAGTACATCATCATCGGCTAAAACCCTTTTCTTCCTGAACATGTGCACACACGAGTCCGTGTTGCTTTCACATTCACTTGAATTGCGCCACAGTTGGAGTGCAACCGAACTCAGACCACCTCCTTTAGGTAGTCTGGGGTTCGGTACCCCGGTGCGCACCCTACAGTTTTCACATTAGCAATTTTTCATGCAAACCTTGCCCCATTTCAAACTAAACTGCCAGTGTGAAAGCACCCTAAGGAGCATTTAGACTCAGCCTGGACTCAAATGAGATTGTCTTCACTAGTGATAGAAAATATGGCCCTGGACTCAGACTTAAGACTGACTTGAGTACTACAACACTGGTGCTGGGTTTTTTACCTACAAGGTTCAATTCGAGGGAACTTAATGCTGCATCATGGCATTGACGCTAGGGGAACGCCTTCAGCGTGCACTGGTGTTTGAACCATGTTTGAAATCACTGCAATCCTTTTGAGCGACGAAGGTCAGGTGATGAAGAGTAGCGTGTCATCAAGAGCATAAAAGGGCACCTATGTCATGTTACGTCACTTTGTCTTCAGAAGCATTTCTGTTTCAGTATGGTTGTCAAAATTTTACATCCTGTTCAGGAGTACTAAAAGAATGGAGATGTGTGCCACCATGCCCACTTTCATATGGGTGACGATTCAAACGATCTTTGTTTGTTTGGGAGTGGAGCACACTCAGTCAGTTTCCAAGGGGGGACTGTTCGCCACTGGTTCCGGTCCTGCAGCGTGGTGGCCTTTGTTTATGAGGATTGCAGGTTGAGTTTAAAGTGGTCAATGAAATGACACAGCATCTCGTTCCCTTCTCAGGGAACCGTGTTACATATGTAACCCAGAGACAAGGTTTTTTTTTAAACTTGTTATGGTCCCATTCACATGATGTGAATGTGAACAGTTTACCTGAGCCATGAAAGTCAGCAGTGCCTCTCTGTTATGCTCCCACTCTCTTAAAAGTTCACTCTGATGGGGGAACTTATCACAGCCCAAGAAAATTGACAGCTCAAAACAGTTAGTGTGAAGGTAGCTGAAGTCATTCATACCTACAAGAGAAGAAGGCACAAAAACGGGTATCAGAAAGAAAGTCAGTAAAGGCCCCGATATACTCACGTGAAGTTCTTTTTCGTTTCGTCGCTTCTGTTTGCACGAGCTCTGTAATTCGGCTTTCCATTCAAGTCACATGTATATACCACTTTATACAATAGATTGCTTTAAATCAAGCAGCTTTACAGTTTTAAACATGAAAAACAGTGAATGTATCACTTCGATTAGATTTACAAATTCATTTTCTTCTATAAAGCTGCTCTCCAGAGTGTTCATGTTTTTACTCGCGGACGTCGACCTTGACAAACTGAACAGAAGAAATGAACCAGAGAACATTTTGACGTCAAAGAAGGTGAAGCCTCAACGCACACCAACATATTACGTAATTGCCATGAAACAATAGTAGAACGAAGGTGTTTACCAGCCGGAGTGAACTTTTCCAGAAAGATCTTTCTAGATCGGGGTGTCCAATCCTGCACCTGGAGGGGCACCTTCTAGGATAGTTTAGCTTCAATACTAATTAAACACACCTCAACAAGCTAATCAAGTTCTTCCGGATTTTTAGAAACTTCCAGGCATGAGCAGGCTACAGCAAACCTTAGCAGGAATATGGTCCTCCAGGAGCAGGATTGGACACTCCTGTTCTAAATTACCATTACAAACAAATTCATAATGCTCACTTCCTGGGATGGGCTTCCACTTGGCACGGTTGACAATTCCCAGCCCACCTGTTGGGTCATCACTATGGCATCCACCCTGATAGGTTTGAGTCATGGTGCGGTGAGTAGAGGCATAAGATATGGCCAACCAGCGGAACAAAGACTGGTCCTCAACCATTCTGATCTCTTCCTCTGGTTCACCCTCTCCATATCCCTCTGGGTATCTTTCTTGATACCCTTCATGGTACCCTTCAGAGTGACCCTCATGATGGTACCTTTGGTTCTCATCATGGTACCCTTGGGTCTCATCATGGTACCCTTGGGTCTCATCGTGGTACCCTTGGGTCTCATCGTGGTACCCTTGGGTCTCATCGTGATATCCTTGGTTCTCCTCATGGTACCCTTGGTTCTGATGGTGGTACCCATAACTTTCTTGATGGTATCCATAGTTCTCTTGATGATATGCATGGTTTTCTTGGGGGCCACTGTAAGTCTCCTGATGGTATCCAATGTGAAGGTAAGGGTTGGGTTCTTCTTCCTCTTCCTCGTATTGTCGCTTCCGTCTGTTTGCTCTGGAGTTGAATTTTTTCTCCATCTCCTCAGACTCCTTGGTGAGGCGGCGCATGTCGAAGGGGTATGTCACCAGTCTCTCGCCACCCTGCAGGTTGGCACCAAGCACAAATGGATGACTCTCCATCCAGGAGATAAGGGCAAGAGTCTCCACTGCAACCTGAAAGGGAGAACATAAAGAATATTATACAATATTTAGTTCTAGTCCTCTAATCTAATTGGTCAATTTTAAGACACGTTCAAGACCAAAGTAGGTGAGTGGTGCTTTGATTCATTAAATGAACATATATAGCACAGCATTGTTTCCTTACTGAGCCATTGCTTGAAAGAATACCCTCAGGGATGGGTACATGGTGATTTGGTGTCAATTTGGGCACCATGCCCTTATCCTCTGCATCCCAAAGAATGTTATTTATGTCTGGAAAGTTCTGGAAGATGTCATAGCCATCTTCAGTCCAGTGCCCTAATGTCCAGCTGCCCAACTCTGAGCCCTGTGAAACAAAGTTATGTTACTTACATACTTTAGTGAGATTAAAGTGTCACGACACCATTTATATTTGTATATTTGGCAGATACAGTTTTATCCACATTGATCTGTCTATTATTAGTCAGTTTGCATGTTCCCTAGGAATTTAACCTCTCTGGTTGATAAGGTTGAGGTTTCTGGCTCATATCCCCAAAGCAAACAACAAATGGTGCTAATATACACTCACAGTGTGCTGTAGTGCTACTGAAAAATTATAATCCTAAACTATCTCCACAGCAAAATCTCAGATGGCTAGATTGTAGTGATTCATCTTCTCTGAATCTGTTTGAAAGCAGTAAATATTTTAACAATCCCTGCCTAGTGATACAAAAATTACATATTTCACTTTTAACTTTTTTATACATTTTTAAACGCACCTTCTCAAATGCTCTCACATGGCCATCAGGATTGACTGATGGCACCAGATGAATTCGTGTCTCATCCACAAGGTGGCGCACTCGAGGGTTGCCATCTTTATACTCTCTACACAGGTACTGCATGAGCATTAGAAGAAGCTCTCGTCCCAAAGCCTCATTACCATGATAACCTGCTGTATACCTGAACTCTGGCTCTCCTGAGGAAAGATGATGGTATGTTCATCCAAGTGGATAATGAACACACATTGTTTGTTTCTCCTCCTCGTTTATGTTAAAATTTCAAAACTGATAAATCATTTAATGATTAGTACCTGTAATATAACCAAAATGGAATAATAATACTGTGTCCTCCATATCTAATGTTCCTCACCTGTTTCGTGCATCCCAGGGTTATCAGTAATTTCCATGGCATAAATTTCCAGACCTTTAAAGCTCTTGCCCAAACTGTAGAACCTGGTGATGTTGGGACACTCCTCAGAAATGGATTTCATGAGCTGTGACAACAAGAAAAGTCAAATTTTTATGTTTATGTAATTACCACACATTTAATCGTTTGTTGAAATCCATAAGCCTACTAAACTTCTGTGTAAATCAAATATGTGCTACACCTTGAATCTTATGGCTTAGAAACACAGAAATTCTCTGGCAGCCACCCACAACATCCTAGCATGATGGTGAGATTTACATTTTCTTAAACATAAGCTCTAATTTATTCTTATTTCTTTTTTGCCATTCATGAACTTTTAAGACTCCGGGCTCTCCCATCACCTTCTCCATGTCTAAGTAGTTGTGATGGGTGTAGTCCAGGTCATCTCGATGTGTCACTTCATTCTGACTTTGGTACTGGCTGAGAGGATCTGAGTAAAGAACAAATGCACAATGTTGATTATATAATTAATATACTTATATAATAAACTGTTGATGCTTAAAAAAATAAATAAATAAAAATAAAATACATTTTTTCAGCATGCAATGCACAAAAAAAAAACAGGCTTCCCAGCAACGCCTGTGTTGAGTCTAATTAAAGGTTCTGAGTCTCACCTGGTACTGGACAGCCCAAAACCTCCATTCTCATACACATGGTACCATTCCAGCTCTGTGGTAAGATACGGATGTAACGTGCCACTACCGGCTCCATAAACTGAGACAACACTGGGGTGTTTTTATCTGAGTTGCCAAAGAATAACTGAGTGCAGAGAAGCAAGACAAAAAGTGACTCAATGACTAAACAGTTTTAGTTGAATAGTTTTTTTAATTACATATTATATAATATCAAATGCTGCACTTTAAGCATGGCCTATAATAACATGACATAACATATAATCATAATTTATGTATAAAGTCATATACTCGTACATTAATTCTACTTGGTACATTTTAATTTTAGAGCAACTATGTAACATTTACCTGAACTTTAGTTTTGGCTGAAGTTAAATGAATATTTATTGTTTAACTACAAAAAGTAGTTTGAGATCAAATAATAACTGGGTCTATTGCAATATCAGGGTCACGGACCCCCAGCTGAAAATCCATGTCAAGTTAATGAGTTATGACCTTTAAGCATCACAGAAAGATTTGGAAACCAAAAGAAGAAGAGAAAATCAGGCAACTTACCCATTCAGCATATCCATCATCAAGGACAGTCCATTCTCTGCTGTCGTTACTAAACGCCACATAATAGGTAGACACATAGTCGCTCCTGAAACAACAAAACAATAACAAGGACTGTAGACGTAGACTGTTTAGATAGTTTGGTAGTTCTTAAACACAATTAACCACAGTGCTAATTTTTTAATGTCTGTCTTACTCTAAGGGGTCATCTCGACCTTGGGTGATAACGCCAGTGAACTCTGTTAGTGTACGTGCGTCCAGTTCAATCCAGTGGATCTTCTCTTCAGGGTTAGCACACCATGCCCCACCATTCATATCATCTTCATCACCAGACGCCTGTTACATGAACCAATATGCTCACATTGACAACATATCACATTTCTTATACATTTCAGTGTTCAGTCTATACATTTGAGTATCTGTGTATATGTTTATACCTGAATATTAAGACGAGCTCTGTGTGAGCTATAGCGATGTTGATAAACAGAGGAAGTCAGCAGTTGGTCATTGTCTATGCGATGAGACTCCATACCCAGAGGAGGACAAACTGATACAGCAAGACACAGCAAATCACAGGAAGAAAATAATATGGATGAATATGTGCTTCGTCCTAACACGATCTGCATAAAAAAGTATTTGCTAAATGAATAAACACAATGACACAATATGTTCTAGTCCAGACTGAAATCAGTTTATCTGTGCTTTCACACTAAGCACTGTGCAACACTTTTCTGATTCTGACTTTTCTGATTATTTCAATTTATGTACTTGTCCTTTCCTTTGTGTTCTAAAATGTGTTCCAAGTAATTTTTTAATTATTTTATATTTTATTTTTTATCATTATTATTTTGTGTATTACTTTATTCATTTTTATTTCTTTTATAATGTAAAATTGACAGTATGTATAAATATGTACTTATATACTTAATATTAGTTTTAACTATCAAGGTAAATGGAAACTATACAGACAGGACTTTGCAGAAACACAATAAACTCATCAAGATATAATTAAACAAAAATAACTGTAACAGAGACTAATAACTTATATTTAACATATTTTTTATTCAAAACAATTTGCTCTGCCACTTATTGTCTTCATTCAGAGTAGAGTGCATTAAGATGAAGGACTACATCCATGCATCTGTTTCATGAGCAGGGAGGACATGTGGAATTTTCTTTGAAAAGAACCAGCTGTTGAATTAAAGCAGGATTTGGCAGGATTCAGCATCTGTAATAACTTTAAAACAGCTGAAGTCTTTCACAGTGTTTTAAGGTATCATATTCACTTGAACTTAATGAATGCTTCATCAAGATCACTATTTAAATTACATTTATGTTAACATTATATCTAAGACGCTACAAACACAAGACACTGAACTGAATGCCAAGGTTTTGCTTGAAGGAACATATTTGTTTGGTAAGATCTGTGGCCAGAACTGAGAGCTGGGGGTGCTCTTATATAAGTTTGTTGCATGTCAGTATTTTATTTATTTATTCACAGTTCCTGAGTGTATTTATTGTCCTATGTTATCTATTAAGTGATGGAGCTAATGGCAAGCATCCCATATGGCTACACGCCCAAACCAAGTCCCACCACTTACTTTTAGGCTCTCTGTACACGCGTGGTGGAGGTTTCTGAATCCTGCGTTCTCTCTCCTCCTCTTCTTCATGCCTCTTCTCTTCTCTTTCTGAGGAGACAAATTATTGGGAGAAACACAAAGTTCACCATTAATACTATGGATTCATGAGCAAAACATGAAGATAAAGCTGGCAGTTAACTGCTGGTAGTCAGTGTTGTTACTGTTATCTAACTAAGACTATTAAAAAACATTTTCAGTAATTAAACTTAAACTTAAATGAAAATTAGAAATGTTGCCTTGACAACTATTTGAAATAAATAAGTGCAAGTTGTCTACTACTAAAAATAAAAATAAATTAAGAAAGAAATGCCAAAAGCACATAACAAAGTTACTAAAACCTAAACTAAAATTACAATGAAAAAACAAAACAAAAAAACTAATTAAAATTATTAATAAATACTATAATAGCATACAAATAATACTAAAATAACACTGCTGGAAATGAAATTACTCCACCTGCATGTAAAGAGCATCCCTCTACAGTGATGTCCAATCAAAAGTAGCTGTATATTTTAACTAAAAAAAACAACATTTAAATCTTTTGCTAATTTTTTATTCAATTATAGGAAGTGTTTTACCAGTGCACATTTCTTGAAAACGAATTAACATCTTAGCCTACTAGCTTATCTCTAACTGGTTAAGCAACGTTTTGATCAGCTAGAACAGACATTGTTTTTGATCAGCCATTGAGGAAGGAGGTAAAATTCTATTAGTATATTCACATTTTGATGAATGTGAATGCTAACAGATGGCTTTCTCCAGTTATTAAAATTCCAGTTATTAAATTTCTCTGAAATTCCAGTTATTAATGTATTTAAATCTCTTTGGCACATACAAACAGAGCAATGTTTGAAGAGCACCACAGAGCAACACTTCATAGTAGGGATACACTGAAATTTACACTAAATGTTTCGGCCGAAACAGCTATTTTCGATTTCGGTCCGAAATGGTTTTGGAGGGCTGAAATCAGTGAACAAAACAGACATTTAATTAGCTTCACCAATGCCACATTTTGACTGTGTTCAGTGTCTCATTGCGTTTCATGCACACAATTTGGATAAGCTACAACAGTTAAACATGTCAGCTGTGTGGACACTAGCTCTGGATTGACGATATTAATTTCTTGATTTTAATCGGTAATGATATAGTTTATATCTAAAATCATTTAGTCTGTGCTGTTTTTGTTGATGCGTGAACAAACTACTAAACTAAACATTTTTTGCATGTCTGCCATCTGATAATCGCAAAAAACTTTGTACTTTGTTACTTTTACTATCAGTTGAAGCAGCTGCACTGATCAAGTGCACGTGAACTGATCATCTCATCTCCTCTTTACTACTAGTTACAGCACGAAATAAACATGGGTGAACACCAGAAAGATACATTTCAACAGAAATAAATCCTGTCTCATGTAATCACCCAATCAGTGTTTCAACCAGGGAAAGACGTCAATAAATCAGCTTCTAGGCAATAGAATGTCACTTAACATTACATTTAACTCAAGAAATCTATTCAATGTCCATAAACGCATTAGTTAGCATTTTGCTAAATATATGCACACTGTATTACTCTATATTTTTACTTAACCTGTTAGTGATGTCTTCATTATTTAATGACTAAATCTGTCATGAAAATAAGTTATTACAGTTTATTATCATTTAAATGTTTATATTTCACCAACAAACTGGAGTAGAAACAATTCTGTTATTAAAAAGTTTAAATAAAAACATGCCTTATGTGCAATTTAAATGTTTGTATAGGTCAGTTTTAGCTTTCTGAGTGTTTATTATTAAATAATTTTGATTAATTAATTGATTATTTATTATTTATTTATTTATTTATTTTCGGTTTTGGCTTTCGGCCTAGGGCATTTTGAATTTTCGGTTTCGGCCCATAATTTTCATTTCGGTGCATACTCTATAGATCAGGAGTGTCCAATCCTGCTCCTGGAGGGCCGCTGTCCTACAGAGTTTAGCTTTAACCCCAATTAAACACACCTGGGGCCAGTTGCATAATCATAGCCATTATGTTAAAATCTGTCTTAAGAACTAGTATGACAAAACTAGCAGTTAAGTAGGGGTAATCAGTCTTACTTTTCTGTATAAATTATACCAATCAACGATTTTATGTAACTGACTTAAAGTTATGTACAGTCTTAAAGAAAACAAATTGACTAACTTGTAAGACTAGTCTTAGCAGTTTATGCAACTGGCCCCTGAACCAGCTAATCAAGGTCTTACTAGGCATACTAGAAACTTCCAGGCAGGTGTGTTGAGTCATGTTGGAGCTAAAGTCTGCAGGACCGAGTTTGGACACCCCTGCCATAGATAAATCAACCTACAAATGTCTTGCTAATAGACATTGAAATTGGATAGGAGAATATATTTTGAAAAAATATACACAAGAAAATAATACACTAGCTTTTACAAAAAGTCAGGTAAGCAGTTTGAAGAGAAAAACACACATGAACCTTACACCAAATATCTTGATAAACCTTTGACAAACAGTTCACAATCATCTGGAATGCTCTGGATCCCCATTTCCAAGAAACATTTATCTTTACAATCTAGAGATGGGAGGATGTACAGTAACATAGATTTGTGCCCCGTACATCTGAAGATTATAGTTCTTAACAAGCTCAAAGACCTGCCACAGTAACATAATTTGAAGCAAAACCAGTTGAGAAGCCATGATCTAGAACATCAGTACACTCAAACCCGAACATTCTTATCTAGTTACTTATTAGAAATGTACGTTTTTTTTTAAATAACAATAACAACTTCAAAATTTGTGTTTTTGATATGGGTGTATGTAATTCACGTTGTCGAGCAATACGCTCAAGTATCGTCAAGTTATGTGTACCACAGACCTTATTTAACACATACACTATATTGCCAAAAGTATTGGGACACCCCTCCAAATCACTGAATTCAGGTGTTCCAATCACTTCCATGGCCACAGGTGTATAAAATCAAGCACTTAGGCATGCAGACTGCTTCTACAAACATTTGTGAAAGAATGGGTCGCTCTCAGGAGCTCAGTGAATTCAAGTGTGGTACCGTGATAGGTTGCCACCTGTGCAATAAGTCCATTCGTGAAATTTCCTCACTACTAAATATTCCACGGTCAACTGTTAGTGGTATCATAACAAAGTGGAAGCAATTGGGAACAACAGCAACTCAGCCATGAAGTGGTAGGCCACGTAAAATCACAGAGCGGGGTCAGCGCATGCTGAGGCGCACAGTGCGCAGAAGTCGCCAACTTTCTGCAGAGTCAATAGCTACAGACTCCAAACTTCGTGTGGCCTTCAGATTAGCTCAAGAACAGCGCGTAGAGAACTTCATGGAATGGGTTTCCATGGCCGAGCAGCTGCATCCAAGCCTTACATCACCAAGTGCAATGCAAAGCGTCGGATGCAGTTGTGTAAAGCACGCCGCCACTGGACTCTAGAGCAGTGGAAACGTGTTCTCTGGAGTGACGAATCACGCTTCTCTGTCTGGCAATCCGATGGACGAGTCTGGGTTTGCCAGTTGCCAGGAGAACAGTACTTGCCTGACTGCATTGTGCCAAGTGTAAAGTTTGGTGGAGGGGAGATTATGGTGTGGGGTTGTTTTTCAGGGGTTGGGCTTGGCCCCTTAGTTCCAGTGAAAGGAACTCTTAATGCTTCAGCATACCAAGACATTTTGGACAATTTCATGCTCCCAACTTTGTGGGAACAGTTTAGGGATGGCCCCTTCGTGTTCCAACATGACTGCGCACCAGTGCACAAAGCAAGGTCCATAAAGACATGGATGAGCGAGTTTGGTGTGGAGGAACTTGACTGGCCTGCACAGAGTCCTGACTTCAACCCGATAGAACACATTTGGGATGAATTAGAGTGGGGACTGCGAGCCAGGCCTTCTCGCCAACATCAGTGTCTGACCTCACAAATGCGCTTCTAGAAGAATGGCCAAAAATTCCCATAAACACACTCCTAAACCTTGTGGAAAGCCTTCCCAGTAAAGTTGAAGCTGTTATAGCTGCAAAGGGTGGGCCAACTCCATATTAAACCCTACGGATTAAGAATGGGATGTCATTAAAGTTCATGTGCACGTAAAGGCAGGCGTCCCAAAACTTTTGGCAATATAGTGTAAATTAAAAACCCCCATAATATAAAACCCCATAGGAAAATCTTGAGGGAACCAGTGGTGTATTAGTCTTCCTAGTATTGACATCATTTGTGCACCCCTCTATAACTATGCTGTGGCATAGACAGTGTTTAAATATATTGCAGATGATTTCTGATGTATTCTCATAAACCATAAATGTCCTTGTCCTTAAGAGGACAGATAATTTATACTGACTTTCCCCAGTATTATATTCCTCTCTTTGACCCCTTTTACAAACTGATAATTACAAACTGGTAATGCCACAGACGATGTTAGAAGAGCTTAACTTTTGTTGAACCTGGAACATTTCTCTCAAGATCTCTCAATCTCTATTTCTCAGCTCGCTTTCCTATTTTGGTTTATATTCAACAATATCCTGCATATAAAAATTGTTTTAATTCCTGCTGCAGTCAGTGCAAAGGATTTTGTTCAGTGTGTTAGGAACCAAAACTGAAAAATTTGTTCATGGGAACAGGGTCAGAGTTCACAGTTGTTAATGAATGCTTGTCATTTAGTAATTTCCTACAACTGTCAAAGTCTATAATCATGTGTAAGCAGAATGTAGGGCAGCTGGAAGACAAAACGGAGGTGACTGTCATGCTAACTGTGTTATTAATTTGTAGTGCAGATTTTTTTTTTTTAAACAAGTTCAAGACAAATCAAATGGAATGAACAATGTATAATATGTGATTTTACTTGTGTACTGTATGTCCAAATATCTGATTGAAACCAATGTTAGTCCAATACTACACTGGAATAAACAACACAATTACTACACTATTATTGTGGTAAACTGAATAACACACTAGGTAGTTGTGGTCCTCTAAATTGTATTGTTGTTCAGAATATCAGGCTGCTGCGTTCTAGTGCCTACAGCTGAATCATGTTCAGTACAACAAAGTTTTAGTTGAGAACACAGCAAAAAACTATAAACTTTATTTATATGAGGATAAAATACTGCACCTCTTTCCTCTTGTTCTTTTCTCTCCCTTTCCCTCTCCTCTTCCAGTTTCTTTTCTGATAACAAAACAAAAAAGTAAGGGTGTAAGTAAGAGCATAAAATAACAGAGACAGTATCACACATTAAGCAAGTACAGCAGGATTCAAAAGTCTAAGACCACTGAGTTTAAAAAAAAAAAATTAAAACAAAGAAATGATATAATGAATGAATGTAATGAATAAGAAATAGTCAAAATTCTGAGCTTTTAGGTTACAAATCAGATAAGTGAATCAGTGACATGGATCATGTAAACACATTAGTAGGTCGGATTGACGCAGAAGATGCTCTTTGGATCATTCTTAAATCATGCTGGAAAACATGATCATGATATTTTACAGAAACTTGTGGAGTTCATGCAGCTAGAGTGCTGCTATCATTAAAGCAACAGAGGGCAAACCAAACACTAAAGTCAAAATATGTAAGAAAATGCTGGCTGAAAGTCATATTTCCAAATGAAGTGAATTACTAAATATATATACTGAACCAGATAATCAAATCAAAATTGTTCCTGACACATTTGTCCTCAAGGCTACAATCTTTTCCTGGAATTCAGTTTTTATGCCCTAATAAAAACAGACACTGTCTGCTTTGTTTTAGTCCTGGACAGAGTTTTGTTACTTAATAAAAATTCTCTTTATCTAAGATAAGTGCTCCATGCACCCCATATCATCTTGCCTCTTAAAACCTGATAACAAGGTAAACCATACAGTACATTAGGGTTTCTATGCACATACGGTTTTTTGTTTTTGTTTCTTGAGTAAGATTTAGTTGCGGAGGAGACGCAAGACATTATAGAATTCTGGTTGGAAAAAAAAAAAAAAACATTTCCACTGACATTTTCATTTAACGGCAACATGATTTTAAATGATCAGCTTCACCTTAAGCGGCACCTCTGTGTCTCTGAAAGTACTTATTTAAGGGCAGAAATGACAGGTCACACTGTCTGAACTCTCATTAAAACAAGAGGGAGGCCAACACCTCAATCGAGTATCAAAGAAGTATGTACTGTACCATGTCCATATTCATATTCTTCATACCAGTTGTTTTCAAATGGAGGGATGGTGGGCTCCTCTGTGACAAAAGAAAAAAAAAATGTAGGTTAAATTTACTGAGAGTACAGTAGAGAAACTTTAATGACTCATAAAATGTTTGCTAAATGTCTGTTGCTGTTGGTTCACTGTCTTTTGTAAGAACCACACAAGACATTGTGGATTTTTAATGGTGTAAAAACAAGATCTTTCATGAGATGGGTGCATATTGTGGTAAAAGTTTTATTTGATTCACACACAAATACATTGGGTGCTTAAATTTACTCCTCTGTAATAATAGAATAAACAGATGTATTTAAATGGAAAAAAAGCAGAAAGCCATTAACCCAACTGCCCATTAAACCTACTTTTTTGTCAGTTTTTATTTTGTTTTGGAGCTATAGTTACAATTACAAAATGTGTACTTAATGTAATTTTTAGACAGTAAGTTGTACCATTCTGCAATAATAGTAAAACAGAGAAGTAGCACAAGAATATTTCATAAATCATAGTTTATAATGTTATGTTATTTTGAGGAGGACACAGCGTTTAGAAGGAATGATTGCTTTACCTGTGGTAGTGAAACGCCAGTCATTGTCGGTAGAGCTGATCTCTTTGCCATCAGGGAAAGGCATGTTTTCTGCCACCTCGTCTGTTACAAAAAAAAAGAAGAAGACATTTTTATAAATTTATTAAAGTGTGTCCTAATTGACAATTGGTCATTTGTTACTACCCAGGTGAAAAAAAAGTATACTTGAATGCACTAAAAAAAATACAAGCAAGTACATTTGTAGTACATTCTTATTTTTTTTGTGGTAAATAAAATTGTAAAAGTTATACACTATAAATACACTAATTAAAAGTATATTTCTACTTCAGTAGTACTTCAGTGCACTTGAAAAAGTTCAGTGCACTTATACTAAGTACCACTAATACTTAAATTGATTTTAGGTCATTGAAACAAAGTATACTACCGCAAAAATATACAGAAGTTTTATTAGTGTATTTCTTAAAGGGGACCTATAATGCCCCTTTTACAAGATGTAATATATGTCTCTGGTGTCCCCAGAATGTGTCTGTGAAGTTTCAGCTCAAAATACCCCACAGATCATTAATTATAGCTTGTCAAATTTGCCACTATTTGGGTGTGAGCAAAAAAATGCAGTTTTTGTGTGTCCCTTTAAATGCAAATGAGCTGCTGCTCCCGGCCCCCTTTCCAGAAGAGGGCGGAGCTTTAATAGCTTGCACTTCGGTTGCTCATCAACAACAAAGCTGGAGAATCTCACGCTGCAAAAATGACGATTGTCAGTAATGGTGTTCAGCCTTACATTGTTCAAACCGGAGTCAAACACTGATGGAGAGACTCAGGAAGAAGTTACAACTTTTAGAATGCAACTGGACGTTTCTGAATGGTTAGTGGATAAATTTATGTAGCTGCTGTGGAGTTGATTCAACTCATCGTCTATTCAACTCATGTGCCGTCATGTTAATCTTTTGTGCAAATCTAGCGTTGAATTGAACCTCATTTGTGAAGCAGTTTGGCGTAAAATGACGGCATGACAACAACACTCTACTACAACAACTCTTCCTCTTCTCTAAAGCAGCCCAACATGGCCTCACCCCTTTTGTTGCGTGTTCTCGGGGGCAGGGTTTATGTAAATTTTAGGGTTAGTGAAGTCACTAAACCGGGAAGAAGCTCGTTGTAGTCCCTACCAGCCGTTTGTTGTAGTCCTTAAACAGTGAATTCTATAAAAGAAAAAATATCTCCCTTTGCATTGAACTTTGAGCGTCGTAACTTTGCAGATGTTGTTTATGCTCCAACAGCAACATTACACACTAACTAAAGTTAAAAAAGTGAAATCACAATCCTAGTTCAAATTAAATTGATTTTATTAAAAATATATTACTAATGTACTAGTTATAAGTACATTTTCCCAACTGTGGTACTTAAGTACACTTAATATAAATGCACTAATTAGCACTAACACTTAAATTGATTTTAAGTGTAGTCAGATAAAGTAAACCAAATATACAGAAGTGTTTTATAAGTGCATTACATAAAAGTGTGTTATGAACACTTTACATAAAGTTTTAGTGGATTTTTAAATATGTGTACTAAAATTCACAATTTAACAGTAAGTATACTTTTAGCATAAAGTACTTAAAGTGCTATATTTTATATATTTTAATGTGGGGAAAAGGTGCTAGTAATGACATACTAATAGTGTCCCTAATAGTGATTGTACTTGTCACAGTTTGCTGGTTCACTGGTTTACTCTGTCTCTCTGTGAGTGTGTTGCTGCTGATGAGCTGATCAGCGTCAGCTGGGGCTCATCATTGCAGCTATTTAATGTCTTTGCATTTTGCCCTGTTTTGTCAGATTGTTGGTGGGTTCATGCAGTGTTAGTCCTGGCTATGTTTGAGTCACTCTGGCCTCGTTCCTGTTCTGGATATTCCTTGTCGAGGCAGTTGTGGATTACCTGTTGGATTCTTGTCGGAGGACTGGTTTGCCCATTGCAGTTTCTGTGCTACCAAGAAATACTTTGCCATCTGCACCCACGACATCTGACCCTTGCTATCTTTCCTGCTGCTATTTTTATTAATAAAATAATATTTGCTGCATTCGCTATTGAATCCTCCTAATTTCATGTGACAGTACTATTTAAAGACACCATTAACTTGCAGTTAAGTATATCATATAAAGGGAATATTAACATAGCTACAATACATTTGAAATTAATTATTTAATGTATAAAATATGTGGGCAATACATTATAAATACATTTTGTATATATTTATCATATATTTTTCTTATATTTTAAATAATATATAAGTGTATTTTCTATGTCTAATGAGTATATTTAAGTGGTTTCAAGTTTACTACAAGTGGTAACTAAATACATTTTTTTAATACAGAGATAGTATGTTAAAACACATTTTAGTTCATATTCATGGTGTCTCAAAATAGCACAGTTGAGTACACATGTTCTGAAGATTATCTTAAGAAGTACTAAAGAAGAATTTTTAGTATATTAGGTATAAAATTAGTGCACAAAACAGAACACTTTAAGTACATTATGGAAGTGTACCAAGTGTACTGAAATAAAGTGTATTTTAGAGCACTTTTTTCACCTGGGTATTGCTAACTAGCTTCAGGTCTTAATTAATGTAAAAACATTCAAGACTCACATCTGGCATCCCAATAATCATCATCATCAGCTGGACGGCCAGCAATCACAGAGGTTGTAGGTGTGGGCTCATCCACCTTCCAATAGTCATCGTCTTCAAATAAGTTAAAGGAAATGTTGATCATAATGAACAAAGTGGTGTTTATTTACACAGACGTGAGTGATATTATGCTCACATGAGTCAGGATAAGGTTGGGAATACTCATCCGTGTCAGGAGGAAAATCTGTTGGGAAATCTGTGGTCTTCTCTGTCAGAGGGTTTGTAGGTTTTGCCGCTGTTGTTGTCTCTGCAGGAAATTCTATGGATACCAAACAGTCTTTGTGAGTGCATTTTAATTGCAGCCGTATTCCAGATCAAGGAATAAAATCATTCAGCATGATCTATTCCAGACACAAAATGTTCTCCAAGGTAGTTTAACAATGATATATGCTTCTGTACAATAGCGGCCGTAAATTTAGGTAGGGCAGATTCTGGGTCTTAGCGCTACTTTATGATAAATATTTTGTAAGCTTTAAATTTTAATCACTGAACACATACAGACACTTTTGGCAGAGGTCTAACATCCTTGCGTTATTCAGCCTGAGGGTGGTCTAATGTTGATTGACAGGATTTAAGTACACACGACACACACATAGAATGCTATCTTAGTATTGCCTTAAGTATATAAATGCTATTAATTATATAAATGCTATTTACATTAGCACGTTTAAACTTTCATTAATTTGATACGAAGAACAGACATGCCAACTAGTTACTGACCTGATGCAGACTAATATACACATAACTGAAGCAGACTGATATCATCTTGGTCTGGAGCAAGGTTTAAGGCAATATGAAAATCAGCAGGACAGTCTCAAATCTGCCTCTATGGCTCTCGATTAGAGCGCGCTGCAATTCCATTTTTCACCACAAATTTACATTGGAAAATTGTGAGGCGCTGTAGAGTTGGGGAGGGCTCAGGCACCCGCTGCCCCACTTAGTATCATAATACAAGCCTGCCGAAGCCATACGCTAAATTTTAATATATCAAGCTCACTTTACAGATTAAAATAGGCTAGAAAATCGGAAAGTATTTGTTACAGAATGCTGAACACATTTACAATTTATTATTGATGCAGTTTATATAAAGGTGTATGTTTGGGATGAATATTTTGGTGGGGTTCTGCCCCACCTGCCCTTACAGACGAGTCGTGGCTGCTTCTGTATAAGCCACAAGTCACTTTTTTTTATTTTATTTTTTGTAAATCACATTTCATAGCCAATTTTCGGGTGAAGAACTACACTACCCATAATTCCTAAAGAGAGCTCCACCAATCAGAGAAATCCACCAACTAATCAAACATAAATTGTGACAAAAGAGCTCATCAGCAACCAACCACTCCTGTGAATCCTTGCGAATGAGTCACACAATATTTTGCAATAAACTTATTCAATAGTTTTATATTGCATAGTTAATTTGTTTATTTGATTACATCATACGCAATGCTTCATGGGATGAGTAGTTAATTCATTTGTAAAAGAATTTAAGTACTCAGTCTTGTACTTTTGTCTTTGACTCTGATTTTCATATACCATTTTGCTTCAGATCAAATGTGTAATGTTGTGTAATTCATCTCTGAGCTGGTTGGTTTGGTTGAAGAATCTTCATAAAGAATGTTTTGAAATCCCCAAGGAGAAAATTAGTGGGGAAAATACTTCTACAAAACCAAGGCAGTCAATGTTCTGGTCAAGTCACACCAAAATTCACAGAATGTAATTGAGTAAGTTATTTAATAAGAAGCGCTTCTCTAACCTTCATCCCAGTACTGGTCAGGTTCAGGGTCATAAAACTCCTCATCATAATCAATGGGCACAGTGGTTGTGGGTGGCACAGTGGTGGTGGGTGCCACAGTAGTGGTGGTGGTGGTGGTGGGGGTGGTGGTGGTCTCCTCCCTGTTTTTCTTGCCTTTCTTCTTCCCACCCTTCTCTCCTTTGGCTTTCTTCTCGCCCTTGGGTTTCTTGGTGGGTTTAGGAACTTTGGGCTTCTTGGTGGGCTTGGGCTCTTTCTGTCGTTTTCCTCTTCCTTCCCTCTCAGTTTCTCTACGCATTCTCTTTACTGAAAGAACACAGAGAGAATGAAAGAAAAGGAACCAACTTGGCAAATGTAACCATCTTGAATTTTGGAGCAAGTGAGAAAGACTGTAGTTTATAGCTCAATCATAGACTATAGCCACACATGTAAAAGCTAGTTGAAGGTTACTTTGTGGTTAGTCTCAGACTGTCGGATGCATATTGGACAAAACTGTAATTTTCTGAAAACAGCAAGCTAATCTGATTGGCTACATTTATGCAATTTCCATTCCAGGGTTTACAGTTCATGTTTACAAAGTACTGTTTTGCTACAATAGGCTCTCTTGGTTGTCACATGCAGGTCATTTGGTCTGTATGTGTAGCCTGCCCTTATCTAGAATAAGTTGCGAAGTGGATCATACTTTATACCAATAGTCAAAAGTTTCTGCAAAAAACGGTTCATTTCCATTAGTCAATTCACTTGTATTACTTCATCATAATTTGCTTAAAATTAAAAAAAAAAAAAAAAAAAAAAAAAAAAAGTCACAAGGCCACACACCTTTTGTACAACTGAAATGTTCCATGCAAGTAAAGGTTCTTTAGGGAAGAAGAACCTTTATTTTTATGAATGTATACATATTTCCCCGCTAAGACAAAAAAAAAAAGTAACATTATCATCCATGAAAACAGAGTCTGTCATGATCAATAAGCTGCTTGATCAAATGAAAAAGCACACTTTAAGAAGTTTGGGGAAAACAATCAGCCAATTCTGGCTTTTCTAAAAGTCTAGCTTTCTGCACTGCAACACTGACTCCCTCAGTCAACCTACGCTTCTTGGACACTTGTAACAGGAACGTACAAAGAGAAAGGAATGCATCTGTCTAACAGGATGTCTGGCTACACTTTGATAATTCCCTCCAAATTTCCAACACATTGTTCTGGATGACTGACTAATTCAAGCATGATTCAAACAGCCCTTCTAGTAATTTCTGCCCCTAGATCTGGAAACAGGAAAAAGATTCTCTAAAAATACTATAAATATTAAAGTGACTTTATAACATACACAATAAAAATCTTTGATCAAGGTCTGTTTGACTATATTGAATATTGATTATTCTGCTTTAAAAATGTTTATAAACAATGCATAAATGCCCCTAATACTTGAACATCCATCAGAAAATGAATCTGTCAGAAACATTCTCTGTGTGAATCATTTTGCATGTTCAGGTTTGCTCACACTGTGTTAGCTGACATTGAAGGGTGGATTTTGAGAAAGGGTGTGTGTTTAAAGATAGCAAAATGGTGGAAGTGAACAAAATGCTAATGCCTTAACAAAACATTTAAGAAAAAACACATTTTAACAGTTTGAAATACTAAATATATATTCAAAGAGTCACAACCTCAAGTGTTTCAGTATTTTAACAGGTACTGACAAAACACTAAACCCAGAATGTTAAATAAATCAAAAATGCTCAGGCTGGACTTCACTTTCTGTCATAATATTTGTGATGATATTGACTGATAATATTAAGATAAATACTTACAAAGAATGTCCAGCTTGACCGTGGCTTGTGATTCTGTGTCTCCGCTTCTGGCCACACATTTGTATATCCCAGCATTGTTCAAATTGGCATTGAGAACAATGAGAGAGGACAAGGAATTGCCATGATTGCGCACCTCGAGATTGTCATGTTTTGTTAGAATCTTCTCACCATTAGGAGAAAACCAGTGAATCTCCTCTGCATCCCCAACAACTAGGAAAAAAACAGAAAAATTACTGAATTGATACAGTAACTTTAGCATCGGATTTAGTTCAACAACAAATGCATATCCAGCTACTACCTTAAGTTTTTATTATTTATTAAATACTCTTGCACTATATTCCAAGCCATATGATATGCTTTGTGTGAAGAACAGACCGAAATTTATGTTATCATTCAATAAAAATGTCAAATATGGTGCCATTAATGTCAGTAAATAACCTCAAATGCAGCATGTTTGTAACAGATTTGATTTTTGTTGTCCAATTGAGAAATGTATTGGCTAGTTAATTTAGTGAATGGTGACTTGCATTTGACGTCTGTCCATCACATAAAGCTATCATAGGACTCCAAAAGATCCACTCCCCTTTCAATTTCATTGTCATGAAAAGAGTAGCCACAATATTCTGCAAAAATTCATCTTGTGTTATCCACAGAAATAAAGTCATACGAGTTTGAAATGACACGAGGGTGAGTAAATGATGACAAAACTATTGTTTTATGGTTAAACTGGCCTCTCACCTTTGCACAGCAATCGTTTGTACTGTCCAACTTCAATCTTTGCATTGGGTGGGATTATCTTCACTTGTGGAACATCTACAGAAACATAAATTATTCTTGGCCCTTTATTTCCACATTGTCAACTCATCTTTAATTGAAATTACACTCTAACACACACACACACACACACACACACACACACACACACACACACACACACACAGACTGTCCAATTTTAGAGTTCATAGCCTCATATGTTGACACAGACGCTTTAGCCCTTGAAATTCATCCTGTCCTGTCTCCCAAGGGCAGTTTCACCCCTGCTGGGAAAGTTTTAAGCAACATTCTTGCCTGTTGCTGTGAAGTCATTACCCACACAGAGCTATTCCACAACGCCAGTCCTCAGGAGTCTCTGAGTAATCTGGCAAAGGTTTACTTAGATGTCGATAAACACTAGCTTCCAATGAATGGGGTTTCAAAACAGGCTTTTTTTGCCATTTTTATTGCCAGAAAGAACACAAAAATTATTAGGAGAAAATAAGAACAGGATTGTTCAGTTGGAGTCAAACTCATATTGTCAACGTGAACACTGTGGCAACAGAGCATATGCACTAACCAGTACGCCACAGTTTAGGCCGAAACAGGACAAATGACAGCTGTTGATAGCTTTCACCATTTCTTCCCATATGTGTAATTGTAAAATTCTTTTTAAACATCCAGAAATATTACTAGTGCTTTTCCAAGTGTTTTGTGAAGAACAGTTTGCTCATACAACTTTAGATTGGTTCCAAAAGATCAGATTTTACAGATTGTATCAAGTATTATTTTACCCTTTTAAGTCTGACAGACTAAGAGTGCTAAATCATCTAACAGACAGGAGCACCAGGGTAAAGCCTGGGCTGCTGTGCAGGTGTGTTTACCAGAGCATCTTCAGAATGAAGAACCACAGCTGGGCCAAAAATGAGCCAAGAAGCCAAAAGTCTTAAAGTCGATGTGAGACATATATCCAAATAAAACAGAATTCAACAAATAAAAATGTAGGGCAGCACTTGATTTTGTGAAAATTTGCCATTACAAACCAAGCCTGCTCAAAAAATGCCTAAAATAGCTATTGTTTGTAGGTAAATGCAGTCAATATGGATTTAATGTTAACTTTAAGCCCTAAAAAGCAACCAAAAGGCTCTTACACTCTCACCAAGGCAGAAACCTTTATAAATATCTTGTGAGAGGCTACATAAAGAGTGACCAATAACACTACAGATATTTCCGCCTAAGACATGTATAGTAAGTACATACACTCCTATTGGGTTCCACAGGGTAATTCAACCATTTTGGGATGGTTCCTCTGTTTTTCTCATTACTCTTTGTAATTTCACTGATCAGTCCAGTTTGTAAAAGTGAGTCTGCGTCCCTGCATTTAATGGAAACGCTGTGTTATTGAATACCAGAAGCCTGCCAGTAACCATATTTTCCAAACCTCAGCAACAGTGCTGCTATTAACTCTTAAATTAACTCCTTAATCCGAGTTGCAAGAATAATGAAGCCATCACATTCTTTTGAAACACCAGGATGAAAGTCTGTCTTCAATGCGTACAGCAATATTTTTTCATCTTCTCCATTAATCACATCATTTCAGGTAAATATTCATTTATACTGGCGTTCAGCAGCGTTTTTCTTCCTCAGTGAGTTCTCTTCTGACAAGGCTTCTCCAAGTGCAGGTGCAAGTATTGCTGTTATCACCAAGAGCTTTGCTCACAAAAATGCAAAAACTCTGGCATCCTTCAAGAAGAATCCTTGTCTTTTGTAATATATCACTCAAAATGTGCTGTAAACTATGTGCAAAATACAGCCTGTCAAAGTAAATGCAGTGTGCTGTTGGAAAACTAAATACTAATTTGCAAGTGCTTTTTTTCCAAATCACAGAAAATATGTACTTGGTTAAAGGTGACATCACATTTAACCCTTATGTTCTTATAGAACATAAGGGTTAAATAGAAGCATTTTGTCATTTGTACCTGCTCCATATGTTGCCTTTCCGTCCTCCACATGTTGCTCTGGAGCTGTGTGGCTGATCTCTGATTTGCTGTGTTCTGTCAATCCGTTTACAGTCCAGAAGTAAACCAGCAGGGATAGATAGAGAATTGATAGTGCCGCCTGGTCCCTCAGTCCCGGCATGGTGCCTTATTCACTGCTGCAAACAGAAGAAGTGATCCACAGACAGTTTTTAGCAGGAGATAAGTGAGTGTGGGAGAGGGAGAGGGAGAAAGAGAATGTGTAAGAGTGAGACGGGGGTGGAAGGCGAAGGGGAGGGTGGTAGAGACACATGAGGAGCTACAGAGGAGTGTAATAACAGACTTAAAGAGAGGGGGTAGGAAGGAAAGAAAGAAAGAAAGAAAGAAAGAAAGAAAAAGAAAGAAAGAAAGAAAGAAAGAAAGAAAGAAAGAAAGAAAGAAAGAAAGAAAAAGAAAGAAAGAAAGAAAGAAAGAAAGGAGTTTTAATGTATAGATCACTGAAGCTTTATCCCTCAAGAACCATATATGGAGAAAAATGGTTGGTATATAGAGGACTTTTTGTTGAATCAAAGTACTGCAAAGAACCATTTAAGCTTTTTTTCTGAGGGTGTATTTCTGTAGCTTTACTAGGTGATGAGAAATTTATGCAGTCATCTGTATAGAGTAGAGTCGATGAGGACAAATTAAGAGATCCAATAGGTGTGGCAAGATCCAAATGCCATATATAGACATTTAAAGCCAAGTAGCAGCCAGAGTCTGGATATCGTTGGTACGGTGGGGCAGTCAAATCATCAAATGATACTTTTACACTTACCTTACTAATAGTTTACTTCTAGTTGTCTCTGCATTCTAAGCAGGGACAGAAGAAAGTATTTTAACATAAATAAAAAATACACACAGCAGCTTTTAAAACACAGTTTTGAGTAGGTGTCATTCAACACACTTTCAAAATCATGATAACAGGGTAAATTGTTTCAGGTTTGGGTCCACTTTCTTTATATTAACCTTCAGCTGGAAGTCCAATGAAAGCTCAGAAGAGAGAGGAAAGAGGGACCTAGAGTATCTGATAGTATAGGCTGGGGGAGGGGAAGGATGAGGAGGAATGAGAGAGAATGAGAAAAAAGTCTGAATTACATGGAAGCGGATTCAGAAAAACTGGACATCAGGACCAGTGTGTCCAGAGAATTATTGTATTATCATGATCTGGGGATAGGGAAGAAGTTGAGCAGTTTTTAAGAATTGATTTCTTATGGATTTATGTCAAAGGCACAGACTTACACTTGGCATCAAATAACAGAGGAATGAGATTTTTTTGTTTTTGTTTTTAAATATTATTTAAAATTTGTTGACCCGTTTTTCCAGTTTGGCTGTTGTCACTGCACCAAATGCCCCAACAAAACATCATAAAAATGCTCTAGCTAGAATGAATCCTTTACCTTCAGCTTTTACTTATTTAGGAGAAAAGTAAAGTAATGCAGTAAAGTAAAGTAACGCATTACTGTAAATTTACAAGAAAATATCTGAGCTACTTTTTCAAATAAGTAACACAAATTACTTTGCTTTCCCATCTATTGACTGACAGCTCTCCTGTCCCCATGTTGAGAGAAATCGGAAGTGCCGAGGCGTTGTGTGCGCTGTAGGAACATGATGGTTATATAGTTCTAGACTAAATGTGAGCATGCATTTACTCATCTCACTTGCATATAAACAGATTCAGTATTCCTCAAAATGAATAAAACAGTAAAATGCAAACTCAGAATATTACGCAAACCTGCAATAAATACGATTAAATACATAAAGTATATTTGTGAATTTATCTCACTTTATTAAGTCAAGTCAAGTCACCTTTATTTATATAGCGCTTTTTACAATGTAGATTGTGTCAAAGCAGCTTTACATTGATAACTGGTACATTATTTGGCTGCACAGCAGCTCTTAAAGAATAGTGTCAATGCAGGTAGATCAAAGCACTGTTGAATATCAAATGTCAAGTCAAATGTCAAGTGTCCCCAACTAAGCAAGCCAAAAGGCGACAGCGGCAAGGAACCCAAACTCCATCAGGTGACATCAGGTGGCAGACAAGTGGCAAATAGGTGTTTAAATGGAGAAAAAAACCTTGGGAGAAACCAGGCTTAGTCGGGGGGCCAGTTCTCCTCTGGCCAACAGTGCTTTGTTACGATTCAGGTTGCCATCGTAAGTCCAATAGGATCGCAGCATTCAAAGTATTTATTCCAGTTCCATCCAATTGAGGATCGTATTCATCACGCCGGTATGGACGGTTGTTGAGGAACTGTGTCGTGGCTGTCGTGTCGATGAGGCCCTCACAGTGGATGATCTAGTTGACTCAATCTCTGCTGATACTTCAGGGCTGCGTTGTGGTCGTGTCAAGGCGCAGGTCCTCGGTCTCACCTGGATACGGCCCGGATCCGGTTGACTACGGTGAACCTCGGGATAACCAGAAAGACTAATGTTAGCGTAGATGCCATTCTTCTTCTGATGTAACGAGTACATCATGTGTTATAGGAAGTGTTCCCGGTTCCGGCTGACCTAATTTATGCAGCCTAATAATCCTTTAACGGATTTGAAAATATAAATTGGTAATGTGTTATGTGTATGCCAGGTTAAAGAAATGCGTTTTTAGTCTAGATTTAAACTGACAGAGTGTGTCTGCTTCCCGAACAATGCTAGGAAGATTGTTCCAGAGTTTAGGTGCCAAATAGGAGAAGGATCTACCGCCTGCGGTTGATTTTGATATTCTAGGTATTATCAGCTGGCCTGAATTCTGAGATCGCAATAGACGTGAAGGACTATAATGAATTAAGAGCTCGCTCAGGTACTGGGGAGCTAAACCATTTAGTGCTTTGTAAGTAATTAGCAAGATTTTAAAATCTATACGATGTTTAACAGGAAGCCAATGCAGTGTTGACAGAACCGGGCTAATATGATCATACTTCCTAGTTCTAGTAAGAACTCTAGCTGCTGCATTTTGTACGAGCTGTAGTTTATTTATCAGGCGAGCAGAACAACCACCCAGTAAAGCGTTACAGTAATCTAGCCTTGAGGTCATGAACGCATGAACTAACTGTTCTGCATTTTTCATTGAGAGCATATGCCGTAGTTTAGATATATTTTTAAGATGGAAGAATGCGGTTTTACAGATGCTAGTAACATGGCCTTCAAATGAAAGATTGGTATCAAAGAGCACACCCAGGTTCCTAACTGACGACGAAGACTTAACAGAGCAGCCATCAAGTGTTAGACAGTATTCTAGGTTATTACATGAAGTTTTTGGCCCAAAAATTAGAATCTCTGTTTTTTCTGAATTTAGTAGTAGGAAATTACTGGTCATCCAATTTTTTATATCAGCTATGCATTCCGTTAATTTTGTGAATTGGTAAGTTTCGTCAGGGCGCGAAGAAATATAGAGCTGAGTATCATCAGCGTAACAGTGAAAACTAACGCCATGCTTCCTAATGATATCTCCCAAGGGTAGCATGTACAGAGTGAAAAGCAACGGTCCTAGTACTGAGCCTTGCGGTACTCCATATTGAACTTGTGATCGATATGACATCTCTTCGTTTACTACTACAAACTGATAACGGTCAGATAAGTATGATTTGAACCATGACAATGCAATTCCACTAATGCCAACATAATTTTCGAGTCTATTTAAAAGAATATTGTGATCAATAGTGTCAAATGCAGCACTAAGATCCAGTAACACTAATAGAGAGATACAACCACGATCTGATGATAAGAGCAAATCATTAGTAACTCTAATGAGAGCAGTCTCAGTACTATGGTACGGTCTAAATCCTGACTGGAAATCCTCACAGATACTATTTCTTTCTAAAAAGGAACATAGTTGTGATGATACTGCCTTTTCTAGTATTTTTGACAGAAAAGTGAGATTTGAGATCGGCCTGTAATTGACTAATTCTCTAGGATCAAGTTGTGGTTTTTTAATAAGAGGTTTAATAATAGCCAGCTTAAAAGTTTTTGGTACGTGTCCTAGTGATAAAGATGAATTGACGATATTAAGAAGAGGATCTATAACCTCTGGAAGCATTTCTTTCAATAGCTTAGTCGGTATAGGGTCTAACATACATGTTGTTGATTTTGATGATTTAACAAGTTTAGACAATTCTTCCTCTCCTAAAGCAGTAAATGAATTGAATTTTTCCTCAGGGACACTACAATGCACTATCTGACGCGATACTGTAGTAGACGGTTGCATGGTTATAATTTTTTCTCTAATATTATCAATCTTGCAAGTAAAGAAGTTCATAAAGTCATTACTGCTGTGCTCTTTGGAAACATCAGAAGTTGAAGCTTTATTTCTTGTTAATTTAGCCACTGTATCAAATAAATACCTAGGGTTGTGTTTATTTTCTTCTAAAAGTTTTGAAAAATAGGCAGATCTAGCAGATTTTAGGGCCTTTCTGTACTCAATCATTCTCTCTCTCCACGAAATGCGAAATACTTCTAGTTTTGTTTTCTTCCAGCTGCGCTCCATTTTCCTGGCTGCTAACTTTAGGGCCCGAGTGTGCTCATTATACCATGGCATTGGATTAATTTCCTTAATCTTTTTTAAGCGCAAAGGAGCAACTGAGTCTAATGTGCTGGAAAAGACAGAGGCAATAGTTTCTGTTGCAACATCGAGGTCTTCTAAGCTTTCTGGTATGCTAAGGCGATGAAACTGATCAGGAAGATTATTTATAAAGCGATCTTTAGTGGTAGAAGTGATGGTTCTACCATATTTATGGCATGGAGGCAGTTTAGCCGCCTTGACTAAATGTAGTATGCACGAGACTAGATAATGATCTGAGATGTCATCGCTCTGCTGCAGAATTTCAACAGCATCAATATCAATTCCATGTGACAATATTAGATCTAAAGTATGATTACGACAATGAGTGGGTCCTGACACGTGTTGTCTAACACCAATAGAGTTTAGAATATCTGCAAATGCCAATCCTAATGTGTCTTTTTTATTATCTACATGGATATTAAAATCACCAACAACAAGGACTTTATCTGCAGCTAGTACTAACTCCGATAGAAAGTCAGCAAATTCTTTGATAAAGTCTGTATGGTGTCCTGGTGGCCTGTATACAGTAGCCAGCACAAATGTCAACTTACATAATGTTACGTAAAGTACCATCACTTCGAAGGAATTATATTTGAAAGACTTCTGACTAATACTGTAAGTATTACTATAGATTACAGCAACACCACCCCCTTTGCCTTTCTCACGGGCATTGTGTCGATAATCATAACCTTGAGGACTAGACTCATTTAAAGTAATGTAATCATCCGGTTTTAGCCAAGTTTCTGTCAAACACAGCACATCTAGATTATTATCTTTGATAATATCATTAACAATAAGTGATTTTGAAGAAAGGGATCTAATATTTAACAACCCGAGTTTTATCATTTGTTTAGCATTATTATCTCTATTTTTTATTTGTTGAACATCAATTAAATTTTTACCATTAAATGGGTTTGGAAGTTTTTTGTTTTTACTAATTCGGGGTACAGACACAGTCTCTATTTGAAAATATCTAGGTGTAAGAGTTTCTATGTGTTGGGAGTTATCTGAATTATCTGACTTCTGTAACGTGAGGCAGCTAGCAGACGGTCGGTTTAGCCAGTATGTCTGCTTCCTGACCTGGGCCCCAGTTTGTCATGTTTCAGCTCTAAGACTATGTGCCATATTACTAGAGAGAAGAGCAGCACCATCCCGGGAGGGATGAATACCATCTCTTTTCAACAGGTCAGGTCTGCCCCAAAAACTTTTCCAATTGTCTATGAAACCTATATTATTTTGCGGACACCACTTAGACAGCCAGCCATTGAGTGATGATAATCTGCTAACTATCTCATCACTCCGACGAACAGGAAGGGGGCCAGAGCAAATTACTTCTCCTGACATTGTACTTGCGAGTTCACACACCTCTTTAATGTTAATTTTAGTGATCTCCGACTGGCGAAGTCGAACATCATTAGTGCCGACGTGAATAATAATCTTAGAGTATTTACGATTAGCATTAGCCAGCACTTTTAAATTTGCTTTGATGTCAGGTGCTCTGGCTCCCGGCAAACATGTGACTAAGGTGGCTGGTGTCTCTATTTTCACGTTCCGTGTAATAGAATCGCCAATAACTAGGGCACTTTCAACAGGATTCTCAGTGGGTGCGTCACTGAGTGGGGAGAACCTGTTTGATGTTCTTATTGGAACGGAAGAGTGGTGTTTTCCGCGGCTATGCCGCCTCACAGTTACCCAAGTGCCCTGCTGCGCGGGCTCTACAGCCGGAACCGAACAATGTACAGAGTTCACTAAGCTAGTCGCATCCAAAACAGTATCTGAAGCCCTTGCATTCTTACTATCCTCGATTAAAGTTTGGATGCGTGTCTCTAATTCTGAGATTCTCTCTGTCAGCCTGACTATTTCCCTACATTTATGACATGTAAATCCCTCGTCGCTGACAGAGAGAGCTATGGTGAACATGTGGCAAATGCAACAGGTAGCAATGCTGGGAGAGGATGACATGACTCACCGTGTTTGTAGACTGATCCGACTTACCACAGCTGTTTGAAGAACGCGTTTATTAACCAATGTCTTTGATCCAATTTAACCATACTAATAAGCAAAAATGACTTTAGATTAACATCGCATTTGTGTTTCATTTTTTTGTTTTTATTGCTAAAGTAAGAGTGTTGAACTTTCTTCTCCTGCATCCTATTCTTCTGCAATCTGGAATGGCAGCACAGCTGAAAGATTTGTTTGAGCTGCGCCATCTACTGAAAAGGCATGAATTTGCACTTCCTTCAGCCTGAGGCTTATTCATTTCACTTTTTGGTTTGAAAGAGCCTCTACATTTGCCAGAAATATAACTTTTTTTTCCAAAAAAGTAATGCAAAAGTAACATAACGCATTACTTTCCATAAAAAGTAACTACGCAATTAGTTACTTTTTTTTAGGGAATAAAGCAATATTGTAATGCATTACTTTTAAAAGTAACTTTCCCCAACACTATTTATTTTATTCTTGTTATTTAGACATTTTTAATGAAGTTGACCTCAAATGTGATATGATTTGTCTCCCTGCTGGTAGGATGGAATATAGATAGACAAATGAGATTTAAGCAGTATGGCCAAAACTTAATGCGGTATGGGGACTTAATTTTCATCATAATGTGGAAAACATTGTGTGCGTTCCATAGAATAAAGAAAGTCATTCCATTTTGAAATTGCATGAGTACATTTTTTTTTTCTTTACAGACATGGAAGCTACTTCTAGAGGTTTACTGTTCAGCTAAGGTATATATACTCAATGGCAAGGATACATTGCCATATATAAGTCATGAGCTAGGATGTAAGGAATGTCCAAGGATGTAAGGTACCAAGGGCAGGGACAGATACAAGGGACATCACCAGGCAGTGATGTCTTCAGCACAGATAAGGAGCAAGGAGATATGCGCAATGGCATGCACAATACACACAGCCAGTACTTAACTGAGAACTGAGAGCAGGTCTCTATTCTCACAATTATGCTAAAAGGTGGGTAATTTATGCAGTATTTTTAAACTAAAGAACTTACATTAAACTAGTTAAAAAAAATAACACTGAAAAAAAGTGTCGCAAATCCCACTGTACAATAATTACGAACAGAGAATAGCATAACAATAAGCAAAACATGTATTTGACAGAAAACGAATCAATAAAGTAATTTTAGAAAAATCACTATCGCACATAGAATGACTCCTGTTAGAAAATTCCTTCCACCTCCTCAAATGGAATTACTGTTGGCCTTTAGTGTCACAGACTAATGTAATATCCCAGTGGTGGCAAGAAAATCTGAGCAATATGGAAAAGACACCTCATATCATCCACCAACACACACATATGCAGTCTTGCTGGACCTGATCTCTTGACCCAAAAAGTAAATCTTCACTATGTCCCTTGTTTTAAACTTTCACAATACATCAGTTGGTTTTCTAACTTAAAAAAAAAAAAAAAAAAAAAAAAAAAGATAGACAAAATGACAGCATTATTTGAAGGAACAGTTCACCCAAAAAATTAAAATTCTGTCCTTTACTCTTGTCGTTGCAAACACATAAAACTTTATATCTACAAATGGAGTACAAAAGGAGATGTTTAGCAGAACATCTTGGCAGCTGTTTTCAATATAGCAAAGGTAAATATTAAAGGTGGGGTAGGTAATTTTCGGAAAGGCTAGCAATAGCGAGCTAGCTTTCAAAGCATAAGATCCCACCCTCCCTTCAGAGCATCTCCAAAGCCACACCTCCTCCAAAACACACGAACACACACAGAAGAGTCTGCAAAGCGCAACGAGACAGCGTTAAATTACCTCATGTCTCAAGCACATAACATTACAATAATAATGAACATAACTTAAAGAGCACTGACCAGTACCACCTGACTGCTGCAGATTAATTTCGCCGTTGATAGTGTTGCCATTGAAACGCATAAATTTGAGTCACAAACCACTCTGAGTATGACGTCACAGGTTTCCCTCTCTTACAAATTACAGTAGTTGTGGCGTGAACGCAGCATAAGCTCATTGTTTTGGTTCAGGAGGAACTGTAAAAGGTGGCTGCTGTTTTGGTTGCGGTGCTTGGTGACTGTCTAACTCTGCATACCATGAAACGCGTATGATGTCTGCGGGAACAAGATGCACGAAGGTATGGAAATACATACACTGACAGGCAGATAGAACATCGTATCATTGCATTCGGACCAATTGGACGAACATTTTATGGTCCTACGCCTTCCACAGATATATATATATATATATATATATATATATTATACACACACACATTTAGACCACTTAACTTTTACTATCTAATACCTAGAATATCAAAATCAACCGCAGGCGATAGATCCTTCTCCTATTTGGCACCTAAACTCTGGAACAATCTTCCTAGCATTGTTCGGGAAGCAGACACACTCTGTCAGTTTAAATCTAGACTAAAAACGCATTTCTTTAACCTGGCATACACATAACACATTACCAATTTATATTTTCAAATCCGTTAAAGAATTATTAGGCTGCATAAATTAGGTCAGCTGGAACCGGGAACACTTCCTATAACACCTGATGTACTCGTTACATCAGAAGAAGAATGGCATCTACGCTAATATTAGTCTTTCTGGTTATCCCGAGGTTCACCGTAGTCAACCGGATCCGGGCTGTATCCAGGTGAGACCAAGGACCTGCGCCTTGACACGACCACAACGGAGCCCTGAAGTATCAGCAGAGATTGAGTCAACTAGATCATCCACTGTGAGGGCCTCATCGACACGACAGCCACGACACAGTTCCTCAACAACCATCCATACCGGCGTGATGAATACGATCCTCAATTGGATGGAACTGGAATAAATACTTTGAATGTTGCGATCCTATTGGACTTACGATGGCAACCTGAATCGTAACAAAGCACTGTTGGCCAGAGGAGAACTGGCCCCCCGACTAAGCCTGGTTTCTCCCAAGGTTTTTTTCTCCATTTAAATACCTATTTGCCACTTGTCTGCCACCTGATGTCACCTGATGGAGTTTGGGTTCCTTGCCGCTGTCGCCTTTGGCTTGCTTAGTTGGGGACACTTGACATTTGACTTGACATTTGATATTCAACAGTGCTTTGATCTGCCTGCATTGACACTATTCTTTAAGAGCTGCTGTGCAGCCAAATAATGTACCAGTTATCAATGTAAAGCTGCTTTGACACAATTTACATTGTAAAAAGCGCTATATAAATAAAGGTGACGACTTGACTTGACTATCAGGATGTGAAGAGACTTTCAACTAGCATAACAAAAACCCTGCCTTTAAGCTCACAAAATGAACAGACAGATAAACAGAATGAGCAATAGATAAATATTGAATGATATACAGAACACATTACAAATTGTTTGTTGAATGACAGATAGACACTAAATGACAGAAACGATGTAGTATTTCAACTGAAACGCACCTCTTGTGTATTTTGTGAGTAGTCTAGACCACAAACAGTCCATACTCAAAGGAGAGCTGTACATTTGTGTTTGTGTGTACACATATGCCTTTGAATTGTGCTGAATGAAAACACACATTAACTGTCTGACGGACCACAAAATGATCTGGGACGTACCAGGTCTGCAGACCATAGCGAGGATTGTCAAGAGTGAAGAGGAAAAAAAAACTTCGAGGGCTTTGTAAGGCGAGGAAGGGGAGTCTGGTATAAAAGTACTGAAAGTAGGAAAATCATGCATTAAGGAGAGAGGGGGAGGGAAAGAACCAGAAAATACAGCTGAGAGAGCAGAGTGAGATGCAGAGAGAGAGAGAGAGAGAGAGAGAGAAAGAGAGAGAGAGAGTTATGAAACACAGTGAGACGGAGGAGGGGGATATCAGCCAGAAGGCTCCCAAGATTCAGATGGGGAGCAGGTTGAAAGAATGTCTCATCACACACAGTCTACATTATTCAACTAGCACAAAGCTTTTGTTAAATATGCACACTATAAAAGCTAGATTTTTCTGGAAGAAACACTTTCATCTCAGTCATGGAAAGACCAGTGTGCTTCTCTGACTCACGACACTAAAATGTTGACAGAGGTTTAGCACAAACCACTGAGCCTGTGATGAAGGGGTAAGAGGGTCTGACCCAGCTTGCGACAACGTTTGAAGCAGTAGGAAGGGGTGATGGGAACTGTGGCCAGCATGCTTATGTGCGAAAGATGTAGCCATCAGTCTTAAAACAGTGGGCACTGCTCAGCAATACTAAAACTAACATGCAAAAGATCTGGGACAGAGAGCAGTCTGATTACATACAGATGGGCATTTGCAATACAAATATATCTGTCCCTTTCTGTTGCTTTTTGTATCGTAACCCTTGGTACAGTCAATATTGAGTTGAACAACTTAAGAACAGAACTATCACACAAAATGACAGCATTATTTAAAGGGACAGGTCACCCAAAAATTCAAATTCTATCATTTACTCACCCTCATGTCATTGCAAGCCTGTACAGCTTTGTTTCTTCAGTGGAGCATGAAGGCGATGTTTAGCAGAATGCCCTGGCAGCTACCTTTGCGTGAGAAAAAACATTCACTTTTTTCCTTCACCGTATAGCTCAAATCTCACAGGTTCAATGCTAATACAGGTGAAACTATGTCAAATCTGGCATCATGCACTGTGACATGCCTTATTTGAATGTACACCATCCCCAATCACCTTTATTGTATGAAAAAAGAACAGCTAGGACATTCTGTAAAATAACACCTAATTCAGACCCATTCTATTATTGAAATTAGTATCTGTGTGCAAACTATATATTATTCTGTCAATATTTACCGTTTAAGAACACCAAGTTGTGTCTCCTCCATTAATTTTCCTTCTTTTATTGTTCACGTCGATGTGGTACAGACTCCCAATCGAACCTGCTGACTTTCTCCTTTTTTAATTTTCTCTTTGATTACTAGTTAAAATGGTGAATTATGCTTTTAAAAATTATGTGACTTTATTACAGAGAAGTGAAAGCTTTCCTTCTAAGTACTAGAATGGAGACAAATACAACTCTGCTGTTCTCTGTTCCAAGCATGTGACTATAAGCACACACTCCTTGGCCATCATTTGTGTCCTTCATCCAGACAGGATGTCATCTGGCATGAGCATTTCCAGCAGAGAGCGGCTCTTCAGCCTAGCCAGATTCAGATATCAGCCAGGTCTGTTCTGGAACTAAAGGAGATCTAATAAATCAATAAATAAATGAATAAATGTTGAGGATAAAACAACTATTTATTGGATAATTTGTTTTTGTGCTTGCCTCTTAGGATGCAATCCTGCCTTTTTCTTTGGCTCTCAACAAAGCAGGCCAGATGTTTGTCCTCCTTGATTCAGAAATTCCTGGAAGAATCACCGGCCTCTCTAAATTGAGTCCTGTGAGAGCAGTCTGGATCTGTTACCCTGACTCAGGGACAGAGGGACAGCATCAGATCCACAGCAGGTTTACATCTGATGTTCTGATGTGTCAGCCAGGGAAATGCAGGCCAAACTCCTCAGACGAGCTGTGTATATAGGTCATTATAAACAGGAAAAACAGTCCTAATGAATACAAATGAATTTCTGGATTACCATACTAAGGAGAAAAACACTTCAAAATGGTGTATTTAAAGAAAAAGAAAAATAATATACAAGTTCCAAAGTATTAAAGGCATGAGAAAACTGAAAACACTTTACAAGGTTTACTTTAATTATTAGTTAATGAATTAGATATAATGATCAATTATTTTTATAAAACTTAATCTGAAAAAAAAAAAAAAAAAAAAAAAAAAATGGGAATTGTAATTTTTCCAATAATGCTGTTCAATGTTTATTATAATTAATTAATTAAATAATTATAAGTAATTAAAAAGAATAATTCATGTTCATTTAACAAACGTTAATGTATACAACTTGCAATTAAATAAAAAAAATAAAATGTAAAAATAAAAAAAAAAATCCTGTAGAGTTCTGCAGCACAGATTTCATGTGGGTCTTTATAAAGCAACAAAGATAAAAGTAATTCCTGATGGATACCACAGTTGTTATTCATTAACAGATGAGAAAACATTCAATGCTGGAAAGCACATGCTATTCAGACTGCATCAGCCATTACTGTCGACTGACCCCTAATGGTCAATCCACACTATTACAATGCAAGAACGATCTATGATGATAAGGACATTTTCCATTTGGTTCAAACAAAAGCACATGTAAGAATTGCAATGTAACACAATTTAACATTGTTTTTAAAGTTGCATTTATTTATTACTCTTCATACGATACATCACTGTACCACCGCATATATTCTGAAATATATTTTCATTATAAAATAGGGATTCTACAATCAAGGTTCAGATATAATAAAATGCTCTGAAGGATCATAACAGACAATAATGATGCATCTTTAAATGAAGTGCAGGATATTTTGGACTTAGTGTAATTTGATTCAGGGCAACTCAATGAATCAAATTGGACATTTGGGTTTGTATCTTCTCAAGAAATAAATGTCATCTCTGTAGGCCAGATAGATGGAGTATTGTGGAATGCTTTCTTCTAAAACACACGAAATAAAAACGGAGAGATTCTAACATTTAGGACGGCAAGATTTCTCATTAAAAGAGCTTGACCTCCAAACCAGCTTCAAACCCACAAATGTTCCTTTTGGTCCAAACAAATATTGTTACATTGTGCCATAGTAGAGTGAATCGTTTTTGACATATTGTAACATTGCAAAAACCCATTCACAAAAGCACAGTAAATACCAAAGGCCACAAAATCTTCTGATTTGTTTTGACGTCAAACCATTAAGATTGTTAAAAACATCCTCCAGAGAAGGTTCGGTTGCGTTTCAGCGTGTAAGACTACGGTTTTCACAAACATGGGCTATAGAAATATATACTGTATAAGTCAATATTTTGCAGTGCTGCATTAGTGTACATACATATACATACAGTACATTCCCAAGCTAGGTAGATTACTGCAAGAGACACCACACCATTTTGTGCTACGACATGGGATCATGGCTGTCCTCAATAAAATGTCTGCCCAGAAGAGATTTGTCTGAAGCCTGAGGTATGCATAATATGCCCCGGTAACAATCATAATGTTACAATCATATAATTTTGTTATATATATATATATATATATATATATATATATATATCTCACATACAGACCACCCTCTCCTTTAAAAAAAAACAAAAAAAACAGCAAAACAACCACTAAACAACTAATTGTGCGCACATATACAAGAAAAGGTGCCAAACCAGGCTCATATCATGATCAGGATGATTGCTTGATTTGTAGGTTTGATTGTTTATAAGGAGTTTTGAGCTACTGTAGTATGCAAGATAGAAACACACTTTTGAGGAGTTGCACCAGTTAGTAACTGCACATGACAGCTTGAAATATCCTACAACAGAAGGAAATGCACATGTGCTTTCCAGCGTTTTTTAGGCAGTACTCTCACTTGACAACATTTGTGTCTCCTCTCAACCGCTTGACACTGAAATTAGCCGACATACTATCACGCAACATCATAAAATTCACTCTTGCTTTCAGCAGGTCAGTGTGGAAAACAGATCACTGGGTATGAAACACATTAATGCTTGCCGTGGAGTTTACAACAGCACTGAACTGCACTGAATTCACTCGGATATATAGGATTATGAAAGTGTTGAACCTGCTTATCTAAACTAATACAAACCAGCCAAACTATTAAATAACCCAAGTAAGGGTGATTTGCCTTTGTATATAAACATTCTTTTTCCCATCATGCTTTGCTCTTGTTCAAGTTTATAAAATACTACTCTGCTTTATATAAAATTAAACTGGCTAAAGTGACAGGACTTCTAATATACATCCACTGAGTATTTATATTCATGTGTCGTTTAAGAAAAAAAAACTACAAAAGAATAAAATAAGAGCGTAAAATTAAACCTGAAACATACAGAACGCACTGTACTCATATCGTACAACAACACTTTGGACTAGGTAACTTAGACAAACATATGCAACCATACCGAGTTAGATTTAACAAGCTTTTTTAACAAGGAATTTAAAACAACGATTCCTGGATGCTACATCTCTAGCGCTACCTGACATGCTAACAAGACGAGAGTGCAGGATAGGGTTGCAAAGGGAGGAAAGACTTTCCCCATCAAGTTTTTTTCCAAAATGTACAGTACATCACTGTCAATTTACATGACTGTTGCAACCCTCACATCTTTAATGGACCTGGACTAAGGAGAACAAGACGCAAATGACAAAAATACATCAAATTCTCAACTATTTTCTGCACTAACCTGATGTGGCTCAACAGTAAATAAGGTATTCTACTTTTTTTGTGTTTAAATCAACAAGTCTCACGGTGTACTTGACTACACTATCAACAGGTCTCACATGTCTATTTGAATGCTGTATGTTAGGTGCAAGAAGTTCACTAGAGTGATTCACTTTTTGATATTGAAGTTTTCGACGCGTCTCATGCAACTCTGAAGGAAATAATCGTTAGTTTACGTATAACATACAGCTTAAATGACCTGCAGCTTCCTGACTAATGTTTTTTTAAACCAGACAATTATCCCTAATAAGCCTTGTTTACACACTTTCATTGCTAAAAGTGCTTCCTGGAGCTGTAACAATCTAATCACTGTCCAACAGTTTAAAAATACACCATCTATTCTCTCAGGACAAGCTAGTAGACAGCTTGAGAAAGCTGTACCGCATGAGAAATGTCATAAGTAACCGATAACAACTTTTTTAGGATTATTTCTGGCATAACAAGGATCGACAACAGATTTGGGGCTCGTCTGGGATACTAGAAATGACCCAGCACAAGTTTTTCGCCATGGGATCATCCTCACTCTCGTCCACAACACGTCCAAAGTCACGTTATGACTATTTAAAACTGGAATGTACCTGCTGTAATTAGAGAAAACGTAGGCTTTTGCTTAATACAGACAAGCACAACAACACCTCCAAATATCACATTTAACTTTGATTACTGCCCTAATTTAAGCACAAAGCTCAAACAGAATTTAGCTGATAAGGAAAATTCTGTTAATAGTGATCAGTCTGCAATTGTCAACGTTAGCTTTGTAACAGAACTGCGAAATAGATACTCACACATTCATACATTTTGGTCTACAGGTCACTAAAATGCACTTTCCCATCAAAAAGATGCCCTGACTTTACAATTTCAGGCTCTTGTTGAAGAGTTCCTGCCAACAGAAACATGTCAGAAAATCTCTGAATCATATTGTGACATTTATCTCTCTAAAGGGACAAAAAACAAAAAAAAACTTTGGCCTATTGAGGCTATTTCCATCCAATGTTTTGATACCTCGTTCCATTTTTCAACAGTGAAGAGTCAAGAGCCAACATCAATATAAACTCTGCCAACTTTCTTGAGCATTGACTCGGTCACAGTGAACATGTTCAAATGACCATGCGGACCACAAGGCTTTCACTAGACTAGTCTCAATCAAATACATGCCTAATTAGTCAGGCCTTCACACAGGAAGTCATTCTCACTCAATACCACAGTCGTGGGTAAGGTGCTGGCTCGCTTCTGCAACTGCACACCCATGAGGCCTCTAAACAGAGTCTCTTTCTTCCTGACAGGTGCAAGACAACCTGCTGCCACTGAGGCAGTTAATTCTGAGATTCTCCTTTTAAACTGATAGTTGGCAACTAAATCTACTGTTCTTTTTCAGAGAAAGCATTAAAGAGCCAATAGGTACTATAAGAGAACAGAAGACAGTAAAGAGTTTTATAGCAACTACAGTTACAACATAGACTTGTCTCTGAGTGTACTTGAGCAAAAAAGGACAGAAAGGAAACAAAGAAACAGAGAGAAAGACCAAGTTAGAGCATGAGAGATAGTCAAGACTGTACAAATCAAATGCCTCTATGTCTCTCAGATGAGTCTCGCCTCGCCCTCCATTTCAGGTGGCAGCTCGCACACTCCAGTGAAATTTATCTCTTTCCCTTCCTTCCCGCCTTGACTCCCTGCTTGAGACCCACTGTCACCAGGTGAAGCGTTGCTATGTGATAGTGTGTCAGGTGATGTTCGGTGTCCTGTCCCAGCACGTCGCTCCTTCAGGTAGCCCTCGAGACGTTTGAGAATCTGCTTGGGGTTCTTCTTAGCAAAAAGCTCCACTTCTGTGCATCACAGAACAGACAGAGACAAGGTCAGGCATTTTCTTTTTTTTAGTAGATAGATTCAAATGTTCAACATCCAGGCTACCTTGACCAAAGGTGTTCAATCCTGCTCCCGGAGGGTCACTTTTCATCAGAATTTAGTTCTAGCCCTAATTAAACACACCTGAAACAGCTAATTATGGATCAGGATCACTAAAAACGTCCAGGCAGGTGTTTTGTAGCAAAACTCAGCAGGAAAGTGGCTCTACAGAAACAGGATTGGACACCCCTGACCTAGACAATTTATGGTAAACTAAACTACAAAAATAGATCATTTGGAAACCTGGCATTCAAATATGACCACCCACCTTTGCATTAGGGCTGGGACAATATATCAATGCATCACTTGATTCTGAGATTTTCTGAATGCATAGCGATTCTCTCTTGAATCGATTCTGAGCTTAGTTTTTAACAGCAGATGGTGCTCTAGGCTAGTTTTTAACCGCACGCTTAAATGCTCACGAAGAAGAGCACTCGTGCGTTCAGCTGTGTCTGAGAATGTGCTTGCACCTCAGAATGCTTTTATGTAAAGAATGCAAACAGCCCACTGCAAACACCCTTGTAATTCGCTTCAACCTTTTCTAACTTTATAAATGATTATTTTATAGAAGGTTTAAGTGGTGTGTGTAAGGAATTGGAAGCAAGCAGAGTACGCAGTGCCATCTGCTGTTAAAAACTAAGCTCAGAATCGATTTGAGAGAGAATCGCGATGCATTCGGAAAATTTTAGAATCGATCCAGAATCATTTCTCAATTCGCGACACATCGATTTATTGTCCCAGCCCTATTGAGTATGCAGCAACTTTTACCCTAATGAATGACAGTGTGAACTAGCCAATCAGAATAGAGGGCATTTACATGTAAAACTTTAAAAGGTACAGTAATAAAAACAGCTTGTTTCATCTGTGAAAATGAAACATGTTTTTGGTGCAAACCTTTACTATCATAATTAGACTTTAGGGGAAAAATAAAAGTAAATTATGGCCCCTTTAAATGATATTGACCAAATATCATAGTGTTAATTTTTATTTAAATCTCTGCTGAATGTCAGTAAAATAATACCATGAACAAATACAACACTGTTAATTTTTAACTGAATAGTCACCTTTGAGTACATGGCCAGAATCCGAGATAGTTTTCTGCTGGTTCTTCCACAGCTGGTAGAGGTGCAGGAATGTTGCAACATAAAAATCATTCAGCACAGCTACAACCTGTTGCCTTCGGTTACACTCCCTAGGTGACATCACAAAGCAACAAAATGTTTTATTGCCATGGAAACAACCAAAGAGGTTATGGTAGGCTACAGCACAAACATAGCCAAATGATTTCAAAGCTTGAAAACATGTCATTAATATTGCACAAAATAATGTTCAGGTAATATTGTGACAAATGATGACTTACTTGGACAGCACTTCCTCTCTAAGAGCATGCAGGGCGATTCGGGTCATGTTGATTGACATCACACTGAATGGAAAATTCTGCAGGTGTTAAAAATAAAAATAATAAGTATTTTTTATTGTAATTGAATGATAAAGATAAGTTCGTAGTTTTTAAGGCATGACACGTGAGCAAGTGTATGTTTGTTTGTGTTTTGCATCACCTGGACTGGATGCTGAGAGAGTTTGTAGATGTCTCTAGCAAGTGGTAGTATCTCTGGGTCCATGACGAAGTAGAGTGTGTGCATCAGACCCAGAAAACCAGTTCCCCTTAGATCTGTAGCAGGGTCTGAACCTAAGAGTATGAAAGACACACAAAAACAAATATTGCAAACAGGTGACTTCTATTTCATGGCATCATGAATAAGTCGATTAATATATTTAAACAGTTTATCTAAATTTTTTATGAACACATTTTTAGCAGAGGTGCTTTCAATCTTTGACATACCTTGAAAGCCCACATTCTCCCAGTGTGGTCCATAGCGAGGGCAGTCTGCTCGAGTGCAAGTCAATTTCCTGTAGATGGTCTGGAGTACACGCATGTGCACTGGCTGTCCATTATCCAGAGAACCTACAAAATCACAAACATTTGATATAACAAACCAATAGTTTATTATTTAACTGCGTGAAGGCACTAAGTTGTATGTCTGTTGCATAATCCAGTGTTCTTCTCTGGGTAAAATAATTAAATACTTGCCAAAACAAAATGAAATCTGTACAAAATATACCAGGGCTCAATGATAAGAACAGTCCAGGGCCAGCATGAATGACAAACGTGCCACTGCTGCATCGTCATGAAAGTTTATCATTTGCACATGTTTTTAAGCCTTGCCAATTTAAATATTCAAGCTCAAGAAGACACCAAAAGAACTCAATTCGGTACATGCACACTGTGTGAGAAGTTTTGCGCCCAGAAAGCCGCATCTTAGACATTGTGGTAACACGGAATTGAGTTTTCTTTCATGTCTTCTTGCACTTGAACAGATCAATTCACACAAAATGATGTCAAAATGACTGTCTTGGCAAGTATCCTAGTAAATACAGTCAGTTATGTCTTAAGTGAACGTGAACAGTTGAGAAATAAAACGCATATGTGCACTATCCGTGCATTAGGTCTTAAAGTGACAGCAGTCTAATATTCCTGGTGTACTACGGTCTGTTTTTAATGTTAATCAAACAACCAAAGACAAAGAGAATTGCTCATTGACTTGACTAAGTGACTTTTATAACTTATATATATATTTAATTTACAAAGTGAATATGCACTGCTGTTTTACATTTGATTACTTTATTCAATTTCTGTACCTGAAAACTACTGTTAGACCTACCTGAAAGCACTGTTTATTTCATCTGTATCTTTGTTCTATTGTATTTATGTAGGCCTGTTGAATGTTAAATGGATCCAATCAATGTTCAATTAAAATAATTTGATGATGCAGCAATAAACTAGCTAGTATACTTTAATGCATGTGTTTTTGAAATTTGCTGATTTAAAACATTATCAAAACAGTAATATATAGTAATATATTTTAATGACAATAGCTCAAATCAGTATCGGCCAAAAAATCCCATCGGTGCATCCCTAATTTAAACAGTTACTCTGGTAGCTGTCTAAACAACTTAAAGAGGTCATGAAATAGAAAATAAAAAATTATTTTATATTTACATTTATAAAAAGGGTACTCTACAATAAAAACACTCCAAGTTTTATAACTCAGAGTTAACTCCCCAATTTCAAATATGAATTTTTATTTTCCACCTTTCTGAAATGGCACAATTTGAAATCGCCCGGTCGTGATGTCACGATTTTCCTCAACACGCCCCTTATAACGTATGCATGTTAATCAATGAAGTGTGTTCTTTGCAAACTTCATAAGCTAACCTCCAGAAACATAGTATAAAGATCTAAAAATGCATTTCACCACCCCTTCAACTGATTCATCAACAATTATGCATTGAACATTAGTCAAAAGATGTATGTAGTCATTAAAACAAACCATGCTACCTTGTCGAGTCATATGTTCTACTCACATTGTGCGATGGCAAACACTAAGTCTCTCTCCTCTACAAGGTCTTTGTGTAGCCGTGGAGGCCCGAACAGGAAATGGGTGATGGCAGCCAATCCAGTCCTGCGAATGGTGGGCTGAATGTTCTTCTGATAGAGGAGAAGATCAAGTATAAAATAAAGAACAAAGAAAGGGAATGGCTTCAATAGTCATGACAACCATTGTGTCATAATATATATTCACTTGAAACAAACTCACAAGCAGGTCTCCAAGATCAGTGGTCTGAAAATGCTGCAGAGCCTCATTGAAGGAGATCAGTGGTGATGGAGTGAGATCCTCAGCAAGAACTATAAAAGACACAATCCCTGCATTATAAACATGGTTCAGTCTGGAAAGTCAGAAAACATAAAACATATTCTATCACTAAAAAATAATTTCAATATGGAGGGCGAAGCAAGAGAAATGTGGATTATAAAAAAAAAAAATTCAGTTTTGCTTATTACAGAGTTCCTACACATTTCTCATTTCTAAATTCCATACTTTTTCACACTCAAATTTCCAGACTTCTCTGTAGATTTTTCAGAGAATATTTAACATCTGATAAATGGTTTTAAAATCCTAATGTTAACATCTATGTTACATTCTGGCTATGCTATTAAGTTGCCAAATAATTGCCAGAATATTGTAACTACAGCTCATACAAATCAATTGACACCAAGTTCAATGTGCAGCGTTTTATTAAAACTGTAATGCCAAACTACAGGATTGCATACATTTAAAATAGTTTAATTCATAATATAAGTTTTAAACACAGATTTTTAACTTAAAAGTTTTAAAATGTATAAAATAAATTTTATTGTCACTGATTACATTTATTTAGAAAATATTATTTTCAAAATAATGGCAGGACATGCTTTCTAGTATAATAATGTTTGTTTTACTATAAATTTACTGAGGAAATAATTTCCCAAGTAAAAGAAAAACCTATACCAAAATCTATTTTAAAAACATTTATTTCATACTAAGTATACTTCAGATCCATTAACATATTTATTGACACATCACTTAAGACTTGCTGATATAAATTAGAATTAAACTTTACTTGGAGTATTTCTTTATTGCACAATGCACATTTCTTAATATTATGCCTAAAAGTGTTTTAATATATCACTATTAATAAGGATTGTATGATCTTTGTATAATATCAGTCTTTAAATGCAAGATATTTAAAGTGTACCTAAAGTATACTATATTAGTATATTAATTGGACTTCAGCATTACTTCTGCACAATTAAAGTGCATTAAGTACAAAACTAGTTGTTCCAATTTAGCAGACTTTAAGTATACTAGTTTAGTATACCAAAAGTACAATTGCAAGGTATTTTTATTTAGCACATAAATATGTAAATGTATTTGTAGTATACTTAGTTAGCACAAAATAAATGTATTTCAAATTTTCACTAGGGTTATCAGGAATTATTACTTCATCCAAGTCTTCATCCATTAAATATTCACCCATTATTTTACATTATTTTCAGCATTATATTCAGTAAATAATACAGTCATCTGTAAAAATTAATCAAAAATTCATTAATGCACAGTGTAGATCCACTCTCACATGTTCACCACATGCTTTAATTTTCTCGAAGTGATAACATGTGCTTACATGATGAGAAAAAAACCTACCAACGGTTTGATAGTATTGTTTTGATACTATAAACATGGTTTGATATTGCACGATCACCAAACAGCAAAGTACAGTTTGATTTAAATAGCACGCTCCCTTTATCTGTTGCTGGTTTGTGTGACAGTGAGTCTCACGCTCATTCATTTAGTGAAGATCAAAAGATACTTATAATAAAGATGAACAGTTTTGTGTAACGAAAACATGTACCTTAAATTCATTCAGTCATGTTAAACAATCTCTAAACTTCTGGCTGCACTGGCTGCCTGCTTCAAATGTCATGGCTATATGATACACTTATTTTAAGAAATTCTCATTTTATATTTTAGAAAGCAGAATAGGGGTAATAGTCTGGAAACACAAATATTTTTACTTTGTTTTCTTTTTTCTATACTTATCCAGACTTGGGGCCAGTTGCATAAACATAGCCTCCATGTAAAGACTGTGTCTTAAGAACAACTGTCTGAACAACTAGCAGTTAGCCAAGGGGTAAGCAGTCTTACTTTTCTGATTCAAATGAGACTTATCTACATTTTTATGTAACTTGCTTTAAAAAATTATGACCAGTCTTAAAGAAAAAAACTGATAACTAACTGGTAAGACTATGATAAGCAGCTTATACAACTGGCCACCTGGAAATTACTAAAATCTTAGCCATAGTTTTCCATACAGCACAGGAGCCATGTTATTAGTGGATCACATGTGTGCAGGTGGTGGGTTGAGTCTCCTGTAATAACCACTATTTGTTGCCTAGATTACCGTTCAAAAGTTTAGGGAATTTTTTAAGTTTTTGAAAGAAGTCTCTTATTCTCACCCAGGCTGCATTTATTTGATCAAAAATACAGCAAAAACCAGTAATGTTGTCAAATATTTTTACAATTTAAAATAAATGTTTTCTATTTTAATATATTTTAAAATGTTGTTTATTTCTGTGATGGCAAAGCTGAATTTTCAGCAGCCATTACTCTAGTCTTCAGTGTCACATGATCCTTCGGAAATCATTCTAATATGCTGATTTGATGCTCAAAATTCTTTCTTATTATTATCAATGTTGAAAACAGTTGTGCTCCTTATTTTTGTGGACACCATGATAAACAGAAGTGAAAAGAAAGTTCAAAAGAACAGCATTTATTTAAATACATATTTTAATTCATTATAAATGTCTTTACTGTCACTTTTAAACAATTTAATGCATCTTTGCAGAATAAAAGTTTTAATCTCTTTAAAAATGTTTGCTGATCCCAAAATTGTGAACAGTAGTATATGATGAATGCTCCAAATTAGTCACTTATGAGGATCCATCTCTGTAAAGATGCCTATGTCTGGATTAGACAGTGAGGCAGCCCACTGGATTTGGGAACAGACCCATTATTTTTACTCAAGCCTGATCTACATGCTTCTGCCTGAATTTATTGTAAAGTGTTTTCCTTCCTGTAAATTATCTTTTAATTACAGTGTTTGAAAGGTTTGTTCTAAACCTTTAACTCTAAGTATCAAACTTTTTCCCCCGGTTTCACAGAAAAGTCTTAAGCTAGTCCTAGACTAAAATGCATGTTTGAGCTGATGTAACTGAAAGTAACTTGTACTGACAGATCTTAAAATATGTCAGTGCCAGTGTTTTGTCTTAAGATGCATACCAGTAATGTTTTTTTCTAGTGAAAGTTTATAAAAGCTACTTAAATGCCCTAATTGAACTAAGGTCTAATCCTGGCTTAGGCTAAGCCCTGTCTGTGAAACCGGGCCTTTAATTATTAATTCAGTCTGAACCACCTAACATAGACTCCACTTAAACTTAGCTAACAGTCTTTAGATTGGCTTAACGAAGAATCTCGGTCACATTTTTTCAGTTTCAGAGCAGTTTATGGTTCAATTTAGAGAGCCTACACAAGTCTGATATTTCATGACACCTTATTTACCGAGATCTGTCAGGGGACAGATAATTTGTTAAATATTTTTAAAATTTCTCATATAATGAAATAAGATTTTGGTTATATCGCCCACCCCTATGTCTATCAATGGCCATTTGTTGCCTGCATATCTCACCAAGAGATGCTAATTCTCCAGATTGTATCTGACAGCGATCAGGTTTCGTAATGTATCTATTTTAGCCAAGGAGGCGATGCCATCTCTCCAGGGTAGGGGCGTATGCTTAGTCATGATGACGTAATGTGCTCAGTATCCAGGCTGACAGGACGTTGTTTCCATGGTGACAAGGTAATTGGTCTCACCTGGTTGGATGCTCTCCAGGGCATCCCACTCCTCTTGTGCTCGCTCCACCTCCAAGCTCACCTCTAGACAAAATCACACACACATATAGAGTAAAGGTTGTTGTTGAACTACTGACATCATTCTGTGTGTAACAATGTTTCTGAGTGATGAAGTCTTTACCTTCCGTTTTAGTCTGATTGCCTCCTGCTGCCAGAGACTGCAAGAGTCCATTCTGTTTTAGTGCTGAGATCTACGCAACAACAAGTTCACACCATTACCATCGCTATTCACACCAGTAACAAAGAACATCATGTGACTATGTTTAAGTGAAATACTCACTGGGACAGTTTTGAGATAAGGATTGCCATTCACATTGCCATTCTCTTTGATGCCATTACCTGGAGTCAATCCATTCAGGATCTAAAAAAAAAAAAAAAAAAAAACAGAAAGCTACCGTTATCCATGCAGATAGTGAAAAGACCTGATTTCACTTAACAAATTTTAGCAGCATGTTCTCACAGTTGTGCATTTGGAGTGCCCATTGGTTAGATCCTCTGTCTGTTTACATTCTTGTGGAAAACCATTCAAGCCCTAAAAGGAAGAAATTACAATACATATTAAAAAAAAAAAAAAATCTATATTCGTAATATTATTCCTTTCCCCATATGTTTCTGAAAAGCTATCACAAATGTTTGAAATGACACTACATTTAAAATGTAAGAGTGTTTGAAATGAATTCTATTAAAGCATATTCAATTGAAACTGCAATCTGACAGTAATATCAATTCAAATTTCTATCACCCTAGCATTTTCAAATACAATGCACCACATCTGCCAAATTTTAAAAAGAATTGCAATGTCCATTTGATGCTGCACTGATAAAATCTAAATTATGAGCACTGTACAAATGATTACGATTCTCCCTAGTCAGTGTTGTTTTCATATTGTGAAATTCCCTCTGTGTTGTCTTCTCATAGAGTAAAACAAAGAGAGGACGTGTAAATGATGGCATGTCACCTGTTAAGAAATTTAAAATGCAGCATCAAATACTGTGTACAAATGCACTGTGTAAATACTATTGCTGCACAAAATCACGTCCACTCTACCTGCACCCAAAACAACGTTAGCTTGCCAATGTAGGAGTTTTTTTTGGATTTCACAAAAATGACCAATGCTTCCCAACCCTGTTTCTGAAGGCACACCAACAGTACACATTTTGGAGGCCTCTCGTATCAGACCCATCCATTTCAGGTCTTGGAGTCTCTACTAAAGTGTGTTAGGAAGAATTCAAAAATGTGTACTGTTGGTGTGCCTCCAGGAACAGGGTAGGGAAACAATGTGTTAGACAGCCCAGTCTGGATGACACACCAATAAACATTTAGTTTCTGTGCGCTTTTATACAGTTATGGTTACAAACTCTCTCTCCACCTCACTACACTTGTATTTTAAGTGTGGCTCTTTGGCCAAAAAAAGAGAAAACACAAAATAAAGTTAAAGATGAATTTGACTGACAGCATTATTTATTTTTTTATTTTTCGATTTTTTTATAGATATTGTGATAAGATGGTTATCGTGAATTATTTTGGCCCAGTGTAGTGATAATCTAATATTGTGACAGCCCTAGTACACATAATTTAGGCTTGAACTGAAATCTTAAAATCTTTTGTATTGCAGACTAAGGTATCTGCAAATCTGAGCACATTTGAGATGTTGAGAAACTCTCTCTGCTCTGAAACTCTAGAGCAGGGTTTTCCACAGGGGGACCTGAACTACCAGGGGTTTGAGTTGATGAAGAGCTAATAATTAATTAAATTGAATGTAACATTAAACTAAACAAATGGGGCAGCACAATTAATTGAGATAAACTGATATCGCAATATATATTGTCAAATCGTGATTATCAAATCAAATACTGCAATTTAATTAAACAAGTATATTGGCAGCTGCGCTGCATGTTTAAGTTTTCGTTGGTTCTTGTAAAGAGTGAACCTAATTGTGAACAATTTCATTGAAGCACACACACACACACACACACACATCACTCAAACACAGAGATTGGAGATTGCACTGTGCACACACAGAAACATTCAGGAACACATAAATCTGTTATCAACGCTTCCCCGCGACTTTTATTAATAAAGCAGATTCGCTACTGAATCACTACATTATATTACTCAGCAAGGAGATGGTAACGTCAATGTTTTTTTAAGTAATTATACTCAGAGCTTCATTGTTAGTACTAGTGTTAATTTCATTAACGAAATTGACTACAAATATGTGCGTCTACAACTTTTTTCCATTACAGAGACGAGATGACACCAACATCATTAAACGATAACTGTGACTATATTAATATCCAATATCATTGAGAAAAAAAGACAAGACTAAAATGTATTTAAAAAATAAAAACTTTACCAAAATCTCTCTTTGTTTTTGTCGAATAAAATATCAGACTGTTTTTAACAAGCCTCTATGAGCATTCATGCTTGAGGTTGCCAGATGTCAAGATTTTAAAGACAGGAGATTCACAAACAGCGCGCCAGTACTGTTCTCTTTTGTGTCTTATTGCGCTTGCATGGTTCAAAAGCACTTGAAAGAATGATAACGTGATCATATAATGTAACGGCAGCTAATGGATGATGGAAAAAACAGATGTTGTGTTAACTGCTTACAAACATACATATACACACATACACACACTGCCCGGTAGCTGTTTGGATTTAAATAGGCAGAGTCTATCATTGGATCATTATTGCAGTGATCATTATGTTTCTAGCATGTTATGTTTGGCAACAGTTCTTGTAACCCTAATGGACCCTTCGCAAAGATCTGCCCTCCTTAGTTACTGTTGCTTTGTCTGACAAGCCATGGCACTCTCACGCCACATTTCATATTCTCACAGAGAGAAAAATACATTGCGGAGCAAAGATTACACTGATAACACGCGACAGACAAGACGCAGGTTATTTTTGGTATGAAACAAAGTCTCAGCTTTCCAATTTTATCATTTTTTAAGAAATTCAAACAATAAATACCATTTTGTGGCTCTTTAATTTGTCGTGGCAGATCGCTGTAGTGTCTCAGTTCAAGTGGCACGTGAACTGATCATCTCTTCCAACTAGTAATAAACATGAATTAACATTAGAAGGCATGTTGTTTTAAATGCAGAAAGACATCAACAAACATCATTTTTTAAGTTCAAGTCCACCAATGTTAATTTATTAACTCTCCTGTCTGGTTTGTTTGTCAGACAAAATGGGAGATCAGCGTCATGACTGGTCAGATCGCCTGTCAATCAAACTGGCGAAAGGTGAATTGATGGAGTGTGTAGCTTTTCATTTCTTAAACAACCATGTAGGAAGACACATCATGGCCATATTCCAGGATGACAATGTCAAGATTCATCAGGCTCAAATTGTGAAAGAATGGTTGGGAGGGAGCATGAAGAATCATTTTCACACATGAATTGGCACCTCTGAGTCCAGCCCTTAAATTCATTGAAAGTCTTTGGGATGTGACGGAGTAGACTTTACAGAGTGCTTGACTTTTGCATTGTCAATACAAGATCTTGAACAAAAATTGATGCACCTCTTGATGGAAATAAATGTTGTGATGTTATTGCCATCAAGAGGTGCATCAATTTTTGGTCAAGATCTTGTATTGACAATGCAAAAGTCAAGCACTTTGTAAAGAGTTTTTCACAATGCAAGAGAATGTGTGAAAATAATTCTTCATGCTCCCTCCCAACCATTCTTTCACAATTTGAGCCTGAACGTGCATGGCTGCGTTTAACTCCACTTTTAGACATACACTCGTGAACTTCCCTAAGCATTTCCCCTTGGGGGAATCCCCTCCGCCATTCTGAAGTGCGTATTTGGACAGACCCTTGACCCCTCAATTTTGACCAAGGGAGTGAGTCTACTCAATATGTACACTTCAGGCAGATCCATAGACCACAATGCAACATGACTGTGACGTCACAGCAAAGCACGTTTAATTTACCCTCACCCCACACAACTCTACTGTATAATATTGGTTATTGTTATTTTGAAAAATTTAACCGCATAATACTTGTAGCTGCCTTAAGCTGACTGTTGTAGCTTATTGTATTGTTATCATTTTCGTTTGTTTAATTTTGTATATTTTCTCCAACAGCCCAAGCATACATACAGGCATACAGAATGGTGCGTAAAACAAATTCATAAGGAAAAAAAAACTAAATAATAAATCAGCTCCATTGCAGATTCCAATTGTTCAAGGGCTTAGGGCGTTCCATTTAAATACATTTCAAGGGTTTCGCCAGTAATGGGCACTCGTACAACATAAGCAATGATATACATGTGAGTGAAAGAGACAGAGGGAAGTTAGCGAGGGAATGGCATAAAAAATTGGACTTAAACGCAGCCCATGTGTGATCTTCTAGAACAGACCTCATTGGTTCTCACGCATCACACACACATTTTGCTTTTTATGGCGGTTGGCAAACCCACTTGAATGTGCATACAGCCACCTACTGCACGACACCTATGTGACTGCTGATGTAAAATGATCGGGCTTAGGATAGCCGATACCAATCAGTTAAAAAAATGCTTAATCGAAAATAAACCACAGGTATAAGTTGACAATCTCTTGATTTGTGCTTATAGATGAAAGTGCAATAATTCTGATGTCTCAAATGACAACAATGGTTGTGTTTAAAATTTTGAGCAAAATAAATGTGATTATCAAATTCAGGGATGCAAACTTGTCGTTTTGGATTCAAAAAAGGTAATTATTGTGATTCATCTAGATCTGATGAGTTTTTGAAAATGGGGAGTCATGAGAGGACAGTCTTTGGACAGGGTCATGGTGAATGAAATCATGAGAATCACGCCTTCTGAGCTGTCCAATAAAAAAATAAAATAAAATAAAACTCCTGGCTTCAAAAGTGCAATGCTCCTGGGAAAAGTCAACACGACTGAAGGGAGCCATCTCCGCTATACATCTCTTAAAGTAACATTATGATTACCTTAATTGGCATAAATAACAATATGTCAAGCTGTTAATTAGCCTGACATGGCTGACTTCTAATCTAACGTTAGCTAGCGTACTTTTTATTCCAAATACAACTTATAATACTACTGACATTACCATTTTGCCAACGAATACAACTTTAGTTGAGCTCTATTATATTATACTGTCATAACCATAATTAATTAAACAGTTTGCTTTTACAGATACAAGATGTTCTATGCAATGTCATAATGACAAGGTTTGAAATTAACAGCCGCCAAATGCGTGTAAAAATCAACTGTGACTGGGTAACAATGTCAAATCACTAGGCAATTTGATGGGTTGTGTTTGACAAATTATGTTCTTTCAGTTTGCTGGTGAAGTTTATGTAATCAGTGCAGGTTTAGAGCACATACTAAATTCATGTGTCAATATGAATATTAAACAGCTGAATTGCGCAGCACCTGCGCATTTCTGGCTTACTTCAACACAACCCTCGCTAAGCAACAAATAAAGGTGCACTGTTTTTTTTTGCTTTGAAGGGAATAGCGCAGACCTAAGAAACATAATAATGTGGGGTAACTAACCCCAGTTTAAAAAGGATAGAATCACCTAGCAATGATGAAGCACATCTACCAATTTTTAGCAGACCCTGGCCAGAAATAAAATGTAATAGATACAATCTTTAATAAATAAAGATTGTATCTATTACATTGTAATACCAGTGACTGTTAAAATGTATTTGATAGAGATTCATTCAAAAACTCTGGACGAAACAAGTCTTTATTCATTAATTTCAAACAATTTTTTACATAATGGATTCATTTAAAATAATATATTTTTTAATAGACTCATTTATAACATGAAATGAGACTATTAATTATAACATACATTTTGTAAGAACCTCAAGTAAATTGCATGTTATTTTGTTTAGTTGTCTAATGTTTTGTTTTCAGAATCGTGGGAGAACCGTGCTCTTTTTAATAAAAGCTACTTAAATGTCCTAATTAAACTAAGACCTAACTAAGACCTAATCCTGGCTTAATCTAAGCCCTGTCTGTGAAACCAAGCCTTAGTCGACTAAAACTTGACTAAAGAAAAACAGGACAAGGTTGACTAAATATTATAAAAACTAAAAAGTATATTTGACACAGGACTAAGACTAAATTTAAAAATAGCTGACAAAATTAACACTAGTTAGGACAAGGATGCCGCACAGACACAGGTAATTCACACACACACACACACACACACACACCTCTTTCTTTCTTTCTTTCTTTCTTTCTTTCTTTCTCTCTCTCTCTCTCTCTCTCTATAGGCTAATTCATTCAAATAAATCAAATAAACCATAGCTGATGAAAATAACCGTCATTTTTAACCCTTGCAGTCAAATTTAGTGATACAAACATCAATGACAGCTTTAACTTGTCAATGCTAGTAAATGACCATGGTATGAGCAGGATACTCCATGGCTAGCTGTGCTTGAAATGATTTTAATGCACAACGTGGATGCAAAGAACCATCCTAGCCGAGTTTTAAAATAAAGAGTTAAAAACAATCAAATAAAAAACAATCAAAATAAAACACTTACTAAAAAAGATATTTTATGTTTAATTGTATATCATGTGACCATTAACCGCAAACATGCATTTGTGTCATTAAATTGTTGAAGTATTACCTTAAAATCGATATCAAGTAAATACTTTACATCTAAGAATTTCTGCTGACAAAAAAAAAAAAAAAAAAAAACTTTTGGGAACTCAACTCTAGAGGATAAATGGGCCTTTTTCTCATGAGAAATATATATTTTGCTGTCTAATACAAACAGCTGAAATAATAAACAGATCTGATTTGATTTTTTTTATCTGTGGAAGTATAGTGTAGTATAGTGGCTTGTAGTACTCTGGGTAGGGATGTCATACATACCTCTGTATGTACTGCGACTGCAAGAACCCCTTCCATGACATGAGTCCACTGTCTCGCTGTCCCCCTACTGTCCACCCATCCTGTGGACTAGGCCAATTGTAAACACTGCCCAATGGACACACATGGTTCTAGAGCACTTTTAACGCTTTCAGAAGCACCTGCTCCTCGTCCTACAAGGTGGATTAAGACTGAAAAAGCAGAAGAGCTTTCAGTAGTGCATTGTTTAACCGTGCCGCTTCTTGAGATTCAAAGAGGGGCTGGTAGAAGAAACAGAGTTGGGCCAAGGAGCAGAAGCATAATTTCAATAGTAACAGGCCTAAGGTTTGTTTCTAGTGGGATTGTGCAGCGAGTTGTGAATTGTGATGGCCTTGTTGGAGATGGATTTCTCAAGTCCGTCAAGTGCTAATTGTACCAGGTCTGTGGCACATTAATAGGTGAGCGCTAGGCTTGCTATAGGTCCACTTATGTGAGACTGGAGTGTTGCAAAAGGAGCAGAAATTAGAAATAGATTGACAGCAGTGATGAATCTGTATTTGACAGTGCCTCTGTGAAGAAGAAATCTCTTTGATGAAATTTTAGAGAAAGCAGAATAAAATTCTACTTGGAGGACTGAAGGCTTATTATAGGGGTGTGTCACTAGAAAGGGAGTTTATCGATGGATTGGAGGGTTACTATGGGTCTCTTCAGAAACCTCCCTGTGGCCTTCTGCTGACAGCTACAGCAACATCCAAATAAGTCTCTGTAGGATACAATAATAAATATTAGAATATGCAAATTGTATAATATATAACATACTTGAAAAGGTATATGCAATGCAAACATCAATGCGTGCAAAATACATGGGCATGCACTCTCCAGTTTTCATTAAAGAACAATGTAAAGGAGCGCTGCACAGAAAATAGGCATCCGAAAGGGATGACGTCATCTGATCAAGACTGCATCCCTATGAAACAGAAATAGATGGAGGCCGGCAATACGATCATCAATTACCACAGGTGAAATTTCAAACGGTCCCTTTCGTTTTGCAATGTCTTTAATGTGCAGACAGGCTTTATATGGCGGATAACTGAATCTATTGCATTCAAAACACAGAAAGGCTGAGGGGTGACGTCATCTATATCCTGACTCACAAAACCTGAACTAACTAAAAATTATAATAAACATGAACGACAGACAACCCAAAAGCCAAAGTATTAATCGATAATTAACGCTAATTTGGATATCAGCGACATCAGATATGATGCATCAGCTCCAAATGCGGCACAGCATGAATGTATGACAGCATCCAGTGAACTGTCAAACACCTTTACAAAAGATACATTAACCATTATATAGAGACATGACGGTATTACTTTACACGTATTTTACTTCAGCAGTCACGAATTTAGAAACATATACTGAACATAAAAGATTTATCTGACGGCTAATAATGATAAAGACCAACAAAAAACTGACCAACTTACTCACTTAACAGTTATTTCTGCCACAAATAACGGTACATTTCAGCCCCCCTCGTCATTCTCTTCAAGTTAAATGAGCAACACGAAACGCTCACATTTACCTCAGCACTGAAGACCTGCCGTTACTTATTTCAGTTTAAAAATGTGTTATTTACTGTCAAATTTCAGTCAGTGACTGGAAAAGCGTCTGTCTCGCGACCTGCTCGAGCTAAACTGCCTCAATCTTTTTGTACTCTCGCTTCTAGCTTAGCTAACTTGCCTATAATTAGTCTTTTACGAGACAATATACACCAAAACGTGCGAACAATGTAGCGTTGTTTTTCTTAGCTGCTAATTACGCATTTGTACCTCTGCTAGAATAATAGGTATTAAATATTCGTTTTATTTTTACCTTAGTTTCTCTCCCTCCAATCTCAGCTTCCCTTCCCCCTTTCCACAGTAACTGAAAACCCTGACGCCTTGTGGGAATTGTGGTTCTTCTACTGTAAATAGACTTCCGGTACTGTAGAAGCGCTTAAGTTCGTTTTGTTTTGTTTTTTTTTTGTTTTTTTTACAGTTAATTTCAAACAGTGACAGCAGTACTTAATCTAAAATTATAAATAATAATATTTAAATATTTAATTAAATAAAATTTTTAATTATTGTGTATATACCATTTTGTGACTTTTTTTTTTTTTTAATTCTACATGGAATATACTTATATTTTTACAACAACAATTATTGTAAATAATGGCATAGTTTATGCTTAAATGCTTTTGGCTCAACAGTCCTTTAAGTAACCGAGAAGTTCCTAAAACATTATGTGAAAACACCTCCTTGCTTTAGCAAACTCAGGCTAACCCACACTTTTGTTTCTTTGTTTGTTTTTTTCTTTGTTTGTTTTGTTTTGTTTCAAAGTGACAGCAGTAGGCTACTTAATCTGAAATTGTTTTAAATTCTTTTTTTTCTCTTTTTTTTTTGGTGGGGGGGGGGTTGTTTTGTTTTTGGTGGCCTCGATGGAATAAAATGTATAGCTTTCGTCTACATTTTTGTGTCTGAATCCTTTTTTCTGCCTTCATTATATCTGGTTTGCATCTACTTACCTGGATGTTTTGTTTACACTTTTGTATGGATTGGTTGAATCTTAGATTGTTGAATCTTAAGACCTTTGGCAAACACAAAAATATTTTACAGAAAACAAATCATGGACAATTGCTCATTCACAACTGTAAATACTTCAAGTGAAAATCCATTTGCATTCCCTCTGTAAAAATCTATGTTCAATATTTCCTCCTCTTCAATGACGTAGGCCTACTATTTATTTGATAAAGTCCCATTCAGAAATGGAGTGAGACATCTCACCAAAATGCCACACAATAGGAGATTTATGGTCCTTCCTTCTTATCGCACTAGTGTTCAATAATAGGTCTTTTAATCTGCCTGTTTGTCTTTTGCTTATCGCATGAAAAAAAAGTAAATAAATCATATTTTCAGAAGCGCATATAACAAACTCTTTAATGTTATAACTTTTAAAGGAAAATGTTCTACATACATTCTTACATGCAACACATTTAAGGAAAGGGGGGAATATGACAGGGAAGAGAAGAAATTGTTGAATAAAGTAGTTATTTTTGTTTTGTTTTTGTGCACAAAAAGTATTCTCGTCACTTCATAACATTAAGGTTGAATGTAGTCATTTATACTTTTTTTTTTTTTTTTTAGTCATTACTTTTAAGTGGAAATACACTTTGCATAAATTATTTTTGGTTTTGGATTCTGTCAGTCTTTCTGTTCCTACTGCTCATTCTTCTGAATCCTATTTGCATACACATCTTTTCTTGATTACTGTACTGTTACATAAGAATGGCAAAGGAGATAAAATGGAATTGAGCAAAGAACAAACTGAGCTTGTATGTACAATGTCTAGGATCATAAGGCTGTTAGTGGAACCAGAAGTGTTCTGATCGTGTGCTTCAGTTGGACCATCACCTGCTGTTTAACAACAAATATTCAACATGTGTCTTTCAGAAATCTCCCTAAACTGTGGATACAGAGAGGTCATTTACACAACTTTTGCTTTGAAATTTATTTAATATAATCAGAAATGGCCATCTGCATCGGAAAAAATGAAAAACATTAGAGAGGGAACTGCGGCCCGCCTTTGGCCAGGACATCAGTGTTTACCTCATTTCCTGCTTTGTGCAATGTTGGCTCAAACAGACCTTCAAGGAGCCGAGAAGTTCCTAAAACACATGCGAATGACCAAACACCTCCTTGCTTTGGCAAGCTCATGCTAATCCAGTCCAGACGACAAGACATTTTTATGGACTGAATTTCTGGCTGTAATACGAGTCACATTCCCTTTCCGGGGGCAGCTTGCTTGAACATCGGTGAGACGCTAATGGGCATAACTGACTCAAAATGTTGTTTATGTAACTGGCTGAGTGGCCTGCCAAAGTATGTTGATGAAGCTATTTCCTGTATTTCCTTACGCAGTCTGCAAATTGAGGCTTCGGTCATAATTTGTGCTCCTCTTGTGTTACGACCCTTTTGAACAAAAAAAGACTGATACTGTAGTTTGTCGTTTTAATTGTTTTAATAAACATTCATTTAGCAGACATCCTTTTCCAGGGTGATGCAATAATTATATTAACTTAAAATAAATACTTTTTTTTTACACAAAAAATGATAAAACAGGAAATAATAAACCTAAAAATAGTAAGTGGTGTTCTGCAGAAGAATTTGAGTGAATAAAAGGAAGTTAAAGCCACAAAATGGAGGTGACAAAAGAAGTCAACTGAGTTTACTATCAGTTTGAAATCGAAACTTACTAAACCTCCATTACAATGACCCAGTAACCTACAGCATAAATGTTTTAGTTATTATAGTTTTGTGCAACATTTGAAATGGTGTGGCTTGAACAAAGAGCAGCATATTGCTTCGATGGACAATTTAACTTCTGTATCTGTGTGAAATGTTTACAAGTGTAGGCTGGAATGGGTGTGACAGCTTTGGGTGGGATGAGCTTGACCCTGAAAAGAGTCTGCTTTTGTTATGACATCTGTGTTTTTATAGGGTATAAATGTGGACGTCAGCAGGCAATGGCTGCTTCCACACTACCAGTGGATGCCATTCTGTGCCTGAGGTGATTTGCGAAATCCACCTGGGTTTGCGAAAGTACCCGGTTGATGACAGTTTTTGGGATCCAACCCTGGAGAACAGGGACAAACCAGATATTAGAACACTTATTTGGAAGTATAATGTGATACTACATTGAGAGTTTACTTATATATTTCTTCCTTATTAAAGATCATTTAAAGCATTAACTGTCAATTATCATTTAAATTCACAGCTGCTTTAGAGGTAATCAGGGTAATTTTTTAAGCCACCGGAAACACCAAATAAAACTGAAAAAAATAACAGTTTTCTAAAAGGTTTCCTGAAAATTCCCCCTATTGGTTGGGAAAGAGATAGTCCCACCTCAAACTCATGCTATTGGTTGAATTAATGTTGCTGTGTTGGGCTCAAACAAACAGAGCAATGTTTTGATTGCAACAACAGTGCAACTTTTCAGGGGAATCAGCCTAGTAACGGCTTGCTTATAAATATTAAACTGGAATACGAGAAAGTATTTAACATCCAAGAAATTGCACTTTACCTTTTAACTGAGAGGGCAATTGACTTACCTTAAGGTCTAAACTGAGCAACCAGGTAAACTTTGTCTTATTGGGATCATCCGGACTTGGTCGCATAACAATACAGGTGGGTCCATTCTCAGCCCTCAGAAAATAAGAAATATTGTAAATTGAATACATTGCAAGAGGTTTTAATTTTTTTGTTTGTTTGTTATTTGGTAGGGTTTGGGGGAGTGATTCAAATTTTCACTTACCTTACAAATCCTTTCTTCTCAGGCATTCCAGGGTGCTGAGTGGACATCCCAGCCAGGAAGCATGTAGATCCCCTGCGCTTGGCACAGCGGACACTTACAAAATCTCGTGGACCCACTACATTTCCAGGTGTTTCACCTGAAATCTCATGTGTGATCATAGTATCCTGACCGATCTTCTGAAGAATCTGAGAGGGACCAAAACTGTACTGAATACCAAATATCTCTAGGCAACAATAGTTGTATGTTTTGTTACACTGTGATGAGAAGATAGGCAGTCCTTCAAAAGTGCAGTGACTAAAAATGCACACAAGCCTGCAGCATAGGAAGCTGGAAGTCAGTAGATCTATTTCTACCCACCTTGACTTGTTTGACATTGGGGTTCCACTCCCCCATTTGTTCCATGTTATCCACCAGCTCCTCATAAAGATCATCTGTTTGTTGTTCCAGCATCACTTCCAACTTAAAAACCTTCCCAATGTCTGGTAATACTTTACTCATCACCTTATCCCCATTGACCTGAGAGAGAAAAACCCACATTAAAAAAAAAACATTAATTATTATTATTGCAGTATATATGAACAAAAAAGTGAACCAAGTGCTACTGCTATAAAACTGTATAATAAAATATACATGTATACATGGCCTCATCAGAATGAATGATGAAATCTGATTATTATTATTATTATTATTATTACAGTCTCAATCTCAGTTTGCCAGCCATCCTGGTCACTGAGGATGCTGATAGACTTCTGCAGAGCTTCTTGTCCCTGCTGCACATAGCACTGCTCAGCTTCACTGTACGTCTCCTCTGCAATCCGACTGCCTGTGCAAAGAAACACACACATAAATGTTATCATCTCCATAAATAAAAAACAAATACATACTAGATTTCTGTAGAAAATGTGCATTTCTGTGAAAATGGTGGAGAATTTTCATTGACCCTGTCTGCAAATTACATTGTTATGCCAGTAAGTGGCAATAAGTGTCTTTATATGTTACTGAATTATTCATTCAAAAAAATACTGAATCATTCAGGAAATAAACAAGTAAGTGTCCATCACATGTGCACTTCAGAATCCCATTGGAAGTAGTAGGTCTAATTCGAACATACGAATCTTGTCACATACTGTTTTTCACCTACTATATAGGGAAGTCGGAATATTTGGATTCAGAGACTCACTATCATTATCATGTCATTATGAGTGAGTAACTGAATCATTCACTCAACCAATTTGTTAAAAACACTGAATCATTCAGGAACAAGAAAACAAGTAACTGCATCCAAAATCGCATAGGTTGAATTCAGGTGTCCCATAAGCGTGACATTTTCAAGTGTCCCAATTTACTTGAATTTACCTGAGTAGGTACATTTGATGAAGAACTTACTTTACCATTAAAGTAAGTTCTATATTCTATATAGTATGAATGTGTGTAGTATGAATGAAATCCAGACATACTATTGTACATCGGCAATGTTGTCATTGTCATGTGACCTATGACATCCATTGCGTTGCTTCACTGCCATTCACATCTCCTCTGTCGTGGCAATATATGACAGTAAAGTGTCCATCAGATACACACTTCATAATCGAGCCAGATGTAGTAGGTCATCTGGGTACTTTTTACCTACTATGAATACTATGGATTCGGACATACAACTTATTTTTTCACCTACTGTACTATATAGGGAAGTATGCGATTTCGGATGCAGTGACTGTCTTGAGTCATCGAATCATTCACTCAACTGATTCGTTAAAAAGACAGATTCATTCAAGAACAAAACAAGTGATTGTTTTTATGAGTAATTGAATCATTCACACAACCAAAATGCTGATTCATTTGGGAACTAAACCATTGCTGTATTGCTCACAGATGCACAATTCTGCTGCGGCTTTGTCTATAACTATTTTAGTTGGTGAAGTAAAAATAGATAAATAGTTGCCAATGTAAATTGGAAGCTACTCACCATTAACTTATTGTTTATATATCTTTTATACGAAAGCAATATCACACTCACTAATATTCAAAACAACAGCACTATTGCTTAAATGATAAATACAGTATATTGAACAGACAGTTAAACAGGACAATAAATCAGTAAATCATTTCGAGAATTTAGTTGGCTATTATTATTATTAGCTATTACATGTACAGTTGAAGTCAACAGCATCCATATTTCTTTAATATGAATGTTCAAGTTGTGTGGAATTTCTCTTACTGAGCAGGGAGCTCCTTCTTCGGATGTGGTTAATCCAAGCACTAGGTCCAGGTCCAGAAAGTTTGTTCAGCTCATGATGGATTGCAATCATTGCATTCTTCCTCAGACCTGATTGTGATTTTTAAAAAAAAAATTTTTTTTTTTTAGATATGTATATGGTCACAGTGATTTTGCCAAAGTGAGACATGTACCTAGATCAACATATTTTGTTGAAAAGCCAAAACTTGACATAAATTGTAAAGTTGGCCCCTTAATAAACTTGAATTATTATTTATTATTATTAAAAATATTTCAGAAAGCATTGATATATGAAACAGCTTCTTACCTGTCATGTTTCTCATGTGCCTGTAGGAAATGCCAGCACATAGTTTGAACGTTGCAGGCAACATTATAAAATTTTCTTAACTGATAAATGAAACGTGGGCACAGTGAGTTAGAAGTGGAATCTGAAGAACAGCCGGATGCTTTGGCCCCTTTATAGCCCCATCAGACAAGGCCGCATTCTCGTCACCTCGCAGATAAAACAGCACCATCACTCAACGCACGGGGGCGACCCTGTGTGTCAAGGATGTGCAGTGAACACGACGGCCTATTTGTTACCACTATAAACACGTTGTTACAGATAACAGCTAGTGCCTGAAGATTACCCATACAGAACACTGGTTAGTACTGTTTTCACTTATGTCTGCTTTTCTTTCTTTTTCGAGTCAAAACAAACAGTACAGTACAACTAAACTTATCTACAGATATATTTTCACATTTGATAAGCCGGAAACTCTCAAAATGTCACACATGACTTGCTCGCCTGGTTCCATTACAGCTTTAGTTCAAGAGGTCAAGTTTAAAATGTGACAAATAATCATCATCATCATAAGTCCAAGGGGTCAAATAAAATGACATCATTACTTGGTGGCATCCCAAAAAAAGAGGTAATTAGTGGCTTCTCCAAAAATAAAGCTGAGTGGCCACTTGTGTGTACTTTTAATGTGACCAATTATAGCTTTCAACAGTACCATATTCTGCAAATCCAGGTTACATCTTATTACATGCTGTGCTATACAAACTCACATCAAAGCTGCAACAAATCAATTCTCCATCAATGACAACATTAAGAGGCCGGTCTGACAGCCTTGGACACAACGGCAATGGAAACTTTCCTGGTTCTATGAAAATATTGGTTTAATGACTTGTGGTTTTTAGCTTGACGTAAAATCAACTTGTTCAAGAACATTTAAGCAATATCTTGTGGGGGAAAGTAGCTTTATGAGTGAAACTACCTTAACCCATAACCCTGTGTCCTTCAAAGTAATTTATACTTCAGGCCTTAACCTTTATCAGACAAACTTCTAATCAGGAGGTGTGGAACAGCCTCAGACTGTTGAAATGAAACTGGAACAGGTGCAAACCATAGCTGTCAATGGATTTCAAACTTATTGTACTCATGAAATAGCTTCAAGTCATTATTTTAATACACTTGATTTGTCTTGAGATTCGCTAACATAAAAAACCCTTGGAATGGTATTGTAAATGCAAGATTATGAGGTCGAGATTCATATTCTGTTCCTTCTTGAGTCGCTCCGTTTGGTTACTGATAAACTATCCATTCATTTAAAGAAACATTTGAACACTAAAAAACTATCATGAATTCTCTATGCATGGGATATAAATGTATTTTTAGGCCAGAGTGTTCTGGATTCCCATGATGTCTATACAACTGAAATCCTGGACACTTTTTTAAATTAGTACATTTACAGTTGGGCAAGATGAATGAAATGTCTTTCTACCAATTGGCATCTGATTGGAAACTGCATAAATATGAGAAAACATCTGCTTAGGTATGAAACTTCATGAGTCTGGTGTATTGTGTGTGTGTGCATAAAGGCTAAAGTTAAGTGGTGCCAGTTTCAGTCTATTAGTGGTTGAAATCTGATTAAATGAAGGCATATTTACATACTGAATCTGGAAGAAAACTGTTTTGTTGTCCTAAAAAGTGAAAACGCTTGACTGTGTACTGTAGATGTATTATTAGATGGTCAATTCTGTCTCGTCTTGGAGCTGAATTGAATCATTCACTCAACATTGAACTTGAACATTCATATTAAAGAAATATGGATGCTGTAGACTTCAACTGTACATGTACTGTACTGTAGCATTGGCAACTATTTATCTATTTTTACTTCACCAACTAAAATAGTTATAAACAAAGCTGCAGTTCTTTGTGAAATGTACCTACCTACTCAGGTGAATTCAAGTAAATTGGGACACTTGAAAATGTCACGCTAATGGGACACCTGAATTCACCCTATGCGATTTTGGATGCAGTTACTTGTTTTGTTCCCGAATGATTCAGTGTTTTTAATGAATTGGTTGAGTGAATGATTTAATGGTTGTCAATGGATTACAAACATGAATTGAATTAATTACATATGACATTTTTTTTAATCAAATTACTTATATTTTATCAATATTTCCTGAGAAAAGACATTATTGTAGCATATGAGTAAAGCATTGAATTGACACAACAAAAAGTGGTTTTTTTTATATACTAAAAAGTTTTTTTCTTTTTGAAATAAATTACAGTAATACTTTTATTTATCTGGGTTTCCACAAAAAAAAAAATGTTTTCAACACTGATAAAAATAAGCAATGTTTCTTGGACACCAAATCAGCATATTAGAATGATTTCTGAAGGATCATGTCACACATTTTAAAATGTTAAAACTGTTATTTTAAATTGTAATACTATTTCACAATATTACTGTTTTTACAGTATTCAAAATATATAAATTAAATTATATAAATTAATTATTAATTTTTTATTTAGATTTTTTTTTTTTTACAATTATAAAATATTTTTATATAATCACATTTAAATTGACAGTCCCAATATAAAGTAAAACCATTTAAACCAAAATAATTCAGTTTTCCTTTCCATTTATTATTCAAAGTGTTACGTTTATTTATCGTTCATGATAATCACGTACGTTTTCATAATACAAACACATTCACATTTCTAAAAGAACTACACAGTTATGTTCAGGCCAGCACAGGTTTTATTCAGAAGGACTGTCAGGTTTGGCTTCACATGCAGTCAGCGTAGTACAACACCTCTCTTTAAAACGTGTGTGTGTGTGTGTTTGTGCGTGTACATGTTTACATTGTGTGAATGACTGAAGTGACACACAAAGTGCAAACCGTATCATGGGCACTAACCTGGACTAGACTACTAAAAAGGAGGCACTTCATTGGGTTTTTTTTCTCCAGAATGTAATTAAAACTCACTTCATGACTTATACAAAAAATGAATCCAAAAGGAGCCATGTCCTCAAAATCTCATCTTCTCTAATTTCTCTTGTTTTTACTCACCAAATAAACATTACTTCAGTTCCCTTTTAGTTTGGTCATTGTTTTAAAGGCAAAGTTCCCTTTTATGCAGCAATTACACGTCACCACCAGTTCATTCGTCACATTGTTGTATGGAGGACAAACAGGAAGTATATATAAGCAAAGCATTAACTTAGTCTGAGGAAAGGTTCATTTTTCTAAACTTCACAGCTGTTAAATTACTTCAGAGGATACTGTAGAAATATAAACCAATAGGTTTGAAGTTTAAACCATCAGGCCTTCAATTTACAACCCTTTTGTTTAAATTACAGAAATAATGCTAGTTTACTGTGACTCAAAGCTTTCCTGTCCATTTAAAAAACTAAATAAAATAATAATAATAAAAAAAGTGGCAAACCTTTCCTTTATGTTTCCATAGACCAAATCAACATCTACTTGCTGATATAACATAATATCAGTTTACATCAGTCCCTCTTCATGATATAGAGTGCTAGAAACACTTAATGAACGATAACAAAAATAATATGCACTTTATCTATGCATACTTGGGGAAAAGTCTGGTTCAAATTCACTGTAAAATCAGTAACATGACTCTCAGTTGCTGGAGTATCATGTTAATCAAGTTTTATAGCAACTAACCCACTGTGGTTAGAAGATTCCCCAAATTAGATACACAACCAAGTGGCAAAAGTGATGAATATTCCCTGTAATGGTAAATAAAGTACTTCCAAATCAACATTGGCCACAATTTTTAAAAATAGGAGAAATGCATTAACATGAATCCTTTCTGAATTTCACATGAAAGTGACCATGAATCATCACAACTATGTGGCGTATAAAGTCTCACCACAGTGAACAACAGCATGGCACTAGTATACACAGAGATCAGACCCCTAAAGCGTTAACAGACACATTGGTCCCGCTCGATGAATAGTTGATTGACCATGCAGTGTGCAGTGTAATTTATGTAACATGTCATAATACAGTGCAATAACCAGTTATTACACACATTTCAGATGAGAAGTAGCTTGAAATGTTAGAACCTGCACTAAGTATACACTTTTTTTGATTTTAAACCCTTCAGATGAAATTTCTAGCATGGTAAATTAATGGCATAACTGATACATAATTTGGTAAACACACATCAGTTTAATGATTGGAAATGACATGGCACTTAGCATACGTACTCGTGAAATAGCTTCAAGTCATCATTTTAATACACTTGATTTGTCTTGAGATTCGCTATTGAACTTTGAGGCATAAAAAAACCCTTGGAATGGTATTATAAATGCAAGATGAGGTCGAGATTCATATTCTGTTCCTTCTTTAGTCGCTCCGTTTGGTTACTGATAAACTATCCATTTATTTAAAGAAACATTTGAACACTAAAAAACTATCATGTATTCTCTATGCATGGGATATAAATGTACTTTTAGGCTAGAGTGTTCTGGATTCCCATGATGTCTATACAACTGAAATCCTGGACACTTTTTAAATGAGTACATTTACAGTTGGGGAAAATGAATGAAATGTCTTTCTACCAATTGGCATCTGATTGGAAACTGCATAAATATGAGAAAACATCTGCTGAGGTATGAAACTTCATGATTCTGGTGTACTGTGTGTGTGTGTGTGTGTGTGTGTGTGTGCATAAAGGCTGAAGTGAAGTGGTGCCAGTTTCAGTCTATTAGTGGTTGAAATCTGATTAAATGAAGGCATATTTACATACCGAATCTGGAAGAAAACTGTTTTGTTGTCCTAAAAAGAGAAAACCCTTGACTGTGTACTGTAGATGTATTATTAGATGGTCAATTCTGACTCCTCTTGGAGCTGCCGTGATACAAATTTAGCACATTTTTAAACTGTTTTCCACATCAGCAAAATCTCACAGTAGCTCAGATTGAAGAGTCCAGCAACATCCTCTGATTCAATGCCAAATTGCCTATGATAGCTGAATTAATCAACCGTTTATTATATATTTTCTATAAATCGGGTAAATGAGCCACTTATGAATAATGTGGTGAGATGAGAAGTACTCCCTGACTGATTTATTGTGCTGTGATTGGCTATGTATCTGCTGGTAGACGGCCTACCAACCCAAAGACCACGCCCACTGAGATGGCTCCGCCTTTCACTACGGTCAACGGCCTTTATGCACAAAGGAACTGATCATACAGAGATACTTTTAGCTTATGTTTGTAGACCATGTAGTGTCCGACAAATGGAGCAGATGAGATTTTAGAAAACGGACGCTGGTCTTAAGTGGACTGGAAGAGGCTGAAGCTGCCAAATTGAGTTTGTTTTTCAGTGATATCACATAATTTGCAGATGACACGGGAAGGAAACGATATAAAGCTCAAACGAGCTCCTATTTCCTTGTGCTTTTAGGCCTTTCGTCTGCAGCGAAATATGGCAATGGTTACTCAAATACGTGTCTTCCTGTAATAAGCTCTATCTTTGGCCTGAGAGAATGCAAGGCAATGCACATTTTGGGTTGAGGTTGGAGGTGTTACATGTAGACGGAAAGAAAAAAGGGGTAGATAGGTAGGTATAGCGAGAGGGATGGAGGAGGAAACAAGAGTGTGCGTGTGTTTGTGAGTGAGTGTGTAGTCTCTTAAGTTCACTATATTAGCTTTCCTTTGCAAAAGAAAATTTAAAAAGCCCCCTTCCCATTCCCTGTGGAGGCCTCTCTTTGTCGATAAAATCCCCTGAATAATATGAGTTAATATTCTGTCATTGTCAGTGGCTCTTTACTGTTCCAGCAATCCTGAGGGAGCGTGAGGTGAAGGAATAAATGTTCTCCTTTCTGTCACAAAACGGATAAATAAAGGTCTTTAAACAGGAGTTTGTTTTGTCTCCTGTCCTCTCAGCGGGCCGTGGATGGATAGTGAGGGCCAAGGCAAGGAAAACAGACTCTTCCACGCTCTGTCGACTGGTCTTTAAAGGGCAGGAGGAGTTCTTCACTCTTATTCTTTTCTCTCTTTATCGCTCACTCGCTTTTGTTCCCTGCAGTCCCGCAGCGATCTGTCCACTAGGGGGCAGAGTTTGACATGGAGTCAACAGAGTTGACACTGGAAGACGAGACCCGGCTTTGAGCGATGGTCACCTCTGGATGCTGAAGGATGAGAGACAATGACAGATAGAAATAATTAATGTTAGTTATGATTTATAAATTCTCTCTCACATATAGACATGTATAATCAGGGTCCAAAATTAACACTCGCCAGCAGTGTTGGGGGTAACGCACGTTACTCAACCAAATATTTTTTCCCCAAAACAATTGAAAAACTCTCTCATCCCCATTTTTCTCCAGAAACAGGTGCTAAATGAAAATAAATGTGCGTGCTTTAGTTCAGTCCAGTTGGACTTGTTTATTTGTAGGCAAAATATCAGAATGTGGGTACTGCCTCACAACATATTTTGCATTACAATGCAAAAGTAACTTAATGAATTGCTTTCGATAAATGGTGATGAGTTATCTAGGACGCCTAGTTATTTTGTAGTTTATTTACAAAACACATACACTACTTCAAAAGTTTGGGGTCAGCACAATTTTTAAAAAAGAAATTCATACTTTTATTCAGCAAAGACAGTAAATTGATAAAAAAAATTAACAGTAAAGACATTTATAATGTAACAAAAGACGACTGGAGTAATGGCTGCTGAAAATTTAGCTTTGCCATCACAGGAATAAATTACATTTTAAATTATATTAAAATAGAACACTGTACTTTTAAACTGTAATAATATATGCAGAATGCAACATTTGAGTAGTGTATGTAGTGCATTTCTCGCAGTAAAACAACAAAATAAAAATATATTAAGAACAAAATCTCGATGTGTCTTAATGTTTGCAGTTTAACAGCTAAATATTTCAATGTTGATATTGTCTCATTTAGATATACACTATATTGCCAAAAGTTTTGGGACACCTGCCTTTACGTGCACATGAACTTTAATGACATCCCATTCTTAATCCGTAGGGTTTAATATGGAGTTGGCCCACCCTTTGCAGCTATAATAGCCTCAACTCTTCTGGGAAGGCTTTCCACAAGGTTTAGGAGTGTGTTTATGGGAATTTTTGACCATTCTTCTAGAAGCGCATTTGTGAGGTCAGGCACTGATGTTGGCGAGAAGGCCTGGCTCACAGTCTCTGCTCTAATTCATCCCAAAGGTGTTCTATCGGGTTGAGGTCAGGACTCTGTGCAGGCCAGTCAAGTTCCTCCAAACCAAACTCGCTCATCCATGTCTTTATGGACCTTGCTTTGTGCACTGGTGCGCAGTCATGTTGGAACAGGAAGGGCCCATCCCCAAACTGTTCCCACAAAGTTGGGAGCATGAAATTGTCCAAAATGTCTTGGTATGCTGAAGCATTAAGAGTTCCTTTCACTGGAACTAAGGGGCCAAGCCCAACCCCTGAAAAACAACCCCACACCATAATCCCCCCTCCACAAAACTTAACACTTGGCACAATGCAGTCAGGCAAGTACCGTTCTCCTGGCAACCGCCAAACCCAGACTCGTCCATCGGATTTCCAGACAGAGAAGCGTGATTCGTCACTCCAGAGAACACGTCTCCACTGCTCTAGAGTCCAGTGTCGGCGTGCTTTACACCACTGCATCCGACGCTTTGCATTGCACTCGGTAATGTAAGGCTTAGATGCAGCTGCTCGGCCATGGAAACCCATTCCATGAAGCTCTCTACGCACTGTTCTTGAGCTAATCTGAAGGCCACACGAAGTTTGGAGGTCTGTAGCTATTGACTCTGCAGAAAGTTGGCGACTTCTGCGCACTGTGCGCCTCAGCATGCGCTGACCCCGCTCTGTGATTTTACGTGGCCTACCACTTAATGGCTGAGTTGCTGTTGTTCCCAATTGCTTCCACTTTGTTATGATTCCACTAACAGTTGACTGAGGAATATTTAGTAGTGAGGAAATTTCACGAATGGACTTATTGCACAGGTGGCAACCTATCACGGTACCACGCTTGAATTCACTGAGCTCCTGAGAGCGACCCATTCTTTCACAAATGTTTGTAGAAGCAGTCTGCATGCCTAGGTGCTGTATTTTATACACCTGTGGCCATGGAAGTGATTGGAACACCTGAATTCAATGATTTGGAGGGATGTCCCAATACTTTTGGCAATATAGTGTATATTATTATTAAGATTAATGTCAAATACAGCTTTATGGCCGTTATGAAATAAAGTGAAATTTAAAAAATAACTGAAAATATATGATTCAAAATCAAATTTAAACCTGGAAATAAAAAGAAACTTTTAGGATTTTGAAAAACATAAAACAAAGAAACATTCTAATGTACAATGAATAAGAAACATAAAAAAAATCTGCACTCTTTCTAAGTCACTAATCAAATAAGTACATTTGTGAAATTGATCATGTGAATTCCTGTGTAAAAAATACAAAATAACATTAAATTTTCTAAATTAATGTGGCAAAGTTATTTTTGTTATTTTTCAGCCTGATCGTTGCTGTTCTGCTCTACATGTGTGAGCGTGTGGTGTCCTGATGGGGTGTTTGACCTGGTCTGTAGTTAACTATTGTGTTCTCTGGGGTGTTCCTCTGTGGTGGAGGTGGAGGGGATCCTCACATGTCTCCTAAAGATCCTGTCCAGCAGGCTACGCCGAGGAGGCTCGGGAGGCTGGTTCCAATCCAGGTCAGGGGGCCGTGTCCCCTGAGGCCCGAATACATTAAGGTCGCTGAAGCACTCTGTCTCGATCATCTGCAGCAGGGAAAAAGAATTTAAAAAAAGGACAGAAAACAGACAAAATAGCAAGAGACAGACAGACAGATACAGATAAACAAAAAGAGAGAAATGATGATGAGAAGGTCAAATAATCCTTATTTCTTAACATCTTTACAGAATGGATAATTACAGTTCTGGATGCTGATTAGTCAATCAGAACTGCTCCAACATTATCTATTTTCATATTTTCATTATCATTTTTATTTAAGCTGTCTTATAATCTATGAGTTAAATCTGTCTTTCTATGTTTTGTTGTTTACTCGTGGCTTTGTCTTTGTCTGAATTTTATCTAATGGTTATTCATTTTTGTACAGCACACTGGTCAACGGCATTTGTTTTTAATTGTGACCCTGGACCACAAAACCAGTCATAAGGGTCAATTTTTTGAAACTGAGATTTATACATCATCTGAAAGCTGAATAAATAAGATTTCCATTGATGGGACAATATTTGCCCGAGATACAACTATTTGAAAATCTGGAATCTGAGGGTGCAAAAAAATAAAAATATTGAGAAAAACGCCTTTAAAGTTGTCCAAATGAAGTCCTTAGCAGTGCATATCCACTCACAAAAATAATTTTTTTATATATTTACGGTAGGAAATTTACAAAATATCTTCATGGAACATGATCTTTACTTAATATCCTAATATCCTCGACAATTTTGACACATACAATGTATTGTTGGCTATTGCTACAAATATACAATTTTTTTTTTTTTTGGTCCAGGGTCACAATTGTGCTATATAAATAAATTGAATTGAATTGAATTGAAAAATGCAGCCTCCCAGTCATATAGACTATTAACACTATTAACAGCTATAAACCTTATTAACACCTGTACAACTAAGGGTCAGCAACCTTTTAAATTTTTTCTTGTTCATTACTGTGCCAAATGGAATGTTAAAGATGATGCCAGGTTGAATGATTCATTATCGTGTTATCGGAAAAAAAATGTTGCCATATGGCATTACATTGGCAGCAGGGGGATTTTAGCACAGCTTCATACCTCATTTTGCCATGGGATGGAGACACTGCCAGTGGCAAACTTGGAGTAGAAATCATTGTCTGTTTGGTCCAGGTTGACACCCTTAACGGTGGAGAACTGCTCAATGTCCAGAACATCTTTACAGTAGACCGCCCTGGGCTATGAAATTAGCAAAGAAGGGAAACAAAAATGAAAAAACAGAGTAATAAGGGAATTCAACCCTATTCAAATTTCTAAAGCCTTGAAATTACCAACATGATCAAAACATTGCTGAAAAACCTGTTATACACAATCTACAACACGCTTTCTGTCACCTGACTGATAGTTTAAACTGTTTTGTTGTGAGTAAAAGGCCTTGTAGAATAATTATAAAAACATTCCCCTTCAGCTTGTGGTACACGTGTCTTTACTGATTTTTAAATGTAAATGTAAGAATAACTTATATATTGTTGGTAATATTTCAAGATGAACACTTGATTGGTTTACTTGATTATCCATTCATCATTTTTTAAAAAAAAGATCATGTTAAAATGTGAGTATCAAATATGATACATCAGGATTTTGAGGAAGGTTTATTTGAACATCTCTCAATCATCATTTATTGCATTGCATCATATGTTTTGCCCTCAACAACTACAGAGTTTTGATCATAAAACAAGCATTTGAATACGATCTGACTAAGACATATTACTGAGCGATATAGAGTGACAACTGATATTTGTATGTATTTTATACAAGTAGTCTGCTATACTCTTATAAAGATCTCACTGATTTACATCACAAGCTATTAGTTTCATCTTACATTTTGGCCATATAAATATGAGCAACTGCACTAAATTGTATTTTTGATCAGTCTGAGCTTCTTAATAAAACGGAGGTGTTTTTACCTCCTCAAGTATGAGCTCCATTTCCTGCTATACTATATGAGTCATAAAAGCCTGATGTATCAAATATGATTTTTTTTGTCTCAAGGTTCAATAAACTGTTCCATTAAAAAAATGAGATTTTTCTGACTATTATTTAATTTGTCAGACTTTACAGTGTTAACATCAACTAGATGAACAGGATCTCACATCAGGCACAAAGGAAGGTTCCAGAATGCCGGCCTCTAGCCTCTTGAAGTTGATGTTCTTGAAGAATGGGTGGGCTTTGACTCCAGCAGCTCCATCCGCCTGGCAGCCGAGCCTCTGCTTGGGATCTTTGGCTAACAGCTGTTGGACAAGGAGCGGAGAGCAGCCAGCCAGACATTAGGAACACAGGTTTGTACATTCTTAAAGAGTGGAATGTAAGAGGCGAAGCTGGTCAATGGCTTCGAAACACTAGGAAAAAGAGCTTGTGTGCCAAATGAAGACATTTAAATGGAGCAAACATCCTAAAACTAGGGTCAGCAATCACAAACCAGACATCACAAAACCGCACACAGGAACGTGTTAGGCTGGGAACTTTTGTGAGCTCAAATGTGGAGGCCATTTGCATGACGCAACATAGATTTTCAAATTAAAGTCAGTTAAAAGGATGGTTCACCTGAAAATTGTCATCATTCACTTATCTTCATGTCATTCTCAAATCCATTTCAATTCTATTCACATTTGTTTGTATAGCGCTTTTCACAATACATATTGTTTCAAAGCAGCTTTACAGAAAATGCATGTGTCTACATAACAATTTAGAGTAATCTGTTATCAGAGGTTACAGTGTCCAAGTAATTTTCATATTTCAGAAATGTACAGTTCTAAGATAATACAAATCATAGAGTTAGCCTACATGTATTAATTTTAGGCAGAAACAACAAGCTCATTAAAGTAATTATTACAAGTTGTGAACATAATGATTACAATATATAGAAAATTTGACTTTCATTCTTCCATGGAACACAAAATAGGAATGCCGCATTTTCCATACCAGATTCAGCATACTGTGAATAACAAGTACTCCATATGATTTGCTAACTATTTTTAAGTCATTTAAATAGGTTTTGCATGAAGACCAACAGTTGGCCTTCTGCTGAAACTCAAATCAAATGTGGGCTTTAGCTTCTTAAAAAACTTTAATTGGGTCACAGTCAGTTAACTCAGAAGATTTCAAGCTTTTTATTTTGCCAAGGACCCCCAAATATAATGACCCCCTTTTAAAGGGATCCCCTTCTTAAATTTAAAAGCAGCTACACTACCGTTCAAAATTTTAGGGTCTGTAAGGCTTGTTTTTTTTTTAAATGTCTTTTAAAGAAGATTCATTTTTTTGTAACTATGCATAATTTACTGTTATTACTATAGTAAGTACATGTAGTAACGAGTGCTGTCAAATGATTAATCGCGATTAATTGCATCCAAAATAAAGGTTTGTTTACATGTGTTTAAGAAATATTTGCATGTATATACTGTATATATATTTATATAATTTACATTTACATAGATGCATGTATTTATATACACAATTACGCACAGTACACACATTATGTAAACACAAACTTTTATTTTGATTGCAATTAATCACAATTAATCGTTTGACACCACTAGATGTATAACTACGTCACCTTAAATTAAAGTGTTACCATCATTTTAACATTATAATGTCTTTAGTGTCACTTTACAATGAAATTAACGCTTCCTTGCTGAATTAATTTCTTTAAAAAACTTTTGAATTATAGTGTACTTTCATGTAAAAAAACAACTAAAATATTTATACTATGCAAGTAAAATTTCAAATGTGATATTGTAAAAATATTGTTAGAAAAATTAAGTAGGCTTTTATATTATAATTGTACAAAAGCAAATCGTTAAAATATTCTCTGGACACAAGTCTTATAAAGCAAAATAAAATAGTAATTTTATCAAATTCGGTGAATGTAAAAAATTTTTTTTTACAAATATTTCATTATTATCTTATGGTGTAACGGTGAACTGTCCCTTTAAGATTAACAGAAAGACAGTCGCATGACAACTCTAATAAAAGACAGCTGAGGTTCTTTACAATACATTTAGAGTATTAAACAATCCTGAATTGAGCTGGTCTCAGAGAGCTCATTATCAGCTTCTTTCCGAGGCGAAAACATGCACTAGCAGCCAGAAAAATGAGCCAAACATACAGAATGGACTCAATTTGACCAGTTTTGTGCGCTCAATCAATGGATTCTTAATCAACTTCTATGGCGTGTTTGACTGAAGAGATAATGTAACTTTGGATACAAGCTCTTAGTTGTACTCTACTGTGTCATCTTGGATTCTGACCAGCACAGAAACTTCATTCTTTTATGTTTATGTGTGTGTGTGTGTGTGTGTGTGTGGCCTCACCATCCTGCAGATGGCTTTGGTGTCTTCTGAAAACTTGTCGCTGTACTCCTCTTCCTCCTCCTGCACCCTCTTCTCCACTTCTTCCCTCTTCACTCGCTCTTTGCGAGCACGGAAAGGCGATCGGCCAGCGGTCATCTCATAGATCAGACAGCCCAACCCCCACCAGTCCGGACTCATGCTATACCGCTCGTTATTGATCACCTCTGGAGCTGTCCATCAATACAGTTTGAGTTCATCAATCAATAAACATTTCAAATGTTTCATATTGTCATGAATAGATATCTAGTAGGACTGAGTGGTGCAGCTAAAAACAGATCTTGATATTTTTCAGCCTTTTGATTATATTTGGTATATACACTAGTGTTCAAAATTCAAGATTTTTTCATGTTTTTGAAAAAAGTCTCTTATGCTCACCCGAGGCTGAATTTATTTAATCAAAACCACAGTAAAAACAGTAATATTGTGAAACTGTATTACAATATAAAAGAAATGTTTACTATATTAATATACTTTAAAATGTAATAACTTATTTCTGTAATGACAAAGCTGAATGTCCAGCAACATTACTCCAGTCTTTAGTGCCACATGATCCTTCAGAAATCATTCTAATATGCTGTTTGGTGTTCAAGAAATATTTCTTATTATTAGCAATGCTGAAAACACTTTTGCTGCTTAATAGTTTTTGTGGAAACAAAATGATAATTTTTTCCTAGGATTTTTTGATGAATAGAAAGTTCAAAAGAGCATTTATTCATAAATAGCATTTATTTGAGATAGAAATCTTTTGTAACATTATAAACGTCTTTACTGTCACTTTTGATCAATATAATGAATCCTTGCCACTAAAAAGTATGAATTTCTTTTGACTTTCGAATGGTACTGTAAATCAATACATTTAACACTTGTTTATTTGATTGCAAAAAATACATTATAAAATGTATATATTATGTATATATTATGATTCATTTATAAATTAGAGATGCTATTTTGCTTCAATTTTAAATCGCCAGCAAAATCATAAATATTTTACACAAGCTCTAATATTTCATACATTTATAAATCAATACAGCTAAAGATCATTACCCATGTAGCCCACAGTCCCCACTCGACCACGGATCTGTTCTCCATCAGGCACTTTAATGGCCAGCCCCAGGTCTGAGATCCGGATATGACCTGTAGGGATAGAGAGGGAATGGTAGCAAACAAACCAGAAAAAAAAAGAAGAAAAAAAATTAAATGTAAAATGATTTATTGTTGCATTTCACTATTTATTAAACTTTAATTGACTTTTATTTAAATAAACATGTTACACATGCTACACATTTTTTATATGCATCATCTTTTTTATTTTCTGTCTTTTATAATGAAGTCATGTTAAGTTAGAGCTTTTGTGTGAATTGATAAAAAAACAAGCTTTGGCATCAGATGGAAGCCAGTATCTATGGAAGCTTGTTTCTGCCACAGAATAAAATAATTTAAAAGATAATTTATCTCACAATTCTGACTTTTTTTCTCACAATTGTGAGATATAAACTCACAACTGCGAATTATGAAGACAGAATTGCGGGATATAAACTCGCAATTGTGACTTTCTTTCCTCTGAATTGTGATATAAACTCACAATTCTGAGAAAAGAAGTCAGAATTGCGAGATATAAACTCACAATTGCGAGTTATCAAGTCCAATTTTGAGGAAAAATAGATAGGTTATATCTCGCAATTATGACTTCATAACACGCAACTGCAAGTTTATATCATGCAATTCTGAGAAAAAAATGTCAGAATTGTGAGATAAAAAGTCGCAATTACCTTTTTATTTTTTTATTCAGTGGCGGAAACAAGTTTCTATAAGTATCAGCCAGTAACGCGAAGAAAAAGTGGGATCGGTACATCCCTAGACCAAATCCAATTTAATGTAATGCCATATTTAACTCAATGAATAAATGAAAAATTGATTTGACTTACCATTATCATCTAAAAGTATATTCTCCGGTTTTAAATCCCTAAAGTGAAAGAAAGCAACATAAAAATGGCTCAACAATAAAATGTCATTATCAATGAGGATGGGTGCATTTGAGTATAGTCACACATTGGAACCTGCCCACCTGTAGACGATAGACTCTCTGTGCAGGTGTTCTAGACCGCAGCAGATCTCGGCACCATAGAACTGCACACGCTCCTTCTCAAAGCCCGGGGTTCCCATGTTATAGATGTGAAACTTCAGATCACCACCGTTCATTATGGTCAGCACCAGACACAGGGCATCTTTGGTCTCATATGCGTACGCTAAACTAACCTGAGAGTCAGAGATAAGAGGATGCCGATACTCAAAAATACATTCTTTCCCCCTTTTATAAGTATACAAGCTGTTAGCAAGCCTTTATTGGACAAAGAATTGGACAGAGACAGGAAGGTACTGAGGAATATGCATTTGAGCTTTTATTGCATGGCCACTTGTGACTGGATCGCCCAAGATGGATGTTTATACCAGGTGTAAACATGACCAGTAAAAGAGATGAAAGATAACAGATAAATGAATGATTCCACTTACCACAAACCTGCTGTTGACCTTCTCCAGAATCTGTTTCTCATTTAGAGCCATGGCCTCCCCCTTTCTCTTCTTTATCCTTTTCTTCTCAAGCTTTTTACAAGCATACATTTTACCTGTGGCTCTCACCTGGCACGCACACACCTAGGCAGGGATGGACATATATTATCACCACATATACACACACATGGGAATATGTGAATAAAAGCCTAAATTCTATGTTCATCATCATAAAGCGATCAAGTCAGAAAATTTGGACTAAACCGCTAAATTCATATGGATTAGTTTTACAACGTTTTGAAGCGTCAAAGTGGTAGTTGCATAGCTGTCAATGGAGGGACAGAAATCATTCAGATTTCATTAAAAATACCTTCATTTGTGTTCTGAAGATAATTGAAAGTCTTACGGGTTTGGAACGACATGAGGGTGAGTAATTAATGACAATTTTAATTTTATGGTGAACTAACCCTTTAAGGTTTGGTCACAAGGTTTGGCAGGCAAAAAAAAATGTGAGTTGTCCATTGTCAATAGTGTAGCACAGCTCACATGTCACTTTAAAACTTTTAAAGCTTTCTGTTGGTCAAAGCGGTGAATTCGCATGACCAACTTGAACGAGCGAAAACTGCATAGGTAATTTAATCACCTTCATGAGAAACTTCTGCTCGCACAGATTCCTTTTGAAATGACTGGATTTTGCTTGTGAAATTTTGCAGAACACTGTTAAATGTCACCACACCTTTACAAGATAGCATCTTAACTGAAACGAAACATCAAAAAAAAAAAAAAAAGGTTGCTCTGCAAGATTTTGAGGGTGAAAAAATTTTGCTTGTGTTTAAGTTGATCGTGCAAATTCGTTGCGTTCATCAGCAGAAAACTGCTTGGTTTGAAAGTGACTTCATACATTGCTACACTATTGACAATAGACCATTTTTTAGGGATGCACTGATATGAAAATTTTGGTCAATACGATAACCGATAATTCTTTATATTTGAAAGCCGATAACCGATATATTGGCCGATAAATCTAAATGCAAATTTTTATATACTTTTTGAGAGCCTGCTTACAGAAACACAAGTCTCACCATTAAAAGCCATGTCTCAAGCACACAATTATAATGTTCTCATTATAATTTTATGTAGCCTATATGACAGACTTGTGCTGTACATGTTGCACTTAACTGTATTTTCCTTTTTGAAGTGATTTCAATCATATTTCAAACAATTCAAAACCATCATTGCGATCAGTGAGCATCTGAAGTGTCTCACCTGAAGGAAATAATCCATTATTTATCGGCTTTAATACATCGGCCAAATTTTCTTATTGGGCTAATAAATAAACATATATTGTCCGATACCGATATTGTGTGATATTTTGTAAAATGTCACTAATTTGACTGCACCTCTTCATAGGCAGCAACTCTACACACAAATAACACTTTTTATGTGAGTTAGACAGGTGAATTGATTCAAAACTGATTCCAAAAGAGTTTGATGTTAGCATATTGCTAAGGCAAGTGGAATACAATAATATAATCATTAACTATTCTTTTGGTTCTATCAGTCATCTTTCACAAAGCTTTTTGCAATGCATTTGGGTTTTGATAGAGAGCAAATGAGGAAATATTCAGTACAAACACAGTGTACAGGTCATGACTTTTCACAATACCCTCACCTCTCCAAAGCCTCCTTTCCCCAGAACTCTATACTGCCGAAATGTGTCTTTTGTGATGGGCTGCCTGGAAATGAAACCACAAAATCTGATATCAAACCAGCACAGACAGGAAGCACTGACATTTTAACATTCAGATCCATTAATAAAACTAGGTGGAGCACAAGCTACATTACAAGTTATACACAACATTACAATTATAAAGCATAGTCAATAAAAAACACATTTTCCACCTCATCTGTGAAACAAAGCCTTCATAGAATTGTGTTTGCAGAAAAAGTGGGAAGGAAATTTTTCATAACTTTTTTTATGGGCCACTTAAATGTAAAGTTGTCCAGTTTATATCTAGCATAGACTTGGACGCTGCAAAGTAACTTGAACGTTTCATGACCCAAAAATGGCTGTTTGCTTTCATGTGTTGAGCTGTTAACAATTACACTAACAAATAATTTAAACGGATTAGCGTCCGCACTGCCATAACAGCTGAATATGATTTAGCCAAATGAAACAAAAGCAGGACGTCTGGTTTAAGCAGAGCAAAGAACTTCCTCCAGCAAACTAAAAGAATGAAATACACGACATTTAAGTAGACTAAAAAGGTAACAGACAGAGAAAAAGGAGATAAAGTGTGTAACCAACCTTTCCAGCATTTTCCATTGGAGGAAGCGGTCGAAGTACATGCTGTTCTGATAGTCAGAGAATGGAGCACCACTTAAGTAGTCATGAAGAGCTCTGTGAGATTTAAAACAGCATGGGCAATGTTAGACCATAAGCAGCACGGCTAGTGCAGTTGACCACAGACAAAATATGCAACGGTTCCAAAAGTAATGTTCGTTCTTTAGGGACAAAAATGTGTTAAATGATCAGTATCCCAAAAAAACTACACAACCCTTAATTCTGCATACTGTCTTTCCTATATAGTATGCAATATTATGTTTACGTTGAAAATAGTACAGTATGTGAAAGGTGCCCAGACTGCATAAAATTTCCAGTGGATTTTTAAAAGTATTTTGGGCTAGTTTTGCCCCAAATTATTATTGCAGCCTGTCCCAATTATGGCAATGCTTACTACATACCCTACAGGGTCAGTAAGATTTTTTTCCCAAAGAAATTAATAGTTTTATTTATCAAGAACACATATAAATTGATCAAAAGTTTCAGTAAAGACATTTACAATGTTACAAAAGACTTCTATTTCAAATAAATGCTGTTCTTTTAAAAATCTTTGAAAAATCCTGAAAAAAATCCTGATAATAATAAGAAATGTTTCTGAATGATGATTTCTGAATGTGACACTAAAGACAGGAGTAAATTCATCTTTGCCATCTCACAGGGGCGGTTCTAGGCCGTTTTAGGTGGGCTTTAGCCCCCCTATCTGTCGTCTCAACACCCCTAAAACTATAATCTGAATGATCCGGCTAGTGCTGCTTCCTCAATAAAGTTTATCGTTTTCACGTTTTTAAGTCTTGTCAGTTTAAACCATCATGTGATTTTAAGCCATTCAATAAAAAGACGCTGTGAAAGAAGTGTGAGTGAACGCTGTGAGTGTGCAGGTGTGTGCGCAGCGTACCGAGTTATCTTTCACGTCTTCTTGAGCAAATACACACAAAATTATGCCAAAATGCCCATTTTGACGAGTATCCACATAAACACAGTCTAAACTGAACATAAACAGTTATATCGTGTCATTATAACAGATCCGTGCATTAGGCGTTAAAGTGACAGTCATATACCTTCTGTTTCAATAATTTTAATCAAACACCAAAAGAAAAAGAGATAGTCACTCACTGCTCTTAACTAAATAACTTCTGTAGCTTTTACAGTATCTGTGTATATTTACTTTATACAGTAATACAGTTGTTTAATTTGTATCTTTTTCTGTTGTATTTATTTGTGCTATCGCTTGTAATTTGAGAATTGTGAAATTTAAATGGGATCTAAAATGCTGGTATACTTTACGGTCAAAAACAACAAAAGCAATAACTTTTATTTATTTATTTATAAATAAAAGTGAATGTTTTGGCAGAGGGAAATAAATTTCTAATCTAAAAAAAACAAACAAACAAACAAAAAAACAGTGTTTAGACCTGATTCCATATTTTTGTTTTTTTAGCTAGTTAATAGTGATACTATAATAAAAATAGTGATACTTGTTAATAATAATGATATGAAGACAATTTTCTGTTAGTCAAACAGAAGCCTACATGTGTACCAATTTGAAGTGTAGCTACTGCAGAAAGACTGGTATCATCAATATATCATTTAAAAAAAAATATGAAAATATGTATTGACTTAGTACCATTTTGAGTACTGGTAGGCTATTTTTGACTTACTATATATTAATATAGTGGTGCCAATTTAAAGAGGCACCATTTAGGCGATGGTCTCTTGTTACAGATTCTCACTGAGGGCTAAGCCCCCCTGACGATCAAATCCTAGAACCGCCCCTGCCATCTCATGAATAAATTACATTTTAAAATCGATTAAAAAAAGAAAACATTTATTTTAAAATTGTAATAGTATTTCATAATATTTCTGTTTTTGTTGTATTCTTGTTTAAATAAATGCAGCCTTGGTGAGCATAAGAAACATCTCAATGGTAGTGTACTTCCCATCACTAGCGAAGAACATATCTTCAGCACATACTACAAGTATACAAACTAATATTAAACCATAGTAAAATCTTTACTTTTCAAAAAAATTAAACAAGTATTTATTTATATAATATATAAACTTTTATATTATAAATAACATTTTAATACAAATCTAAAAACACCACAAGATATCTGTAACAAGAACGGTTGGGGCCAAGGTTAAAGTATTTGAATTTGCTTAGTTTAAGAGCAACAGAGGTCCAGGTGTTTACAAGCGTATTTGCATTTGTCTTACTTGCGACAGTCACTGAAGATCTCCTTGCAGGGACTCAGTTCTAGATTTTCTCTGCAACTTTCAGCAAGACCTTCAGCAACATCCACGCACTCAGAGGACTGTCAGAGAAACAACATGCTCTGATTACTGATGCCCACTGGGACATTCAAGGTCCAAAATTAACACACACACACAGTAAAGTTAAACCAAATCGCACCTGCTTGGTGAGAAATTTCTTGATGATTTCATCTCCTCGACTCTTCCTCTTCTCATCTGGTGTCACCTCGTAGTCCTCCTAAATTACCAGATACAAACAAATTACTCACGACAAGTTATAACTGAACATTGAGACAAACAAGCCATAACATAATCCAAAATATAAATGACACCTTATGACATAATGCACTTAATTTAGAAGTTATTGAAATAGTAGGCAGACTCAGAAGCCAGTCTGATGTATTTTGCACATAAAAATTGCAAATTGCAGTTTCTGGGAGTCAGGGAGAACAGGTTTTTAATGAGTCATCCAATGAGAAACAAAATTGGATTTACAAGTTCCCAGCCCTTCTTGAGTTCCCAAGTTTTTAAAGGAACACTCCACTTTTTTTGAAAATAGGCTCATTTTCCAACTCCCCTAGAGTTAAACAGTTGAGTTTTACCGTTTTCGAATCCATTCAGCCAATCTCCGGGTCTGGCGGTACCACTTTTAGCATAGCTTAGCATAGTTCATTGAATCTGATTAGACCGTTAGCATCTCGCTCAAAAATGACCAAAGAGTTTTGATATTTTTCCTATTTAAAACTTGACTCTTCTGTAGTTACATCGTGTACTAAGACTGACGGAAATGAAAAGCTGCGATTTTCTAGGCCGATATGGCTAGGAACTATACTCTCATTCCGGCGTAATAATCAAGGAACTTTGCTGTCGTACCATGGGTGCAGCAGGCGCAATGATATTACGCAGCGCCTGTGACCCCCTGCTTGCAAAGGGAGCGTGCCTTGCAACCATGGAGACATCTGCGAGAGACGCTGCGTAATATCATTGCGCCTGCTGCACCCATGGTTAAATGATTTCAGTTATTTCAAAAGGTCCTTACAGCCTATAACGACACCGCCCAAACAAATAAATATAGTAAACTATAGGATAAAAATGACAAATTAGTGTCATGGTTTTTGCCACAAAATACGTTTTATTGTATCCTGAAAGCACATACTCTCCCGCGCACGCTCTCTCTCTTTCAAACGTACTGTATAACGTTAGTACGGACACACACTCGCACAGAAACGTTTTGTCAGCGCTGCTTTGATGAATTAACTTTTCACACCAGTCTATTATTATGGTATAATCTATTTCAGAACCCAAAGCATGTAAAAACAACTATGGTATGTCAAATTATAATGTCAGCGAGACAATCTCTTCCTGTCCAAGTAGATTTTTTATGGTTATTAAAAGCTGCAACGTGGACCAGACTTTACGTATTAGTCAAAGATCTAGTCACATGACACTAATGTGGACCAGACTTTGTGCCGATACTCAAAAATCTTGAGACTAATGAAATTGAGACAGAGAGTATTAAGTAAACTCATATCACTTTTTCAACACTGGAAAAAAGAAACTACATCCAATGACTTCATTACTGATGGTATCCATTTCTATATGCTGAATGAAGAAGAGGCATCATGTAATTGAGTCTGCGAGTGATTACACAATGAATGAGCTCTACAGTCTGGCACGTCCTTTCCCTAAGGGCCGAAAATGTGCCTGTGTGTGTGTGTTGGGGGTAATACTTGATGACACCCTCATCAACACTCTCTCCAGCCCTCGTGCTCTATGGATCCCATTACGCAAGACTCTCCATAACCACCTGCCCCCCTCTCAGTTCCATCCAGAATGATGTAAACACATACACACAAGATCTCGCGCCCACACCGAAGCATATGTACCCACAAATATGTTTTTGCACAAATCACGTGTCCGCACCCGCGTCACACAGCTCTGCTGTAGAGTACGAAAGGCACATACACATATGCTTCACGGCCGCACACACATGCTTCATGAAGCCCACCGTGTGTGACTTCAGGTTGCTTGGTAACCAGCCAGTCAACACGGCAGGATTCCATAAGGTCCTGGAGCGCCACAGCACGGCCCAGCAGCGTCACTAAATACACTGAACGTCATTACATAGTAGGGGACTGTGTGTGTGTGTGTGTGTGTGTGTGTGTGCGCGCATACTGTGTCTCGACACATACAGAATGATTTCCATTCCCCTTAACACATTTGGCAACTCATCCACTGGAAGATTGCCGCGAGTAGTGAAGGTGAAAAAAAATGTTACATGGAATGTTCAAAGTTCAATAGAAGTCATGTTCTACTGAAATAATTTCAACTAGTTCCTATGTGAAAGGGATAGTTCACCCACAAATGAAAAATTTGTCATACTCATTGTGGAAGCTCAAACATGCTTGTGTGACACGGAAGAATAAACCTCATTGGTTCTCGTGGGTCAAGCAAGTTTGAGCTGCCACTGACCATATTTGATGAGCTCCATGTATGTGTGTTGATCAATGTTTATATGCGAATAAAAGACTAAATTAAAGGATTAGTTCACTTTAAAATGAAAATTACCCCAAGTTTTACTCACCCTCAACCATCCTAGGTGTATATGTCTTTCTTCTTTCTGATGAACACAATCGGAGTTATATTAATAAATATCCTGATGCATCCTATCTTTATGATGGCAGTGAACGGGAAACAATAAGTATGAAGCTAAAGAAAGTGCATCCATCCATCATAAACGTACTCCGCACGGCTCCGGGGGTTAATAAAGGCCTTCTGAAGCGAAGAGATGCATTTGTGTAAGAAAAATATCCATATTTAACAAGTAAAATATCTAGCTTCCGCCAGACCGCCTTCCGTATTCAACTCATTTTTCGTAATTTGAATACGGAAAGCATAGGACGTAGCGTAAGCATTTTGAACTGCAAGAGTTTTACACTTTCTTCAAAAGTTAAATACGGAAGGCGGTCTGGCGAAAGCTAGATATTTTCTTTATAACGTGTTAAATATGGATATTTTTCTTACACAAATGCATCTCTTCGCTTCAGAAGGCCTTTATCAACCCCCCAGAGCTACAACCCGAATTCCGGAAAAGTTGGGATGTTTTTTAAATTTGAATTAAATGAAAACTAAAAGACTTTCAAATCACATGAGCCAATATTTTATTCACAATAGAACATAGATAACATAACAAATGTTTAAACGGAGAAATTTTACACTTTTATCCACTAAATGAGCGAATTTCAAATTTGATGCCTGCTACAGGTCTCAAAAAAGTTAGCACGGGGGCAACAAATATCTGAAAAGCAAGAAATTTTGAAAAGATTCAGCTAGGAGAACATCTAGCAACTAATTAAGTTTATTGATATCAGGTCTGTAACATGATTAGCTATAAAAAAGATGTCTTAGAGATGTAGAGTCTCTCAGAAGTAAAGATGGGCAGAGCTGTGAAAGAGTGCGTAAAAAGATTGTGGAATACTTTAAAAACAATGTTCCTCAACGTCAAATTGCAAAGGCTTTGCAAATGTCATCATCTACAGTGCATAACATCATCAAAAGATTCAGATAAACTGGAGAAATCTCTGTGCGTAAGGGACAAGGCCGAAGAACTTTATCGAATGCCCGTGGTCTTCGGGCCCTCAGGCGACACTGCATCACTCATTGGCATGATTGTGTCAATGACATTACTAAATGGGCCCAGGAATACTTCCAGAAACCACTGTCAGTAAACACAATCCGTCGTGCCATCTGCAGATGCCAACTAAAGCTCTATCATGCAAAAAGGAAGCCATATGTGAACATGGTCCAGAAGCGCCGTCGTGTCCTGTGGGCCAAGGCTCATTTAAAATGGACTGTTTCAATGTGGAAAAGTGTTCTATGGTCAGACGGGTCCAAATTTGACATTCTTTTTGGAAATCATGGACGCCGTGTCCTCCAGGCTAAAGAGGAGGGAGACCTTCCAGCATGTCATCAGCGTTCAGTTCAAAAGCCAGTATCTCTGATGGTATGGGGGTGCATAAGTGCATACGGTATGGGCAGCTTGCATGTTTTGGAAGGCACTATGAATGCTGAAAGGTATATAAAGGTTTTAAAGCAACATGCTCCCCTCCAGATGACGTCTATTTCAGGGAAGGCCTTGTGTATTTCAGCAGGACAATGCAAAACCACATACTGTAGCTATTACAACAGCATGGCTTCGTCGTAGAAGAGTCCGGGTGCTGAATTGGCCTGCCTGCAGTCTAGATCTTTCACCTATAGAGAAAAATACGTCAAAGACGACCACAAACTCTTCAGCAGCTGGAAACCTATATCAGGCAAGAATGGGACCAAATTTCAACACCAAAACTCCAGAAACTCATTACCTCGATGCCCAGACATCTTCAAACTGTTTTGAAAAGAAGAGGAGATGCTACATCAAAACGTCCCAACTTTTCCGGAATTCGGGTTGTATGTTTATAATGGATGGATGCACTTTCTTGAGCTTCATAGTCGTTGGTCCCATTCACTGCCATTATAAAGCTTGGATGCATCAGGATATTTATTAAAATAACTCCAATTGTGTTCATCAGAAAGAAGAAAGTCATATACACCTAGGATGACTTGAGGGTGAGTAAAGCTCACGGTTGTCTAAAAATTTTTTTAAAATCCTCCTAAATTGTCTAATTGTTTAAATCGTCCGTTTTGAGGTGATACAACTACTCCAGTCGGCTGAACCTCTGGTTGTTAGTTACTATAGTAAGTCCAGCATAAATTTGTTCTTACCCTCATATGTTGGTATGTTGATGAATCTGGATTATTTTAAACGAGGGAGTGTGTGTCGACAGTTAGTAAGTAACAAGGACAAGTTATGTTTACCATTCTCAACCAGCTGAAACACAATACTTAAAACATTCACTACCCCAGATCGGCTGCATTTTGATGCAGAAATGATCTCAGATCAAGCTATGATGTGCATACAAAAGATCAAAAGTTTGGGGTCAGTAAGATTTTTATTAAAAAACAAAAAAACAAAACTTATTTTAGCAAGGAGGCAATAAATTGAAAGTAAAGACAAGAATCCTGAAAAAAAAGATCACTGCACAAAAACATTAAGCAGTACAACTGTTTGTTTTCAACATTGCTAATAATAAGAAATGTTTCTTGAGCACCAAATCAGCATATTGAAATGATTTCTGAAGGATCATGTGACACTGAAGACTGGAGTAAAGGTCAAACCTTCACAGGAATAAATGACATTTTAAAATATATTAAAATAGAAAACAGTTATTTTGAATTGTAATAATTTTCCCACATTATAACTGTTTTTATTTTATTTTTGATCAAATAAATCCAGCCTTGGTGAGCATCAGAGACTTGTTTAACAAAAATGATTTTTTTTAACTGACCAAACCTTTAAACGGTAGTGTAATTTTTGTTAATATTATTATTAATAATAATAATTGTATAATTCAATAATAATAATAATAATAATAATAATAATATACACAATGCTGCATATAACTCACTGGATTATAACAATATTTGCAAATGTATTTTAGAAAATTAAAATTGATGTTTCCTAAAAAAACACTAAAACAAGGACAAGGTTATAAATGTTATTCTTATAATCATGCACAAATTACTACTTCTGCATGAAAATATTCACACAAAGGGTTTACACATAAATAAGCATCTACGCACAGTTAGTGAATGTACAATGTTTAGATCTTCTGGCTATACTTGTAAAACAATGTGTATTGTCATGTTTATTCATTGGCTCCACGTACTTCCATTGTAAGCACTTTACTGGAACAGTAATTTTTGCTGGGTACGTGCCAATGTTATTTTTTGGCGTGTTATTGTACCACAAATGCTGTTGATTGAAGTTAATCTGAACTGAACCCAGAAAACATCTTTTTCTACTTTAGACTTTATACCGTTGTTAGATGATAGTGACATTAGGAAAGGAGACACAGATTAAATTCTGCTTTCTCTGCCATCTTTTGAATGGGAAATGATGGAATTTGCAGGGGAATTTTCTATGCCTGCATGTTAAAGGTCACCGCATGGAAAAAAGCAGCAAATATAAACACTCGCAATCTCTCTCACACACACACACATTGGGTTTTCATGTTTTATGGGCGACTTTTCACAGACATAATGATATTTATACCGTACATTCTATCCCCTAACCCTAACCCTACCCATCACAGAAAACTTTCTGCATTTGTACATTTTCAAAAAACACCACTTAGTATTATTTATAAGCTGTTTTCCTCATGGGGACCAAAAAAGGTTCCCACAAGGACAAAGATTTCAGATATATCCATCTATGTGGGGACATTTTGTCCCCATAACGTAGGGTTTACCAGGACCACACACACACACACACATATTATATATATATATATATATATATATATATACATATATATATATATATATATATATATATATACACATATATATATATATATATATATAAAGAGAGAGAGAGAGACAGGGAGAGAGAGATCCAATCATAATAGTGGTTTGAGAACAGACCTACGTCAGTGGCTCTGAATGGTACAGTAGAGCTACCAGGCCAAAACAAATGGCGGGCTGCCTCTGACACAGGGGAACTGGGCCAATCTGATGTGTGTGATAACATCAGAGTATTCCGCCTCCACTGAGATGGAAAAACAAAACCCAGACCAAAAAGGTCAGCGGCATACACATTTCATTTGTCTTTGTGTACACATAAACCTAAATAATGTGCGAGGAGGTTTCTCGCAATAAAGTTCTTGCACTTCTTTCCTTCTGTCACACACACAGAGATCTCACACAGAGCAGACACAGACAGTGCCGTCTAACTCACCACAACAATTGAGATCCCGCTACTTTCTGACGTCAGAGCAGGCCTCAAAAAACCCCCCGGGCTCTTTCCTTATGGTGGCTCACACAAACATGCACATGCACACTTGCTGCCGGCAGAACATATGCGTACATACATCAAGCACACTCAAGTATTTTCAGTTCAATGCATCTCTGTGTTTACATTCAATTTGTTATTCAAATCCAAATCCAGAACTGATTTTGATGTATGTCAGACCATGAAGGGCATTTTTTCTTCTTCTTGACTACAGAATACAGTTTAATTGGGTGAACAAAGCCAAGAGTATGCAGAGTATTTCACCCTATAAATCAAAACAAATATTGGAAAACATATTTTGCATAAAAAAAGTTTGGAGTCAGTAAGATTTTTGTGACAGTAAAGACATTTATCATGTTAAAAAAAAGATTTTTATTACAAATAAATTCTGTTATTTAAACTTAATACAAGTATAAGATACTTCTTTCAAAAACATTAAAAAAAAATCTACAGACCCCAAAATTTTAAGTGATAGTGTTTATTTTATTTTGGCACTATAGTAATAAGAATTGTGGGGTCCTATTTTATTTCTAATGACTCTTAAATAAGTTTTATTTACTTCAGGCAAAATATTATTTTCTTGACTTGATTTTAGGGTGAAGCACAACACAATCTCCAAATTAATGTAAAAACAACATTAAGATGGTTAAATATTTGTTTAATGGCATCTTTTACTAAGTACTATGAATGAAGGGCAGTATCACCGATACCAATATTGCTAATGATGCCTTTAACAAGCTCATTGCTTCTGCCTAAATGAATACATGATGTTAGCTGACTGCATGATTTGTATTATCTTAGAACTGTGCATTTCTGACATATGGACATTCATTTGACACAGTCACTTCTGATAACAGATTACTCTAAATTGTAATGTAGAAACATGCATTGTCTGTAAAGCAATTTTGAAACAACGTATTGTGAAAAGCGCTATACAAATAAAAGGGAAATGAAAATGAAATGAAATGCAGGAAAGGAAGACCAGAGGCCTTTTTAATGGATGTCAATGGGAGAGAGGCTTTACTATGCTGAATAAGCTGCTTTTGTGGGAAAACAGCTTATCATTTAATGAATCAACAGCCTATCGACTAATCTTTAACATGTTTGCCATTAAACATTAGTTTTGGATTTATCTATTTTTAGAGTTTACACAGAAAAAATGCTGTTTTATAAGATAAGTCACAGACAATTTTGCAACATGTAGGATTCTGTTTACGGCACTTACCATTCATTTCTATGGTATCTGCAAACAGTGACTGACTGTTGCACAACTTTAAAAGAAATTTAATGACGTCAAGGCTGTAATGTGTATGGTTATTAAGGCACACGTGATCCTAGTTGGTCATTACGCCAATGGTAGAGCCATGGACCCTCAAAGGTCCAATGGTAGCGCCACGGACCCTCATATCTCCCAATAATAAGACCATCTCTGGTAACCCAGGGACGATTGTATGATGCTTTTATGTTTAGGACATTTTTTTTTTTTCATTTGACTTTCAGACATTCACACGCGTCTCTGTAACATATCAACAAAGCTTCCGCTATTCAAGTATACAGCGCCACAGCACAAAGACTTTTTGTTAAAATGAGAAGGCAAAAGTTCCAAGACCCCATAAACAAGATGAACACCTTTTCCATGTCCTAAAAAAACACAAATATGCTGCCCCATGTTTTATGATGGTGACTTCCTGTCATGGGTTCAGGTTCCTGGGGTTCAGACTGTTTGGGGTCTATAGGGGTGTTGGAGAGACCAGACAATGGCCTCATTCAGTGACCACATGCCGGTACTGATATTTTGGGCTTTATTCCATGATAGCCAAGCTAGTTATGTGGGAGGCATGTAGTCCAGGCCAGTGGAACATTGGTGGAGGGGTTAACAAGAATCCTGAGAGAGTTTAAGCGGGCAAGAGATTTTGAGAGAAGATGAACTACTAGAAAGAACCAGCAATTAGTGACTAAAAGTTGTTTTGATGACCTTAAATTCAATTTTTATTAGAACATAAAACAGGTGCATTGATCGCTGGAGACATGTGTATGTGTGCCCTGACATACCATGGCATCCAGAAGTTGGATGCATCGCTGCATCTCTGGTCGGGTCTCACAGTAGAGGCGGAACAGAAGTCTCCCGATGGGCTGCTTCTCACACAGGCTGAAGTAGTCCCGCTCTGAGACACAAAACGAAAGGAAAACTTCTCAAAAATGTGCTGTGGTGCTATCATGATACAGTGATTAATGGTGACTTTGATATATACTGTGTAAAAAAAGATGTAAATGGGAAAGTATATACTTTCATAGGAAGTTCTGTCATCATTTACTCACCCTCATGTTGTTTCAAAACTGTATTACTGTCTTCTTTAGTAGATAAAAGATGACATTTTGTCCATACAATGAGAGCCAGCAGGGCCCAGTGTTGTTTTAAATGCCACTGACTTTTATTGCATGGACAAAAACAGTTCTTCAAAATATTATATGCAGAAGAAAGAAAGTCATACAGGTTTGGAACAACCTGAGGGTGAGTAAATGACGACGTTATTTTCATTTTTGGGTGAACTGTCCCTTCAAGTATGTATTAAGACAATGAGTAAGTATTGGAACGTAATACCATGTCATAAAATCACATATGGATACCGCAGTCCCCTTTTTCTAGCATGTGTTAGCATCTAGCTAAATTAATTACTTTAAAATTTATCATTATTTAACTTAACATCTATAATATACACAACAGTTTAAAAGTTTGGGGTCAGTTAGATTTTTGTTTTTTGAAACAAATAAATACTTTTATTTAACAAGGATACATTAAACTGTTGCTGGGGCAAATTGAGTCTTGAATTGGTTGTTACTGTTAAACAATTGAAAATGTTGATGGATGAAAGTCACTCCTTCTCATCTGTAGCTCAAGAAATTGTGCACAATATTACATCAAAACATGCAAGGATGCATATTTTGCAAATCCACTTGGACAAGTATGACATCCGGGCACCTTCGACTACTTTTTGACGTACTACTACTGTAATTTGGGAAACACCAATCCTCATCTTAAATACTACTTCTCAGATAGTAAGCAAATTGGGATTCAGACAATGACAAAACTCAGAGATGACTAAACAATGCTGAACAGCAAAATGACATCACAGTTTGGCCAGGAGACCACCACAGCTGACAAGGAGCCTGAAAATAACAGGAAGTTCATGAACAAGACAAGTTGAGTGTGGACACTTTACCGATGGTTTTGCTCAATTCTGTGCACTGACTGATATGAGGAAAACGAAGAATCTCCCTCCATTTTTTACTTCTTCCTTTCCGTTTTCCTCCTCCACCTAGATAAGGAAAAAAAGACAAAAGTAGCCATTTAAAAAAAAAAAAAAAAAAAAAAAAAAAAAAAAAACTCCTAATCAACATCAGTGTAAACAAGTAAAAACAACATTTAAATTCTTAACCATATAAAGCCTGCTGTATCATATTTGATAAGCAAGTTTCTAAATTATCAACATGATCAAAACTTTGCTGAAAAACCTTTTGTACACAATCTTCTTCATGCCTTCTGCCCTCTAATTGATAGATCATGCTTTTTTTTAGCAGGTAAAAAGCCTTTTAGTGTAATTGTAAAAAAGGTTCACATGTCTTTTTGCAGAGAAATCTTTACTGATTTTTATAAAGTTTATAAATGTAAGAACAACTTTTATTTTGTTATTAATATTTCAGGATGAACATTTACTAGACAGAAGCAACTTAGGTTTACTTGTTTATTCATATATATATTTTGACATGACTTTTCTAAAAAAAAAAAAAAAAAAAAAAAAAAAAAGATGTATCAAATATGATACATTAAGACTTTGAGCAAGGTTTATTTGAACACCAGTCATCATTATATCGCATTGCATTACATGTTTTGCCCACACTATTAAAACTACAGAGCTTTCATCATAAAACTAAACATTTAAATATAATTTTAATAAGACATGTACAGTAAATATCAGTTGTCACTGATATCTCCCAATTACATCTTATTAAAATGATATTTAAACGTTTAGTTAGTTATTTAAATGTTTAGTTTTATGATCAAAGCTCTCTTAGGCTTACTTGTTTATTCATATATACATTTTAACTTGACCTTTCTAAAAAACAAAAATTATGTATCAAATATTATTACATCAGCTGAGAGACCAGATGCTGATATGTTTTATATGACCTGTAATTGGGAGATATCTGTGACAACTTATATTTATATGCATTTTATGTAAATAGTCTGCTATAATGCTATAAGACAGCTATTACAAGCTATCAGAACTTTAGCATACTTTTTGGCCATATACAGTATAAATAACATCTGCACCAATCTGCATATCTCCTATATCATACTATATGAGCCATTGAAGCCTGATGTGTCAAATATAATACTCAACACAGGTTCAATAAACAGTTCCATTTAAAAAAAAAAAAAAAAAAAAAAAAAAATTCAGACTATTATTTCATATATCAGGCTGTACAGGGCTAATAATATTAACCAATAACAAAATATCACACACTTTTCAAATTCCAATTCCAAATCCCTATGAATAAAATACTGTTTACAGGACAATAGTTGAATTCCAGTTGAATATGCTGACTTATCTCAGAAATACATCACATTATACAATGCGCTGCAAATGCCGTTTCATGCTCTTTAAATGCCAGGATACTTTATGTGACCGCTAATTAGCTTTGAACCTCATGAAATCTCCTTGTGACTTTGAACATGTGCAGTGTAATAAAACATGTCAGCATCTGGTCTCTCAGCCTGAGAGTAAGTAAGCTCTAGTTAAAACGAGTGTGTCATTTCTGACGTCAACATAGGTCAAAAATATGCATTCCCTCCCAAGAGAAAAGAGGAGCTTTTACAACAAACTATGTCACGCTCTGCAATAACTGTTTGCCTTTTGAATCATTCAAACTTATAGAGGCCAATAAAACAGAGCAGCTTCTGCTACAGTTAGATACAGTTAGTACAAAAGTGCTCTTTATCACTTCTTTTCACTCGGGAGTTGAATTCAAGGAGAATACGCTGTATGGTGCTCCCACTCTGGAATGGGAACATGGAGCATTTAGCCATTGACCATTCCCAGCACTGTGAATAATGCTGAATGTTTCCTAACACAAACAACCAGGGTAGTTAAAGCCCAAGTCCGGTTCTTAAAGACATTCATCTCACGTACATGACAGGCCTTGCTAATTAGGAGTCACTGGCTCATGAGATGCCACAAATCAAATCTTTTCCCACCAAACTGCAGGATTTTTAAGGGATGTTAGTACAAGCCAAATTCAGCCACCTTAAATAAATATGTAAGGAATGTTACAGTAATTGTGTGTGTCTAAATTAACAATTTTCAAGAGCAATGAACCATATCAAAATTACTAGTGGAATATTTCGTAAAACTTTGCATTGTATGGTCCATGAATAATTGTAACCACAGTTATAAAACATTATAATACTTATCTATTCACTGTTACACTTTTAGAAAGTATGATGCATTAAAACATGTCAAACAACCAATTTCAGATGTAACAAGGAATCTGCAAATATTATAATGCATTTTTACTTTGGTTATAATTTATGAAAATAATGTACATTATGAATATCTGTGTGTTACTGAATATTTCACACAATATTATTCATCTTTTTCCTTTTTACATTCCCTTCAAATCTTATTTTTATGCAGGAAATTCAGTTTAGTATATGCTCCTGCAAGTCACTGGCTGAAATACACATCAAGTGTGGCGTTTGGGACAGGGCACTTATTCAACTATGGGCACTTTTGGCCCTGTGGACTTTTAGAAAATAAAATCTCAACACTTTTTACACTGTATCACAAGACAATTCTGTCAATTGTCTGAACCGTCATATTTTGGAACCAACAGTTTTTTTCAGTCACATCTTCTACACATTTTTTTTTTTTTTTTTTTTAAATCAAATGGCAGACTCCTTTGTCTTCCATATGCTAATTTCATAGCTAGTACTTTATGCATCCCAAATACAATGAAATATTTTGCATCAAATTACAATACTGACGATTTGAAATAACCAAATTAGAAAAAATATTTTACTCGCAAATGGTATTTACCTTGATATTTGTTTTCTTCGTACCTCACGTTTCAATATTTCATTTCAAGCTCTTCACTGACACTGTTACTGTCTCCTTAGTAAACAAGGACAAATTGTTGGTACAGACTAAAGATACGGTCAAACTGATGAAATTGAGAAATTTTTCAAACAAAAAAGCTTTCAAATGTGTAATTCTGTTGCGTAAAGAGAATTTGTGTAACCAAAACATTTCGCCTTCAAGCAAAAAATAATGCATTACAATATTGCGTTACTCCCAAAAAAAGTATCTAATTACATAAATAGTTACTTTTTATGGAAGTATTTTGTTACTTTTGCATTACTTTTTCTCATGTGGGCTGGGCTTGCTTGTTTGTTTTTTAATAACAAAAAAAAGGTTATATTTTGGCAAATGTAAAGGCCTTTTCACAACAAAAGTGAAATGAATAAGCCTCAGGCTGGAGGAAATGCAAATTCACGCCTTTCAGCTCATTCTGGATTGCAGAAGAACAGGATGCAGGAGAAGTTCAATACTCTTACTTCAGCAATATTAATAAAAATAATAAAGTGATGTTTAACTAAGTCAGGCTTATTAGTATGGTTGAACTGGATCATCAAAAGTCAGCAGCAAATACAGTGATTAATAAAGAGAGATTAAATACAAAAAGTATATTTGAGTAATTAAACATTTAATTATTGGAGGTTTGTGTAATATTCTGAGTTTGCGTAATACTGCATTTTGCTGTTTTATTAATTTTGAGGAATACTGAATCTGTTTTTGTGCAAGTGAGATGAGTAAATGCAAACTCACATTTAGTCTAGATCTACAGTAACCATCATGTTCACACAGCACACACAACACCTCTGCACTTACTCCTGATTTCTCTCAACACTGGAACAGGAGAGGTGTCAGTCAATAAATGGGAAAACAAAGTAAATTATGTAACTTGTGTTACTTGTAATGCGTTACCCCCAACACTGCTTTTAACACACACACACACACACACACACACACACACACACACACACAAAATAAAAAAAAAGGTTAGTTTTTTTATAGAATAGAAAAAGACGGAAAAGACTAAACCATTCGCAACAAACGCAATGATCTGATCATGAGAAATGCACTATTTGCCAAAAAAACTTGCAGCTTACATAATCCTTAATGTGTGTGTGTGTGTGTGTGTGTGTGTGTGTTTGTTACAGATTCAGGGGAATGTGACAGCAGGAGTAATGGTGACCATATTGCCACAGAAAGAAAAAAAACAGATGCTAATCACACCAGAGAAGAATGTTTGCTTTACATCATCCTGCCAGAGGTCTGTTCAAGTCAGAGCACGCATCACGGGCCAGCTGAAGTCAATGCATCAAACAACGTAAAACACCTGGAAGAAAGTGGGTCAAAAAACGGAGATGTAATTAACCTCCTTCCTTTCAGTCTATCCAACTAGAAGAGTCAGATCGACAGCGAAGGTCAGAAGGCTTGATGCTCACTCAACCGAGTAATATAAACAAGAATAGAATTTTCTGAGAATGTCATTTAAAGAGCTTGATGGAGCCCTTGCTGATTATTACAGCTGGAAAAGTGAGGTTAAAGCACCACCCTTATGACTGAAGCGGGATAGGGATCCGGTCTCATTATTTGGAGAGGTTTAGGTGGATGCAAGGCGTACACAGTTTTATGTAAATGTTTTGTACATATGTGCTCAGATCAGCTCGATATGCATCAGATCAGAACAACTGCAGTAACCATTTACTTTGTCTTTATTTTTAAATTACTGGGACTCTGATGTGCATTATAAGATGAGATGATGAAAGAAAGCATTGGTGAAATCTGCAGTGCTTCATCCACTTGCATTCCACAACAACAGCTACTCTCATATGTCTCCCTGTGACAAAACTATTGAAAACACTATCTGAACAAACAGATTTAATCATTTTCAAAATGACAGTGCAGATATTCAGTCCTAACAAATCAGACAGTTAGTCAGATCTTTATCATTAGTGATGACTACAGAACTACTCCTCAAAAGTAAACAGGTCACATACACACACGGCTAAGCTGAAAACATTGTGAAGGAAAGCGGATCCCAGTGTTTAGCATTTACAAGTGCTTGGCAAACTCACTGTGTTGTTATCATTATCAAAATGAGTGAGGATTCAGTCCTGGAATTCCAGTCATGGCATGAATTACTGTGTGTGAGCCACAGCACGGTCAGGTGCTTGTGTGTATCTTCATTTAGGAATGGCAAGCACCCTTTTGTATTGCGCCTTTTTCAGTTTCTCACAACCAGCTTCAGTAAAACTTTATAATATTTATTTTGAACGGGTGAAAAAAAAGGCCCATAGGCCTCAAAAAATTACCCCATTGCATACAACAGAATTTATATTTTAAAATGGGTCCCATGATGGCTGACCAGCAGGATTTTTGTGTTTTGAGATGTTCCTGCAAATTTTCAGAAGCTGTACTAGGATGTGCTTGATGTCATATACATTCATAATTTTATCAGGTCTCAAGTCTTCAAAACATTATTTCAATTTGTCTGGATCAGTCAAAAATGTGGACACACATTTCTCATATCATAAAGCATGCTCAAATGCTGAAAAAAACAACAACCCAGTATCAATTGTGCCTATATTTATACACTACCGTTCAAAATTTGTTTGAGTAGCCTTATTTCATGGATTTTGTGACTTCATTACTATTATTTTTTGACTATTATTGGTAACCTTTGACTGTTAATTTATTTTGACAATAGATCTCACAATTTGGGCAGCATTTATAGAGTGCCCTCACTGTACATAGAGTGATCAATACACTAAAACACACACCATAGAGAGAATGACAGGAAATCAATTGTGTGTCTCTCTGTGTCCTTACATACACATGAACGTATTACATGTCAGAGACGGGCTTTAAAAAAAAAGGAGGCCATATTATGTTGAAGAATTAGTGAGCCTGTTTAATTTGTTCCACAAGACTCAGACTACACCCTTTTGTTTCATGTTCGTTTTATGGATGTGACCTAATGTGCACAATATAAAAATATGCTTCACATGGTCTGCCGTGCGGCGGTCAGAAACATGGAGAGCGACGGCAGATACACACCCTGCATGACGGTAACATTGTCGTCATTTACTGCATTGCAACTTTAGGCCGTTTTACTGTTGATGATTGTTTTACTTGGTGATTCAGAGGTTTAAGTCTTTAGAGAGCACATTAAGTACAGTTAAATGCAGATTATATAACAATTCAAATAATGGGAAGCAGAGTTGTTATAGGAATGACAACTGTAAAATAAAACAATACAATGAATTGTAGAACCTGTTCAAGTAATAATGTTCACGCGTCTGTGAGCATCACATTAAGGGTTTGTTTATTGACTGCAATCCACAAACTGAAGTACAACCCATTTACAACAATTTTACACCACCTCAGTATGTAAAATCCAGGCTGCTAAAATGTATAATTGTATTGCTCTGTATACTTCCTATAATGCCTCAAATTACATTCTTCAGACTGGTGATTTACACTCAGAAAATGAATTCTATGGAGTTTCTGTACTTGGTGCACTTCAACTTCATATTATGACGTCGATTTTCTTGATCCCGTGGATTCAGTGTCTATTTTCTTTTTCTGCAACCAGAGCGCTGGTGTTTTAGTTGGTGGTCTGGTGAGACTATAACAGGTATTGACTCAACAGACGTGGTGTCATGGAAAAACGAGTAGCCTAAGCGATTGCATGCAACACCTAGTCGACTTGATAAACAATCCATGTTCAACATCAGTTGAGGGTCTAAAATTAGCAATGAATTGATAATGGATTATGATCAATTATTAACCTTTAGTCTTCATGGCTTGAAATCATACCAAAATCCATGCTGCAAGCCCCGTCTCTAATGAAAAAAGATCTTTTTCTTTTTTGGCTGAACTATTCCATTATTTACTCACTCTCATGTTGTTCCAAACCCAAGGAAAACAAAAGGAGTAATGTTAAAAATTCAAACATGGCAAAAAGAAAACATTATACTCTTTTGGTGGCTGAAAACATAATTAATATTAGTCTAATTATTAAATAAATGAACACATGATGAGAATCTAGTATTTTTAAGTATTATTTTGCCAAACACATTTTTGCCACTTATGATGCTCACTAATACTTTAAATTAGTGAGCATCATAAATTTTGATGCATTTTAATTATTTAATTTAGTCAAAAATGATGACAAGACCAAAAACTAAAATATTACAATTAGATAATAAACATAAAATTAAAATATCATGGGTTTTAATTAAGATAGTAATTAAAATACAGCTGAGGAAAATATTAACAACATAAAAACAGTGCAAGATATTAACAAACGCACTAAAAATGTTTTTAGAAGATGGAAAAATGCGGAAAGAACTTATTTATATAAACCAATCCAAACATTTTGCATATTATGTTCTTTTTGTTAAATAAAATTGTGTGCCATTTTAATAAAATTTACTAAAAAAAAAAAAAAAAAAAATGCACGTGAACATGGCACAGTACAGGTACATCACACTTGGCTACACATGCGCAAAACTAAACTAAATGACTTGTGACTTCTTGGAAAATTGAAAGTGTGAATTTAACGCCTGCCGTCAGCCATCACAGTTGTTTCAAAACCCCATAAAGCATTTTAAGCATGTGATTGACCACACTTTTATCATGATCAGTTAGAAGAGCTGCTAGAGAATTATTAAGGTGTCATAGTGCGAGAGGAAAAGAAACAGCCGACCGGCCACAACCTAGTTTCATTTTCTGAGCACAAAACGGCGCTTTTGTGTATACTTGCTCTGTGTATGTGTGCACTATACCTCTGGCTAAATATACATGTGTGACTGTGTGAACTAAAGAGGAACCTGACCGCACTTTGATTGACGAGAAATCTGCAACGCAACAGCAGCACTGCTGTTTCCTTGTATGGTTATAGAATCGATCTTTGGGGAGAGGTTTTTCAATGATGTCTTGTAGGCCAGCTCACATCTACTGCTACATCGGATATGGTGGAGGTTACCAAGTATGACAGATCAATGAAGAAGGCCTAGATATTGACAATAGTTCACCCAAAAATAAAAATGTAGTTATTTTGTTATTCATTATATGTCATTTACTCCTAACGTCATTCTCCATGATATTTTTTTTTACATGAGAAAAAAACAATAGCATACAAGTTTGAAATGAAACAAGGGCAAGTACAGTCAAACTAAAAATTATTCAGACATTTTTGATATTTTTGATATATTTTTACTAGTGGGTGCAGGACACTATAGTTCATTTATGTAAGTGAGGATAGCAAAATAAAGTAAACTGTGACATATTATACCCAAAAATTCTTCATACAGTGGACTACCAGTAAAATTGATGATTTGGAACCAAAAATTATTCAGACACTTTGACCTGACCATGTTTTGCTTAAGTGTTATCTGACATAATTAAGATTCATTTTTTCTGACACAGTTTAACTCTGAGATCTTCTCATATTTTACCATTTTTTAAACTATAGTGAATAAACTGTATTAATGAATGAAATGTTCAAGGTGTCTGAATAAATTTTGGTTTGACTGTAAATATATATATTTTTAATAATAATCAATAATTTGTTTATATATTCATAAAATAATTTATATAAAATAACATTTTAAAATGTTATGTTTTAATTATACTATTATATTGCATAAATTATATAATAATTTATACAACATTTAATTGAACTAAAATAGATGCATAAAATTGCTAATACAATTCTGTTTAGTGGCGTGAGGGAGGGCGGGACAACCTGTCACTCACATAAGATCACAGCAATAGAGTGGTGAAACTATGGCGCATTTTTGTATGCCAAAACCCGGAAGCGAGTTAGCATTTTAGCACTTCCAGTTCCATCGTCCCAAAATCAATGTGTTTTTTTTTTAAATGGGTTTTTGGTTAAATGGCTGAAATAAGCTCCGTGGTTAACACAAGCTCAAGATACTTTCACGTTTTATTCTACGACATAAAATACATCAGTATTAACCTACCCGTGATGTCTTGAAAATGACAGTTGCTAACAAGTGGCTAAATCAGACTACAGAGGCTGTCGGCAACATTAAACGTCATCACGCCAATCAGGTAAACTCAGTCCGCTTTTACAGCCTTGTTTGCTTATAACTGCGCTCTAACAAACTATTCTAATTCAAACTTTCAGGGAAAATGTTTTTAGATAAAGACTGAAAGAACTGTCGGAAGCTTACTGATGGTGGAAGCTTTACATGCTCAGTAGAACGGGAAGATTTTAAAACGAGCAGTTCATTCAAAAAATACGTAAGATCGCTGTGGAAATACAAACCGGAAGACAAAAGACAATGAGCGCAGCGCTGAAAAGGGGCGGGGCTACCAACAAACCAATCAATTCCTAATGGACAAAATCAAGTCCCGCCCTACATTTTTTCTTGTTCAAGGAGTCGTTTCACTTGCGTATACGTCACAAGAAAAGAAAAGTCTATCACAACTTCCGTTTACATGCTGACTTTAAATGTGCAGGAATACTGTAGTTCTTTATCTCTAACAGATCGCTCATGTTGTGTGTTTTTTTTTTTTTTCTTTTGTGCGAGCTGCAGAGCTCAGACACACAAGTGCATGCTTTTGCTGACTGCATTTTCTTGCTTAATCGTTCATCCACACAGACTGTTCACCAGTAAACCACATCCTGAGGAAGGGAACAAATCAGATGAAAAATAGCAGGCCCATATCAACCAGACAGAAAAAACCAACTGTACGTGCACTGTATTGTTGCAAACATGAGGTAGCAGGTATATTTTTACATCGGGGCGTTTTCTCTGAGAAGGCAAGGGATGTAGCCTACATGAAAAAATGTAGATGCAAAAAAAAAAAAAAAAACCAGACGAAAAAATAGACAATACAAAAACTAAAATAGTTAGGCTATAAGTAATAAGGGATCAAATAGGTGTATACATTTTTTTTTTTAGCTACACTCGTTTTTGATGGTCCACTTCAGACATTCTAAGTAACTTTGCAACTACATGTCAACTAACGCTCATCAGAGTATTAGTAGGCTGTCTGCTTAAAGGGATAGTTCACCCAAAAATGAAAATTCTGTCATCGTTTACTCCCCCTCAAGTTGTTCCAAACCTGTATAAATTTCTTTGTTCTGCTGTACACAAAGGAAGATATTTGGAAGATTGACTACGTTTACATGTGCACCAATAATGCGATTATTTCTAATGATCAGAGTAAGGACTTAATCGCAGTAAGATGTTTACATGACACGAGCAGAACTCTTCACTCCAGTTTACCTGCTATATTCACTGATTATTACTCTGATTATTCACTAATAAGTATGGTTATACTACACTCAGGCATACAGTAAGGATGTTACCGGCCATTGTTTTAATCTACTCACATCAAATTCAAAATACATTTTTATGGACGTACTGGATATTATTCGGCGGCGTGATGAACATCGCAATGCCAGTTTGCCTACGCTGCCGTCGCGTTCTTCGTGCTGTCTGGATGAAGATACAGAGCAGAGACTGCGCAGCGAGAGAGACAGAGTTTAGCGATTTGGTGGAGAAGAGAAAACTTAAGAATAATGTCACGGAGTTCATTCACGAAGTTGCATGAACAACACACGGCATCAGTGTACATCCGAGCACATGCGCACTTTGGTCAGAGCAGTAATAATGCGATTAAGGTGTTTACATGCCTGTTTATTGCGTACGCCACATAGTTTAATGCAGTACTTTAATCGAAGTATTGCGTTTACATGAGGTAAAGATTGATCGCAATATTGCCAAAATCCCATTATAATCGCATTATGAATGCATGTAAACGCACTCAATGTTTGCAACCAAGCAGATCTCTGTTTTCTCTAGAGCTGCTTTATAGCCATATTGATCTAATTTAATAATTGATGATCATTAAAACGGAACTGAATCAACACTGAACAGACTAGATTGTCTAAAGTGGACCATCGAAATAAAGTGTTACCGAATTTTTTTCCTGAGAGTAACAAACAGTGTCTCTTTCGGCCCACTTTGAACTCATTGTGTTCTCAATGAGATCATTGAGAATGTAAGGGGAGAAATACAGGTGAAAAAGTCTCATAAGAGAAGGCAGTGTTTCCATGGACCTGTGATGGGCTGATTACTCAAATAATACGATATTCCAAACCAATCATAATTGCAAATGGTCTGCAAATCGGCCTGAAAGGGTCACACTGGTGGAATGGTGACAGAAAGTTTGATTGTTTTCTGCTAACCAGTTCTTTTGGACACTTCAATTTCAATGAACCAGTTTAAAACAAACAAAGCTATTATCCCAGTGGATTAAAATACATGCTCAAACACATTCCAATAAAGCCATGTCAAAATGAACTTGAAATACTTTTAAACATTAATGATCTGTGAGTGAGGTAGTTTGGGAAACATTCAGCTCTGTTAAATTAAAACTGATTTTCATGACACCTGCAAGTGTTTACAGAGCATCTGAAGTCTAATGATCATTTATCATGTCATCAAGTTATTATTTAGATTTATTTATTAATAAAAGCTAAAGAACAGTTAATAATAACTAAATAGCTACATAAAATAGGCTTTTTATTTTGAAGCAATTTAAACATGTTAAGGCCAATTCACACTGCACAGACAAACACCAGCAAACACGTTTGTTGGGTTTTGTCCGATCAGTGTGTTACCCCTATTGGTGTCTGTTGGAGTTGGTCGGAGTTTGTTTTCACCTAACTGACCATGTTCAGTCAGTGTTTGTTGGTGTTGGCAGTGTGAACATGACAGTTATTTTTCATAAAATTCTAAATCCAACTGCCAACTTGTTTGTTGGCGTTTGTCTGTGCAGTGTGAATTGGCCTTTAAAGGCTAAACCATTACTAAACATACCAATTGCTTGCTGACAGTGTATCAAACATTACAGTCTTATCTAGCATCTCTTGTGCTCTGATGGCTGAAAGCAGATGTCAAACAGGAAACACTAGCAACATTCAAACACACTATACCACAATAATAAACTCTTTAAGTCAGATCAACATCAAAAGCACACGTAAGCAAAATGGTGCGTCTTTGGTTTGCATGCACACACTGACAGAATGACGACCAAATAATCAATGAAATAAAAGGTGACGTTGATCACCAATAAGCTGCATGCAATGAGTGAAGAGAAAACAGACTTCTCTTGTGATGGCAACATGTCAGTTTCTGGAATGCGATTTGCATTTACGCCACACAGTCAAATAGTGCCACATGCAAACCTCAGTGGCATGTAATCATGCAAAAGACTAGGGTTTTAATTTGTAGTGCTTGTTTGAATGGCATTCTTTTATTTACCTCAATGTCAACTCAGCTTCTTAAGAACTCATTAAAAGCACTTAAATGCAAACATGATTTAAACATGACAGAATTTGATAATGTAGTACAACAGACTAAGCGACTACATTTTCAAGACTACTTCATGTTCACATGGTGGTTGGATGTGACATAATGAGCATTTTGGCCCATGGGTTTTTTAGATAAAATTTTTTTATATTTATTTGTTCATTTAAAATTATATAAATATAACACATCCATTTGTTTTTTTTTTATTTTTTATTTATTCATTATGATTTAATTCCAGCTTATTTGTGGCAAAATTGTTGGTCAGTGGAAATGATAGCACAATGGACTCGATGCATGATTGTTTCCCTTGGTCAGGGATGAGGGTGAATAAAATCTTTACAAGAAAAGTATATGGAAAAAGTAGCTTAACTAAATTAAGGCATGAAAAACAATTAAATAGTATGACATAAAATGTGCTAATGGTTGAAGAAACATCCATAAATATGTGTCAAAATTTATGACAGCACTTCTGATGCCATGTTTGCCATTTGTGTACATTCACTTTCACGTTTTAAGAATGAAACTACAGTCACTGAATTCGCAGAGCAGACTTGGTTAGCAAAGCATTCACAGACTTGCTCAAGACACACACACACACACAAAGTGTGAGTGCATGCATTACATGAGCCTTTTATCGAGTAGAGAGGATCTTCCCGGAAGACAAGAGAAAGCTGTTTATACTTATAATAATAGCATGCACAATAAAAAGAGATTGCTTCTTTACTTGTGTTTAACCATCTGTGCAGCACTTCTAAAATAATGTCAAACAACTCAAATAGCCATAAAAAAAAAGAGGTAAAACATTGCATCACTATATATATATATATATTTTCTAACTTGTAGACCCTTTTTGAGTAGGAAGGGGTGGGTTGTGACCTGTGTAAGAAATTAACCAGGCCTTGGGGCAAAAATGTGGGTAAAATGTAGGGATGAAAATGCCCTCATAGTGAACTTCTGTTTTTCATCCATTATCTAAAGTTCAATATGTTTCATAATAATTTATTACAGGTGTATCTACCTAAATGCTGCTGGTGCTCATCCCAGAGCCAGTTGGAGGATCTGTGAACCACTATCAAAAACCTGACTTCCCATAAAGACAAATACTGCATTACAGTCTTTTTAAAATTCACCTCTGTTTTGTAAACATTTGAATATCCAAAGTAACTAATTAACCAGCAAGGGCATTTAGTGGGTTGATGTAGTGTAATGATTTCTTTTTCATTGATTTGATAGTCAAAAGTCATAGTTGTTTAAAGTTGAGAATTTATTTAAAGGGATAGTTCACCCAATATGTTAAATACTTAATTTAAAAATGTAAAAATTTACAATTAATTTAAAGGGATAGTTTACCCAAAAATTGAAATTCTGTCATCATTTCATTGTACATTTGTACATTTTTGGCATATAACATTCAAAAGTTAATTTTTTTTTTTTTAATTCATATTTTTATTCAGCAAGGACACATTAAATTGATCAAAAATGACAGTAAAGAATGTTACAGAAAAATAAATGCTGTTCTTTTTAACTTTAACTCTATTCATCAAAGAATCCTGGGGGAAAAAAGTACCAGGGTTTTTTGAGCTCCAAATCAGCATATTAGAATGATTTCTGAAGGATCATGTGACACTGAAAACTGGAATAATGGCTGCTGAGAATTTGCCGCTGCAGGGCAAAATTCTTAAAATATTTTAAATTCTTTTAATATTTCACATTATTACTGTATTTTTGATCCAATAAATGCAGCCTTGGTGAGCATAAGAGACTTCTTTGAAAAACATTAAAAAAAAAAAAAAAAATCGTACTTTTGAACGGCAGTCTAAACTGTTATCCAATATCAAGCTGTGTGTTTTAATGTCTAGGAAAAAATGCCCTTGAAAATCAATTTCAGGGCCAAATATTGTGCATCAATAAAAATTGTGACCATATATGGAGTGATATTAAGGCAGCAGATTTTAAAGTATGTGATAATAAAACAACGTGAAATTATGTTAAAGGCATGGCTTTATCAGGTTTTATGTCAGTCCATGTCAACATAAGTGAAAACACACAATTGGTTTCCAAAAGACGGCCAATGTGTTAGAAACTAACAAACAAAACCTCAACACAGCTGGTGTTTATTTAACTCGGCTTTGCCACGGCCCGGACTACTAACGGTAGCCAACACAGTCTGGGTACAGAAAATAAAAGTGACCCAACTACCTGTGTTAAGTGAAAACAAACCTGGTCTATACATAGTTGATCTTCTAGTCCATGTGCTTATGTGTTTAAGGACTTCTCCAAGGTGTGGCCCCTCAAACTACAACAGAAGCCTTTGTGCCACAGGATGTAAAAAAGTGCCGCCTTTTCCAAAGGTGAAGGCCAGGACTATTGGAGGAAGAGGCCTTTTGTTGAAATGTTCCAGTGCGATGCGGTCATTTGTCTTTTTATTATCGCTTTAAGGGCACTGGCTTCAAACAGCTTTTCAAAGAACTCAAGGAGTCATGACCAAGAGAAACTTAGCAATCAGGCCATGCTCACTTTGGCTCAACTTAACAGTGCTTGCTTTGTAAAAGATTCAACATAAAGTCTGCGCCATTTAAAGGGACAGTTCTCCCAAACATAGAAATGTTGTCATCATTTACTCACCCTCATGTCATTCCAAATCTGTAGGAATTTCTTCACAAAAGGTCATTTTTGGAAGAATGTACTGGCTGTGCTGAGGTAAATGAGGACAGTCAAGCTCCAAAAATGACAAAAAGCACCATAAAAGTATAAAAGCAGTCTATACAATTTCTTTGGTTCCACATCTTCTGAAGTCATATGATAGCTGTATGTGAGGAACGGTTTAAAATTTGAAACATTTTCACAAAGAATCTTGACCTAGGTCCAACCTCTTCTTGGGAAATTCATGATGTCCAAATCATGAACGAATCCTTCTTTTGAGTCAGATCATTTTAATAAATATGTTGATCCAGTCTGCAAAACCTGTTGTAAGATGTATGTCATATGTGTCAACATACATGTCAGACCAACCCATTTCTCGAGACTCAGTGATCCGGATCATCTGCGATTAACATAATTTCAGTCTGTTCATTTAAAAAAAAAAAAAAAAAAAAAAAAATGTATGGCTTCAGAAGACTTACAGAAATATAGAAGAAATATAGAGATTTTTATGGTACTGTTGGATACTTTTTGAAGGTCAATCTTCAAAAGTGGCCAGGATATTCTTTAAAAATTATATTTTGATGAAATAAATAAACGGGTTTGAAACAACATGAAGACAAGTACAGTACTGTTCAAAAGTCTTAGGCCCGTTAGTATTTTTTTACATCAATTATTTATATCGTTTGCTATAGTGTGTCAGTTGGAAATATGAGTTTACATTTCCAAACATTCCTTTCATCATTTATTGTAATAATGCAGTGAGATTTTTGTATGCACAGAGAGTCTGACAACAGCCAGTATGCTCCACATGGAGATCTGATCTCACCATCATCGAGTCTGTCTGTGATTACATGAAGAAACAGATGAAAATGAGACAGACTAAATACAGAAGAACTGCGGCAACAGAAACCTACCTGCAAAGCTCCAGTACTGTGGAAAGTTTTTGGCACTTGTGTAAAAATGCTGTAAAGTGAGGATGCTTCCAAAAATAGGATTTTATTTATCAAATAACTTCTATTAACTAAATCAAATCAATATTTGGTGTGAACACCCTTTGAGTTTAAAACAGCTTTTGTCCTAGGTACACTTTGCATAGTTTTTCAGGTATCTTTGCATGTAGGTTTCTTCAAGCGTCTTGGAGATGTTGTCACAGTTCTTCTGGGTTTTTCCCTTTTTCTTCATGTAATCTAGGGCTGGGACAATACATCGATTTGGATCGCTTTTGATATTTTCTCTCTTGAATCAATTCTGAGCTTAGTTTTAACAGCAGATGGCACTCTAGGCTAGTTTTTAACCGCACACTCAAATGCTCATGAAGAAGAGTGTTGGAAAGCGATTGTGCGTAGTCATGTAAGTGGTTAAATATACTTGCACCTCGGCTCAGAATGCTTTTATGACGCGAGATTAATAGAAACAGCCCACTGCGAACACCCTTGTAATTCGCTTCAACCTTTTCGAACTTTATGAACGATTATTTTAGGTTTAAGTGGTGTGTGTAAAGGAACTGGAAGCAAGCAGAGTACGGGTGTTTCTAAAGCACATAGTGCCATCTGCTTTAAAAAAAACTAAGTTTAGAATCGATTTGAGAGAGAATCCAAAATCTCACTGGATTATTACAACGTTTGGAAATGTAAACTGATTTTTCCTACTGACACACTACAGCAAAAGATATAAATAACCTAAGACTTTTGCACAGTACTGTAAAACATGACAGAATTTTCCTTTTTGAGTCAATGACAGTCAAACATGAAACAGGGTTCTTGTGGTACTCTGATAAATGCAAATGGCGACTTCCTTTTTTACAGCTGTACAAAGATATCAAATTTTTTGTAATATCGATCATTGATATCTACAGCATCCTCAATGTGTCTATATCAGATTACAGAACAACAGGAAGGCAGTTATCTAATCTACAGGCTGCGTGTCATCAAAAACGTTTTTTATTGAAAGTACAAAAATATTCTGCATAAATAACTAGCTCGGTCATATGAGGGGTATGAAGTCACTATTCTTTTGTTGTCTGCCAGTATCTCAAAACATGCTCCAGGGTTTAACTGCCACTAAGTTACGCATCGCTATTACTATTGCTTGTATTAAGGGTTAGCGGTTTAGAACAAGATTGAGGACAGGTAGGCTAAAACTTTTCTAAGGGATCAGGTTTACTGAATTTTGCCTGGTGAATGATAAAACTGGCAAAACCCTTTTGGACTTGTATTAAAACCCAAGCCATAGGGAACAGAATATTATAGAGACCATTGCTGCTTCTGAATATGTCTACATCCCTTCTGTATGGTATGTCAAAAGCAGTAAGCCAAATGAATAATAATATGTCCGAATGAGCAGAATTCATTAAACAGCTGGTGAAAAATATCCACCCAAGAATCTAATATGTGCATCCGATGGACAGTTTCACTACCCTACGAGTAAAAGCAGCACACAAGTAAGCCATTATGTTAACGCCTTAGCAATGCCATTAAAAAAACAATACCCAGACCATCTTAGCAACTGCATAGCAACACCCTGCCAACCATCCCTAACAATCTAGCATCAATCTGGCCTTAGGCAATACTCACATTTTCATAAGGAAATGTAAAAAATGAAAATTCCTTCTGAAAAACCGAGCAGCTGTTGTGTTGCTGCAAACCTGAATGCAAACTTTATGAATGCAAACATAATGCAAATTTGGAATTGCCTTTGTTTACATATTGCATAACTTTAACAAACTATCTTTCTTGCATTCTCATAATACATAGGGTAAACGTACCTATTAAGCTCACCAAAATCTACATTGAGACATTTTTAGTGCACAGGATATTGGTTTCAGTACAAGAAGTTATGTTAAAATAAAATATTAATCTCTCACACAATAATATTTAATTTTATTTTAAATGACAAAAGCATTTCAATTAAGATGTACATCATTAAATGCAAAAAGTCTGGCTGTGCTTAATGGGTACATTTCTGTACCCTTTAAGCACACCCCTGTTGCCATTAAGCTCACAACATTTTTTATTAAAAATTCTTGTTTATTTTAAACAACCTTTTTAAAGAACTGAAATATGTTTTATTTGAAGGTACAGTCAATCACAAAAAACAAAAAACAGAACACTAAAATCAAGCAACAAGGTATTCAATTTGATCAGTTATATATTCTAATTCGTCACTGGTGTTTTGTTTTGCTCTATCCTCTGCGCTTCCACGTTCATCATTACGTCATGCGTCAGGTCAGAGTTCACTCTTTCACCGTAAATCGATGTGTACGGCCGTCTGTCAGAAGCTAGTTATTTTAGTTTTTTAAGTTTTAAATATGGATATTTTTCTTACACAAATGCATTGCTTCAGAAGGCCTTTATTAACCCCCGGAGCAGTGTGGTTGTCTTTTATGATGGATGGTTGTACTTTTTTGGGCTTCAAAATCTCATCCTCTATTTACTGTCATTATAAAGCTTGGAAGAGCCAGGACATTATTTAATATAACTCTGATTGTATTTGTCTGAAAGAAGAAAGTCATATACACCTAGCTTGATGGTGAGTAAATCATGGGGTAATTTTTATTTTTGGGTGAACTAACCCTTTAAGGCTGTGAAAATAAGTTATTAAGCATTTTATAAAGATTAACTTAAAGTGACAACCATCAGTTAATATTTAAAGTCTGTTTATGAAGTATTTACATAGACGATTAATGTGGATGAGCTTAAAGGGAGCACACTGAGCTTAAATGGAGCAGCAACAATTTTTAATTAATAAATATTACATTAAATTTAAAGGACAAGATTTTGCTAAATAAATAATCTAGGTCATGTATTAAGTTTATACATTTTTTAATATGAACAACTATTATTGACAATATCTATGAAATTATACTTTTTCTTATTGATGTCACATGGAAGCTCTGTGATTTTCATAGTAGTGCACCCTTTAAGCTCACCTAACAATAATATGAAGTCTTTAAAATTGCAGCATTGTAAAACCACAGACCATCAATAAACTGTAAATTTATAATATTATGGATTTAAAAGTACAAACCAGTAATGCCTGTAATGTAATATATTGGTGTAGCAAACTTATCTTATACAGCTAGTAAGCTAACTATGTTCTGTAGCATCTGTGCTATGTTGCTAAAACTATCTTTTGGATCTAACTGTAATAATTTTCCACATGCAGGTTCCAGGTTATAATATGCAAAAGTCTAAACATTAATCTTTTAATTTTGCAGTAAGTAGTTATAACTACCCCCCAAAAAAGGCTTAACCACCTTAAAAATGCACATTTAAGGGGCTCCTCTTTTGGTGAAAGTTTTCAGACAGCTTTCAAAATGGCCGCCAGACAGTGTGAACACATGGATACCCATATCTCAGTGTGAAATGGTATGATTTTCTTGAAATTACAGGAGGTATGTAGTAACAAACACATCAATTGGTTAAGACATCATGTAGGATAATACATTATTTTTTCTTTTTATAATCTGAGCTCAAAGATGCTAGTGTGCTTAATGGGTACTTGAGCTTAATAGGTACGTTTACCCTATATGTTGAAGAGGCCGATTTAACCAGTATGAGCTAATTTCTAGATTCTAGGTCCAATTTATAAGTAAAAACTGGTGTCAGTTTAATTCACTTGATTGGATATTATTACACAACTAACAAAGATGACACTACATCAGTGTTTTTTTTTTAACAATAATCAGAATTTTGAACAAACACCAAAGAAGAACAGCTTGTGGCAAACAGCTGATATACGTTCAATTAGTTCTCCTGAAGCCATGCATACTTAATGTGACATTTGATAATTACCAGAATTAAAAATAGCTTTTGAGCTCGGGGGCAAAATCTGTTGGTACACACACTCAGACACACAAGTCATATGGGGTCAGATGCAAGTACGTCGACCGGGAACACAGTCAGGCTAGCGTGTGACCTTAGAGCAACTCAGCAGTGATTATGAATCAAGTTCAGGCCTACTGTGCAAAAATGAAACTCCTTAGTTCTGCTGGCCCAGTGAGATCAGTAGTCCATCATAAATAAATATAATAAATACTAATATTTATAATACATTTAAAAAAAACTTAATTATTCCAAATCAGCATATCAGAATGATTTCTGATGGATCATGTGACACAGAAGACTACAGTAATGATGCTGAAAATTCAGGTTTGCCATCACAGGAATAATTTTATTATTTTTTTTAAAATATAGAAACCCCCTCCTTTTTTTTTTTTTTAAATAATATTTCAGAACATTATTGTTTTTACTATATTTTTCTTCAAATAAATGCAGCCTTGGTAAGCATAAGTGACTTTTTAACATTTTTAAAAATCGTAATTATTCCAAACTTCTTTTTTTTTGCCGGTTGTGTATACTAAATATTTTTCATTCAATTTTAAGTTTCTTAATAAAAACTCTAATATACATAAAACATTGTAAAATATTTATATAAAATATTGTAAAAATTGAATATATTACATATGCAAAATATTTTAAATATATATAAAAGGTACAATAAATAAAAAATACATTTTTGCTGGAAAATTATGTCATATGGTGCAAATAATGCATTTATAATTTTGGACAAAATCTCATCTATATTAACCAGCTAGATAACATTTGTCATGTTTAAATAAGCACATTTCAAAACAATGTTTAATACATACAACCAAATATGTAAAGCCAAAAAACTAGGTGTGGGTCAAGATGGTTAACTAGTCAACACGTTGATCCTGCATTCAACTCTATTTTGTAGCGCTCATGTAGCTGAAAGCATCAGAAGCGCATCCTACGTACACCACTACGAAATGTGTCTAATTGGTCAGATAAACTTAAAACCAGCCTCATTGTTTAGGTTTTGATTAAAGTGCCCATTTTATGCTATTTTTAAGGGTCTCCTACACTAGGTTTACTTGCATCCAAAGTAAAAAAAAAAAAAAAAAAAACACTTTAATTTTCTTATAATATACATTGCAACATCATCTGTTTTCTCACAGAGTCTGAAATGGTTCGATAAAGAATTCAGTCTCTCTAAATCCCTCCTTTCTGAGAGCCTACCCTGCTCTGATTGGTCAGATGTCTCAGTCTGTTGTGATTGGTCTACCGTTTACAGCATATATCAGAAACAAAATGCCCATAACCATATTTGAATTTCAGGTCTGGAAGATTTCTCAGCTTTTCTATACACAGTGATAGGTTGGTTTTACCGTATCAATTTGAGCCTGAGTTCTCATCCTTTGGAAGTGCATTTGGAAGTAGATTTGCTTTCGTAGAGGTGGGAAAAAAAAGAAAGAAAAAAAAAAAAAACCCTTCTCGATATGTCGACAACGTTAACCAAACTAACCTCAGCTACAACTACATGTCTGAGGGCGGGTCAAAGTTGATGTTGTTCACAGGCATCCGATGAAGTACATACGTTGACATTATGCAAACTTTGTTACAAACCTATGTAGGAAAGACTGGAATTAACCTGTTCTTTCTTTTATGAGACAATAACGACATGTATCATGCACTTTGATCTTTGAAACTTTGCAGACCTTTTACATTCACAAACAGCTATATTACAAGCAACAAGAAATTAATATCTGAAAAGCATAAAAGGGCAGTTTAATCGACTAGTTATTCAGGCAACCCACCAATTAGTCAATTTTGATAATGTAGTTTTCCACATTCCTAATTAAAACACATTTGCAAGATAACCAAATGGTGACAAGACAACACAGCACTGGCTCAAAAGAGTAAGGTGCCATTCACACAGGATGCTTTTTTGTGTTTAAAAATGCAGGGTAGATTCCCCTAACAGTACCAACAAACTCTCCCATGATCCTTAATGTTGAGCCCTGGACAGGACTGTTTTATTGTTTTGTTTTTTTGTATGCATATTACTACCAGGTGAGAGGGAGAAAACATGAAAATATATGTAATATATGTGTATATTTGAGATATGTATTTCGGGGAATTGGCTTGAGTGGGTGTGTGAGCATGTAAATCTGTCTATGTTTAATCCGTGTAGGACCTGTACCACAAAGGAATCATTAAACTCTTCCTGAGACTTAAGCCAGGTGTCGTATCTCTCCTTGGCACTATAAATAGCCACAGTGTGGAATGTGAGAAAGCATGCCGGTCTGAATGCCATCATGGATGCTTTGCGCTACAATTACATAACACAAAAGCATCACATAGCATTTGCAGTCAAAGTATGCCGCACAATGCTGTCACCAAGGCATCATCTCAAAAGTCCACAGGAAAAGAATAGAGAATTGGAGAAAAATGGAGAAAAAAAGTGGAGGAGAGACCGGTTACCTCTCGATACCTGCCCCAGCATGAAAGATCAGGGAGAGGCAGATGGCATTTATCTCTTACACACACCATTCTTTCTTTTATACACAGGTCATTCAGGTAAACATAAAAGGCCTGTTGTAATTAGGGATGTTGCCTTAAATGGTTGCATGGAATGCCATCAAGAAATCTGACAATGGTTTTGTTACAGAACTTCAAAGCGGCAAAGCAGAAATACGTTCACAGTAGTTGTTTTGGACAAGGGGTCAAAGTGGTTTCGCTATTCGTCGTAGAGCCCCTAACTTCCTCACCAGCTGTTCTTGATTTCCTCTACACCACTGCCGCTCCCTCTGCCTCTTCCCCCTCAAGCTCCTCATATTCGTCCCATGGACTCCACCTGACTGTTGTTACGAGTTCAGAGGTTTCTTGGCACATCACTGTCCAATAAGAACATTCTGCGCAAAAAATAGCCAAGTTTAGTGCTGCATTAATTATGATCTGAGAATAAATCCAATTTGTTTCGTGCTATTGATCTTTTTCCTAACTGAAACCAAACAAAAGGAAAAATAAAAGAAAGCTTTGAAGTTTTCTCCTGAATTGGAACAGCTGTTATTCAGCTCTACACAAGCCCCACCCCTCACGTGATCAGCTATTAAATATTTAGGAGAATATGCTTGTACTTTCAACTACCAATAGGAGTGTAGTCCCTCTGCTTCATGCAATACATTTTGCAATTCATCCCACAAAATATTAGGATTGCCATCCCCCCCACCCCAAATAAATGACAGAGAAATGTCATCTGGGACTACTTTACAAGACCTCAGACCTGCATTTCTCTGTAATGAACACCAATCATGTCCCTTTCATTTATGAAGGATGTTTCTGTTTGAAGAATTGTAATATGTATAGGGGAAAGTTGAGCCACTTTTAGTTAAGTTGTCCTCTATGCCAACAGAAATGAGAAAGAGGTAATATTAAAGGATTAGTTCACTTTGAAATGAAAATTACCCCAAGCTTTACTCACCCTCATGCCATCCTAGGTGTATATGACTTTCTTCTTTCTGATAAACACAATCAGAGATATTTTAATAAATATCCTGATGTATCCGAGCTCTATAATGGCAGTGAACGGGACCAACGAGTAAGAGCAACGAGTGCTTCCATCCACATCCTTCCATCATAAACGTGTACTCCACACGGCTCCGGGGGGTTAATAAAGGCCTTCTGAAGCAAAGCGATGCATTTGTGTAAAAAAATTAAAAATAATCCATATTTAACAAGTTATGAAGTAAAATATCTAGCTTCCGCCAGACCGCCTTCCGTATTCAGCGTACAAAGAAAGTGTAAAACTCTTGCAGTTCAAAAAGCTTACGCTACATCCTACGCCTTCCCTATTCAACTTACGGAAAAAGCTTAACTGACGCAATGCCAGTTTAAACTTTCTTCGTAACTTGAGTACGGAAGGCGGTCTGGCGGAAGCTAGATATTTTACTTCATAACTTGTTAAATATGGATTTTTTTTTTTTTTTACACAAACGCATCGCTTCGCTACAAAGGGCCTTTATTAACCACCTGGAGCTGTGTGGAGTACATGTTTATGATGGATGGATGTAGATGGAAGCAATTTCTTCAGCTCATACTCGTTGGTCCCACTCACTGCCATTATAAAGTTTGGATGCGTCAGGATATTTATTAAAATATCGCCGATTGTGTTCATCAGAAAGAAGAAAGTCATATACACCTAGGATGGCTTGAAGGTGAGTAAAGCTTGGGGTAATTTTCATTTGAAAGTGAACTAATCCTTTAATACTCCTTGTCATATCCGAGGACTGTTAGCAGCTGAAATTACAAGAAAATATCTACAGTATAGGGCCATAGAAATTAAATTTTTCCTCCAAAAAGTCCCACACATTATGGGTGAGCTGTGTCATGTCATGGGGTAAGATTAATCTTTGGGTTTTCACAGCAATGCCATAGAACCATTTTTTGGCTCACCAAAGAACCTCTCAGTGGTCAGTTCTTAAAAGTACCATTTTATTCTTAGTGTGAAGAACATTTTAATAATCTAAAGTGCATTTTTCAACCTTTTATGCAATAGAAAGATTCCATGGATGTTAAAGGTTTTTCATGGAACCATCAATGCCAATAAAGAACCTTGTGCACAATCCCACATTGAAAAATTCCAATGTCTTATTTTGCTGCACATTATTAACCTTGTAAAACCTGACATTTGAAATAATAATAGTCTAAAAATTCCATTTTTTTTTTTAAATGCAACAGTTTATTGAACCGTTTTACAATTATACTAAACGGTCTTTTACTTGCTAAAATTATAAACTATCAATCCGAAGACATAAGGCATAGACGATTACATACAACAGGTTTTTCAGCAAAGTTTGTCATGTTGATAATTTAGAGGCCTTAGAAATTTGCATATCATATAACCCTATAAAGCCTACTGTAGCATATGCTACAGTAGGCTTTATAGGGTTATTATCTGCATAAACCAGCCAAGAAAAGATTCATTATTCGATATAATTTAGTGTAGTAAAAATGTTCAATATTTTGGTAAATTACATTATACATTTAAAAAGGCAAAGCTCACAATTACAATTAACTGAGCTGCTGGCACACTTTACCCCCACAGCTACCAAAACATACTTAATTGAATAATTTATAATATATTTTTAGCAAAATAATTTTGCCTATAAAAAAAAAAGGTCATTTTACATGCAAAAAAAAAAAGAAAAGAAAAAAGTTTAGCCTTACTGCTTGTCATTTTTCTCATGTGTATCTTTTAGTCACGTACAGCTCTGTATGGTTAGCCCATTCTAAATATATACAGCAGGAAATACATAGTGTGGTAGATTAAGGATGCCACATCTTACCCCACTTTCCTCTATATACTGTAAAAATGTGAGGGTATTCAAATTTTGTATCAATAGGACACATTGTATTCGTTCGGACAATGTAATATGCAAAGCATGGCATGCACTCATGGTTTGTAATACGCAAAGCAGAACTTCAGACATGTAATGTGATATTCTTCCAATCATCTGTCCTAAATGACATTCAAGGTTGGCACCATGGTACAGAGGTAATGGGGTAAATCGTATCATTCCCACTTTTACCTCCAAAAGTAAAAAAAGACAAAAAAGTTTTAAAAGATGATTTTAAGAAGCTGCTGATGAACACACAGGGTGATGCTTTTTTTTTTTTTTTTTTTTACAGCCAGTCCAAATTGAGACTAAATATTTCACAGTTGGCTCTGTTCTCACTCTCACAAACACAAGCAGGCTCTCATGGAGAGTGAGTGGGCTGAAGGCGAGGTTCAGACTTCATGATGATGGACCTTCCCTTCCATTAGAGTCTCTCCACTCAGAAGAGCTTTTAAAACTTTACTGCATTACGTCACACAAAAAAAGACTGCAAGAGACTGCATTCAAGGACAGGCAATAAAGCCAGTAAAAACCTTTAGAGGAAAATGTGGCAGATGAAAACGAAAGAAAACTCCCCTGCACTTCAGCAGGACAGAATGTGGTTAAAAGTTCAGCTGCTCTGACTTGAGCATTCTTAGCTTCATGTCATTGCCCTCACTGATGATGCAATCGCTGAGCTGCTCTTCATGGTGGAACATCAACTACAAGCACCCAAATCCTGTTGCAACATGCTTTAGTTTTATCAAACGTTGTTCATTCTGTACTGTTGTGGTGAAAATGCAAAATGGAACTCTTTTTTTTTTTTTTTTTTTTTATACCTACAAGATACCATCTAATTAGTCCCAAGTCTCAAGTCCAAATTCTCTCCACTGTAACACTACACTTTACAGGAAACATTATTTAGCTTTTCTCTACAATGACAGGCAAGTAAACAGCAGGTGATCCTCAAATATTCAATGTTATTTTAATTTCTAAGAATTAAAAAATAAATAAGCAAATGATTGAGCAAATCAATGTCTAAATTTCACCAGTATTTATTTTATTAATTTACACTCTTAAAAAAGGCATAGCGATGCCACAGAAGAACCATTTGTAAAAGAACAATTTTTTTACAGTGTGAAGAACAACAATTTTATATCTAAAGAAACTTTTTCCACTATAATTAACCTTTTGTGCCATGGAAAGGTTCCATGGACGTTAAAGGTTCTTCATGGAACCACAGATGCAATAAACAGCCATTATTTTTTAGTATACATTCATTAACATAGACCTTAGATTGAGATCAGATGGATCATTTTCCCTTATTTTCCATGATTGCACCTTGGCCCAGTACTTCTAGGGCTGTCAAAACCCAGTTCATTCCAACAATTATCTAATCATTCAGCAATGTATTCTATGAGTACCAGGACAGCTCAAGGTCACACTATCTTGACCTTTCCTAATGCTGGAACTCTGTTCTAGCACCTCTTCACTGCTTACAATATCAGTGAGCTGCTCTTAAAGGAACAGTTAATTTTACTCACATCGACGCGGCTTATTTCTGTACAATAACAGTTTGTAGTAACCATGCCAATCAATATCCAAAAAAAAGACCACAAACGCACAATTAATAGTAGTCCATAAGAACACAAAGCACTATATTCCGACTCTTTTGAAGCCATAGAGCTTCGTGACAGGCCAGAACTCTGTCTTGAATATTGGTGGGTGATTACTATTTACAGGAATTAAATAATTAAAGGATTAAAAGGGATTTAAGGGGAAAAAAGAAAGAAAAACAGTAAAAGAACTAGAATTTATGAGAAATCCATTTGAACTTTTGCAAATAATATTTTTATTTTAAATTTAGCACACATTCACTCTTAACGGAATTCCTAATATGTTGAAAAAGGCTGTTAATGTTTCTTGTCTTGTCACAGCACATTTAATTATGAATTACATGAATCACTTCAATTCTAAATGGCGAAACTCAATTCAAAATGGCAAAATTTGACAAAAAAATTCAAGTAGTTTGCCTGACTGGATATTGCTGTCAGTCACTTAACATTTCTATCATAAAACAGTTGTCAAATGTTTAAATGTTTAGCCGATCTTACTTTCACATTCTTTGCTAAAACTGAAGTGTCATGCTGGAATTCATGTTTGCCTTCTGTGAACAGTAAAGCCCGCCTTCAAACATTTTAACATTGAGAATGTTTTCATACACACCGATATGATGAAAAACTCCCAAAAATCATCTTATTGAATTAACCTGTTGTCCCAGTTTACATGCACATTATTAATCCATCAACGCAAGTAAACTGTGTTTACAAGTCTTTATTAAAAAATCAGGTTATTCTCTGGTAGTGATGTCAAAACCTAATAATCTGTGTATCTGCCTCCAAGTATTCTATTTGTTATGTGAAATGTGATGTGAAATAAATAAGCAGTATTTTGACTGTACCACTTCTACTTTGGCTGGACGAGATCAGAAAATATTTTTATAATTTCTTTGGTCAAGAAAGAGTCAGAGTTTGCCATACATTTCCAACCGCAACATGCTTGCTCTGCCTGAATGCGTTTAAATCCACAGTAAGGACGCTTTCCTGTTACATATCACACATGCACACTCAATAAGCCAATAGAATGCATGTCAATGTGTTTACATGCCGGGCAAAATCAGGGTAAGGGGCAAAAATGTCAATTGGTTTACGCCAAAAACAGGTTAATGTGTTTACATGACCACATGCATAGTCGGATTATTAAGCATAATCGGGTTAAGAACATGCATGTAAACACACCCATTGACGAACGCTGTTTGATCACTGAAGCAGACCAACCTAAAAATGAACTTTTAAAACTTTTTGTCATTCTAACAACATTCAAAGTGGTGCATAATAGAGTGCACCAGAGCAGCATCAAGAATATCAAATATTGTGGAGGGACAATTTGGCCCATATCTGATTATTGGGGAAGGGACACGTCCTTGACAGCGGAGGTCATACTTTTTCTAGATTTTAAGATACATTTCCCAACCCTCCTGCCATCTTCTCTTAATACATCCACATTTGAATAAAATAACATGACTTCAAACATAACCCAGCCATTTCAGTAGCACACGCGACTTTCCCTCGACCACTTCTAAATGTAACCAACGCCACAAGTCAGTCAACAAGTTAGTATGGATATTGACCGTGTGGAATTAGATCAGACAGAAATTACATCAGCTAAGGCAACAGACGTCCGCTCGCAAACCAACCGGCCATTTACAACAAGTCAAATTCAATTTTCACGCCTATCAGTCTCGGCCCAACACAAGCTTCAGCACCTCTGCTGCATATTTGTGTTGCTTGTACCACAGCACATCCATCCTTGTGGCAGTCATTTCTAGACTGGGTGTGGATAAACAATGGTTCAGCAAAATGTTATGTGAGAATTATGTATGCCTGGCCTACTCAAAGTAGCAATAATAATAGTAATAAATAATAATAATAACAAATTTTAGCCTTTAGAAGACTAAAGTCATAGTTAATAAAATAGATCTCATCATTATTATTATTATTATATTCATATAATATTGCTATGAACCAATTTAAAACTGTTTTTCTATTTAGAGAAAAGACAGATTTTTTTAAATAGCCATTGTTTGATCAAGCAGTCTGAAATAATCGTGGTATATTTATAGCTTTTCACTGAATGAACACTAAGAATTATGCTTAATTTTCAGTTATGCTATATGCACCAATATACCAATACGGCCTACATGGTACTCAATAAACATCAATAAATGAATAATGGCACACTGACACTTCTGTGAATTACTTTGAATTATTCCAAAGAATGAGTTCTTTATGAGAATAAAACTTCTCAACTCTTATGCAGCTAATGAAGATTAAATCAGAAGTTTACAATCACATTTATGCATCTGACAGAAACTTTTATCCAAAGCAACTAACACTGTATTCAAAGTACACATTTTTATGCATTCTCTGAGAATCAGACACATGACCTTGGTGTTGCATGGTCTACTGTTTCATCTACAGGAATTACTTTAAATATCTTTTTAATATACTATTAAATTATCTATTTTATCGTTAGGACACTTAACCAACGTTAGGCCAATGGCCAATAAAAGCATTAATTCACAGTGTTGCTTAACGGTATACTGCCAGAAAAATCATTGCCAATGCCATTGCCTATAGTACTAAAGATGCTTACTTCAGCAAGCATCACCTATGATAGAGTAACTACATAAGAAGACGCTTCTTTGATGACAGAGTGCATTTTAACACAGGAAGCTGTATATTAACAATACAAGAATGTAATACCTCGACGCAGTGGTGCAACTTTTTAGCATCTGGCAAAAGCAGCGGCAGCAGTTATGTGTGTGACAATATTTCTTTTTCTCTCTTAGTTCTTTCACATTTCTTTCACTGCCTTGCATTCTCTCTCACTCTTTTTTTGGTCTCTGTACTTTAGTCTCCTCATTTGCCTCTGACTACCTCTTTACATGGGTCTGGATGACGTTTATTCTTCAGGATTTCACACGGCACAGTTTCCAGCGAAGAGGAGCAGTCTGCCAGATCCAGAGTTCTTGAATGGGAAGGAGAGCCCCTCGTCCAACGTCGTCATGGGTTACGACGTGCACTCCACATCGCCTATGCTGTCTGAGGAGGCCAGGGTCAGATTACAGCCTTGCTTAGGAATTCACCCCCCACCATCTCTCAGACACAGTCACTCACTCACTCATTCTTTGAAAAGAAACCAATACAATGCTACTTCCATGAGAGGTTGCCAAAGGAAAAACATTACCTAAGGTCCTGGTTAACAGGGCTGCTCTTGGGTATTGTTCCATGGTACATTTAATTCTGTCAGCTTAATAATGGACATATCTACAAATTGGGATGGGTCAGGATGATTAAATAGTTAACCACCAACTGACTAGCTGGTTAGTGAGGTCGACTAGATTTAGAGATTTTTTTCCCCCCCTAACAATTAAAAAAAAAAATACTTCAGCATCTCACAGTTTTTAACACTGCGCATAAAGTACAACTTTTAATTAATTATATTAAATATATAGACCACTGTATTTTTTTCCATTCTGCTTCACACCACATAGCTGTTTTTAAACATAACGCATGGATGGCAGTTTTTAAACTACATGAATGGCTAGGGCTGGGCAGTATGACGATATATATCGCGGCAAGGATATAAAGGGTCTATCATTAGAGATTTTGCCATATTGTTTATATTGTGGTATGAAAATAGAAATAAATCTACTAACTACTTAAAGTTATTGAAAAATTATAGTGATGAAACATGGATGAATGAGAAAATAAAGAGCAGGACATGAATGTTTAGTCGTGAAAAAATGTGGTACCTGCGTTAACTGACACACCTGAAACACGCGCACAGAAAGCCACCTCTCTTAGACAGCATGCAATCCCAAATTCAGTTCTCTTTTGCGGCTTATTTCGATTATTCAATTTCTGTAGTATTTCTTACTTTATGTTAAATGAACCCATTTAATTTGTATCTTTGTTCTATTGGATTTGTCCTATTTGCAATTTGCTTCTTTGTTCTTATTTTTAAAGGGTTAGTTCACCCCAAAATGAAAATGATGTCAACCTCATGTCGTTCCAAACTCGCAAGATTCATCCTCAGTACACAAATGAAGATCTTTTTAATGAAATCTGAGAGATGTCTGTCTCTCCATTGACTGCCTTTGCAACAAACACTTTGACGCTTCAAAAAGATCATAGAGATCAGAAAACTAATCCATATGAATTGAGCGGTTTAGTCCAAAATTTCTGAAGAGACGCAATCATTTTTTTATGAAAAGATTTAATTTATGCTTTTACTCACATGTAAACATTGAACATGAATAACGCACAAGAACAAACCTCTTCCGGAAGCTCAAACAAGCTGCCTAACACACGAGAATGAACCTCATTGGTTACGCAGCACGTTTGAGCTTCCGGAAGAGGTTTGTTCATGTGTGTTATTCATGTTCGGTTGAGCTTCCGTTTATGTTCGCTGATCAATGTTTACATGTGAGGAAAAGCCTAAATGGAGCAGAAACAACGCAACCTCAGCGTCCATTTTCAGGCCTTCCTGCCTTGTTCTCCAGCACTAGAAAGCTTTTCTAATATTAACGCAGGTCCTAAAGCACTTGCCTGATCATAACCCTTCTTTTTCCAGTGATATTCCTCTGACATTTTCTCTTTTGTAATGTATCGCTCTCTCAGCCATCTCTCTTTCTGTAGTCTTTCTTCAAATCTCCCTCTTGCTCACTCTCAATCCTGAGTGTATATGCCCCCTACTGCTGATTGGCTACAAATGTGTTGTGGTGCTCGGTCCCATCCACTTTCAACAGTGTTTCTATTACTTACAGAAATCACTTACTGTACCTTTAAGACTGATCAGTTGTCCAGAAAATGCACTGACATTCAATTGTTAAAGTCATGAAAATACGGAGATAGAGCTGTGGAATATAATATTTTTACGATGCTGTTGTAAATTATTCTGCATCGATGCATAAAAACGGAATAATCAATTATTTTAAAAATGAAATAGGCCTATAGTACATATTAATGTACTATTTTATTGTAAATAAAGTACTCTTACTATCCCAGGTGAAAAAAAAGTACACTTCTATAATGTACTTAAAGTGCTCTATTTTCGTGCACTAATTTTGTACTTAATATACTAAAAATTCTTCTTTAGTACTTAAGATAATCTTAAGAACATCTAAGTGTACTCAACTGTGCTATTTTGAGACACCATGAAATATGAACTAAAATGTGCTTTTAATATACTATCTCTGTATTTAAAAAATGTATTTAGATACCACTTGTAGTACAATATGGGTTCAAATGTACTATAAGTGGTATCTAAATACATTTTTTAAATACAGAGTTAGTATATTAAAAGCACATTTTAGTTCATATTTCATGGTGTCTCAAAATAGCACAGTTCAGTACACTTAGATGTTCTTAAGATTATCTTAAGAAGTACTAAAGAAGAATTTTTAGTATATTAAGTACAAAATTAGTGCACGAAAATAGAGCACTTTAAGTACACTATAGAGATGTACTTTTTTTTCACCTGGGATATATGAAAAGAAAAAAAAGTTGCGTATGTCCTTTGGAAGCAAAGCACTTTGGAAGCAAAGCACAACAAAAGAATTATATTGTGATTATTAATATAGTAATTATTATTTAAAAAAAGAACTGGATGAAGATGCATCGTGATGCATTGAGAATTGTTTTATAATCAAATTGTTACCCTCTGTATTGTAATCAACTAGAATCATGAGGCAAGTGAAGAGTCACGCTGGCTCTATACTGAGATTTGATACTACAAATGATAGTAATTATTTTCCTCATAGATCTTTTACTGTTATGTGATTTACTGTTTATTCCACCTCCAAACCATAATTAATCAAAATTGTATGTGGTACCACTGTAATGGTAAAATGGCTGGATGGTAAAAAGTGGGTGATCTATAATAGAATTAAGCCAAATCAAACGAACGTTTGCTAAAATAATGCCTAATAACCGTCATCAGTGACATCAGCTGAAAAGAAAAGTTGTTTCAGAGGAAGAGTGTGTTAATACATTTAAGGATTAATAAGAAAAACAAGTATTTCTTTGGAATAACATCCACCAATGAACCATTCACATTACATTAAAAAAAAAAAAACTAAATGGGTCAGATTTGATTTCATGTTGACTTTACATCCTACTCTGAGCTGACCCTGGACTGAAGACAATGAGGCTATTTTATATGGCCTATCTGCCTGTATTGTCTGTCTATGATAATGACACCAGATATCTGAGGTCATGACAACTTGATTGACATGTTTGCCTTATGTCATTTTGATATTTCTCCTCTTGCGAATGAACTTCCCTCATCAATCTAAGCAATTCTTGCTGCTCATGCTTGTGGAAATTTACAAGGCGTAAAGAACTACATAATGTAGGCCTATGTGCATTGGGACTTACTATAACATTGGATCGCTTCACTTGTGCAGCAGCTTGCACAGTGTCTACACCGGAAGCAACAGTTGTTGCATCGCGTCGCAACAACTAGATGCTGTCTGTGTCTAGGCTATATTGGACATGACAACGACATGACAATCATTGCAAATCTATTTGTTCTTCATGTCAGAAGTATGGGATATGTCAGTAATAGAATGGGGCAACAGTTTACTGTTGGGAATTTGTCTTGTGTCACATCCAGTGTAGACAACATCAACTCTATGCAAGTGTAAATGTAAATGCTGCAAAGCTAGCTCAACGTGTCAATGCATTCCAAAATATGTTAGAGTGCAATTCATGATGTGACACAAGAACGTGTTCTCAGCAAGTCCCTATATTATAGTCTATATAATATGGAAGCTCATTTTGTGCCTTTATATCTCACATTTGCGACTTTACATCCTGCAATTAAGCAGAGCGAGAAACTTAATTTTTTTTTTTTTTGTAAACTCTCTCACAATTACCAATTACTTTTTATCTTTTACTGGGCTTCCATATTATAATGTGCATTAGTGTAACATGTTTTCTGAGCTCTGGCTACGTCAAAGTGGACCGACAGTTCAAAGAGAAAGTTTAAACTGTCATAGGCTTATAGCAGGCTACATGAATAATTGAGAATACTCAATGAAATTAAACATTCAAATTCAGTACAGATTAAGACTACACACAAGGGCATACCTTTTTCAATGCCAACATGATGTCTGTGCTTGAATATCTCCAAGCAGAATATCATAGCAGACGTAGATGGGCTTTCTGTTTAGTTTGGGGCTGCCTGGCTCTGGCCGGACTCTCTAATGATTTCGGAAGCATGGCTTCAGCCATGTAAACAGACTGTGTGGCCTGTAAACTCTGCTTTTCCTGTTATCTACTGCTAGTCGAACATTTGGACAAGAGTCTGCGTGCCTTGCGCCTCATTTTCTGCTCCGAACACAGCGTGATAAACAAATGGGGGGGGGGGGGTTCAGTCACACACATGGACATAGAACAAACAAAGCAGACCCTCACTGAACAAGTGCTCTCTCTCACACATATGCACACACACAGAGGCCTGCACACATCAATAAACACAAGACCACTTTAAAAAGAACGATTTCCTGATGTTCACTCTATGTTCAGAAGGGTTTCAACTTGAATAAGTGCAGTAGCATGACGAGAAACATGTTTGTAAAAAGGCTTTTTTCAATATTTGTACAAAGCGTTGTGAAATGTCCCTTTAACTATTAAACTATGTACACTCACCCACATTACCATCCACACAAACACTCTTGCAAAGCCTGCTGTCCTTTAAAAGAAACTCTTTTGTCTATTACCTGAAACGTGGAAAAGCAAAATAAACCAAGCTTTTTTAATAAATGTACATTTTAAAAATTCTCTACATTATTTGTCTACAGTATATTCAGTTAGATCAGCTAACATTACTGGCCCAGGCTAGTGCTCTCTGTTCAACAACAAAGTAAGGGTACACTGTAAATCTTACACTTGTCAAAACCTGGTCATTTATGGTAAACTCTGGGCTAAAGGCAACAATGAGCACAGGAACTGAATGTTTGAGCTTGTGCCTCCAGTCGACCAGCCCACAAGAGAATTTGGGTAATTAATGGAGCCAGTGGTGCAAAAAGTTTGTGGAAGCTATGGCTAACAAGGTTCACCAGCTCCATATTTTGCAATTTTTGCTGAACGATGTCATAACTGAGCTCTGAAGGATCACAGCGGATGGCAAGAAGCACAAGCTGAAAGACACATTGAGATGTAACCTTAAGATTAAGATCCCAACAAACTGCAAGAAGCAAAATTTGAATGACTGATTGAAATGTAACTGTTGACTGGGATCAAAAGAGATTTAAGAGTTAGCAATTCACTTCAGACTCACTTTCTAAGCAAAAAGTGATGCGTTAATTGTAAATGGAATCTTGTTTAATATCATTTTCTTTGAAATGGACAGAAAAGCGGCTACCATATCTAAAACAGGTTTGTTGAAATTTCGTTTCTCGCCTTTCCTTCTCAAGACCCATCAGGACTCCATTATAATTTTCCATGATGCACACAGGTTCAAGAGAACAGCTTTGCACTAACAGTGCTTTTACAGCTAAAGAGTTTTCTCACAATGATTGTCAAAATGGGGAAAATGTAAAATTAAAAACTTTGCTTTATTTTATGTCCTATGATAATTCTATTCAAGGCCTGACAAAAAGACAACACGTACTACAACTCTTTCTTACCCAAGTAGTATGGTCCTAGTTTACATTTGGCTCATTCTGAATCAAAGTCAATTCAAGCTTCAGCGTAATAATGGTCGTCTTACGAGGCCTTATATATCAAAACACTAGCAAAGGAAGTAGCGGTTATTGTGGTATTCGTGGTAACGACAACAAGCGTCGTTCACATCGCCTCGTCTACTGCTGACCTGGTTTGGCGGACCTACCGAGTTAATATCAGCTAGTACTGCGTGTTTGTGTGGAGAACGTTAAAAAGGTGGCAGCTGTAACATATCTACCATTTCCTTACACACAGCTCACGTTATGTACCCTACCTCGCTGAAAATGTATCGTACAGAAAACACCATCAAAAACGGGCTATTCAAAGCGAGAAGTTTGTAGTCTCCCTACACTTAATAACTTGCATTTTAAAAAAAAAAATAAAAAAAAAAAATCACGACTCGCTTTTAAACGCGTAGAACGGATGTGGGAGGCTGATGTTTTCGGGCGTTCAACCCGTAACACGTACCAACTGTCAAACGATACAATGTTACAGCATTATGACGCTGGCGTTATGACGTCGGTTACAGATGAAAGAACCGCTGGAGGTGTTCGAAACAATGTTACATGTAGTACTGGATAAATTCAAACAGCATCTATTTGAGATTACATCATCACAAAAGGTGCACGAGCAGCGGTTTCACGGCTTTTACTGGCTGTAAAACTAGCATAACTGCATACGATTAAAATATTATAATAAATCACATTTTGTTCATTTTCCGTACTCACCCTCTCTTGCCTTTAAGAGTACCGTGTTTGCAACAATATTCTCCAGCTCCATCAAAAAACCACCGTGATATTGCCGTGGAAGCCGAAGAGTAGATATAGCTCCTTATTGCTCCTCCCAGCAGAATACGCTATTATCCGTCCTTATAAAAGTATTTAAATCAAAACCTAGACATTTTAAACTATCAACACACGTATACACAAGTAAAACAACGAATCGCTGACACACGCGTGTGGTTGTTGTAGTTTGCGCCACAAAACGCGTAAGGAAGGCATTGCCTGTTGAAACACAGCGTTGTCGAGCCACTGGCGACAAGTCCCGTTAAAACGTACATGCCAAAGATAGCAGGCCGATGTCTACATCCTTTGAGGGTGCACGGCAGAAAACGGATCAAGTAGAGTAGCTACGGTCGATCATAGATGAGTTGTTGAAGTGCCGCTGTCACTATCAGCGTGCTCCCTCTCTCGGTGCGTAATCGAAGCAGGGCTGGGTTTCTGCTTTCAATTGTAATTTTTGGCTGGATCCCAAGCGGCTTTCCCCGTGGCTCCGTTCAGATTTACAGTGGTAGAGCGGCATTCAAATGGCGTAGCGATGCGAAAGGATGAGCACTCGCGCAGTTATAACGGTATATGAAATTCATCTTTAGCGCTTGTCATGTTTCCTTGTCATTTCTATGCAACAAGCGTTTGGAAGGGGCGTGTTCAAATGCAGCTGTGACGCACGGGCCTTGAAGAACAAGCATGCATGGCTGTCAAAGGATATTTGATAGCAGCACATTCAAGCCGCTCCCGCTCTTTCAGTCTGCACTGGGCGCAATAATAGAAAGTGGGATAGCCCGGGATTGAAAGCCAAGGCCAACAAATAGCAAAGAAGACAAATTACACTTTTTGTTTCATTTAAGTAGTGGCCATTTCACTTAACATAACATTTACATGGTGCGTACAAGTTTTGTGTTCTTAGGCTAATTGAGCACTATTTGATGAGGACTTTGAACAGATAGCTACCAATTCGAGCGCGCAGGGTTTTTTTTCTATATAACACATACAAGAATGCTTTTGAACACACGTGATTCAGCTGCTGAGTTAATCACAGCCATGCTGACATTTAGACCAAACAAAACACAAGTGCGATTTGTGATATTGCTTCTATAAAACAATTCAAGATATTAATACTGAATAACTTAAGTTTCAGACCAAATTTGATTTAGGCTGTATATTTTTGCTGCTTTGTCGACAAAAGCATCAAGCAAAGCATCACATACTGAAATGGACTGGAAATTTCAATAGTAACAAGGAAAATTTCACCTCCCAAAGGGATTTCTAATCACCTGGTTCTAATTCCACTCCGGGTTTTCTGCTTTTCATTTCCACTCACTGTAGTGAGAGAGAAACTGGCTTTAGGGAGTGTGAACATCAAACATTATTTGTACAGTCACCTGTATCATTGTGCTTTCTTATTTTAAGTAATATAATAATACTAATAAACACTTTTAAATCCAATAAAGTGAAATTTAGGGCATTTCCTCCCTAATGACATTCTCATTGTAATAAATGTGCAATTTAGACTAATATATTCACTGTAGTTCCATGACATGCCCTCTTCTCACTATGTGAAAAAGTACCGTTGTTTTAACACAAGCTTTTGATGTCCTTCTCTCTGAGAACTATTGCCTCAAAACAGAACAAATGCAAAATCACCCCCTAGCTACCGATGAATGCAAGGACATGTTTTACATGAGAAACCTTATATCATATTGGGCAATAAGGGCACCGTACAAGCATATACTAAACCTCTGTATACTGTATGTGGAGATTTTAAAAATAATTATAAAATAAATTAAATTATTATAATTGTTCTAATCTAGTGTAAATACACCCTAATGTTTTAAAACACCAGCCCTCTGCATTGATTGGCTACTAAGAATATTTCTGGAGATTAGTAATAAAAAAAAACATAATACATCAAAATTATATTTGGTTTCTCAGAATCAAGTAGAGTGACAATTAATTGAAAGACTGTCATTAGTATAAAACAGGTTTAATAGAACAAAAATATTTTCAGTGTTGTTTCATGCGTTTTACATTATACCATTATACAGTACACCAACTTAATAACCATAGCGTCATATCCATAACATAGTGAACACTGAAATAAACTTTTCTTGTATACCATTTACAGTTGCTTAATTTTAAACTAAAAGCCAACAGGCCAAGTGCTTCAGTTTGGTCCATCCTTTATCTCACTATGGCATCAGCCATAAAAAAAACAAAGATGGTGGGCAATTCTCAAAACGTGCCTTTACAGCAACTAGTGAAACAAAATCTTGAAGTCACAATCTTGTGAGACTCACTCTATCAGTGGACAGAATGATTTCAAAGTCAAGACAGACTGTCGTCTCATACCAAACAAAACCATCCAATAAAACAGAAATAAAATCATCCAAAAAAAACCCTAAATGTTGTTTCAGAAATCATCTAACGTGTCAGCTTTAGGGATCGATAAACCTCGCTCTTTCACTGCCTGTAGCTTCAGTCTCTCTGACTCCTGCTTGGCTTGCTGTTCTGTCCGCTGTTCCTCCAGAATTTCCTCAATGGAAACTCTCTGGAGGATTTGATCACATTCTTTATCCAGATCCTGGAAGGGAAAAGTAGCACAATATTAAACTTCTATACTGTATATCTAAAAAATAATAAAAGTGAGTAGTGGCAAGATTTCTGATTTGTTACCCTCATGAAATGTCATCTCATCATACACCACATGCCTTGCATATATTACACAAAGTCAAAATCATTCCAAGGGTAACAGGACAATGAACATGTACTTACTACTTCTCCAAGCAAGACGACATTTTCTCCTCTGACGACAAATATTCCACGAGGTATGTCACCAAATTTTTTTCCTACGTGGATTCGCTCAACTGTTTGATGCAAAACTAAATTGGCTGTGGAAGAAAAAAAAAATCATGCAACAGGTTCACTGCTCAAATATAAATGGTAAATTTTACAATAAAAATAAACACTCATACTGAAGACAGTCAGTTTTTCTTTTCACATTACTACTGGTCTTAAAATCATAATTCAACCAAAAATTAATATTCTGTCACCCTCATGTCATTCCAAACCTGCATGACTTTCTTTTGTGGAACACAAAAGATATTTTGAAAAACATTGGGGTCCAAATAACATTGACTTTACTGTATGGACAAAAAAAAAAGAAAAAAGAAAAAAAGAAGACGACATTTTTCTAAATTTTCAGTGTGTTCAGTGAATTGCATACAAATATGTACTGACATTAAATTGCCTACAAGTATTGACCTTCAGAAGAGTGTGTAAATGATGACAAATCAAACTATATTTTAATTATTTAGACCTTCACCTGAACACCAAACAGCGGAATATCTTGGAATAATAATAATAAAAAAAAATGCTTGCAAAATAATGACAGGCCACTATACATACCAAACTGATCTATGCTTCTCAGGATCCCAATCAATGTTCTTCCATCGCGAAGGAGAACAAGGTGTTTTTCTTAAAAGGGGGAAATTTAAAGCATCGTCAGTTACATGAATACTGTTGAACTTTGAGATTTCTGTCATTAATTCATTATATGTTATCACACGAACACCTGTATTGAGGTAATTATTATTCACGCGAACTCTGGATTATTTGATTCATAGTTCAGCATGCCGGAACAATAGCAAAGAGTACTAGATTTCTAGTTTTAGCTTGAACATGCAACACCAACGTGACTTTTATAAATGCCCAAAGAGCCTAAGCGAACATCATTACACAACGCCAACTGTGTGAGTGTGTGTCTCGCCGGGGTGAATTCACTCCAATATATTTAATTATTTTGCAATTAACTTACTATCAATGTCCTCGATGAGGCTCGCAGTCCCTGGCATGTAATTCATTTTGTTGACATTTGGGAGTTTTTAAACGTAAAGTATCAAGCCATGGACCATTTCAAATGTGTATCCTTATTTCACAGGATGTAACACAGAATCAAGTGCTTCCGGTTCAATTTAACCCTTTAAACTCCAGCTCCTTACTGCTTTTTCCAAAGGTCCCAAGCGTAGCTTTAATATATATATATTTGTTTTACATAATGATGGCCAAATTGAGCTAAAGTTATTTCTCTGTGTTTTTAGTTAGATTCACTGATGATTATAAAATCTAACCAATTGCGAAATCCTATTCATGAATTATCTTTCGTTAAAGTAGAATCTTTTCAATGAACTGGTTCACAAAACCGCCCGAAGTGGACTGAAACCTAAAACATTTTCAGTCAAGAGATGTAAATAAATTTAAGTATTGTTTAATGTAACTAAAACTTATATTTATCTTCTAAATTATTGATATTTTCAAGAGTTCAAACAACTGAACCGTGACTTGTGAAATTACAATAAAACTCTCATGTAGATGTGGATGTTATTACGTTGTGATGTAAAAGAATCATTGAAATGGTCGTTTAAAATTTTGGAAAGACCTTTGTCACATGGGTGTAGCGTCACCATTGTGCTCGTCTCCTATTGGCCAGTTGAGTTGTCAGTCAAGGCGCGTCTGCTGGCGAGTTGAACTGAATGACAGCGCCGTGCCTCAGCAGTGTAATGTACCAAACAAAATGGGAATTATATCCAGTTAACGCACTCTAACCACAGTTTTTTTTTTTTAAAACGTGGTGGCTGATAATTAAAGACCAGTTTTGAGAAGATCTGTTTCATTCTAAATCAAGTTGTGATTGATAGAAGTGAACTTAAGACAAAAAGAGTTAGTGGTTTAGTCACGAATGGCTTTCGATTCAGTTGGCAGCGACAGAGGCGGAGGTGAGGCTGCGTGGATCATGCATCAGCAGATGCAGTCTGATCCCAAGTCATCTTGGCCTTCCAGCTACAACTCGGAGAACAATAACTGGAACAACGGCATGGTGAGTCTTTTGTCATCTGATACTGGTAGAGGTCGCTAGGAGAAATAGCATAGAAGCCGTTACAGCATTTCCAACCATTTTTATCGCTCACACGGCAAAGCAGCGAGCTGTACGCCACTGACTCAACAGAATGGCCCGTGGGGTTTGTTAGTAAATCATCAGGCAAAACCACATGCTTTCTGTCTTGCATGCTTGGGTTTGCATGGACACTGGATAGTATTGTTTACCAGCGCAAATAAGTATGACTGCTATAGAAACGCTCATTTAACGTGAAAGGTAAAACTGTTGCAACGCGTCATTACACATGTATTTCATTCATAGATTGTGTAGTCCCACCTTAAGTAACCTGAGTTTAAATACCTTAAAAAGGCCGTGTTGATAAAGCTGGACTGTGTTCTCAGTTTATTCCCTGGATAACTTCTTCGTGAGCCTGAGCATTAACAGTTACCACTCACTGTTTCTGAGTACGGACAAAATGTGTTTCTATATCACTCAGTATGGATCATTCTCATCAGATAATAAAATGACTTGTCAAATATGTATTATAAATGTTGACCATTCCGGCATTCACTTCGAATGAATGAATTTAGACTACAGGGTAGTTTCAAAATGATGAAAATGTATTTTCCATAAGAAAATCTGTGCTAACTGAATGATTCTGCACATCACACGTGTTAAATGTAGTAGCATTTGTTTTTCTGGTGTTGCTATAGTTACTCAGGGGTGGAAAGAGTACTGAAGAAATATACTAAGTATAAATATATAAGTAAAAGTACCATTATTTTCCAAAAAATGTAGTGTGAGTAAAGTAAAAAGTACTTGTCCAAGCATAAAAGTGTAGCTTATTTAAAAGTACTCATGAGTAGTGAGTACTGAGCTGTGGATTCTACCTCCTTATATAATAAACGGTACACTGCAATTTAAAAATGTAGAAAACACTGTACATACTGTAATTCACATTATCTTTTGCTGTTTGTATCTTTTCTTATGAGAGTTTTTGTATAGTTTTTGTATTCTGTTCTGAAGATTGATATATTATGAGCAACAGTAGCTTGCTTAGTGTTCATTAAGGCCTTACAACTTTAAATCTAATCTTTTCATACAGAGATGAGTTAAAAAGAGAGAGAGAGATAGCCAGTTTTAGCCTCTCCAGAATTGCGCCAGTTTTAGCGTTTTGTGATAAAGTAATGAGTCGGGCTCAAATTGATATGGTAGAACTGACGCCAGCGTTACTGTTCATATCACTGTGTATAATATAAGTGCTGAGGCAGCTCCTGAGCTGAAATTGAGAAATGATTTCATTTCCGACATGCTGTAAGTGGTAGACCAATCACAACAGACTGGGCCGTCTGACTAATCAGAGAAGAGTAGGCTCGTGGAAAGGAGGGTTTTAGAGAGACCGAATTTTGAATGAACTGTTTTCAGACTCTTTGAGAAATAAGGTGATGTGCAATGTATATTATGAGAAAATGAATGTGTTTTTTTGACCTTAGATGCATGTAAACCTATTGTAGGAGACCTCCAAAACAAAATGAGGCACCTTAGTTCACCCAAAAATGAAAATTCTGTCATAAATTACTCGTTCCACAACCGTAAGACCTTCGTTCATCTTCGGAACACAAATTAAGATATTTTTGATAAAATCCAATGGCTCAGTGAGGCCTCCATTGACAGCAAGATAATTTACACTTTCAATGCTCAGAAAGGTACTAAAGACATATTTAAAACAGTAAACGTGATTACAGTGGTTCAACCTTAATGTTATGAAGTGACGAGAATACTTTTTGTGCGGCAAAAAAAAAAAATGACTTTATTCAACAATATTTTGAAACACTGCTTCATGAAGCTTCTAAGCTTTACGAATCAGTGGTTTGGAGTGTGTAACTGCCAAAGTCACGTGATTTCAGTAAACGAGGCTTCGTTATGTCGTTAAGTGATTCGAAACGTATCGAAATTGCAATGGTTCACGGGTGGGGGGGGTGGGGGGGGTGGGGGGGGGCGGCGATGATCTCTGTGAACCCATGAATCAAGTCTATAGGTTTTACCTGATCTCTGATCAGTTTTATACATTTGTAGACGTTTTAATTGGACATTAGTAGGCCTATAATTAAAAAGCATAATAGTAGTTAATAGTCTCTTATTGGCCTGTTTAGCTGAGCCATCCAAGGAACAAACAAAACAAGCCCTGAAGATTGATAAAAGAAGGCATTTTATACATACACTTGATATTCAGTCTTATTATATGATTTATAGATTTTACTTTCAATAAAACATTTGCAGTGGGTTTATAAAAGATGTTTATTTGTGTGAGTTTTTATAGAAAATCACTGTTCTGACCAGGATTCGAACCCAGTCGAGAACACTATCCACTCCCCCACACACTTCCTTGTTTGGCACAAACAACATGTACGGTATAATTCATCAACGCTTGTCTGAATCGTTGTCAAGGTTATTTCAGATCAACACGTGCAAGTGACCAATAAGTGTCAGCGTGGAGACGGGTATTTGATTGTTTCAAAGCCTCGACACAATTCGGCTCATTTGCTTCAGTTGTTTCAGTGTTCACAAAGCCTCGCACAGCTCATCACTAGTTCACAGAGATCATCGCTGGTTCACCCCTGTGGTGAACCATTGAAATTTCGAAATGTTTCGAAACCCTTATGACATAACAAAGCCTTGTTTACTGAAATCACGTGACTTTGGCTGTTTGACACACACTCCGAACCACTGATTCAAAACAAAAGATTCGTAAAGCTTCGAAGCTTCATGAAGCAGTGTTTCGAAATTGCCCATCACTAGAAATTGTTGAATAAAGTCGTTATTTTGTTTGTTTGTTTTTTGGCGCACAAAAAGTATTCTCGTCGCTTCGTAACATTAAGGTTGAACCACTGTAGTCACATGAACTGTTTTACATATGTCTTTAGTACCTTTCTGGGCATTGAAAGTGTAAATTATCTTGCTGTCAATGGAGGCCTCACTGAGCCATCAGATTTGATCAAAAAAATCTTAATTTGTGTTCCGAAGATGAATGAAGGTGTTACGGATGTGGAACGACATGAGGGTAAGTAATTAATGACAGAATTTTCATTTTTGGGTGAACTAACCCTTTAAAATAGCATAATAGGGGCACTCTAATATTTTGTCTGATCACATCTATAACTGTATCTGCATGCATGTTTCTGTATCTGCATATCTGCATGTACTCATTTTTACCCATTATTTAGGAATCTCAGTATCCTGGCTACTCAAATTATTGGTACCCCCAGTCACACACAACAGGACCTTACGGCAACTCGTACCCCCCTGGAACAGAGGTCAACGGACAGGCATCATACAATCACCAGGTACTGCCAACACTTCATTCTTATGCAACACCCTCTGTCAGTTAAATACACAGCAGACTTATCCAACTTCACTCTGCTGTGTCCTTTTCAGGCAATGTCAGCCTATCCCAATGGGGTGTACAGTCCAGCACAATACTCCACGAGTATGCTACATCCTTCCAATCCGTTCTACTGCAGTGACCAGGTTCCTTCAAGACAACCTCAGTATCACAACCAGACCTGCCCTGAACAAAATGTGAGGGGCTCGGCTCCTCCCCCTTACCCTGTACCTCACTGCCAAGGGGTAAATTCAGTTACATATAAACATAATATATGAATGTAAGTTTGGTTTTGCACCAAGCACATTTCTGGGTTCCCATGATAAAAAAATTATTTAAAAATCTAGTAAAAAAACATGTTCAAAGTTCTGCACGTGTTAGCCCTACCAGCTATGTTATTGTTAACTAAAACTATTAAAATGCATTTTTGGTATTATTTGGCATATTGTTTTTTATTATTACATTCCTTGAAAAACTTAACGTAAACAAAAATTAGAAATGTTGGCTTGGTATCCAACTGAAATAAAAATAAACTGAAGATAAATAGAAATATTTAAAAAATATGTAAAAATGACAAAAGCACATTACCTACTTAAACTAAAATTGAAATGAAAAAAAGCTAATTCTAAATATTAATAAATACTATAGTATATAAATAATACTAAAATAACACTGGGGTGTACACATTGTGATCATTATTTTCAAAATATAATCTTTAGTTAGGAAGTATTTTTAACAAATATCATGAATTATTCATTCATAAATGTCATTTTTGAGAGTCACACCACAATTTACAAACTGAACTAACCTTCTCATATTATCAAATATTTTAAAGTGCCCCATTATGCTTTTTCGAATATTACCTTTCATGCAATGTGTAATGTAGCTGTCTGTGAATGTAAACGATCTGCAAAGTTGTGAAGCTGAAAGTGCATGATAAATAAAGTTATTGTCTCTCAAAAGAAGGAATCGACTCTGAACAGCCTAAATGAGTCGTTAGGAATTCGAATCCCACTTACGTGATGGCCACACATCACAAAGTAACACATTTGCCTAATGCCCGACCATGGTCTTCACTGGCTGCCCATGAATGTCTACTTTGACCCACCCTCAAACACTGTAGCTAGTTCATGTTGTATACATGTCAAGACGATGCTGTTTTCTGCTCAGCAAAAGCAAATTCTCTTTGTAAACACTCCCAAAGATGAGGATTTGAAGAGTCAGTGGTTAAAATTACCACAGCGATACAACAGCAGAATAACATTTTCATGATTGTTTCTCAAATCTCCTTGAGGTCTAAATGGGATTTACAAAACACCATTAAAGATAGGACAATAGCCACTTTATTTGGACCAACTTGCTCCTTAGAATCACAGCCTGCAAGTATGATTAATTATGGATGTATATATTTTCTACTGGGTGTTTAAAATATGTAGTTTTGTGTTTTATATTGTGCAGCTAACCGGCTAACTCTGGTTACCATTGTCTTACTGAAATACTTATGCAAATCAGCTGTGGCTCACTGTTACATAAAATTGTGTCCATTAATGCAGATTGTCTGTCGTTCTTACTACTCTGAGTAATGATAAAGGATGGAGCAAGATTGTTTTACAAACTTTAATGTTACATCAGTCACGACTTTCATGTAAGTCATTCACGTTAGTGCTTTGCTAATTTTAGCACTATTATTGATACAGTTAATGATACAGTTCCCACAAGTGCACCACAATAAATTAGAAATATACACATCGATTTGTTGATGGACATACTCTTGTTAATGCTGATGTAGAGGAATTACAGTTGCAACACCTCATAAAATACGTCAAACTGAGTAGTATCACTGAGAAATGTCCTGCTCAAGTCGTTCTTGCGATGGAGTTTCGGGTTGAATAAGTAGTTCTTCCAGTGTTTCATCAATGGACTCGTGCTCTGATTGATATGGTAAAATTGACACCGTTGTTATTGTCTTTACGGAGCTGAATCGGTTATGTTAATGGGCGTTCGTTTCCGCATGCAGTGTAAGCGGTAGACCAGTCACAACAGACTGGGCCGTCTGGCCAATCAGAGCAAAGCAGGCTCGCGGGGGCTGCACAACGATTAATCATGTCAAAAATAAAAGTCTGTGTTTACGTAATATATGTGCGTGTTCTGTGTATAATTACTATGTATATATAAATGTATTTATATATAAATACACACACATACATGTATATAATTGTATATACATGTATATTGACCTCTGAATTCCTCTCTGTATTGATTGCACCACATGAAAAAAAAAATCTCTCATTCTCAGTTCTTTCTGGTCTTCTTTTTCCTCTTAGGCTCCTGGCTACCCAGCAGGATCTTACCCACACTATGGAGAAGGATGCCCTCCAAATGCCCCCTACCCCAACCAGCAGCCCATGCTCTCACGACCCCAGCATGAGGCCTGGTCCCACTCTGGAGGGTATGGGCCTACGCCACCCCAACAGCAGTGGCCGTCCAATACCCAGACACCCCACGGCCACTACGGCAACCATGTACGACCACCTCACCCTCCGCCGTGGCAAGGACCTGCACCGCCTCCATATGAACACAAGGTATTTGTGATGTTTTACATGCATGTATTAATGTTCATTTTAGCAGTAGTATAAAAGTTATATCACAAATTTTCTGCCACTGAATAATGTTTCCAAATTTGGCCAGCCAAAGCAAATGTAATATTTGTTTTTTCTTTAAGATGAATGTGACGCCATATGGCAACAATTAATTTCTACTCCTTTCCATGTTATTCAGAAAAAAATATAATATATTGCACTATGGGAATTAAAAGGGTAGGCCTTAAGGTAGCCAATGATGTGCTGTTTTTAATTCACATGACATTTGAATGTCCCACAAAAACTCTTTCCCACTGTCACCCTCACACGGAAGACACCGCTCTATTTACCTAATTTCTAAACATCTCTTCTCAAGGGGGATTTGTTTGCATCATCTTTGATAAGTAAATTAGAAGGTTTTATTCACAGATCAACTTTGTCTAACATAGTTTTACTGTAAATTGAGAAAATATCAATGTTGCCATATGGCAACGCTGTAACACTATGAAAAAATAGGTATGTTGCCATATGGCAACGCTGTACCACAGTGGAATTGCAGTAATTTATTTCCCCATTGGGATTTTTTATAGATCGTAACATCAACAATATAATTGCTGTTATTTATTTATTTTGAAGTGTTTTTTGTAGTATAGTTGTATTTATGTATAAAAAACAAAATTACTTCTTCTGTTCAGAAAATGAATACAGCAATATTTTACGGAAAGGGCAATAGAAAGAGTGCAGAGTTAGCTCTTCCATGTGATGAGAGTGAGGATGAGTTAGCCGAATGATAGGGATTAAATGATAGTGATCTACTTATTTTTGGTTTGCATGAGTTCCAAGTATATAAATCTATCAATTTCTAAAAGAAATGTGCATTTAAATAGAAAAGAAAATCCTAATTTTATAGAAAAACTACTTTTTTGACCATTTTCCATTGTGGTACAGAGTTGCCATATGGCAACGTTTCCCTAAGTACGCCCCAAAAATATTTTTTTCAAAAATATTTTTTGATTTGCATAATTGAAGCTATTTCATGTAATAAAAAGTTATTTGAAAAAATATTTCATGGTTAGACCATAATGCATACCATACAGGGTTAAACTGAAGGAGAAAAGTAAAATGAAATATAAATACTGTTGTGTCTGAAATGTGCTATACATAAATCATTATGGAAACAGTATAGAAAATCACTGTGGTGGTATAAATAATGGTAAATTGAGTCCTGCGAACTACATCACTGTACTTTTTAAAGTCGTCATGAAATTGCAATTCACCCAATCTATACGTTTAATTTTTTAACTTTTTTACCACATTTTTTATGATAATGTCATAACTCAATTTTCCAGTAAAAAGGACTTCTCCAGTCCCAAGCCATCTGTTGTTGTTTTTTTTTGTTTTTTTTTATACAATTGGCTGCAAGGTTGCATTCAGATCTTTTTCTTTTTGCATTTATCTGTCACACTACTCACAAAAAGTCTTAGGCCACCATTAGATGTTGTTTTAGCAATGGTATAATGACCATATATAATTATTTCTCAGTCTCTTTATTAGAATATAACCAGAAAATACAGGAAATTTATATGCAGTATTAAAAAAACAAAGAAATCAGAAAAAATGGCTTCTATAGGCTAAAGTGGCAATTATTTATTGAACTCCCCTTACACTTGAACAATAGCGGGAACCTAGCTCTCTTAAACCTAAATGGAATGGAAAAGGACTGGAAGGCCAAGAAAACTTTCAAAATCTGATAAGTTTCTCAGAGTTTCTTCTTTGAGAAACTGGAAGAAGTCCAGGAGGTCACACTAAATACTGATTTTTGCTGAAAGAAGCCATTTTGTTCTGATTCTTTTTTTATTTATTTTTTTATTCTTTTACAAATTTCCTGTATTTTCTGTTTGTGATCTTAATAAAGAGAAAAATAAATATGGATGGTCATTAAAACATTTATAAAACAACAAAACTGGTGGTGGCCTAAGACTTTTGCACAGTACTGTATGTCACAATAGATCACAAAAGATCTCTTGCTACTTCCGTTCCATCACGACTTTAAATCAAAGGATTATTCTGTATTTAGAAATAGTTCACCCAAAAATGAAAATTGTGTTTCCCTGGAAAAATAAAACGGCATACAGGTTGGGAACAACGTGAGGGTTAGCAATGAGTAATTTAGTAATGACTAATAATTTATAATTAGTAATAATTTTTGGTGAACTATTAAAGATTATGGTAGGTCATAGAAATGACAATATTACAGGTTGGCATCTTAATGTTTGTCATGCTGAATTTAAAGACATCAAGCTCTATTACATGCAAGGTTAAAATTGAGCTAAAGCAAGTTTTGGCATTGTCAAGCTGCAGTCTTCATCTCTATGTCCTGGTGCACATGATAGTGTGTAATTGATTATTGAATGATTAATAATACACACTGCGCGTCACCTCTGTCTTTCAGAGCACGCACACAAAACCAAGGCCATGGCGAGGCCAAAATCACATCTACATTTATTACTTAGATTTTAGTTGGACAAAAACATTTACATGACATTTTATAAAGAAAAATTATTGATTTAGTCTGCCAGATATTGAACTTCTAAAGTGCATGTAAACGTACTGACTGGCACTTAGGCAAACATGAAGTGGAAAGGCTTATTTAACAGTTAAGAGACTGCTGGATTCACCTCATGTAACCCCTCCATCCCTCCCAAAGCTGATTACATAAGACAGCTCAAATCTCCCACGATCAGAACATGTTACTGTACATCACATGGGGGTATACTATATTTGTTGTATAGTCTCATTTTAATAGTAATTTCCTTTTTTCTGCAAGGAATGAAGGTGTACAAAATAAGGGAATCTTAATCTCAGACTTTTAGTTGTTCAAAAGGACTTCCAGTTGTACTTCCTGACCAAAAACCCAAAGTATACTTCAGTTTTGATGTGAACACTTAACTTGTGTACAGCCAAAGACATGGCCTTTCAAAATATTTATTTGATAATGTGCAAATACAGGCGCATGACACATTTGCACTAGGTTTCATTCTTGTCCAGTGTCTGTGCTATATCTCTCCAGAAGTTGAGTAACAAAAAATGTCTTTCTACCTTAGTGAAAAATAAATATACTAAAATGTATTTGAAATACATTTATTTTATGCTAAGTATACTACAAATGCATTTACATATACTTAATATAAATACCCTGCAATTGTACTTTTAGTTTACTAAATTGGTATACTTAAAGTCTGCTAAATTGGAACAAGTATTTTTGTGATGAGGTCCAACTAAAGATATACTTAAGTATATATTTGTTTGTGCTAAAGTGGAACTATTGCAAGTATACTTTAGGTACACTTTAAATATCTTGCATTCAATGATCATACTATCCTTACTAATAGTGATATTAAACACATTTTAGGCTTAATATTAATAAATATGCATTGTGCAATAAAGAAGAACTCCAAATAAAGTTTAATTAGAATATTTATGTCAGTAAGTCTCAAGCAATATGTCAGTAAATATATTAATGGGTTTGTAGTTAGTATGAAATAAATGTAGGCCAATTTTAAATACATTTTGGTAGGTTTTTTTTTTTTTTTACTAGGGCAGACTCTGCACCCATTGCCTCTGACATGTTTTCTCAACGTCAAGCACCTAACTCGGAAACTCTTAAGAAAATCCAAAGTTACTAAACCTCATAATTATGATGATCATGTGCAGTTTATCTCATAAATACATTCTTTCTGACATGACTTGACAACACAGTAACTGCTGAAGCTAAACCTTGACCCCCACTGGCCTGCCCCAACGTCCTAACAATGGTTGAACCAGAAGTTGACACATATAGACCACTGTGATCTATGTTTCAAACACGCCATAAAGCCAATGCCATCACACTCACCAACAATCGGTTTTGCTGTACTTTTGCCAAACAACTGAACACAACTGAGTGCACACTATTGGGAATCTGTGTTGCAGATTTGGCACATTTCTCAGAAGGAAACCTTTAGAGTCTAGAAGCTCATTGTAGCTAAAGACACAAGTCTCAGCATGTATTTCAAATCTGAGAATGATGACATTATTTTTAGATGATGCTATATGCTATAAGATACTTTCTTTTTTGCAAACCAAAGAAAATGTGAGGTATGGAGTAAAACAGCTAGTTTGTTTTTCTGCTAAAAAGTGCTGTAAGGGCAGAATTTCCAAACACAACTTTTGCCTACAGCTCAAATGTAACAATGAGCAATTTGCAAATAAAATGATTTAATTTGTTAAATATTTAAGTACTACTTCAGTCATTTATCTTTGTTGAATCCTCTGTTGACCTGTTATGATTAAATGTACAATTCAATGAACAGTATTTGAGTTCTATTTGAGTATAAAAATAGTATTGGCCTAGATAAAAGTTTACAGGAAATGTGTTTTTAGTTGCAAAAAAATAATCATGAAGTCAGTTTTATAATTATGACCTTTACCTTTTTAATAATTTGCCCACACTTTGAACATCAGGTATTTTTACAAATATTTACTTACAAAAGTAAATATTTGTAATTATGACAAATAAAGAAAACAGTCATATAGTCAGTTTGAAACGTACCTGATCAGAAGTTTTAATACTCCAATGTACATGTAATACACTTTTCCCATTAATGCTACTTTAATGGCCTGTTCCACTTTAAAATATGGACTGCAGCCCTTTGGGCTGTCAAAATATTATGAATTATTAAACAAATTATTGAACTGATCCTGACCAGTCCTCAAAAAATACACAAAAAGTTAAAATGTGAAAGGTTAATTGTATAAAAATTAAATCATTTCTTTTTCTTCTTTTTTTTTTTCAAAGTGAGGAAGTACATACATACATGGATATATACATACATAGATACATACATACATACATGTACTTTTACACAAAAACACACACACACACATTATATATATATATATATATATATATATAATATATATACACACACACACATACGTACATACATAAGTATACTTATAAATACAGAGATAGGATCCTAGGTTCTTTTTGGCATTTCCAATATTATACGTATGCAACCATTACATACCACAAAACAGAAAATGTATTCCATAAAAGTAGTCTACAACAGTGTCACCATGTAGCCTAACCAAAGTAAATAATTTCAATTCATGCTTCACATTTAAATCTGCAGCGTAATGCGAGACCGCCAAACCACCAAATCATTTCATTGCGTTTTACGTCAGGAGCAGTTGTGCAGTACATTGAGAGTTGAAGCGCGTAGAGACGATGGGGAGAGAAATGTTACAGATGGTTTATTGCATCCACACGCACTGAAACACAAGCGGTTCTGCATGTTCACATTTTTCTACCAACGAACGGAACGGTCTGTGTTTTAGTGTGTGCACAAGAATAAAACTAATGTTATGCCGGTTTATGCAATTGCTTCATGCTGCGTTAATGACAGATCATATCAAGTAAAAGGGAAGCAAAACATTCTTGATATTTAATGTTGCTTCTGCTGGTTTTATTTCTTCAACAGCTTAAAGTTTAACACACTTTCGTGTTCTATACATGTCGTTTCGCGTTTATTTTCACGCACTACTTACTATGCACCACCGCCTATATTGAGACTTTTCTCAGTGATTCGCAGTCTTTTAATCCATATAATTTGTGCTGTCATTAATGGAACAATCTGTTTGCTTACACAGTAGCTGTATAGACAGTATAGAGAGAACACAAAGTAACCCCAGTTTTGAGCGGCCCATATCTACTGGCGCAACATGTAAAGTGAGAGCTCTTGTGTAACAGCGACCCGGGTTCGATTCCAGCCTGTACTGGTTCCTACATTCAATATACATATATATCTGTTCCTATTGTCTCACTGATGTTCACTGGTTAAACAAGTTACTGGTATACTAAGGGTTTCTCTAAAAGGCAAATTTTTAAGCTGTGCTATTATTTATAAAGATTACTTTATTGTAGCTTATTTGATGCCATTAGCACACTTCAAGTTTATTTGAAATGCCATTGCAGTGTGTTTTAAAATCACTAAAAGTCAGTATAATATTAATGTATGTTCAACACTCTTACAGTGTAATTGAATTGCAATTCTAATGTCACCAAAATACATTTGAAGTTTAGGCTGAGTGAATTCTGCATTTCAAAACTTAAACACAAGAGTATATTTAAAGTGTACTTAAGTATACTTGAAATAGTTCCACTTTAACACAAACAAGTATATTTAATACAACTTTAGTTGAACTTCAGCACTGCTTAGGTGCAACTAGGACAACTAAAATGCATTTAGTACAAAATTAGTTGTTCAAATTTAGCAGACTTTAAGTATACCAAATTATAGCGTGCCACAAATTAATTTAGATATACTAAAGTACATGCGAATAAATTGTGCTTAAGTATACTATTTTTTCACTAGGGTACTCATTTAAACTAGATTTGCGGTTTTCTCTTAACCCCCTCACACAAATGCTCGTCAACTCAGGAGTCTATTGTTGTTGTTCCATCCCTTTTTCGACTGTAAAAAAAACGTCCCAGGCCAGTGTTGCCACCATGTGGACTATTTATTGAGGGAATTGATTTTCGGACTTAACACATGCAAAACCCACTTTGTGGTTTTGGAATTGGTATATTGTGTAATATTGAGGGTTTATTTATATCTAAATGAATATCTGTCTCTTAGGATCCACCATATCACAGTCAGCCTCATATGCACCCTCGAAACCAGCCTCCAGGCTCCAAACCACGTGCCAGCACTCCAAACCCAATTCCACCACCACCCAAACCCGCCCAGTTCAGTGCTCCGCCTCAAATCTACACCAAGGGTCCCTCTGGAAGTGGAGGACCTGAGATCAAACCAGCCCAGACTGAACAACCTCCAACGTCTTCCCGCCCAGGGTCGTCCACCCCAGCCCCATTAAGTGATAATCCCGGCCTGGCTCGAGTTCATCTGGTTCTGGCTAGAGTTCAGCTCCTCCAAGAGGACGTGGATGAGTTTGTGGGGAAAAAGACGGAAAAGAGCTACCGGTGTCTGGAGGAACTTTTGACAAAAGAGCTGCTGGAATTGGACTCGGTGGAAACCAATGGGCAGGATGTCGTTCGACAGGCTCGCAAAGAGGCCGTTCAGAAGATCCAGGCCATCTTAGACCGCCTTGAGAAAAAGGCTTTTTAATAACAGGGTGGAATGATGATGGTTCTGGATGTTCTTTTGTTGCTTATTCTTTTTAACGATCTTTTCTCATGATCAGAGAATAGGATTTTCAGTTTCCCAGTTAGTTGCATTAAATTGCAAAAATGTTTTTGGGTCATGTATCCTAATGACGGTAATGTTTTAGTCGCAATATGTCCTAATCATTGTAGTGCCATACTCGAAACAGCCTTCTGCCATCCAGCAGTCTGACATCTGCTCATGTCAGATTAAACATAATTAAACATAAGTCTCATTGCATAACACGTCTTAAGATTTTCTTTTTCTTTTTTTTTCTTCTTGAAAACAGCTAATTCAACCACATTTTAATATTTCCAGGGTTTTTTGGTAGCACAACTTTTCAAAATAAAAAAAGCCTCCATTGCTCATTTTGCACTTGTTATATTGTTTAACACTGCTATTATACCAATACATTCATGATTTTATTGTAAAATATCTTGATTAATAAATAAAGGAAGGTCAGTTTTTGGTAACTCGCTCTTAATCCATTTAATTTCACCCACTTTCTTTTTCTTTTGTACTAATTTCTTCATTTGTTTCATTCAGTCACATTCTTAATGGAAATGTATGTTGTTCAGCAAAAAAGGTCCATTCTCCACAGTTAAAAGTGTAGCGATGCATGAAACACCACTCACACCGAAGTCAACATGGCAAATTCGTGTGAAAAATGTTGAGGGGGAAATGTTCCGCCTTTGCACAAAACTCCCGATATTCCTCTTGAAATGATTTGATGTCACTGGCAAAATTTCGCAGAGAAACTGTAAATGTGAATATCTGAATACATGCGCTAGTTTTCGTACTCAATCATTGGTCTGTCTTGTCCAAACTGAGTGTTATAAACCCACAACATGGACGGATTTTAGACCAGCTCTCACTGCCATCGGATCCATAGTTCCCCGCTACTATTTTTCCAGGCTTGCGTCTGGAGTTTAAAGACCCTCTGAAATCTAAATAACCATTTTGTGGATTTTACACCAATGTCAGTTAGCTTTGAGACCATCTACATGCTAATGTACTGCTAAAAGTTGACAAACCTTCAGTACCACCTGCCTCTAACAAGCAATATCGAGTAGCAAATCATGATTTTCCTAGGCTGTGATGTAAACTAGGCTATTTTATAAAAAGACGAGCCCTTTGAACTTGTTTTAATACGAAAAAAAAATTGCATTCATCAAACCATTTCATGGGGTTTCTAAAATGTTCAATAGACCTGTATCTCAATGTATCTCTTCAATGCACCTCCATCTCAGTTCACCTTTTACAGTTTTTCTCAATCGCTTTGGCATATTTTTCGAAACAGCCTTAACATTTTCGAAACTGTAAGTTCAATTGTCACAACTGTTTGCTGGAACATTGGAACTCTTTTGCATGTCTGCAAAATGTAGTTACTCACCCAAAACATTTAATTCATGCTTCAAAACCTAGTTATTGTGTCAGTAAATCGGCCAATGCCATCAAAATAAATAAGTATTTTTGTCATCGTGTGAGCCACACTGGTCAAAATGTTTAGATGTTTTTTCACTATGGAAATATGTTATATACAAATTGTATGTGTTTTCTACTTTTTAGTTGACACTGACTGCTTTCTACACTGTACAAGAATGTCAGTTTTGTCTAGATGAATGCTCCTGCGTCTCACACTGAGCTCTTTAGATACAGATTTCAGCAGTACGTAAACATTTACTAGGAAAAGTCAATACTGTACTACACAAAAAGAAAATGGGCATTTGGTCATTTTATATTAGGTGTGCCTGTTACAGTGTACTTGTTTATTGTATTGCAAAACACTTGTGCTGCTATTTAGGTGGATATGGGTAAGGTTAGTTGTATGGGTATGTTTAAGGGGTAAGGGAATAGTCAACAGTGTAATTACAGCTGTATTTTTTTCAAGTGCATTGTATCAAATGATTCATTTACAGTAAATGTTAGTACAAAGTAGTTAAAGACACCTAATATAAAGTGGGACAAAACATTTTGATATACACAGCACATTTATTGTTGAAGACATGTCTTACATGTAAACTGGAAATTCACAGTTGTTTGTTCTTTTTTTACATATTCTATACAGCATGTCTTTCCCTAACGCCACACATTCTTACATATCTTCCCATTGCTCTTCCACGACAAGCAACTGTGTTTAGTCAGTTTATATATGTAACACATTTCTACAAAAATAAACTGCTGTTGCTGTTTAGGGATTTAGACGTTCCTGCAAGTCCTGCAAGTGATTCCTATTACATTACAATAGCAGCCATTTGCCAGTTTAGCAGACATTACAAATATTCCATGTCATAGGTTATTTATGGAATATACATGCATGTCTAACAGTTTTTGATAATTGAATGGATCATTTTACATGCGATGGCTCACACGATGAAAGAATGTTTAGTTGTGAAGAGTTGTTTTAGTTAAGTTATGAAGAGTTTGACAGTTTCACTGAGAATCAACTCAACAGTTTTGATCAACAAGCCATGTGTATTTAGATACTGTGCAAATTGTAGACAATTGTATTGTCTTTTAAACATATGTGCCAAAACACATGCAAATTGCTTAAATCAATAAGAAATCCAAATCTGATGTGAACAGAAACAAATCGTTCAGAGACCTGAACTTATTGTTTTGAGAATAAAAAAGTCTTGTTCGAGAATTGAGCCAAAGCGATTGAGAAAAACTGTAATACAGGCCATTGAGTTAACATTTTTGTTTACATCCTGCAGTTCGGAGGACTTTTGGGTATTGTTTGTTTCTTTTTCTTTGTGAGACTATTGATTTGTAGCTGATTAAATGGATGCATCTGCGTCAGTGTTCAGGTGGCAGCAGCCACTGACGTGGCTGATCTCCAGGCCTGTTTACAGTCAAACAGTGGGCCTTTTTTAAAAAGACATTAAGGAATAATATACCATTTCTATCTGAAAGACTGGAGTGGGGATGCGGACTATGGACAGACCATCAGCACTTCTCCATGGAATAAAAGCTCCCTTTAAAATCACTACATTTAATACTTTGCACCAAAGTCACTGACATCACGGACCGTCAAACAGGTCTTCCTCCTACCACAAGGACTTTGTCTGTTTTGTAACCAGGAAAAACAGTGCCATAATATCAGCAGGTGCTTTTTCATACCACAGCAGAGAAGTATCTCAAATAGAAAAAAGAAAAAAAAACTGCAAATCAACTGAGCTCTGCATGAAGTCTCAGATTCCATGTTTATCTTTATTGTATGTGTTTTCTGTTCTCCTCTGTAAATGATCTCTTATATATTCCTGAAATTGTTTATTAGATTAATCTTTACAGGAAAAAAAAAAGAGAAGTATATTTGTATAACGAATATATTGAAAACTCGATTCCCAAATAAGGACCAAAATCCTGCCTGCTGAAGTCCCCAATGTAATGCATGTTTTTGAACACAAGCAGGGGCTGTTTCTCTATAATGTTGTAGGACTGAATAAAGGTCAACTGACTGTAGGGTCTCTCATATTAAAACATCAAGACATTCAAATTATTGTGTAATCGGCTCATGACATAACTTTACAGTAAACAATGTATGAATTTATTTATATTTATACCGGTAAATAGCTTCACTGTAGTAGTATTTGAACAAAATATTTACTCACAGTTAATCAACCCCTAATAAAAAAGAGAAAAATATGTACTTTCTTATTGCCAGAATTTAGCATAACGAATTAATTAAAATAATTTATGCTTACTGACAATTATTTATTGTTCCTAATGTGCTTAAAACAATTACATTTGCATTTTATGAAAGAAATATCCCAAGGTCAATTCTGAAGTCGGCCTAAGTGTACATTTTCTGTTTTGGTTTTGTGTAAATAACTACACTATTGCGGTATACTATTGACAATATAGTTACAGTTGTCACAACATGCTGATAGACCCTTTTCACATTTCCGGGTTTCTCGGGAGCGGAAGTCGTCATAGTTGGGTAAAATTGAGAGAATACATTAAATATATTTTTTTGTGTTTCCATTTGCTCAAATAGCAAAAGAAAAACTCCACAATAGTGTTTTCACAACTTCCATAAATAGGAAAAAAAAAATAGAGAGCGATTGATAACGGCAGTCAGAAGAGAGAAAGATGTCATTTTACTGTCACTCCCATAGCTGCTGTATTAGAAACACCCTCACAGCAGCGTTAACTAAGTTTTTGTAATTTGATGCAAAGGTAATATAATGCTAAGTATATTGTTATAAATGTACATATGTTTTTAAAAAAATGAAAATATAAAAAACTTTGCAGTCATCACAGTCCGTGAAAAGGGTCTATTCTATACAGGACTGAAAGACCAATCACAATTCAGTATGCAAATAACCGTAATTAGAAAAATAGCAATTCAGTAGCCTATACATCACTGGCCAGTGCAGTGGTATACATTCAAATATTACAATAACGACATTTTGAAAGGTGAACATTTTAATAATGTAAGTCAGTAAGAATATTTCAATTTTTACTTTATATTTCTTAATGGGAAAATATAATCTTTATATTTCTTGCAGTGGCCCATTTTAATAACCAACTTATGTGATGTGTTCACAACCAATCCTAATTTATTAATTGATGTCAATGTTTCTGTTGTCAAAGTTGAATTTACAGTTATATTTTCCTGCATCGCCTTAAAAAGTGTTGTGTATAGGTACATATTGTAATATCAACAAAATGATAATGCCGGTTATACTGTTGATTAAAAGCAATTGAAATCTGTCGGTAAATCATAGAGCAGATACAGTATTGCATGAGTAAATGTTCTGGTGTGAATGCACAGTAGGGTGACCACCCGTCCCGCTTTGCGTTTTTTTTTTTTTTTTTACAGTCTATGGTTGTACCGCACAGCATTGTCACCTCTTGTCAAGCACGTCGCATATTGAGAAAATGTCCCGCATTTTCATCAGTCTGTTGGTTTTTAATTATCATATTAAGAAAACGTGCATGCGTTATTTTGCTTTTTTAAGAGAGCATTTTATTTCTTTTTGCTGCGTAGTTTTTCACATATATTTAACAGCGCTTCGACAGACGTAACATCCCGCCTTTCACACAAATACAACAGCCGTTTTTTAAATCCTATCCAATGGTTGAAAAGAAAGGAGTAAACACGGTCACTAGTAGGTTGTGACGGCTGTCAATCAAAATGTGGAGCGGAGTTGGACTTGGTCAGAACCATAGACATTATGGCCACGTACACACTGTAAGTTTCAGGAGTGACAACCGCATTTAAATGCGGGAGTGAATCCCCTAAATTATCGTTACATGTGTGTACGGAACACGACTCACTCTCGAAAATGCGATGATTGACATCTTGGAAACCATAGCGACGTTCTGGCGTCTCTCGTGTTTGGTATCCGTTGTTGTGACCAAAATAATATTACAATGACAAAACACTCGTTATTTTCAGCAATTTAACTAAACACACTAACACAGCCGACTGCGGCTCGTGTTTTGTTTATGCTTGTACAGCCTGTTTCACACAGAGCGCGCTCTTTGTGTGTTGCCATGATCACTCATTATAAGCGTGTTTGGGCTTGTTGTTTAAGCTCGTCTCATAAAGTGAACGGGTTTATTGAGTTATTAAAGTGAGCAGACATGACTCGCGATATTTTGGTCTTATTTTCAGCATAAAGCATTTGGATTTATTTCGGTTTACAGGTCCGTAGCCAGCCTATTGAAAGGGGGGGGGGGGGGGGTCTTTTTTTCAAAAAGTGGACCTTTTTGCAGTTTTTCTCCTCCTTTTGTATTTAATTATGAGGTTCAAATACTTCATTTTGGTGACCTTTTATGCACTAATTTGTGCTGGATTAGCTTGTTTGCTGGTATCTTAACGAGCACGCTTTTTGATGCACCTAAAATACTTACTGCATTGTTGTCAAATTGCTTCCTCATGTACCACCTTTGTCAGTCCATACACAGTTCATAAGTTTAAAGACCACACTAACAACAGAATAGATTTAATGAACTTTACTGAAATATTAATAATAATTCTTCTCATCATCATTGAATCATCATCAATGCATCTTTGAATAAGACGCGCACCGAAGGAGAAGCATTTCCATTGGCTCCAGTCTGCCGGTATTGGCCAATCACAAAAGTCGATATTGCACAGCCAATATCACTGAATATCCCACTATGTTTTATTATTATAATTACGCTACGTTTATATGGTTATTATATTGTAGACTATTGAGTGGATAAAATATAAAAATCCTTTTAATTAAAAAATATATATATATATATAACCCCTCCCCCCCATCATTCAGAGGTGATGCTTCACCGTTGCTTTGAAAAGTGTATTGCGAGAACTCTCTCTGAACTGCACGCGCGGCACACACACACGTCCAGCTACAATAATGTATCATATTAATTTGAAACAGCAACCCAGAATATTTGTCACAAGCATTGATTAAAACAATGGTGACAATAATCACATAAAAAAAATAAAAAAAATAAAAACGACTTAAATTCTGGACCTTTGGCAGTGAGGGGGGGTTCGTTCGAACCACCCGAACCCCCCCTGCCTACGGGCATGGTTTATTATGGGCTTATTCTTGTTCGCTGATTTTTCTAGCAAGATCTGGCAACTCGAATGAGTCAGGGCTCGTGCTTTCCCTGTGATTCACCGCACATACAGAAGAGCGACACATCTCCAATGAATGTTAAAAAACGTCATTAACAACTAGTTGTTCAGTTCGGTTCCGTACACACTGCATAGAATATCTGTAAATGCGGTTGTCACTACCTGTATTTTTCGGGAGTTAATACGGTTGTAGAATGCGGTTGTCACTCCCGTATTTTACTGAACTGTGTGTGTACAGAACGCGATTAAGCACTAAAAGGTGAACTGACAACCGAATTTAGCTGCAGTGTGTACGTGGCCTATAAGTCCGCCATATTGTGCGGGGCAAGACTGCGCTGTTAACAAATGCAAGTCAACGGGCGAGCTGCGGTTTTTCTGGATAAAAACAAAAATAACGTTTACATTTATCAACCGATTTCAGTGGTTTAAAATGTACGTGGTGTCAAAAAGTTCTAGTTACTTAAAATCTCTATAGTTAGACATATAAAATATTTATTTTAATAAGAAATAGTCAAAGCTCAGGCTTGTCATGTATTTGGCTGCTTTATTCTTGCATAAGAATTGTGAAAACGCTCATACTGAGATATAATTTAATTTTCACATTAAATTAAATAAAGTTTTCTCATTGTGGAAAATGCATTTTCTGTCTTTAACTCAATTTTAGCTTTTCTTGAGCTTAGAATTGACCACCATTGATAAAATTAAACAAATCATCAAATACAAATCACACAGGCTGCTTTCTGTATTTTTATAGCACTAAAATGATACAGATATTTACAGATAGATACTCCAAAAACATACAACAACAACGATAACTGATGGATCCTTTATGGTAATACATATGACATACATATGACGTACAACTACAGTGCAATGCAAATAGTAAATAAAAGAAAGTGAGAATAGTAAATAGTTTGTTATACACTATATATAAGAAATAGTTTATGTAGTATATAATAATAAAGTATATAATATTGTCAAAAAACAAACAGTATACAGCAAATAAAATAGTAATGAATAGTATTACAATTATATAATAGTATAAGTACAACAAAATAATATAATATATTGATAATAGCATATAGTATAATAATACTATAATATAGCAATAGAATATGTAGTATCATTTACAGAATATAGACAATAACAATATATATATATATATATATATATATATTAATATATAATAATAATATATAACAGCATAACTATAATAGATTGATAATCTCAAGTGGTATAATATAATAGTATTGGTATAATAATAATAATATGTACAAATTGTACAAATACAATGTAATATCAACTGCAGAATAATACAGACAATAATAAAAATAGTAGCCTAAATTAAATAGTGACTAGTACAATAATAATGTAGTATTGGTATAATAATAACAACAACAGGCTATATATTTTCCATCAATCTCTTGGAAATGGTGAGAACAGTCCACTGACAGGCTCTCCTCAGCTTTCCTTGAGGCTGGTGTAGCCCTGGTTGCAACGGGCTAAAAAGGAAATAAAAATATAAACAAATCACCATTTAATGGCAAACCCCGTTTTCCGGGGACAGTCCCGGTTTTTGGTGTTCTGTCCCCGACTGGAGCTGTCCCTGGAAATGTCCCCGTTTTATAGCTCGTTCAAAACAACCCGCATATACATTGCAAAAAGACCGACGAGCATACAGCAGCCTGCTGGAGAAATTGTGTAGTGATCATGTTCTCCAACAGAGGGGGCTGTGCAGCTACACTTGGTCGCGCGCGCGCCGCTACTTCATGAGGAACGTAATCTGGATCTGGACCAGAGCAGAGCGCCATTATCGTCAAATATCAAAATAATGTTTTTTAATAATAATTTGTATGTTTTATAACAGGGCCTCAACAGGGTGCGAGATTGTTTTGCACAATTTTAAACGTCCACAAAAGTTCCGCGGTCACAACGCAGCAATTTCCACACACACGTCTTAACTACGAGGTGAAGGTACACTCAGATATAAATAAATAAAAAATAAAATAAAACAAAATAATACACGTACTTTGTGCTTAAAATGAGTCTAAAATGCAAAATAATAGTTAAAAGTAGTTAAAAGTTAAAGTTATTTCTGTATACAGTAGCTTGTGAAAATTAAAATATTAAATTCAATAAAAAAAATTGTTAAATGCCGTTTTATATTTATCTTCTTATATTTATGTTGTTATATTTTTGAAATGTAATGTGCTTTTGTAAAGTCATGTTATGCAGGCATATTGTTTTGAGCTGCTTTTACGGTGGTTACTATAGCCTAGTGTAAAAAGTTTTTTTGGTGAATTGTATTAAAACAAATGTATTAAAACAAATGTATTAAAACAAATAACAAATGAGATTTTGGTAATATTTTGACCACTAAAATAGGAAATGTCCCCAGTTTCCATTTCAGAAATCTGGTCACCTTATTCAAAAATAGTTATCTGCATGATACCTGCTGCCTTTGGGCTCAGTGATGTTGAATTTAAATGACATGTAAAATAAAGACATGTTGTTACATTGTGATGTAATGGTGTTTTCTGGAAAGGACAAAAGAACAAAGTATTTTTATCAGCTGAAAGGCAGAATACAAATGTTTTTATTAAGTTAGATACAGCTTCAGGTTATGTTTTAGTGTTGGTAACATGTCCAACATTGTCCCACACAAACTTAGTAATAGTCCCACATTTGGTTTGTTTGATGGTGGTCACCCTAATGCGCAGGCACAATGTGAAAGATATCCAACTCCCTAGTCCTAAAATAACCCCCTGCACTGGAATCCAAAATACGACCTTTCATTAATGCAGACTATGAACTGACAGTTTGAATAACTTTAACGGGCGTAACGTTATACGGACTTCATTGTGTCGTCGTGTAGCCTACTTAGATAAAGCGGAACAACTTCGTGAGGCCAATAGCCTACCAAAAGCAGTGGACGCTAAATGCCTATTTACATCTTCAAATGTCTTTCAGGTCGAAATATTCAGAAGATACCTCAAGTTCAGCAAAAGCGGAGATTGATTTCACCTCTCCCGTTTTAGCTTTAAAGCAGATTGAACGTCTTCTATCAACAGGAAGAGCCATAAACAGTAATGCAGATGAAGTCTGGCCCAATCTTTACATTGGCAACATGTAAGCAGTCTACAGTTTTCCCCATTTCTCCAATTAACTTATATTTATAGCTTTTTATAACTGTTTTAAATATACTTCTGTAGTATCTACTGTATTTTTAAAGATTTTTTAGTCAAGTTGAGTGCTGCTTTTCCTAATGTAGTACATGCTGTTGAACACAAGAGGGAGTCCATACTGTAAATGGACTGATATAAAAATTAGAATATAGTTATGCAGCGTTTAACATAAACACAGCGTTTAATTTCTAGTGAGAAAATTGTCTTTCATGCCCAAAGAACATTTTAGAGTATCCAATGCTTAAAAATTAGAATGTTCAAAATCACAAAGATATTATATAAACAGTTAGTTCCATTAACAAAAACAGAGCATCAACTAACCCACTGAAATAGGCCTACCTGCAAAACAAGTGTTCTGCTGACATTTTATAACTGCTGATATTGTATAACATTTTATAATAATAATAATAATGTTGTGTGATTCTCTTCTTTAGAGATATAGCTGAAAATTGTGCAGAGGTGAGAAGGTGTGGCTTCACCCATGTCCTGAACTGCACCCACAGCTCCAGACATGGTGGCAAGATTTATGATGGCAAGGGCATCACATACATGGGAATAGACGCACAAGATTCACCCACGTATGACATGAGTGCCCACTTTAACAATGGGGCTGAGTTTATACATAGAGCACTTAATGAGGGAGGTAAGTGGTTGTGTGTGTCAAAAACCTAAACCAGTTTACCTTCCTGAAACTTTGAGAGTCACTAAACTCAAATATCTTCTAATCAAAGGCAAAATCCTGGTTCACTGTCATGTTGGAATAAGTCGATCAGCAACTATAGTTTTGGCATATCTCATGCTGAAACAAAACATGACGCTGGTGGAGGCAATCAAGAAGGTAAAAGAGGAAAGAGGCATCTACCCCAACCAAGGCTTCCTCAGGCAACTGATCAACCTTCACATTAAATTATATGGCTGTAGAAACTAGATGCACGATCACCATTAGTTAAAATGAAAATTGAGGGAAGAGAAGAAATATGGATCAATGTGCGTTTTAATATTTTTAGGGTAGTAACTTTGAGCAGCTTGTTCATTTGGTCAATTTCCCTGCTTTGTATGGGTTTAAATGAACGTATTAAAATACCTGACAACGTATGATCTCTCTTGCTTTTTTTTACTGAATAAATGTACATGCACATATACTCAAATGCAAATATTGAACATATGAACAATTATGCATATAAAAAAAAAACAAGAAAAAAGGAAAAAATCTACATAAATAAATAAACAAATAAAAGGTTAAAAATAAATAAATAGCCTACATTGTAGAGCTCACAAAAGTTTTTATAGTTTTCTTATTCAAAGAGTCTCTGTTACTGTCTATGTACAGCCTTTCTTCAGTCAACAAAACCATAAAGTTGGTTTTTTTATTAGTGAACTTGCATTTATAAATAAGAAATTTGGACAAACAAGTAAATTAATTAAATAAAAGCACTTTTCACCCTAGAATATGCAGTGAAGCCAAAAAGTACACTATCCCATAAAAGGTCTTGAACACCGAATATTTTCATTGATACATTTCTGTATTATATACAGTATCTCTCTTGTTGTTGAAGGAATTACGGAGTTTACGTTACTGCCTTAGAAGAACTATGCGTTAATTCCGTAGTTACCATAGCAACCTAACTATCCACGGAAAAATAAAAAAGCAGAGGACGTTATAACCAGCGAATAAGGTAATATCTTTAACAATTTTCTGGCCTGCAAATTCTGATTTTGAACAGGCAAATAAATTAGGAATACTTGTTTTACATTGTGAATGTATACTGGCATGAAACTTGAGAGTCGGCCATTAAAATAAATAACTTTTTAGATATCTAAACACATTTAACGAAATCACATTTGAATCACCCTGTCGAAGAAGATGGCAAGTCCGCAAACATCCGAACAGCCCCCGCCGCATATTGACCCGACACAAGCGCCGGTCGCTTTCGGTAACTGGGCGCTTCCAAAGCTGATCATGGAGCTGCAAGACGTCGAGCTGTTTACCCGGCAGAGGGCGCTCGCTGCCCTCTGCGACCTCGTCCATGACCACGAGCGGGCATATGAAGCCATTCTCAGTGGTAAACACATCTTTAATAACTTTTTTGTCCATCCTAAGAAACGAAATTTATCCTTAATATCGAAGCAATCATTATAATTAAACATGTGTGTATTAATCTAATTTTTGATGATCCCACACGCTTTCAAATTGTTTTATGCCCCTGTCTATAGCAACCATAACATTTCTGTACCTCATTATAGGGTGTATGGAAAGACTCAAGGTTCTGCTGCAAGATGAGGATAACTTAGTCAGGGTCAAAACTACTGAAGTGCTTTATGTGCTTGCTTCACACAGCTTGGGAAGGTGAGTCATACAAGAATCCGTGGGCCTACACTTTTCTCGTGTTTTAGTTTGTGTAAGCTTTTGGCATGAATGTGCTTGGCCCTGTATTGTAGCCTATGTGTTTTTCTAAAAGACAAGTTATGTAAATATATTTTCTATGCCAAATTGTTAGAGAGTAAGTGAAACCTTAACAGGATTCAACGACAAGTATTATTTATATTATTATATTTATTATAATATTTATAAATACATACATTTTACAAAAAGAAAATATGCAACAGCATAACAGTTATATAGCTAGTGAAAATGTAATTAAGTACCATTCAAAAGTTTGGGATCACAAAGTTTTTATTTTTTTTATTTATTTATTTTTTTTAAAAGAGATACTTTTAATACTTTTATTCAGCAAGGTCACATCAAATTGATAAATTGAATGTAAATTTAAATTAAATTAAATGGTGTTAAATGGTTTTATGTTTTTTATTATCATGGTTTCCACAAAAATATTAATCAGCAACTGTTTTCGACATTGATAATAGTAAGACTTTTTGTTCAGTTGAGCAATGAGCATATTAGAATGATTTCTAAAGGATCATGTGACACTGAAGACTGGAGTAATGATGCTGAAAATTCAGCTTTGCCATCACAGGAATACATTACAAATTAAAATTAAAATTAAAAAAATTAAAATAGGAAGTTATTTTAAATTGTAATAATATGTCACAATATTTCAACAATTACTGTATTTTGATCAAATAAATGCAGTGTTGGTGAGTAGAAGAGACTTCTTTCAAAAACATCTGACCAACCCCAAAGTGGAAGTGTAAATACATAAACACACTTTTGCTGCAAAAAAATCTGACTAGTTTTTAGTTTTTAACACACTCTTGATGCTTTCAAAAAATATCAAGAAAGGATTATTTCCAGTAAAAAAAAAAAAAAAAAAAAGCCTATTCTGATCAAATATTTTAGAGTGTCCAACCATTTGAAAATTGAATATTTAATATCACAAGAATGGATGTGATATTTTTGTGATATTACAACTGTAATTTTGGCAATTTTGACCTTTGGTTTCCAAAAACATTCAGTATATTGATATATGTGTTCACACAGAGATGCCTTTTTGAAATTTGACATTGTGGGTCCCCTTGCAAACCTGTTAGAGGACCCTGAGAATGCCTGTCGTAAAAATGTGCACCAGGCACTCAATAGGATCGCTGAATTTCCCTCAGGTAACTATTGTTTCTTATACTTCTGTTTCACAGTAAATGTATTTCAGAAGCTTTTCATTTGAAGGGTCCTCTGTTATATCCTCTACAGGAGCAGTATTTATGGTGTGTATGGGGTTGGTGCCCAGATTGGTGATGAAGGTCTCAGATGAAGAAGAGAACATCCGTGCTTTAATTCTCTCCACATTAAGCTGCTGTGTTAGTGTGAACGCCTTGCCTGCACTGGAGAGTGATGCGATTCCGGTCCTGAGAGATCAGCTGTCTCACCCCTCCCCCGACATCCGCCAGGCTGCCACATCTGCCTTAGTGGGAATCAGGTAGGCAACATGGCATCCAACAATCTAGTTTGGGTTTAGTTCACTAGTAGTGTGATTAGTGAACAGAGACCAGGTTAAAAAAAACAAAAAAAACAACTGAATTTCTCTCCTGTTCTTAGTGTGCCTGCAGATGGGAAGATGAAGGTGTGTGAGGAGAATCTTCTGCCCATGTTGGTCAAGCTGCTGTCAGATGATGACCAAGGGGTTGTCGCTAATGCTGCAGGGACCATTATGAACACAGCTGTTATTACTAAGGGTCAGCACAAAATCAACTTTGTGCATGTTTGTAATTTTTTAGTCAATCAGCGAACGGCGAAGTTAGAAACACTTCAACATCTTTTATAATGCCGTGTTAAAACACTGAAGGGATAGTTCACCCAAAAATTAAAATTCTGTCATAATTTATTCACTGTCATGTTGCTCCAAACCTGTATGACATATGACATTCTTTATTCTGTGGAATGTAAATGTAGATATTTTGAGAAATGTCTCTTTTTTTCTATTGTCCATATAATGGAAGTCAATGGTCACCAAAACATTTTGGTTACCAGGAATCTTCAAAATATTTTCTTGTCTGTTCTTGAGAAGAGTAAAGTCATACCTGTTTGGAGCAACATGAGGGTGAGTAAATGATAACCGAATTTTAATTTTTGGGTGAAACATCCCTTTAAAACCTCTAGATGGTGTTTAGATCAGGGGTTTTCAGACTTTTTGATGCCCCATACCCCCAAATATGATGGTCCACATGTTAGGGACCCCCTTAAAGGAGATATATATATATATATATATATATAAAATCAAAATTTCAAACTCTTGAAAAATTGTAACACTCACTCTACTAACATAAACTTGGCTTTATTTCTTTGAAACAATGATGTTGCGGCCAACTTAAAGGCCTTCATTAGACATCAAATGTTTCTCAGGCAAACAGTATTTTAAAAGAACATTTACAATAGGCCACAGGTACTTCTAATAGAGGGAGTGGCTTTCAAATGAGATTTAAAAACAACCTATATCAAAAATGCATACCGTAAACAATGGAAAAAATGTATCTAGAAAGAAAATCAAAAAAGTTTACCTAGACCTATGTCTCAAATCGATGTCAACCCTTCCTTGAACAGAAGTCTCAATTTTTCCAATTCCATAGATAAAGTGTGAACGATCTTTAAAATGTTCTGCAGGGTTACTCATATTGCCACGGCGTACAGTAAAAACAAAAAAATTACAAATGTGTCAAATATTATCTGAAGAATATTCAGTTTCTATTACACTGATAGCTTTTTCTACTCACCATCAAAGTACATTTAGACCTGAGAAGAAACATAAAATGTTGACTGTTGAATAAAATAATAATAATTTCTAATAATTATAATATCGTTTTTTAGAAAGAAGCAGTGGTAATATCAAAATCTGTAGATTTCAATAATTTTATTAGTTAACATTTTTAATTTGTTATATATATTTTTTAAATATATATTTTACACTATTTTTTCTATGAACTTTCCTGCTGACCCCTTAGCACTCCCTTGTGGCCCCCTGGGGGTCCCACACCCCAGTTTGAAAACCCTTGTATATTATTCTATGCAAGATCTCATCGTTTGCCTATTTCTAGGTAAGTCCGAGGCGCTGAACGCAGGTGCCATCACCCCTCTGCTGCGGCTGGTGGTGAGTGAGAATGTAGCAGTGTGTGCCAATGCCCTCCGTGCTCTTACAGTCCTGGCCGAGGTTCCTAGGGCCAGGGCACAGCTGCTGGAGCATGTGCCTCTGCTGAAGACTAGACTGGCACACCCTAACTCCATCATCCAGAGAGCTGCCTCCACTGCCATTGAAGTCATCTCCTGGAAGCCATGAGGGGTACAAGAGTTCTCCTGATATAAGCCAGACCTGATGTGATCTGTTAAATAAAATTAAATAATTAACCACTTAAAATACAGTAATTTAAGGAAATGTCATGAATATTAAGTTAACAGAGCAGAATAATAATAAAAATTAAGAATTCTGAAGGATGTGACGTTTATGTTTGTAGATAAACTGCGTAGCAACTATTCTAACTTAAGTGTTTGACTGAAATGCTTTGTATTGATAAAGTCTAAACGAGATAAACATGTATCGTAAGGCCAACTATGTCATATTGTTTTGGTGTGGTTTAATCCCAGTGTAGTGTAAATGTGCAGTGTCATGTTTTCGGAATACCCCTCGGTGCGGCGAATGGATTGAACCAGCGGTCAACGGCAGCGAGCACGTTCGCGCTATCTGTCACACGACATGCGGAGTCACGACAGATAAATATTTGTGGCTGGTTATTGGCAAGCAGTCCGAGCGAACACAGGGCACGCGCTGAGTTTGGTTTGCCCGCTCCGATCTATAAAGTCAAATTTATTTTTGTAGAATTAAACGTGAGGATTATATCGCAGGGAGAAGTGCGGGGTGCAGGCTGTATATTTTGGGATCATATTTGCTGGATAGGTAAGTTTATACTTAACATACAGTGTCTTTTTGAATAAATCCAAGTCAAATTATTTTGGACAGCACAATAAATTCTCCGGGATTGAACCAATTCCGCCACGAGTGCAACTGGTCTGATACTCAAGCATATCTATAAAATTAGCTTATATGTTACTTATATAAGTCGAACAGTAATATGAAAGGAAAACAGCAGGTGTACGTTATGACATAAGGTGATGTGTCTGGTTCTTCGTCAACCTAAAATCACAAATCGCCACAGGATTGATGCAGTCGGCGAGATTATGGCAGTGGATGATGCGATGCTTTTACATAACACGAGGCGACAGAGCCGGAGAACAGGTGCCTATGGCAAGCCGTTTGAGCACTTAATAGTATCTGGTTTTATGTTGCTAGCGCTTGTAATGTGTATGTTATTAGTACATAATCCTTAAGTAACTAGAATCTTTTTCAGTTTCACTAGTATCTGTTCACTAGATACTTTTACTGCAAGTAACTATTTCATTGTAACCGGTAACAAAATAGGGTAGGATGGGGGGAGATGCCCCCCTTAAAGGATTAGTTAACTTCCTGATAATTTACTCACCCCCATGTCATCCAATGTGTTTATGTCTTTCTTCATTTGAAAAGAAATTAAGGTTTTTGAGGAAAACATTCCAGGATTTTTCTCCATATAGTGGACTTCACTGGGTTGAAGGTCCAAATTGCAGTTTCAGTGCAACTTCTAAGGGCTCTACACGATCCCAGCCGAGGAATAAGGGTCTTGTCTATCAATGTAAAGCTGCTTTGACACAATCTACATTGTAAAAAGCGCTATATAAATAAAGGTGACTTGACTTGACTTGTCTAGCAACATTTTCTAATAAATATGTATATACTTTTTAACCACAAATGCTCGTCTTGCACTGCTCTGCAATGCGCCACGCATTACGTAATCACGTAGGAAAGGTCACGTGTGACATAGACGAAAGTACCGATCCAGTGTCTACAAAGCGAACGTGCAAAGACTAAGTCAAACGGCCTTTACAAAAAAAGGTAAAACAACGATGTCGGATGATTTTGAAGTTGGAGGAGAAAATGAGATGGAGTTTTTCACCCTACCGCTTCGTATGCCTAAGTCACGCGTGACCTTTCCAACGTGATTACGTAATGCGCTGTGCATCTCAGAGCAGTGCAAGATGAGCATTTGTGGTTAAAAAGTATAGAAATTGTGTGGGTTTTTTTTTTTCTTTTTTCTGACCGATCCTTTCACTAGACAAGACCCTTATTCCTGGGAAAATCCTGGAATATTTTCCACAAAAACCTTAATTTCTTTTCAACTGAAGAAAGACATAAACATCTTGGATGACATGGGGGTGAATAATTAATGTGTTAATACAGGAAATAAATAGAAACATTTGCTAATTTAGTTGTTACAGCACAAAATGTCAAATTTTAAAAGGGGTAAGATGGCCCCCTACCTGGGGTAAGAAGAAGAAAGTTAAACCCAGATAAACTTTTACAGAATGCATAAATGACTTTTGATATAATTCTTATTAAAATTTATATATATATTTTAAAGTGTCATTAATGTAAAATACTAAACTATTGTGTTTAAAATTTTATTTTGGCAATTTAGTTGATAATAATTGAATAACTAATGACAGACAAACCAGAATACCAGTAAAAGAGATTAATCTGAAAGGTAAACTTATTCTGACTTATATACAGGCATATGAATATTTACTTATTTAATTGCCAATATTTTAATTGAAGATATGTAATAATAGCAACACTATGAATGCAAATTTAATGATTTCACTCAACTAACCTAAAAAAACCAATGTGTCCAGTGTCACAAATCCCTCATTAAAAAATAGACAAAAAAACTGCATTGATACATTGTTTTCCAGAGACACAAAATTAGATCAGTTAACCTCAAAACTGTTTCAACTATAAATCTCACAAATATTGATATTCAGATGAAATGACAAAATTAAAAATAGCCTAGCCATTCATCAAAAGTGCTGAGATGAGATTTTGAAGAAGAATCTTACACCTTGTTACCCTACATATTCACAATTAGGTTAAGATATTAACTAGGTTCTGACTATGTATTGTGTAATGTATGTATGTATGTATGTAACTGGTGCCTGTCACAGTTTTATTCATTAGATGCTAGTAACTTTCCCAATAATTGCAAGTATTTATTCAAGCTTTACTTTTACCAGTATTAGTACTCACACATCATATTTATTCAATACTAGTGCTCGTTTATTATGAGACAGAAGAATCTGTCCCTGTTATTATGTTATTACACATTACTGTCCCTACTAAGATTTAAAAATGTTATTACTAGTAACAATAGGAATCCACACTAGTCTATAATAAATATGTACTAATGTCTATTCAGTTACTTCTAAAAAACTGGAACAGATATTAGTAACTATGTAAATAGTTAACAACTAATGATAAGTATATAAAAAACAAAGTTATATAAACAAATACTCAAAAGTGAATGGTCGGTGTCTAAATCACTGATTCCAATGGAATAATTAGATGTCACTATTAGGATAAGTATTAGTAAATAATTTCAATAGATATTAGTCACTATTAAAATAAGTGCAAGTATAGGCTATAATAAATAGCAAGTTAAATTAAAAATATATATACTAGTCACTACTGGATTACTAGAAATTCAGTAGGCATTCAAAAAATAGTACTGAAAATAATCACTGTTAGGCGCTCAGAAAAATCTTTTCAGCCATTTTCCTTCCTGGTTTTTGAAAACAGTAATATGTTTGCACACAGTTGTTTGTTTTCAGTTGTGTCTAGTCAACAACGAAATTCGTAATTCATGACTCACCAACAATTTTGAGTCAGATCCTAGTTGCAGAGTTGTTTTAAATTTCGTCAGAAATCTCAGAGGAATGTGCGGCATGTTAATTACTGAGAGCCCATCAAATCCCTGATTACGATAGATCTTAATGATCAGTAGTTGATGTATAATAATATACAGTAAACTCTCTTAGTAAGACAGTTTTCTAAATCCAATTAACCAGTGGCTCTTAATACCAACTACTCCTCAAAATCTGCCTGAGCTCTTCTGAACAGACATCTGCATGAGCAATTCAATCAGATAACTATTTATGTATCACTTTATATCAAACACCCACATTGCACCTGACATCCATACCTTGGAGAGGATGAAGGTATGTGGCTGATATAATTGAGATCTGTGGATCAATTGACCACATGTAGCAGTCCATCTGTTTGCTCAAAAGCAGCCATCTGCTGTGTGATGACTCATCAGCCAGCTTCTTACCGCTTATTAAAGACGTCTCTGAAACCCACTATCAATCACAGACAATAAGCCCTTTACTTACTATGAGGCTGATTCAGTAGGTGTTGAAAAACAGGCTGTTTTTATGTGAAAATAAATAAAATTAATGTGTCAGGGATCGGGGTGCATAAGCATTTTTATATCAAGCAACACAGTTACACATAAATGTATTACATTGTCACTCTCATTAAAACAGGGACCCACCTGTATAGGTTGACAAACTTTATACTTGTGGCAATGTCGCTTTGTAAAGAAAGACTAAGCGTCTGCGCACATACACATTCAAACGCACATACCTATAGACTAAACACGTAAATGAACGGCAAGAACGCATTAAAGGTCTTCTGTTTTCAGTTAAAAAGGTGTCATTTAAGCGGCCCCTAAGTTAATAATAAATGATTTTTACAACGGTGATTCAATCAAAAACTTACTTCAGCTCGATAATAACTTTTTCCTAGAGCTGCTGTAAAGCCAAAACAATCTCTGTCCATTAATTTTCCTATTATCACTGTGAAGCTGCTTTGAAACAATCTGTATTGTAAAAAGCGTTATATAACTGAAGATGACTTGACTTATCCACATGCATGATCGGGTGCTGGGATATTGCATAAATAGTGTGTTTGTTTAGTGTAAACAGTGTCTGGTGTTAGATGAAGTCTAAGATTTGTTTGAAGAGACATGAGTCTGATTGACAAGTTCACCGGATGGATTTGATTACAGCCTTAGGACAGAATAAAGCAAAGATTTGTGTGTAGTCTTTTGTACTCGCTCTTCAAGCTTCTTAACCAGGGAGGGATTACATAGGACCCTTCTAGAGGATTTTAATTAAAACATGACCAACCCCATTGCAATCTGATCTGTGCAGGGATGAATGTATAGGAATAAGAGAGGCAGACAGAATGTGGGTATGTTGATAGATAAGTGATAGCAAAACATTGCATAGTTGATTATCCCAACCATAGTTGTCTTTTTAGTGTTCAATTACAATATTCAGTAATGATGAGCATTTTAAGAATTGATTTGAGCATTTATTGACTGGATTATTGGCAACCTGATTCAGCTTTGATTGACCGTTTATAAGGAGTGTCAAGCTTTAGCCTGGTGTAATAGGCTGCGAGAGAGAGATTGATTCCTGAAGAGGTTGAAGATGATTCCTGCATGTGGAAAGTAGAGGAATGGTGGCAAAGGCCTAAGTTTAGGGACAGCAGATGGTATGGGAATGGGGGCTAAAGAGAAGAGTGAGTCTGACTAGAAAACTGAGCCCTGCAATGTTTCAGAGGGTGAAAAAAAAAACAGACTAAAGCAAACGAGACCTTTTATTGTGTTAAGCTAGGTTGTTCCTTCAGCAGTAGCAAACCAGTATGGTTTTCTTTCTTCTGCAAAACAAAAAAAGTAGATACTTTGAAGAATGCCTCTGTGTTTTTTGTCCATGCAATAAAAGTCAGTGGGGTCCAGTGCTTTTTTGGTTTCCATTGACTTTCATTGTATGGTCAAAATCAGTTGTTTTATAAAAAAAAATCTGTTATCATTTACTTACTCTCATGTCACACCATAACCTGGGTGACTGTTCCTGTTCTTCTGTGGAACGTGATTAATATACAGTATAGTTTAAAAGTCAATGGGGTCTAAACAATATTGGACCTCATTGACTTTCGTTGCATGCACTAAAAACACTAAAATGTTTCTCAAAATATCTTCCGTTCCATAGAAGAACGAAAGTCATACAGGTTTGGAACAATATGAGGGTGAATAAAAGAAGAATTTTCATTTTGTTGTATACTATCCCTTTAGTAAAAGTGAATGTGACATGAAGTGTAGCCAAGTTTGCTGTCCCATATTTGGAATTTGTGCACACACACAGCAGTGAGTAGTGAACACACACACACTGTGAACACACACACGGAGCAGTGGGCAGCCATTTTTGCTGCGACGCCCAGGGAGTGATTGGCAATCTTCAAATACATGAGTAGCATTTGCCTTAGCAGTGCAGCGTACTTTCAGAAACCCTCCACCTTCCCCAGCTCCACCTGTATAGATTGTACAGCAGCAGTATGACTTACTTGCTCACAGCAGTGTGTTGTGTATGTATTGGCAGTAGCAAGTCCCGTACTTGCTCTGCAGTAGCAGCAGCGATAATCAACAGCAGCAGCAGCAGCAGCAGTGTAGCAGATCTATTCCGCCAAGACCAAACATATCAACATTGTCATACCCATTACCATGCCAAACACTGCCAAATATGTTTTTGACCAGCGTTTTCCACTTTTGATGTTTCTCGTAGTAATTAAATATTTGCTTAATTATCACCAAAGCCCGCTCTCTTTTACTGTAGATAATTAAACCGTTATGCTGCCTCAGAAGTCTCAGAAGTGAAGTGTCACATGGAATTCTGGAAATTTCAATTTTTTTTAATGTAAATTATAAGATGACTTGTTCCTTTTTCACTTCCAAAAACTGTACATTTAACAGTATTTTACTGTAAAATTATGTGAACTGTCCCATTTGATATATTACAGTTTTTCACCATTTAGAGTACGGGAACTTACTATTAACCAATTAACAGGTTTTTACCATAGCATTTTTACAGTCTTGTACTGTTAAAATTATTTTTACTGTGTAGTTTGTAAATAATTAATCGCCTAGTGTGGGGTTAAAAGGCATCAAAAGGCCCCTGGGCAACTTTAATGATATAGTGTTGATATAGGGGCAACAGAGGTATGTCAAAATTTGACACCATATGCAAATACTTTCTGGCATATATAGTTTAAGGAACATTAAAGAATTTTCTCGTTCAGAATAACCACTTCACTTCTGTCTTTTTTTTCCATTTTAGAAATTTTTATATCATGCTTAGCATTACATAACCTCTTAACTAAGTATTTTATAAAAACTCCTTTATTATTATATTTTTACGGTACAATGCACATTTTTGAGTAACAGTGTTTGTGCATATTTCTCAAATGACTCTTCAGAGTGATTGATGCAGTCATTTTGAGCTCTCTTTGCGAAACCTCAGACTGCATATATTATGATAAACCAGGAAAATTTTTTAGCGTAAACAGGTGTTTAGGAAAAGGGTTGGTTTTGTTATTGATAATAATTTTATTTATTTATTTATTTTTTTGTCTCAATGTTTTACATGTGAAACGTGTACATGTTTTACATTCATAATAGAATACTCACCTCGGTTACATTAAAGCTACACCTCTGTGCCTGTGGCCATAACCTGCTACAGAGAATTTGTTGACCAGTGGTCCAACAAGAAGGTGATATTAAAATGATAACCAAGCAAAGTGTCATGAGTTTTATATAAAAGTGAGATACAGGTAAACATACTGTATGTGGTATTTGTGCATTTATTTCTATGAAACTGACTTAAGGCATACAGCATGTTTCCTGACTGTGTGTGTGAGAGAGCGAGCGAGCAGGTCACACTATATCCTCTCTTATCTTTCACAGCAGCTTTCTGGTCATGTGTTTTTGCTGAACTGAGATAAGTGTGTTTCTCTCTGAGCTAAAACGCAAGGATCTGTTTTGGAGGATGGCCTGAAAATGATAGGCAGCAAATAGAAACAAACATGTTATGAAACCTCATGTGACAACATGATTTATGGTATAACTTCCAGAAAGTTATCGTATCTAAACTGGTTTAGCTAACCTGATTTTGGACTTAAAGGATTAGTTCACTTTAAAATGAAAATTACCCCAAGCTTTACTCACATATACACCATCCTAGGTGTATATGACTTTCTTCTTTCTGATGAACACAATCAGAGTTATACTTGTTAAATATGGATATTTTTCTTACACAAATGCATCACTTCACTTCAGATCGCCTTTATTAACCCCCTGGAGCCGTATGGAGTATGTTTATGATGGATGGATGCACTTTTTTCAGCTTCATACTCATTGGTCCTGTTCACTGACATTATAAAGCTTGGATGCGTCAGGATATTTATTAATATAAGTTTTTGTGTTCATCAAAAAGAAGAAAGTCATATACACCTGAGGGTGAGTAAAGCTTGGGGTAATTTTCATTTTAAAGTGAACTAATCCTTTCATTTTAACAGCATTGCCATGTAAATTTTATTTTACAGGCTTTTAGAAATGGGTTTACTAAAGGGCTGTTTACACGACAGAATACAGCATTTTTAGTCGTTTTCACGGAATTCTGTGAATGGGGATCGTTTTGACAATGGTGTCGTCTTTACGTGGAAAACTCAAAGGAAAAACATCTTCGTTTTAAGCATATCATTTTCGTGTAAATTAAAATGCAAATAAGCAATTAATTAATGTTAATTTCTGTGACTGGTTATTGTGTAGAATATATTGGTAAACTAATTGATTTTTAAATTACTAATGCTGATGTCAATATAAGCATCAGTTAGATGGCTGATATAAAACTGAAATGTATGTTTATTTATTTATGGTATTGAGTAACTTAAATTTTATGTTCAGACTCTGGTTGTCACATGTTTGTTTTGGTTTGGTTCAGTTAGTTCTTGTACCTGTTTCCTTTGTACCTATTTTCTTGCCACTAGTTAGTTTCCATAGTTACTGATTAGTTCCACCTGCGTTTCATTTAGCTCCCTTTGTTTGCTCAGTGTATTTAAGCCCTCAGCCCTGTGTTTCTGTTACTCCTGGTCGGTTCTCGTTGATTCGAGTGCAAAATAACAATACGAGTGCAAAATAACACTCGTATTGTGTTATTTTGCTTCAGTGATTTTTCCAGTGTTCCTAAGTTTTGTTTAGTTTAGTTTAGTAAATGCTGTTTTTGAGATCTTCCTTGTCTTCTTCATGCTCTGCTACCATCACACAATGTGAATGGTATTAGAAGTGGGGATTTTTCAGTGACTCTTTCTGCAAGATACATTGTTACACCAGTAGGTGGCGACAAGCAACTGTCTTTATCAGTAGCTGCGTTTCCATTACAGATTTGCGCAAAACTTTTGCGATATTTTCTAAATGTCGATAAAAAACTATTGCGAAATGACGGCGTTTCCGTTAACCTATGTTATGCGACTAAAACTCTCGCGATGAGTCATTTTCCTCTTGCGATAAGTCATTTTCCAAAACATACTTCTTTCTGAGAGCTTTATTTGGAGCATAATATTTGCCACGGCTTCTGGAAGCCCTTCTCCCTCAAATATGCTTCCCCGGGTGCTTCTCAATACTCCAATGGATGCTTCCTCATTTCTTCGCTCCTCCATCCTCCAGCCTGTGACCTGGAAACCAATCAAAGAAAATCTCAAAGGCCATTTTAATTCTATAAATGCCATTTCAATTCTACAAATGCACCGTGAGGAGGTGAGGAACGAGGAGTGAGAAACCTTCATGAGGAGCTATGAGCGAGGATGCACAGGTGCATAGACATCTAATACTATTAGTTTCTATTATGTTAATAATTAATTGTTAATAGATTAATACTATTAGTATTAGATGTCAGACTTAAATAACATAAGGGTCCCCAGATCCCTTGAGGCTCGAGCGCAGCTGATGACGCTTTAAACTGATGCTCGAGAGATCAAGAATATTCCAATATACAAATAAGATTTCCTTCAAATACCCCATCCTCGTTTTCTTTTCTTGCATCCAAAGAGATGCATAAATAAAAAAAGAAAAGCACCCCGTCTCGTCTTCTGTACAAACATACCCCGCTATCTTTAAAGAATGATGATGTGACTGTATGTCAGGTGACCTGTAAACGCGTTTCCATTGCAGTTTTGCGAAATATTCCTTTTTTGAATTGCCTGAGAAACCACCTCATGTGAGCGTAAAAACTTTTTTGCAATATTTGGGAGTTTTTGGAAATTTCCATTGAGCATAATTTCAATTTGCAATTACAATTTCCGCAATTTGAAGGGTAATGTAAACGCAGCTAGTGAGTCATTGAATCATTCATCCAACCAATTGGCTCAAAACCCTGATTCATTCAGTAGCAAAATACCAGTATTGTGTGTTGAAGTGGTTTTGCTGTGGCTTTGTTTGGAATTATTTTCATTAGTGCAGCAAAAACAGACAAAGTAACTGGCAATACTCCAGTAAGTTCTCAGAACCAGCTGTCGTTGCTAGCTACATTGTGACATTTTCGAATTAGTAATGAGTTGGGCCATTCACACAGAACACATTTTGCATTCTACTGCATTGCTTTTTCCTTTGTTTTTCTGTGTAAACATCTAAAAACGCAGCACTGAAGTTAAAAGTTCAACTTTTAAAAAACACGTCTCTAGACCTTGCAGTTTTTTTTGTTTAATCCATTACCTTGCAGTTTTGAACCAAAAAAAAAAAAAAAACATGTTCTAAGGAGCCGTTCACACAGAACGCATTTTTTGCATTCTTTTCCATTCTTTTCCATTCTTTTTCCATAGACATGCGCTAGACAGACATTTTTTGACTATTGCATTCATGTCTTGGGTCTTTTGCAGGATCTTGTGCATGACACTCCATTCTAAAAATGTGGCCGTCAAGTAGATCAACTTTTAAAAAATGCATCTCAAGACCTTGTGTTTTTCAATGCAAAAACTCCTAAGAAAGTAGTTCCACACACAGTAGCACACATACTATATACAGTATATATTAACCATCTCAATCACAGCTGTTTCTTTTAATAAGACTATTTCTTTCTATAAGGTAATTCTTTTCTAGCGGTTATAGTTGTACCACGATCCCATGGTGCTGTTGGCCGGAGATCTGTAATGTGTTTCAGTGTTTTATGCCCTGTCCTGCTGCCAGTACAGCATTCTAACACAATAACGGCCAAATGGATGCTTCCATAAACATCAATCAGTGGGGCCATTAGCTTTCAAATCTGCACTCATGTTTCAGTTTTGTCTAAAAAAAAAAAAAAAAAACACACACATACCAACATTGCTGACAACATACTTAAAGCAGCTATACTTGAATATAATATCTAAATTGGTTTTCATTAACACACAAAATAACAACATGCTCATGAACACACAGATTCAAACACCCAGGCATCATCCCATAAATCTGTGCAGTGTGCCGCCCATGGGCAACAGCACAATGGCTGGGCTCAAAACACTTAATCCCTCACATTATGTGTGTGTGTGTGCGTGTGCGTGTGCGTGTGTGTGTTGGTGCGTGCATGCGTGTGTGTGAGTGTGAGAGAGAGGGAGGGAGAGTTGCTCTTCACAAAACCAGGCCCACACACAGCCTGCTGTCTGCAATAACATTAATTGTTATGAAGGCATTCAAAGCCTGGCCCTCTACCTGGTATTAAGAGCATTACTTCTCATTGTTTGCCTCAATCAAATTAAATGTATGCTAAATAAGTGTCTACATACATTTAAAAATATATGAGTGACTTAAAATTCTATACTAATTTGTCTAAATAAATTAAAAATAAAACACTAATGCAGTTGTTTTCAATGTTTAAAATTAATTTATGACATGCAACATGATTTTTGAACATTTTGTCACAACTTAATTTCATTATGTTCAATCCACTTAAATTTGTAAAATGGAAGTTTACATAATGCTTAAATGTTGGGACTACATGAGTTTTTCATTGCAGAATGTACCACGATCTCAGTCACACTGCAATTCTATCAGGGTACATCTTAGTCATCACACTCACCTTTAAAAAAGACTTGTGTAAGAAACCCTACCACGGTGCTTTTGTATTTTAGCTAACACAGTCTGACATCTCACATCTCTGTAAAACCTTGTGTCCTCCAAGCAGCACAGATGGATGAACAGACCTATCAAAGCTTTTGTTCAAAGAGCAGCTATTCTCTCGGATTATTTATAGCTAGATTGTCCCTGTGCTCTCCTATCTAGTGGAAAAATCAAGACTGGTCTCTGGAGAGAAAACAGCAGACAAACCTCTAAGACGGATGAGAGATGCTTTCCAAGACCGATGTAAGCTCAGCTGTTCTTTTGACTCTTTGACTCATCTGAACAAAGCTGATTTTTATAGAATTAAAATTATATATACAATGTTGTCATTATTAGATGTTATTTACAGTATTATAAAAAATAAAAGTAGATTTTTACATTTTCAGAAAAAAAAAGTTTGTCACTCAGCTTTTTAATGTAATGTTATGAAACGTAAATATACACATAATATATTAAAAATCTAGCTGATATTATTTTCATATTATGGCCAATAAACATTGTTGTTACTGTTAACTAAAACTATTGTTTGGTACTTGAAATAACTAAAAAATAACATAAAGATGTTAGATGAAATACTTAAAAACGTTAGAAAAAAATAGAAATGTTTTATTGGCAACTAGTTAAAATAAATGTTAATTTAGGCATCATATTATTACAATGTACAGTATGAAAAATGAATAATCATTGATATGTAATTATTATATGCTGGTATTTTTTAAAATATAATCACAATGTAAAAGCATGTATGTACACAGTAAGTGCTTGTATCAAATGATTAATTTAAATGTTAGTACATCGTAGTTAAAGACACCTAATGTAAAGTGGGATCAAAATATCTAATACCAGCTGATAACTGATATGGTACGGATATATTATTCTTCCCTACGTAATATATTTTGTAATATTACTAAAATGCGATTGGTGTTTCACTGTACTAATATAAGGCAATGTAGAGGCAATTGGACAGATGTGAATCATGGGCAAAACGTGCTTATCTTTACATTCATATGGTGTTATATTTATGACAGCAACACACAAGCATAGAGTTGTCAATAGACACCCAAAAACAGATTAATACTGTACGCACACAGCAAACGCACGCAGCTCAGTGTGTATCCTGTGCCTTCCTCTTCTGCATCCTTCTCTAATCACTTGCCGTTCAAGAGAGAAGGAAGAACACGAGAAGCCTAAATATATCCTGCAGCATCTCCCACATTAAGCTAGCCAGACCTCTCAGCCTCTTCCTATTCCTACTGCATTATGTAACATTGGATCTGTTGCTATGGCAAACAACACTTCGCTGTCCACACATCTGAACAAAGCCGAATTTAGTCACTCTACAGAGACACATGCTTTTATTGGCCTTTTCGCCACTTTATATTGAAAAAAGAGTGGAGAGAGGATAAGAAAAATGGGGAAAAGATTGGGAATGTGATGTTTGTTTACATAAAATGTATGTTTTCATAAACTTTTATCAAAATGTAACTTTCTTTACCTCAGAAATTACCTTTCTGCTCTACCCAGGCCACAGAGGTGGGGTAATATATCACAGACCACTTGAAATCAGGTCCCACCAAAATTATTAGGGCCCGAGCACCAATGGTGCAAGGACCTTCTTGGAATTGCTCTGTTTATTATTTCCCTTTTAAAATTCTGTTTCACTCAGAAATATGTTTTTTTATGTCTTAAATTGCATCCTTGAAGTCATTAACAGAGAAGAAGTCAGCAATGTGGATGAGCATACTGAAGATTTTGTGCAGCTAGTAGGGAGTGAGAGCTGGTTGGTTTGTAAGCTGCTTTGATCCTGGTGTGACACAAATTCAAAATAAAATTGAACTCAGCCGGAGGACAAAATTGCATTTTGTAAAATTACTTAACCACAATTGTTTCAAGCCATAAAATGCTGATAAAATAGAAACAGGAATCATAGAGTATAAAGCCAAATGTCCAAGCCAAATAACACATCTAATTACTGTCATGTTATTATATACATCCCAGTACAATGCCAGTTAAAATAAGATGAACTGCAGAATTGTATAATTTGCTTTATGTCACTGAAATAATACATTGTATAATGCATCCTTACTGAATTAAAGTATTAATTTGTTTTAAAATAAGAAAATGAAATCTTACTGACCCCAAACTTTTGAAGAGTTCAAAAAAAAAAGTCCACAAAGTGTGGTTGGTCAGTCAAGCAATCTCATCTTGTCTATGTGGTCCAGCGGTCATGGCTCTGTAAGTTTTTTCCCATTCTTTTTCTCCCTTTGCCATTTCAGAAAAAGAAAAAGTAGTTGGCCTCATTCTTGTCATATGTGAGAAGAAACATGTCTATTGGGAAGAGGGGTCCAAACATGTCGGGATCCTCAAGGGAAATCAGACATATATGTGCACATGAATGTGCAAACTTGAAACGGTGCTGTTGGTGGTTGCCAGGGCAGTGCTTTTAGTGCATTACCATGCTGCTACTAGGGTCTTCTGGGCAATTGTATACTGACTAAAGATCTCACCATGAAATCTCCATATTCGGGATATATAGTAGGGGAGAGCACAACCTAACGCTTTTTGACGGTCAGTTTTTCTGAGAATTTATTTTGTTCCACATTAATTTCACATATGTCTGGTACAAATATGTGGCTTTGCTTCATTAATACAGTGTATACTTTTTTTCTTTATTTACCCCAAAAGAAGGGAAGTAAAATGTGACATGCTCCTAGATATTTAGTTGTTAGAATATTTTGTTTATTAGACTAAATATGAGCTACATATTTTTCTTTTTGAGCGATCCACATTCCAGTTCAAGGTCAGAGTTCATGGAGGCATGAATAATTGAGTGAATTTGACTTTTGTGAATTTAGAAGCTCAGCCTGTGGATCAATAACTCAGAGACACTGCCTGAAGAGGTAGCACTTTAGAGAGCACTGTCATTCAGATTTATTGGCTGTCACAGAATATCATGTTTACTTCATTCTTGTTTATGGACTTCTAAAATAAGCAGCTTTATCATGCTGAATAATATTGTATATTTCAACTGCATTTGTGAATTTAACGCTGAACTCAGTACACTGAACAGTTTTTGCTTGATGTTCGAATCGACTGTCATGTCATGATGAGTAATGAAATCCTGTATTTGGGTGTTTCAGGAATGGTCTAGGGCGAGGAGACCCTGTAAATGTATGTCATGAACCTTCTTACCACCTGAGGTAAGATCTGACTGTTCTGTTTTCTCTTCTTGTGTCTATCTCATTCACTCTAGTTTATAGTTGTATCATCTACATTACATTACATTGAAAATCTGGAATTGTTGTTGCTGATTTATTTCCTGAAAGATTTATAATTGTCTACTCTATAATCTTTATAATTGTCTACTCTACAATTTACACAATTTAACAAACATTCTGGATCTGGATTTCCGCATACTCTTCTGGCCAATAAAAATTGTTCATGTAGTCTGAATGTACAATAAATGGATTAAAGGGACAGTTCATCCAAAAATGACTAAGCCAACTATTCCTTGAAATGAACTTTACAAAAATAAACTGATTGCACACACTGATCTTTGTGTCATATTAGCTCATTTTAATGAAGCAAAAATATTTTTTGAGTGATGGAATAAAGCCTGTAAATGTGTTATTCCTGTAATTTTCTGGACTTTTAGTTCCTAATGCTAATCCTCAGTCTCAATGCTAACCCTAATTTTACTCATTTTAAGATGACTGACAGGATTTGTAGCCTGCATTTGACATAGTTACTGGTTAAATGGGGGAAGGGAGGCACAGTCATCTGTCACGCTATCCGTCTGTGCTGACTGCAGGGATGTAATGTTTTTATCATCTCTCTCCATCTCCATCACATCCCTCCCCCAACCTTCACTTTCTCAATCCTTCCGTCTCTCTTCATCTATCGTCTCTATCTAATTTATCTGCCCTGCCCTCTTCCCTGTCACCCCTGTCCACTACCTTTTCCTTCACTGTGTCCTTCTCTGAATCTGTATCTCCTTGTCTTCTTGCTCCCATTCCAGAGTAAACATGGTTTGTGGGACTAAATGGAGTTCTCAGTTATGTTTTATTGAAGTTCGCAAAACAGTTTTCTATCTTGATAAGTATTTTTGAGTTGTTTTCAAGTGAAAATATCTCAAATCTGTAGAACCACATACATTTACATGAGAAGGAAAGTTACATTAGATATTAAGACTTTTCACCAGTGCTGTAATATGTAAATATTTTTTTAGTTAGTTAGTTATGCATAATGATATTTTTATTTAACACAGTAAACATAATGATTTAATTTGCCATTGAAAGGTTAGTTCACCCAAAAATGAAATTTCTGTCATTAATTACTCACCCTCATGTCGTTCCAAACCCATAAGACCAATGTTCATCTTCGGAACACAAATTAAGATATTTTTGATGAAATCCGGGAGTTTTTTTTTTTTTTTATCCCCTATAGAAAGCAACATAATTACCACATTCAAGGTCCAGAAACGTAGTAAAGACATCGTTAAAATAGTCAACGTGACTACAGTGGTTCAACATTAATGTTATGAAGCGATGAGAAAACTTTTTGTGCGCAAAAACAAAACAAAAATAACGACTTTATTCAACAATGTCAGTCTCCTATGCTATTTACATTGTATAGACAGTGCAGGCTTTTGGTGACTCAGTATTGGCCGACGCTGTTCACGTGAGCAGCACGACGCATGCGTGTGATGCTGACGCAGGAGCCGGCCAATAATGAGTTGGCATTCTGATGTAGTACACAGAAGCCTGCACTGTCTATACAACGTAGACAGCATAGGAGAATGACATTAGGGGGAGTAATTAATGACAGAAATTTCATTTTTGGGTGAACTAACCCTTTAAAAGTGTTATTTAAATTAGAAAAGGGGAAACTGTATGCATTAAGAATGAATTTCCTGATGATTGGTTAGTTTATGACATTAAAGGTGCAGTAAGCGATTTCTGAGAAACTCTGTTGATATTTGAAATCAACCCAGACAAACACACCCCTCCCTTCATCGCTCTGCCCCCAAAATGCACAAACACAATGCAAGAGTGGATGTCTCTTTATCATAACTGAAGCAAAGCAAAATATATATCACCATACAAACAAGACCGCTCACTGAACTGTTAATTTAATACATTAGCCACAGAAATCCATTTAGACCTCTGTCCATCTTAAAAACCATCACACTGACAGGGTCTGGCTTCATATTGTAAACCATTATGATGGCTTGACAAGATCTCTATGAGCATATTTATCCGTATTTCTGATATGAATCATCCAGTCACTTCCTTTATTTTTTAGCAGTGTTTTATTGTACAGGCATGCTGCAGGGTTATTTTGTCAAAGGAGTGAGAAATGTGTCCTTTTCAGTAGAATACAAAAGACTCACAGGATGGTAGAATAAAGCTTTTGTATTGCAATCCATCAGAAAAGCCCAGAGAAACACTGTCATTGTGCTCATAGTCTATTGACTGAGAAGGTTTTAAGGTCCTTACACTGCTGACTTTTCTGTACTTTGTGTGTATTAGCAACTGTCTGCAACCTGCTAGGGTCTTTTGACTTGAAGTTGGTGAAGGTGATGTTGGAAAGCATCTGTAAATCAATCCTGGTCACACAAATCTCTGCTTAGTGATTTTCTGTAAAGCTGCTTTGAAACAATATGTATTGTGATGAAGTACATCTGCATTGAGTCTTTTAGAGGCCATTTGACATCCATCTAAAGCCTTGTTCTCATCTACAGTTTTCTTCTCTTTCCACAGTGACCTCATAAAGGGAGCGCATTCTTTTTCAAAATGATGCTGCATAAGGTAAATAAAAGTTATGTTTTTATATCAAATTTGTTTTAAGTAGATTGCTTATTTGTTCATAATAAAATAAGAGGTTTAATAAATAAATAAATAAATAGGTCATCATGAAACAAAATAAAAAGATTAATGTAATGTTTGACCTTTGACCTGTGTGTGTATGTGAACAGCAATCGGCCCGTACCTCCCCGGGCACCGTTTGTTCTCTACGTGCAGGAGGTGTTCCTGGATCCCCAGCAGTCACTATAGTGGTGTGTATAGCAGTGCATGCTGGGATATAATTCTCAGCAAGCTTTCCAAATGTTACTGCATAGGCCTAATGTAAGATTACACATAACTAGGCCCACACATAATTCGGTACAACAACAAATCAGGTTCTTTCAAAGCAAAAGATAGATTTTCATAGTATGTTTATGGGTGCTTCTCAATCAGCTCCCTAGTTCAGAAGTCAGGGCACTGATCAAGGAGTCGGCCATTTTAACCCTCTGGTGCTCTTCGGTCATTTTTTTGACCAAAAAATTTTACGTTTTGGTTTTTTATTTAATCGGAATGGTTTATTTATTTATTTAAACTCAAGTTTTAAAAAAGACATTCAGTGTTTTCAGTTGTGTAGCAGTTAGCGAGTAAGGCTTGCAGACCTGGCTTTTAACGCGAACCACGCGGGTTCAAATTCGCCTTTTGCCGAGCTCACATTTATTTTCAATACAAATGAAAATAATGTTCTAAAAGTGGAAATAAACTGCGAACTAGTGGTTAATAATATTAAAAGTGTTTATTGGGTAAGGTTAGGGGAATGTGTTGGGAGGGTTTTTATTCTCCCAATAAGGCAGCATCCATTTAATAATTTTAATAGTTATAATCATTTACAGTCTATGATATTATTGCATCCTGTTAATGTAAAAAAATACTGAGGTGCAAATAGTATCTGCCAATATAAAGTATAGATAGCATCTAATTACTATTTACTCTTATTGCAAAGAACTGATACTTTTACATGGTGTAAATAGAATCTATCACTATTTTCTAGTGTAAAAGCATCTATCGCTAAGAAAATACTGCTGTTGTCACTTAGTGTAAATAGAATATATTGCTATTTTCACTTAGTGTAAATAGCATCTATCGCTAAGAAAATATGCTATTTTCACATAGTGTAAATAGCATCTAATTTCTATTTACACTTAGTGTAAATAGCATCTTTTGCACTTAGTGCAAATAGCCGCTGCCTATTCATAAATTCCAGTAGTGACACTGTACAATAAGGACATTGTCATGTCACCATCAGTGTCCCAATGTGTACTGAGCCACTGTCCTTACTGTCTTTACCAGTGCCTGAATCCATGTACACAATATGATTCACGACCTAGGGAGCAAGGGAGCTGATTGAGATGCACCTTATGTCTCTGAGGTTGCCAATAATTTCCCCTATTCCTTTCGAATTTTGGATTTCTACAGGCCAAAATGGACAAACAAGTGATTGGGTATAAGGATCTAGCAGCTATACCTAAAGACAAGGCCATTCTAGACATAGAGAGGCCTGACCTAATGATGTATGAGCCCCACTTCAGCTATTCACCAATGGATCGCTCAGAGGTATGTATGCATATATGTACCTGATCAATTGCTCGTGAATGAAAATATATACTCAGCCAATCACATGGCAGCAACTCAATTCATTTAGACATGTAGATATGGTCAAGACAATCTGCTAAAGTTCAAACTGAGCATCAGAATGGGGAAGAAAGGTGATTTAAGTGACTTTGAATGTGGCATGGTTGTTGGTGCCAGACGGGCTGGTCTGAGTATTTCAGAAACTGCTCATCTACTGGGATTTTCACACACAAGCATCTCTACGGTTTACAGAGAATGGTCCGAAAAAGAGAAAATATTTAGTGAGCATCAGTTATGTGGGCAAAAATGCCTTGTTGATGCTAGATGTCAGAGGAGAATGGCCAGACTTGTTTGAGCTGATAGAGAGGCAACAGTAACTCAAATAACCACTCGTTATAAACAAGGAATGCAGAAGAGCATCTCTGAACGCACAACACATTGAACCTTGAAGCAGATGCACTACAGCAGCAGAAGACCACACTGGCTGCCACTTCTGTCAGTTAAGAACAGGAAACTGAGGCTACAGTTCGCACAGACTCACAAAAATTGGACAATAGAATTGGAAAAAATAGTTTGGAAAAACATTGCCTTGTCTGATGAGTCTCAATTTCTGCTGCGACATTCAGATGGTAGTGTCAGAATTTGGCGTAAACAACATGAAAGCATGGATCCATCCTGCCTTGTATGAACGGTTCAGGCTGGTGATGGTGGTGTAATGGTGTGGGGGATATTTTCTTGGCACACTTTGGGCTCCTTACATGTCTGTCTGTCAGCGTGTGTGATGTGTTCACTGGTTAGTTTCCTGCTGGATGTAATGTCTCGCCATCAGAGCGCCTGGACAGAGATCAGTACGCACACACAAACACACGTCATGTTAGTTTGGCTCTCCCTCTGTAATTTCCTTTTTTGTTACACTGTAATGGAAGCTTTACGCTTCATTAACTCTGTAAACCTGTCTGTGGAAATGCCTGGATATCTCACTTACTGCCAACAACTGACCTCTCTCTCACTGTCTTTTTCTCTCTCTAGAGGTCATTATCTCCTCGCTCTATTTCCCCTCCTCCATCTCCAGAGGTAAGTTGCATTGTTCATGTCTGTGAAGTTAAAATCATAAATAAGTCAAATGCAGTCTAATATCTGTCAACTGAATGGCAGGTTTATATGCTGTTTATATTTTATCAACACTCTTAGAGGACTGGAAGTAATTGTTGTGTAATGAAAAGACGGTAGTTCACAAATAACATAGACATTTAGGTTACAAATTATGTACACTACTGTTCAAAAGTTTGTAGTTGGTGAGATTTTTAAATGTTTCTTATGCTCACCAAGGCTGCATTTATTTGTTTAGATATACAGTAATAACAGTAATATTGTGAAATATTATTACAATTTAAAATTACTTTTCTATTTTAATATATTTAAACTGTAATTTATTCCTGTGACTGCAAAGCTGAATTTTCAGGAGCCATTACTTCAGTCTTCAGTCTCACACAATCCTTCAGAAATCATTCTAATATTCTGCTCAAGAAACAGTTCTTATTATTATCAATGATGAAAAAAGTTTTAGCTGTTCAATATTTTTTGGAGACGGTGATATTATTTTCAGGATTCTTTGATAAATAGAAAGTAATAAAAACAGCATTTATTTGAAATAGAAATCTTTTAACATTATAAATGTCTTTACTGACAATTTTGATCAATTTAATGTGTCCTTTCTGAATAAAAGTATTAATATCTTATGATCTTAAAATCATACTGACCCCAAACATTTGAACGGTTGTGTAAATGTAGAACTTAATTGATTCATTTTATAAGTGTTGTGACAAATAAATTTTTACATTTTTAAAAGTCTCTCAATTAATGTGAGTTCATGTACAGTATATATAATAATTAGTCAAGAATTAGAAAAATGCTGTTTTAAATAGCTTTAGTTGGAATTCAGACCCTAGGACACCGCTGCCACCACTTGACAGGTTAGTTCCTAAGACTCAATAGAAGTTACATTTTTTATAATTGTATTTTTTATTACCTTTTTGACAAAATTTGAATATGCTCAAGGTGTTCCTAAATACATATACCACATATAAATCAAACAAAATATTAAATGAAAGAAAGTTTTTGAAAGAACACAGTTGATAACATTGTCACGTAACGTGAGTACAAGGAGCGCACGATGAATGAGAGTCAAACAAACAGTCTTTATGTAGAAATCCACAGGGAAACGTAGGAGATAAACAGAGAATACTCCACAGCAGTGTAGCCAACTGCTTTCAATTGAAAGTAGCTTAAACTGGTAACTAAATGTCACTAGATGACATCATAATGGCAAATTCATTGATCTATAAAAATATGGATATAGATCAGTGGGCAAAATAAGAATCTAGATAAGGTTTGTTCAAGAAGTTGCTAGATTTCTCCCTAAACTTTTGAAAAAAGTCTCAAAAGGGGAAGGGAAGTCACTAAATCTAGTGACAAAATTGGCAACACTGCTCCACAGCTACACAGACGTAAAACATTGACGAGATCGGACAATCAACTGAAAGAAACAGGGAGTATACAGGTGCTGGTCATATAATTAGAATATCATCAAAAAGTTGGTTTATTTCACTAATTCCATTCAAAAAGTGAAACTTGTATATTATATTCATTCATTACACACAGACTGATATATTTCAAATGTTTATTTCTTTTAATTTTGATGATTATAACTGACAACTAAGGAAAATCCCAAATTCAGTATCTCAGAAAATTAGAATATTACTTAAGACCAATACAAAGAAAGGATTTTTAGAAATCTTGGCCAACTGAAAAGTATGAACATGAAAAGTATGAGCATGTGCAGCACTCAATACTTAGTTGGGGCTCCTTTTGCCTGAATTACTGCAGCAATGCGGCGTGGCATGGAGTCGATCAGTCTGTGGCACTGCTCAGGTGTTATAAGAGCCCAGGTTGCTCTGATAGTGGCCTTCAGCTCTTCTGCATTGTTGGGTCTGGCATATCGCATCTTCCTCTTCACAATACCCCATAGATTTTCTATGGGGTTAAGGTCAGGCAAGTTTGCTGGCCAATTAAGAACAGGGATCCCATGGTCCTTAAACCAGGTACTGGTAGCTTTGGCACTGTGTGCAGGTGCCAAGTCCTGTTGGAAAAAGAAATCTGCATCTCCATAAAGTTGGTCAGCAGCAGGAAGCATGAAGTGCTCTAAAACTTCCTGGTATACGGCTGCGTTGACCTTGGACCTCAGAAAACACAGTAGACCAACACCAGCAGATGAAATGGCACCCCAAACCATCACTGACTGTGGAAACTTTACACTGGACCTCAAGCAACGTGGATTGTGTGCCTCTCCTCTCTTCCTCCAGACTCTGGGACCCTGATTTCCAAAGGAAATGCAAAATTTACTTTCATCAGAGAACATAACTTTGGACCACTCAGCAGCAGTCCAGTCCTTTTTGTCTTTAGCCCAGGCGAGACGCTTCTGACGCTGTCTGTTGTTCAAGAGTTGCTTGACACAAGGAATGCGACAGCTGAAACCCATGTCTTGCATACGTCTGTGCGTAATGGTTCTTGAAGCACTGACTTCAGCTGCAGTCCACTCTTTGTGAATCTCCCCCACACTTTTGAATGGGTTTTGTTTCACAATCCTCTCCAGGGTGCGGTTATCCCTATTGCTTGTACACTTTTTTCTACCACATCTTTTCCTTCCCTTCGCCTCTCTATTAATGTGCTTGGACACAGAGCTCTGTGAACAGCCTCTTTTGCAATGACCTTTTGTGTCTTGCCCTCCTTGTGCAAGGTGTCAATGGTCGTCTTTTGGACAACTGTCAAGTCAGCAGTCTTCCCCATGATTGTGTAGCCTACAGAACTAGACTGAGAGACCATTTAAAGGCCTTTGCAGGTGTTTTGAGTTAATTAGCTGATTAGAGTGTGGCACCAGGTGTCTTCAATATTGAACCTTTTCACAATATTCTAATTTTCTGAGATACTGAATTTGGGATTTTCCTTAGTTGTCAGTTATAATCATCAAAATTAAAAGAAATAAACATTTGAAATATATCAGTCTGTGTGTAATAAATGAATATAATATACAAGTTTCACTTTTTGAATGGAATTAGTGAAATAAATCAACTTTTTGATGATATTCTAATTATATGACCAGCACCTGTATAAATACTAGAACAACTGAGGGAGCTAATGAGTTAATTAATTAACAACAGATGAACTGAATGAGAAAGAAACAGACATGAAAACCATGGTCACAGAAACACAAAGCATAATCCTGACAAACACCAGATTTTTTCTTTTTAAAAACCCAGTATTGAAGCAATAAACTACCAGTGGCCTTGCAGCAGATATTTTACCATGTTCAAAGATCAAACTATTTTATGATCTGCTTTAGACTCTCTCTGCATGATTCTTAATCACACAGTCCTTCTACGTGTAATTCCAGAACAGTCTATCAAAGGATGTGCGGGATTGGTCAGAGCCCAAGTCATCGGGCAGCTCGTCTCCTGCCTCCACGCAGCTGAGTAAAAGCATAACTGTCAGCACAAAAGTCCCACATCAGCAACAGCACTTCCACAGGCCAGGTTAGGCAGTGCAGCCCCTCACAAACACAGCCATGAAACCTCAGGCAACATCACACACTAAAACTAAACAACCTTAATTTTTCCTTCCAGACAATGGAACCAACATATTCAAGAAGCCGCCTATATATAAACAAGGTATGAAATATCAGTACTGCTCTAATATCAGGTTCAATGTAAATGATTTTCTTGGGCATATTGAGTATATGTATGTGTATTTGAATGGATATAGATGTCTCAGCAGCTGTTCCGCACTCTAAACACATGGAGGATTTAATCATTGAGTCATCGAAGTTTCCTGCCGCCCAGCCTCCAGACCCCAACCAGCCCTCTAAGATAGAGACAGACTACTGGCCCTGTCCACCCTCACTAGCTGTTATAGGTAATACACTCTCACGCTAAGATCTAATTTTTGTTGTTGTTGTTTCTCTTAAGGAATTTTAGGAGAAACACTAACTGCAGTTCAGTTAGCCCTATAAAGCCTACTGTATCATATTTAATAAGGCCTCTACATTATTAACATGATCAAAACTTTGCTAAAAAAACATGTTGTACACAATCTTCTGCATGCCTTCTGTCATCTGATTGATAGTTTACATGTACAGTACATGCAAATGTAAGTAGTATTTGGTATCGTGACACAATTTTATGATGTGGTAGTATTGACATTCTTACACTTTTCATCTCATATTTATGGACATTTCTGTTTGTGCAACAGAGACAGAGCGGAGAAAGAACGTGGCGTCCAAGACAGCTGAGGGAGAGGAGGGTGAGGAGGATGATAAGTATGACGACAATGATCTGTCTGAAGACATGTGGAGACTTCGACAAATGCAAAAACAAGAGCTCAACAAGGTGTAAAATTATCTGTAAAATTTTCTTATTCAAAGAATTACAGTGGCTGTTCATGGTGTGACATCCTGCAGTTTTACTGTTAAACAATTTTAAATGGCTTTTTCTAATTCTTTTATAATTTTTTTTATAAATGTATACATTTTTTCTGTAAGGGCGCATTAAAACAATTCAATTTAAATCAGTGAAACAAAAAAGTCAACAAATGTGACAATAAAGACATTTATAAGGTTATAAATGAATAAATAAATAAATACTTATTGTTCTTTTGAACTTTCTGTTTATCAAAGAATACTGAAGAAATGTTTTCACATTTTCCACAAAAACATAAAGCAGCTGTTTTCAACATTGATAATAATAAGAAATCAGCATATTAGAATAATTTCTGAAGGATCGTGTGACACTGAAGACTAGAGTAAAGATGCTGAAAATTCAGCTTTGCCATCACAGGAATAAATTACATTTTAAATTATATTAAACTAGAAAACATTCAATTTAAATTGTAATAATATTTTATAATATTACTGTTTATACTGCGCATCTGATCAAATAAATGCAGCCTTGGTGAGCAAAAGAGACTTCTTTTAAAAATATTAAAAAGTCTTACTGACCCCAAAAGTTTGAAAGGTAGTATTGTACATGCAGTCTTTATGTCCAGCTATTAATAACAAATATTTAACTATTTGTATATTTTTTTTAAAAAAATATTTCACACTACAAACTCATCAAAAAGGTAAATAAAAATTAAGGGAATCTTTAATAAAAATAGTGACCAACCACACCACCTAAAATACACACTTTCCCTTTTACACTCATTTAAAATTTAACTTTCTTTCCTGTTTTAACTTTTCTTCTTAAACCTTATTTTCTTTAGAAACTGAGGCTAAAGGTTTATTGGGTTGATTCTTATTTGTAAGATCTTTTGTCTCACTTGACCTTCAAGTGAAGGCCAAAGTTGGTTTCAAATGAAGGACAAATCTTTAGGGATTCTTGCATTTCCTGTCGAAACAGGGAGCCATGCTGATCAATTCAGTCTCTCAGACTGAGTATATTGTTTCAGTTTCCACCTCACCCCCCAAACTCCCTCTTCATCTCTCACTCTCTCTCTTTGTCACAGATTCAGTCTAATCTAGGAAAACTGATACTAAAGGAGGAGATCGAGAGATCGGCCCCTGTCCGTAGGAAAACACGGTCCCTGCCCGACAGGACACCCATGCATCTGGGTACATTTGAATGTGTGTGTGTGTGTGTGTTTGTGTCATCCTGGTATTCCCTATGATTCCCTATGTAATGGGGAAACAGCTTTTCATGAGGAAAACAGCTTATAAATCATATTAATCCTAAGTGATGTTTTTTGAAAATGTAAAAATGCAGAAAGTTTTCTGTGATGGGTAGGTTTAGGAGTACGGTTAGGGTTAGGGGATATAATATACAGTTTGTACAGTATAAAAATCATTATGTCTATGTCCCCATAAACCCTCTGGAATGCCTCAAAAAAACTGACACATAAGGAACAGAACAACAGAAAGATAAGTAGCATTACTGACAGCAGCTGTTGGATGTAGTGGAGATCTGAGTCAGTCTTTCCAACTGCAGTCAGATCTTATGTATGACAGACTAATAATCTGAATCAGATTAGAGCTTATAGGTCTACAGGGGAAAGGTCAACGTCTAGAGAACTCTTTCATTCAACAATTTCATTATTGCATTACATTGAATCCTGCGTCACCGAAAATGGTTGTGATTCTAGTTAAAACATTGACCTTTTAGTGGCCCCTTCTGGTTTAAGAAATGTACTGCATCCACATGATAAACATTCCTCATGGAAAAACAAGTTGGCTTCAGCACCACTATTTTAATATGATGAGTATCTGGATGCTATTTGTGCCAGTACATTAACATGTTTCTTCTTTCCTTTTACACAGCCTCCAAATCCCCCTCATTTCCTTCCTACACTAAGACTGGGCTTACTAGGGTGAGAAAATAAAATCTGATTTGATATGTCAGCTTTGTTGGAGCCATCCTTAAAGGGATAGTTCACCCCAAAATGAAAATTATCCCATGATTTACTCACACTCAAGCCATCCTAGGTGTATATGACGAACACAATCGGAGATATATTTAAAAATATCCTTAGTCCTCCAAAGTTTATAATGGTTGTGAATGGGGGGACGTGTTTTGAAGCCAAAAATAATGCATCCATCCATAAAAAAAAAGTAATCCATATGACTCCAGGGCGTTAATAACGGTCTTCTGAAGTGAAGTGATGCGATTTTTTAAGAAAGATATCCATATTTAAAACTTTATAAATTCAGATATCTAGCTTCCGGCGGACGACCGTACGCAGAATGTGCAAGTCGATTTGCGGCGGAAGAGTATCCTTTGACCTGACGCACAATATAACGGCAAACGCCGAGGCACAGAGGATAGAGCAAAACAAATCACCGGTCACGGATTATAAGTCAAAAACGATAATTAGAAAAGAGGAGCTTAAATTTGTTGCACAGCCCTATTTGTTTGAATCGCAAGAGGCGTCTAAGCTTACAATACTCCTACATCCTGCGTCATACATCGCATCAGAGGATTACTCATTTGGCGCAAGTCGACTTGCACATTCTGTGTATGGTCGTCCGTCGGAAGCTAGTTATTTGAACTTGTAAAGTTTTAAATATGGATATAAAATGCATCGCTTCGCTTCAGAAGGCCTTTTTAACCCCCTGGAGTCGTATGGAATACTTTTTTTTATGGATGGATGCATTATTTTTGGCTTCAAAACGCATCCCCCCATTCATAACCATTATAAATATTGGAGGACTAAGGATATTTTAAAATATAGCTCCGATTGTGTTTGTCTGAAAGAAGATAGTCATATACACCTAGGATGGCTTGAGGGTGAGTAAATCATAGGATAATTTTCATTTTAGGATGAACTATCCCTTTAATTACACTGATATAATTAGTCTTGTGTTTATGTGTTACAGCTGCAGTCTGCAGAATTCTCCTCTTCAAACAGTGATAAAGGGAGTCAACGTAAGTCTGGGGATTTAAATATTATTGTTCTATTCTATTCTGTTCTATTCTATTCTATTGTAAGAGTAATTTTTGTTATTTTTGTCATGTTTATTTACACTTCAATCAGAGTACTAGTACCAAGAGGCATCATTCTATTGTATTTTATTGTATTGTATTGTATTGTATTGTATTCTGTTCTGTTCTGTTCTGTTCTATTCTAAATAGTAATTTAGAGAGCCAGTATTGAGTTATATTTCTATTCTATTTTAAATAGCAGAGCATTTTTTTTCCAGTATTAAAAGCACCATGGTTTCTATATATTTTATTATACAATATATTATATTAAGAATCATAATTTTATTCTGTTTTAGAATAGTATAGAATAGTATTCTATATTAGAATACAATTATAATAGTATTCTAATATTTAGAATAGTAGAGTCATTTTTATCATGTTTATTTACACTTTAATCAGAGTGCCTAGGTTTATTATTCTATTCTATTCTATTCTACTCTATTCTATTCTATTCTGCTGTTGTTATCTATTCTCAACATTTTTAAAGGAATAGAAATCAAATTGAATTGAATAGGAGAGATCTTTGTGTGAATGTTTTTATACCTCCTGCTCATTATATTATCATTTGTTTCTCTCTCTCTCTTTACAGATTTCCAGGTATGTATTAATTTGCATTCAAATAAAGTGTAACCAAATAAATTGATATTCTTAACAGCTAAAACTGATCAAATTACAGGTTTAGTTAGTTCATTTAGCAGACACTTTTATTTAAACCAAATTAAAATGAGGAATACTACAAAAGCTGTTCATCGTAAATAGACAATAGCAGTATTAGCATTTCAGAAATAATCAAAGATTTTAGTGAGTTGTATTAGAAAAGATTTTAGACATTTCAGTTGTTTTCAGTTTCGAGGCACTTTACATGGGAAAGGTATCAATTGTTTCCTGGGAAAGGAAAAACAAATATATGTATAGAATTATTCTTGTTTCAAGTAAAAAAGCTATTACTAGATGCTGGTATAAACCTAATCCGCCACAAATACAGGACTGGATTGACATTGTAAAAAGTATTTTTATTATGGAGAAAATTACATTCTGTATAAATAACCAAAAAGATATGTTTGTTGACTTTTGGTCCAAATGGATAGAGTTTATAACTCCTATTGAACCAAATGTTTTTTTTGTTATAGAACATATGTTTTGTGTTTATATATAAATATTGTGCCTACATCCCCTTTCTTTTGTAAATAGTTTTTGCCATAATTGGAATATAATTTGACGAGATATATTGATCGTTTTTGTCACAAAGAACTTTTTGAGAACCCCCCCCCCCCCCGAATCGGGAATATAAGTTGTAAATGCTGTAAAAGTGACAAATGTCATAAACAGATGTTGTGAAATTGTATCTCTTTCCAATAAAAATTAAAATATATATATTAAAAAAAAAAAATTTGTGAGTCAAGCTTTGCAACCTTCAATCTCACAATTTTACAATCATATTTTTGTAATAATGGCACAAATCACAGTTGTGGTTATGATATGTGGTCTTACAGTGGTCTTCTCTCTTTTATAGAATGGAGATGCCCAAAGCAGAAGGATAGACAGAGGGAATTCACTCCCTAGTATGCTGGAACAAAAGGTGATATAACCATGTCATCTGCCAACTAATTTTGTTTTGTATTCATCAGAGCTCTTGTACATATTGTTGCTATATGACTGCTTGCTCTTGGTCAAAGTTCATTAATTGTGTGTTTGTTTGAAACTATGTGTTCATTTGGCAGATTTACCCATATGAGATGCTCATTGTGACCCACAGAGGCAGAAACAAACTCCCACCTGGTGTAGACAGGACAAGATTGGAGGTAAACATTGTTTTTGCTCATTATTTGACCCTGTTGCACTGTTCTGTTGGGAACAAAGGTTGACCATTGAACCTCTCTCTCCAGAGGCACCTGTCACCTGAGGAATTTCAGAATGTCTTTGGAATGTCCATAGAGGAATTTGACCGGCTTTCCCTTTGGAAGAGGAACGACCTGAAAAAGAAAGTCTCTCTCTTCTAATAGAGGAGAAATGCGTTCTTTTACAAACACTGTCACACGTCTGCACTTCCACTTGTGAAAACAAAACAAGTGATATAAGATAAGGAAAGATGAGGAAATGTGATATAAGGAATGTGATTTTGGAGCCAGCAAAAAAATCAGTTATCCTTATCGTTTGATAAGCCCCATATCTGATTGCAGCTAACAATCATGTCTGAGTCATTGATGTTGTCTCTTTTTCTAGTTGCAGCTACTATGTCAGGACTTCACTGAGGTTACTGAGTCCTCTTCTCTGTGTGCTTTGTAAAGCTAAAATGATATACACAGACATGAAGGCTAGCAGTACACATGAAGCAGATATGAATCACACTAGTTATTTGAGTAGACCAAATCCCTGCAAAACAGTATGATTCAGAAGTCCAGATGAACCAGCAGGAACCTGTGAGTTTCATTCACTATGAAGTCACTGCCACACTTCTCAGCCTTTATGTGCTAAGCATGAGTTACCTTCAGAATATGGGTCAGTGATATAACACTCATTCCCGCCAAGATGTATTAATTTATGTATTTAAAGATACATAAAAAAATGCAATTCATACATACAATGACTTCAATACACCTCTTCTATGATGAGCATGTTTTGGGGGAGCATACAGTAAAAAATGGGGTGTATAATGAAGTAAAAAAAAAAGAAAAAAAAAAGAATGAAATGCTTAACAAGAAAACCTTAAGTTGGTTTGCATAATCTTTTATTATTATTTATTAGAAAAATATCCAATATTTTAACAAAACTTCTTTACTGCTTATTAATATTGGAAAAACTAAATCTGCTAAATCAAAGTCATGTGGTCCAACCACCATGCAGAAAAAAAAACATAGCACAGGAAATGATATTATAGAGAATGATAAGTTTCTTAAAATGTCAAATAATTTGACCTTTGTATGACGCGATAAGGTTAGTTCAGGTTGTAAAATGTCGTGGTGAGACTCCCCAAAATCTTCATTATATTTATGAATTAATAAATCATGATATTTCTATAATTAATTCATGATATTTGTAACAAATATGACATTTTTAGTCAATAAATTTACTCTTTATTTGAAAATGGTATAAACATTTTTAAAAGCCATATGAAACCAATTTACATGAATACAAAGAATACAAACTTGGCACTAGATTTTTTTTTATTTTTTATAGTCTTATTTGTCATTGACCCATATTTGTGAAAGCATCTGAATATTTGAATTAAGCGAAGCAGCTATTGCTGATAGTTCGGAAATTAGTACAGTTTATACTAGAGACTTAAGATGCACATATATTGCACACCCTCATTCTTTACACCTTAACACCAATATAAAACAAACAATATAATACCTTAATGCCAATGCAAATACCAGCGGTACGATATCCGTACACGTATAGCAACAATTCTCATGGCAACAGCGGATGTTACAGAGTGAGTTTGCTGTTCCAAAGAGAGCTACTGTACATTAGTGAGAGTTTATGAGACGTATGAATCCTGCATGGCAAATGTATCCTGCTTTTCTTCAATGATGATGGATTGTGAATTGTGAGTGTAATCAATACTTCTCCTCTTTCGCAAGATGTATTGATCAAACAGTTTCACTCGCTCCTTCTATTCTTCCGTCTTTTTTTCGCTCCCTCGTCCCCATTTTGCTGCTATTGCCTTGTAAAGCACCTTTACTGTTTTGGTTCTATCCTCTCTTGTTCTTGACGGGTGGAATTTTCTTTTTTACAGTGTTCCTGTTTTATAGGATAAGGATAGGTTAGGATATAAAGGGATTTCATTCATTAACACCTGATGGTTGCTGCTTGCCAGATGGTTTGATTTTGCAACCCTGGTTTTTCTTTTCTGTAGATTTACAGAATTTAACTGGCTCCCTTTCAGTGCACGGGTGTGAATTTGAATTGAATTGGTCACGACTCACAGGATGATGAATTGGAATTACAGGAAGATGAATTTACTGAACTGCAATAAAAAAAAAAAAAATCAACACATTCACACAACAGAGATGTATACATAAGTATACATAATAATATTAATTAACTATAGTTAATTCGTTTTCATATAATTATAATTAATAATCTCAAATCTGTTCTGAATGGCACAGATCCCTGTAGTTCATATATTCTTCTTGCCCACTTCTAATGACATCTTATGTGTGTTGATCTCTGAGCAAATGAAATTATTATGCTTTTATTGCTCCAATGACCAAATTAAGTGCTTAGATAGAGCGCATGCTTTGTACCTAGAGTTTGTACCTACAGAACGGAAATGTAACAAGAGCAAAACAATCACTAAAAAGCAACACATATCAACTTGAGAATGTAAAAGTACAAAAATAGACATTCCACATTCAGTTTTTTAGAAGTACTGCTCAAAAGGAAGTATGTGACTACTGGCTAGAGAGCTATTCTTAGCTTTTTGCCTATTTACAAACCAATAGTATTATTTGTTGTTTTAACAGCCTGCTGCCAGCAATTTGCTGTTCCTTCAACAGGACATAATAACTTATTTTATGTGAACACAATCTGACACCCAATTTACACTTCACAATACTCAATAATCATGAAATTATGCTACTTATCAATCATGATTTTTTTTTTTTCCAATGACAGCTTAAAGTTGTGTTTTGTTCTTTATGAAATACTTTTTGCTGAATATTTTGCAGTAAGGCACTCGTACTGCATCCTAAATCACTTGATTCACTAATACACTTAAAAGGTTGAATGTTTTCACAGTGCGAGAATATGCTCTTTTTAACCACATGTACATGCATCCGACAATTTTCATGTGAAAAATGTTCCAAATATTAACATAACACTGATCTTTCTCTACTTCATGAATAGTGCTTTTCTTCTTTTCCTTTTTTTTATGTGAAAGTGTGATGAATGAAAAAAATAAATAAAATGGATTTAGTAAAGTGAGTGTACATTGTTGTGATTTTATCAGTGGTATTGTTGTTTTATTATTTTGATTTGTAAGTGGCTTACTAATGATTTTTAACAGATCATTTGAATTAGTATTAAGCTCAATAAAGTTTATGATTTTAACAGTGTTTTGTGTCTGTTTTTTTAGTTGAAAATGTGATTAAGCCTTTCACATCCCACATAATAGGATAAATAAAGTTAAAGTGGGAAACTTTTGACAGTCATCTTAACATAGTTGTGGATTTGTTGGATGCTAACATGGAGAAACTTAAAGTTTTGTGAGCGAACTCCAAAGGTTTGTGAGCGAATCTAAGGTTTCTCACAAAAGCATTGATATATAATTTTTTTTCTTCCTACCAAATTTTTCCCATCACCAGGGTGTTCTGTATTAAGGTCATGTAAATTGCGCCATGTTTTCATTCGTAAACTGATTTTATTATTATTATTATTTTCCTATTATAAATTAAATTAACATTTACTACCTCACATAGATAAATACTTAACTGTTCATTGGTACAGGTTATTTTGTAATTGCCACTATTGTCCAAATTGAGAGCATTGGGTGGCGCTGTTGAGCTGCTGTACATTGGCGGATTTCAGAAGCACAGCTGGAGGCGGAGAGTTCAGTGATACAGAGATGTGGAGTGGATGTTGACAATGTAGCCGTTTGTTTGGACAGTTTCGCTGTTATCTTCGTTTGACTGTCGCCTGACCTGCAACTCTCCCTTGATTCACTTCGAAATTGCACTTAAATTCACTTTAACTTCGTTTACACATCCAGGAACAGACACAGCGATGAACTCTGGAAGCGACCGAGAACATTTCACTTGGACGCTTTGATCATTTCCAGCGATGGACAAGCAAAAAGGTATTTCTCTGTTGTCACATCAGTCTAGTCTGTATGAGAGTCTGAGTGCAGCGCTCCTGTGAAAGCTTCATATAGGCAACATCTGATCCACATATCATCCACACAGGTATTTTCCATATGAAAAACAAAATGTTTTTGGTGTTACTGGGGAGTCAGCTGGCGTGCAGTGGCATTGGCACTGTCATTTTAAGCTATCGAGCAAGATACTCTAATCCTAAGACTGTCCTTGTAAGTCACTTTCCACTAGTTAGTAATACTAGTAATCATATTGAATAGTTTCAGTATAAGACCTCATATGCTGGTTTTGTCTCATTTAGTCACACAAAGCCTGCAGAAAAAGTCTGTGTCCAGTATCATTAACATTTTTTTTTTGTAATGTAGTTGAATCTTTTAAACAAAGTGACAGTGAATTAAAGTGCCTAAATGTCTTGATTAAATGAATCAGTCCCACTGGGATTCAAACCTACAACCTTTCCACTACCATCTGTAAAACTACACCACCACTGTAAAAGATCATCCATTTCTGAACACATCTCAGCAGCTCTTTCAGAACTCAGAGGTGTTGAATTTTTCATTGTGGATTTCTCATAGTTGCAGTTAGTGATGTTGTAGCCGTGCAGATTTGATCATTGTTCTGGAATGTCAGTAATAGTCCTACAGCTTCCCCCATCAGCCATGCCACCACGACTGAAATCTCAGGAGAGGAGCGAGTTTCTCGGTTTGTTTAAGTATAGGTCAGAGAGCAGTGCTAATTTCACCAGCGGCGGCGTAGTGTGAAGTCTGACAGGAGCAAATGAGCTACTCCAACTCCCCCTGTGCTCCTTTCTGTTTCTGAAAACAAAACAAAAAAAATGTTGGGAAAAAAACTGACATCATAGATAATATTACTGTTTAGCTGCTGTGCACTTTTTTCCTGACATTTTCTATAGTCACATTTTTTAGGCTGGAGTTGGAAGATATTTAAAAAATTTGCTAAATATTGAAAAATTATATATGTGTCAGGGTTATGTCTGTTTATAGATTTTTTTTTATCTGATTGCCTGTTCTGTTCTAGTCTGTGCTTCTTAAGCCAAGTTTACACTACAGGACTTTAAACGTCGGCAGATCGCTGTGCTGTTCAGACTACATGACTTGCTGTGGAGTCTTGAAGTCGTTGTGGTGTTCACACTACATGACACTACGTAAATGATCTGCAACAGGAGGTTACACACTACACGAGCTGACGACAACTGTCACCCAACGACTTTATTTGAAAATGGATGTTGGGAGGAAATTAGATTACATTTTAAATTAAATTAAATTTAATTAAAATTAAAATAACCCTTTTACACATAAGTTTAAAATATTCTGGCTGATCTCCCAGAGTTAAGGCGACTGTTATTTTAGAACGTTTCCCTTTATTGTTTCCATGACGGCGCGTCATGCTTGTCACGTGACATACCGTGGCCAGCCGGCCACACTGTATGACAGATGTATTGCTTTTCTCACCATGTCATCAACTATCTGACATTCCGATTCTCAAATATGTGCAAGTGAGTGTTTTGTCATTTAAAAACCTATGTAATGACCTTGATCTTAATATATAGCATGAATTCATCCATTTGTCCCGAAATACATGTGGCCGGTGAACTGGGAGAACAATAGAGTGAGTGAGCTTTATAGTTACTTACACAATGTGTATCTGATAGGAGTAAACGTCGGCAAATTATATTTGAATGGATTGCTGCTTCCATAGACATCAGTGTGTATTTCATTGGCTGTAGCTCGTCGCGACACGAGACACCACAGGATATCGAGTCGGCCGACAGCTCCAGATATTTAGCATGCTAGATATTTGTCTGGCGTCTGTGAGGTGTCAGTGACACGTCAGCGAGCCTCTTTGATGCATCGTTGAGTAGTTCACACATAAAGATTGGCGAGCACCGATCACTCGCTGATTTTCCCCCGATCACAGCCCGACCTGTCGGCAAGCTCGTCAACTTGCAAATCGGGCTTAAATCAGGCTTAAAATCCTGTAGTGTAAACTTGGCTTTAGTTGAATTCTAGTTTGTTAATTAGTCCTGTCCTTGTTTGTATCCTTGGTTACTGATTTGATTAGAGTCCTCGTTTCAGGTGTATCTAGTTTGTTTCTCCCTTTGTTTGCCATGTGTATATATACCCTGTGTTCTCCCTCAGTCTCGGTCGGTTCTCGTTTGTATTATGTGGTTGTTCTCCTGAATTTCTCCTGGTTCCTTGATTCTGTTATTAAAGTCTACCTTCAGTTATTCCTCATTGTCGTGCGAGTTATATACCACTGCTCGTAACAGAAGAACCGACCCAAAAAATGATCCTGGCTGAGGACCGCCTGTGGGGCCTGCGGCAGAATGGTCGGCCTTTGGAGAGGTTTGTGGAGGAATTTCTCGAGTTATCCCATCAGGTGAGCTGGCCTGATGCCTCCTTCAATGTGTTTTTTTTCGGATGGGACTGGATGAGGATACTATTCGTTATAGCGAGCCTGCTTGTTATTTTTCTTTAGTTGAGTCGATAAAAATCTATTAATCTCTATTTAAATGGTTCAAATTTTGAAGTAGAAGAAGTTAAAGTAAAGAAGTATCTTCCTCATCCAGCCCCCTCTAAAACACACTTGGTCTCGCCAGCTCACCCCACGCCGGTGCCCTCCACATACCGCTCCAATGGATCCGTCCATTTCTGTCCTCCGGCACTCTCCTGTGTCCGAAGATGGGGTTCCAACAGCACTGACCTGGGGACCAAAGTTGCAGACCCATCATTTACATCTGTCAGGTCAGTGCTGACGTTTACCTTACTTCCTCCATCTGCAGCTCTTAAGGCCATCCCATTCCTGAAGATACAGGCCGCGTCGCACGCTAGCCCGCAGGCCGCATCACACGCTAGCCCGCAGGCCACCATTCCTAAGCCTGGTCCCAAGATGGCCGCCATTCCAGAGCCTCATCCCAAGATGGCTGCCATTGCAGAGCCTCGTCCCATTTCAGAGCCTCGTCCCAAGATGGCCGCCATTCCTGAGTCTCGTCCCGTCATGGCAGGCATGCATGTGCCTTTAGGAGTTTTGGTGGAGTATGAGGGGATGTCTTGGAGCCCAGAGATGGCTCCAGCCCCTAGGTCCGCTCCAGTGTATTCTCCAGCCCCTGAGTCCCCTCCAGTGTCTTCTCCGGCCCCTGAATCTGCTCCAGTGTCTTCTCCAGCCCCTGAATACGCTCCAATGTCTGCTCCAGCCTCTGACCAGAGTCCAGTGACGGAGTGGCCATAGTGGGTATGGGCCAAGGTCATGGAGGCTGCACCACCATGGACCCCTGAATCTCCAGTGCCCTCGGAGGCTCCAGCGCCCCCTGTACCTCCTTGCTCCCCTGAACTGCCGGCTCCGCCCTGGCCCCTTGAACTGCCAGCTCCGCTCTGGCCCCTTGAACTGCCGGCTTCGCCCTGGTCACCTGCACAGCCGGCACCACCCTGGAGGCATCCTAACCTGCCAGCACCTGCCCATGACCTCCAGGGTTGCAACACCTATCTTTTTCCATTCTTCAAGAATGACCAATTTTAGAGACTGGAGGCTGGATGGAGAGTGATGCTCAACTTGTCTCTTCAGAATTCCCCATAGGTGTTCGATTGGGTTCAGATCAGGAGCCAATGAATCACTTTCACCCTGTTCTTCTTTAGAAATCCAACAGTGGCCTTAGATGTGTGTTTAGGATCATTGTCATGTTGGAAAAGTGCACGACGGACAACCAAGAGCACGGAGTGATGGTAGCATCTTCTCTTTCAGTATAGAGCAGTTCATCTGTGAATTCATGATGCCATCAATGAAATGCAGCTCCCCGACACCAGCAGCACTCGTGCAGCCCCACATAAGGACATTGCCACCACAGTGTTTCACTGTAGGCACCATGCATTTTTCTTTGTATTCCTCACCTTTGCAACGCCATACAGTTTTGAAGCCATCAGTTCCAAAAACATTTATCTTGGTCTCATCACTCCAGAGTATAGAGTCCCAGTAGTCTTCATCTTTGTCAGCATGGGCCCTGGCAAACTCTAGGCAGGCCTTTTTGTGCCTGGGCTTTAGGAAAGGCTTCTTTCGTGGACTGCACCCATGCATGCCATTCCTCTGCAGTGTACGCCATATTGTGTCACGGGAAATAGTCACCCCAGTTTGCCTTTCTACTTCTTTAGATAACTGCAGTGAACTTGCATGCTGATTTTCTTCAACCCTTCTCATCAGAAGATGCTCCTGTCGAGGTGTTAACTTCCGTGGACGACCTGGACGTCTCTGTGAGATGGTTGCAGTTCCATCTTTTTAAAATTTTTGTACCACTTTTGCTACAGTATTCTGACTGATAAGTAAAGCTTTGATGATCTTCTTGTGGCCTTCACCTTTCTGGTGTAAAGAAATTATTTTCTTTCTCAGGTCTTGTGACATTTCTCTTCCATGTGGTGCCATTGCTGACAGCATGAAATGGGAAGGGGTTTTAACACCCTTTTATAGTCAACTGTCTGCTGGACACCTGTGTAATGAATAATTAGACTCACCTGTGGTTGAATTCTTGTTAAATTAGACATTTGTAGTCTAAAATTTAGCTTTGCTCCAGAGACTTTCAGTGGGGTGTACTCATTTTTGCATCACCCTAATTTGAGTAAAACTGAAAATTTTGTTCTCTAAGTTATATTAACCTTACTTTCATGTTATAAGTTAAACAGATGTTATATAAAACTTAGTCTTGTCAACATTTTGGAAATTGTTTTTGTGTTCATTGAGATATTGTTTAAAATGTTACTTTTCAAAGAGGGTGTACTCATTTACTCTGAGCACTGTATATACCCTGTGTTCTCCCTCAATCTCAGTCGGTTCTCGTTTGTATTATGTGGTTGTTCTCCTGAGTTTCTCCTGGTTCCTTGATTCTGTTTTTAAAGTCTACCTTCAGTTATTCCTCATCGTCATGCGAGTTATATACCACTGCTCGTAACAATATTTGCTGATATAAAATTAAATAACTTTGCAATCATTTTAATGTAAATATATTTGTTGTGTGAGAGCATAAGACAGATTTAAATGTCAGCAACAAGAACGGTGTTGGAGTTGAGCATTTCAAATCATTTCAGTTCAGTCTTTTTCAGTGAATTATTTAAAAAAAAAAAAAAAAAAATGGTTGAAGAGCATTCACACAGGCAGTGAACTGCAGTGATGAAGCAACCTGAACCCAGCTGTTGACAATTGCATTGTGGCTATGTCTGATAACTTGACAAAGTTAAACTTTGTGCAAATAAGCAGCAACTATCAATTGGAGTGAAGACAGTCGAGTGGAGGTCATATGATCTGTCAGTTACTGCAGTCGAGGGTCCGAAAGATGAAGTGAATCCTTGCAGTTCTTAATGTTCCAATTTTATGTAAGAAAATGTCACACTGTGAGGTATAAAGTTACAATTGCAAGAAAATAAAGTTGCAATTACAAGATATTAAATCACAACTTTTTTTTTTTCTTTTTTTTTTTTCTTTTCACTTAAAGTGTTTTTTGTGTTTGGTAAGATTTTTTTTAATGTTTTTGAAAGAAGTCTTTTATGCTCTTAAATTTCTTATTAAAGCTGAATTTATATTTTAATATTATAAAAAATATTTATTTATACAGTAAAAACATTAATATTGTGAATTGTTATTGCAATTTAAAATAACTGTTTAATATATTTTAAAATATAATTTATTCCTGTAATGGAAGAGCTGAATTTCAGCAGCCATAACAGCCAAAAAAAAAAAAAAAAAAATTTCTTACTGACCCCAAAGAACAGTAGTGTATGTTGGTATATTTTACTGCTTATTGTTATTTTGGTGCATATACAATTGGTGCATAAAAAGCTACTTATGCATTTTGGATTTATCTAGTGAAAACTAGTAGGGAAAATGCTTTGATTTTTAAAAGATTTGAGCTTTTTTAGTTAAACACAATTTCTTAGACGTTTCCGAACAAATACATAAATATATAATGGATATCTCATTTAGCCTGGTCATGCTGTTTTTTTTTCCAACAAGCTTTTTTCCTCTTCCCTGTTCTGTCACTATCGGTCAAAACAAGAATGTGACCTCCCACACAAACACACACACATAGGCGTAATTTGCGGGTGGGACATGTCCCCACCATTTTTTTTAAATCCACTGAAAAAATAGCGTGGAAGGCTTAAAGAAAATCCAAATCCGACATTCTTCATAATTTAATGTAACACAATGTAATACACCACGAAATACATTTGCGGTGACCAGATTGGCCCGATCTGTAAAACACACACATATCGGGATTTATAAACAATAAACAGTAAAAGTATGTGTGCACACTCTGGACTGTACACAATCTGATTGAAGTGATGAAGTACACAGAATGCTTTACATTTACACTTTTAGATTAAATATGTCTCTCTCATGAATGGAGATAAGCACACAAATGGCATGAAATCATTAGATTACATGAAATTACATGAAAAATTACCCAGAAGTTAAAATAAATGACTTTACGGTATGTATAGAAATGGATGTGCTGCTTTTCTAATACTTTTCCCATGACATGCTACATTTTAAAGGTTTAATGATGGTGAGGATTGCTTAGCTGTAAAAATGTATTTCTATATTGCAGAAATCACAGTCTGAGCGCAAAGAAATATTTTTACTTGAATAATGTTGCTGCAGACTTGACTTAGAAGATGGCTTTAGCAACATATACATTTCCGGACTCGCTCAGTGGTCGGCCAGTTCAAATAGCTGCAATGATACAGTACAGAGAGGCTGCTCACTGCAGAGCCAATCGGTGGAGCCTGACGTCCAGCTCCCCCTCTCCGGACCTAAGGTCCAACCACACACTAACCTTAACCTTAAGTAGGGCAAGTTCCACCCATTTGGCTCTGCAGTGAGCACCACTTGACTGCACAATGTGCTGTTGGTGTCACGTGGCAACTTTACATTGCGCATCCCATCCCAATTGCACTGTCCATTAAATGTGCTAATATTCAAAGATCTGGGTGCCTCTGTCCTTGCTTACCCTGGGTAAAAAAACAACAACAAATGGCTGAGACTGACACTGAAGTCAGTTGATGTCCTAAAATTACAAATTAAGTACAAATTAAGCCTATAATTATATTTCTTCCTTCCATCTACCATTTCAGTGCAGCCCTTGTAGTAATTCAGCATGCAATGTATCTGGTTGCCATAACAACTTCACACACTAGCTGATGCTCTGCTATCATAAAAGCGCTTGAATATTATATATGAAGTTACAATAGTTCAAGGTTTCATCATGAATATTTAAAGCAGATGTAAATACCCCCCCCCCCCATATAAAGCACCACAGTCCCCAACTGTAACGTGTGGTGGTTGTAGTAAGTGCATGACGAATAGGGATGTCCAAAGGAACAATCTTTAATCACAAATCAACAGACAGACTGAGATGGTGCCGATGGAATTGGAGACCCAGGCGGAGCTGCAGAGCCAATAAGACCATGCAACACCGTTGGATCAGGAGACTGAGGCGGAGCCACAGCGACGAGCATCCACGGTGGAGCCAGGGTGCCAGAAGACTGAGGCGGAGCCAGTTTGACTGAGGACCAAGACAAAGCCGGGGGGAAGGCAGAGCCTGACGTAACCGAAGAGGTGGAGGGACAAAGTGCAACTGAAGGCATGGAAGTCCGTGGCGCAGGCAGAGCGATGACTGACCAAGGCAGAGCTGGAGGGACGAGGGAGCCTGGTGGAGCCGTGAGGACGACGGTCCCAGGTAGAGCCAAAGTGGAGGCGACTGGTTGACAAGCTGAGGTGGAGTGATGGGCTCGGTAGCTGGAGGCGAAGCCAAGGGATCCTTTTGCCAAGGCAAAGCTGATGATACATTAGAGGAGGAACCAAGGTACTGAAGGGAACCAGTGAAGGTGGGGCAGAGGAACTGGCTATTATAGGCGGAGGAGGTGGGAGAGGGAGGCTGGGCGGGATCTTTGTAGACACCCGAGACTTGGAGCTGGGTGGAACCAACGGAGACACAGGAGACCTGGAGCTGGGCGGGATCCAGGAGACTTGGTGAGGACATCTGGTCAGACTCTGCGTTGGGCTTTTGCTCAAAATTGGCTTAGTCACTCTTGCTAAGTTTTATGCCCTGCCGCGGTACTTCCGCCTACATCACGTGTGACCTTTTCAATGTGATTACGTAATGCATGGCATACAATGAAGTATGGGCTGTAAAACCCTGACTTCATCTTGGCTGGAGGGACAGGCTCTATTGGGCATCAAATTGAAATCAGATTCAGCATAAGCAAGCATCCTAGAGGGGGGAAGCTCAGCTTCATCTTCCTCTCCAGAGGACAATAGGCCACTCTCCAATGCAGCTATCGATATCTGATCCTCACCCGGAGCACCGAATGACACGCTGGGTCCCCAGCTAGAAGGACCCATGCCATCATCCAGCAATTCGACAGCACATGCCATGCTGGCCCGGCGGAAACGCTCCCACTGTAACCCTCAGGTCTCCCAGAGTGCTAACCAGATTCGTGGCTCTGCCTTGTGCAGAGGCAGTGGGCTGGGTAACAGCAGAGGGAACTCTTACCTACACGAAGAAAGAGAGTCGCGACTGCAATGCCAACATGGTCATATGCTCTCGCAGTAAGAACATGAACCATTCACTAACACCATCTCAGCATGATCGTGGCCGCCAGATGAGGACAGGAAACGACAGCATCCAGAAACACACGGACGGAAAGGCATCTTTAAAAAGACACTCGACACCCGTGCTTGCTCTTTTAGGGAAATCTGCTCTTTTTGCTCTTTTGACTTCATAATATTTCCACATAAATGACATTTTGGGAAATGATTGCAATGCAGTTTGTGTGCAAGTCCGGAATAGAGATCGGCCAAAATAAAACTAAAAACGTATTGGTCCCCACAACATAGGGTTTACCAGGACCATACAGACACACACACACACACATTCTCTCTCTTTCTCTGTTCTTCATAATATAAATTGCATAACATCCACTCCAGAATGGATTAATTTGTCATATTTCATTCATTCATTACACATTTGTCTCATTTGTTTGTCTACTTAGGATTTGTTCCTGTGGCATTCAGTCCAGTGTTTCCCTGCTCAAAACACAGCTTAAATGAGTTCTGGGGTTGTATTTTTCACATAAAAGACTCACAGCTTGGATTCGTGAAGTTCAAATTTGTTCAAAGTTGATTGTCAATCACACACTGTTCTGTAACCAGACTGAAACTGATACTATGATTTTAGGTGTGTATATGTTTGAGACACCATTCTGTGTATCTGTGTATCTGCTTGTTTGGTTATTGTGTGGTAGCACCCCATAGTGGCATCAACTGCTGTTTAAACATATTTAGATCCAAATGTATGTGTGTGTGTGTGTGTGTGTGTGTATTTGTGTTTTTTTCCTGTATTTACTCATTTTGTAAACACAGTGCCACTTGAAAGGCTTTGGTGGCCGTCATGTTGCGGGCACAGGATATGGTGATGATGTGAGGACAGCGTTCCTTAAATGTATCATATTTAGAATAGATTAGGGTACAATTAGTGAAACAAAAAACTGCAGAAGGACACAAATGACACCTTTTTTCACATTTTTTTTCAGATCTTTGTACATATTCAGAATGGTAGTTGTAAAGTTCTTTAATATTTATTTTTATTCAAGTTCTTTTACTCCATTAGTATTCCAATATACACTATTATTTTGGGGTCATTACAATTTGTTTTTAAGAAATTTTATAATTTTATTCAGCATGATGCATTAAATTGTCAAAAGATTGTTATTAGATTTTGAGTCTTTGCTTTGGACAGACAATTTCTCGTGGCAGTTTTAATTTTGTTCTGGGGACTGAACCCCACTCTGCTGCCACACTGGAGAGCACTCACCACCAACTGGACAGGGGTGGGAATTACAGCTACAAGTTATAATAGATCACCCTCAGTGTAATCTGCCAAAATGACGGTCTTCAGATTTTTCCGTCACTGCTAAAAATATTTAGTCAATGACAGAAAATTTTCGGTTAACTCGACCTTTGGTTGTGATTGCTATTGCTTTTGATCCCACTGAGAGCTAGCATGGACATCTGCTCAAGATTTCATTCATTTTTCTTTCCAGACAGACTTTCTATTGTATCAGACAAAAGGGTCAACTGTCAACAAGGGGTCAAATCAGTTGACCAGAGGTTATACACCCTTTTGAAGTATTTTGGCCAGGAATGCAAAATGTCTCTCTGTGTCCTCAGCAACACAAACACACAAAGTGGGTGTTTGAAGCATTTCCGAAATGTTGATGACGCCCATGTGCCTCGGGGCATTAGTTTTGCTAATGAATCAAATGGTCTCACCCCCTCATGGAACGTGACATCTGTACAATGATCTTGAAGTGGTTGCGTATTTACATGAATATGAATGCAGCCACTGTTGTGTGAAAACATATGATGAAAGGCTTTTATTTCATATTGATTAACCAATGCAAATCATTGGAAGCATGCAAAACATTTTGGTAATGTACTTGGTCCAAATTAAATTTATACTGTTGAATCAATATAAAAAAAAAGACTTACAAGCAAATTCTCAAAGTTTAACTTGAAGAATGAAGCAATTTTCCTTTGGGGTACAGTTATGGAGAAGGAAGGTTAAATATAGAGATAATGAAATTACAGAGTTACACAGCTTGTACAAGTGTATAGTAATTTACCTTGTCAAACAGTTTATGTAAGTTTTTATGAAATGGATATAAAATGTTCAGTATCACTTTCTATAATGTAAAGTATCACTTTTACTTTTTAGTGTGCACAGACAGTAGATCACCACAGAAAATAATTTGGCCTTGTCCCAAGGTTTGTGAAAAAAAAATCTGTTGACAATAATGCAGTTACAATGGAAGTCTAAATTGCAGTATAAGCCATTTTGCTTCTACTGCATTATTATTATTATAAATTATTTATATATTATAAATTATTATGGCAAAGTACAGCACAGATTAAGTCACATTTCCTGGAACATTCCTTTAATGCCATTACTAAAAGATGACACAAGTTATGTTTTGAACAATGATTAGTAACTAATAAGATGGATCCATGAAAAAACATATTCCACATGATTAGTACAATTTATTACCCAGTATTAGTGTTTGAGATGCCAAGGCAGAAATGAATAATGTATAGGTACAATAAGACACATCATCAATCCAAGGGTTTTCCTCTTTAGGTTGGGCCCAGTGATAGCAAGGTACAGTAATGTGCTCTAAGGAAAATTAGGATAGAAGAAAGGACTTTAGAAATAAAGGTTCAGTAATAGAACCTCAAAGCAATAAAGGATGCGGGTTTGTGTGTGTGTGTGTTTGATTTCGACGGAAGCCAGTAGCTGGGTTCTTTGACCTTTGAAACGTTGTTATGACAATGCTCAATATTTATCCTCCACACATTTTACAGTTCCTGCACAAAGCGAGAATGGGTGGGGCGACTTCTTAGCGAACAGTTGTTATTGGCTCAAGTCTACGAGAAACAGTGGAATGTCAAAGAAATCAAATGTTATTTAAATGTGAATATATCTCAATAACACGTGAAAGTGGGTGCATTCTTTTCAGATTCTCACATACGTAATAGTCTGATGAAGGCTACACATTGCTTTCTAAAGTGTGGCAGTGAGACATGGGGGAGTTTGTAGAAGAAAAGAAGCTAGTGTGAAGACTGAGACCTTGAGAATGACAATCTGAAGGACAGAGGGCCTTTGCCACAGTCAGCTATTGACATCTGGCTGGAGCTCTGTTTGCTTAATGACTTTACTGTTAGCACTCCATTGCCAGCTTTGTCACGTCTGAAGGTCAGTGTGTTCGATAAATGAAAACAGAAGTCTCATACTTTTTTTACAGGAAAGTTTTTGGAATAGGTGCTTACTATGTAAGTGGTATTTGCCATCTCATTTACAGCCCCATTTTTCTGAAAAATAACAGATTTCTGGTATTTTTTACATATAATGTTTAACTGAGCCGTGCATTCACACTATCTTTTATTTGAATTTATTGTTTACATTCATTTGTGACTGCAGTATTGTCTCAGTTACTAGTGTAACCCTCATTCCCTGATGGAGGGAACAGAGACATTGTGTTGACGTATTCAGAAAGGCCAAAGTTGGCGTGTGGAATTTGAATGTCTTGCCACTCCCCCTGACATACAGGTATAAAAGGAGGCCAGCATGCTCCACACATTCAGGTTTGTGCTGAGGAGCCGTGAGGAGAGTTGTGGCAGGAGAGACACAACATCTCCATTTCCTCCATCAGGGAACGAGGGTTACACTAGTAACCGTGATGTTCCCTTTTTCTTGGTCACTTTCAGTGTTGTGTCCTTGCAATGCCCTGGGTAAATGACCTCAGGTCTGCCCATATCAGGTAGGGTCAACTGTAGGGCCTTTCTGTGTTTTTTTTTTTTTTAAATTTTATTTTTTTTATGGCTGAGTACACCTGGTTGTTAATGTTGGGAAGCATTCTCCTCTGTTGAGAAAGGAAACCACATCCTACCCAAAGGGGAGGTTAGTATGTGGAAAGTACATCCTATGGACTCACCTAATGGGGAGTACTGCATAGGAAAGAGTCCCTGTGGTGGGCTCTACCTGACAAGGGAGTGACTACCGGCCACAGGAACTAGCAACAGAGCAGGCTCCATCCAGGGGAAGACACAGGGTTCGCCGATAGGGAAATCAAACTGTGGAAGAAAACATTATTTGGGATCACTGTTGGGGAATCACTACATATGGAGCACTTAGCCAGATTACAAGGGCTCACCTGAAAGGGGCATAACATCAGTAACGGGCCTGGTAGTGAGCCTGGGGAACTCTCTGAGACAAAAAGGCGGACGTTACCACCTCAGAGAGGGGGGGGGGCCCATGTAAGTACTATACCCAATCAGTTGTCTGAGTTTTACCTGTTATTACCCAAGACTCGGGATGAAACTGGTTCCATTTGGAGATTATAAAATCTCGTGAAGGCGTTGGGTGTAGCCCAGCCCGCAGCTCTACAGATGTCTGCTAATGAAGCACTGTTCGCCAAAGCTGATGTAGCCGCAATACCCCTGGTGAAGTGAGCTCTCACTTCCAATGGGCACGGTACGCTTTAGGCCTGATCAGCCTGGAGAATGGCATCCACAATCCAGTCGGCCAGTCTCTGTTTGGAGACAGTTTTCCTCTTCTGATGAGCTCCAAAGCGCACAAAGAGCTGTGAAATCGTCTGAAGCTCTGTGTGCGGTCCAGGTATATGTGCAAAGCACACAATGGACACAAAAGAGACAGGGCTGGGTCTCCCCCGTCAGGAGGGATCGCTTGTAAATTCACCACTTGTTCCCTGAAGGGATTAGTGCAGTGGTTCCCAATCCTGGTCCTGGAGGCACCCCAACACTGCACATTTTGCATGTCTCCTTTCTCTGACACACCCATTTCAGGTCTTGGAGTCTCTACTAATGAGCTGATGACCTGGATCAGGTGTGTTTAATTAAGGAGACTTGCAAAATGTGCAGTCTTGGGGTGCCTCCAGGACCAGGATTGGGAACCACTGGATTAGTGGGAACTTTGAGCACATAGCCGGCCTGAATTCCAGGCATGATTCACTAACAGAGAAGGTTTGTAAGTCCCCCACCCTCTTGATGGAGGAAAGCACAATCAGGAGGGCTGTCTTCATAGAGAGAGCACTAAGCTCGATTGATTGTATGGACTCAAATGGATCTTTCTGTAAGGCCTGTAAATCCAAAGAAATATCCCAAGACGGGGCGAGGCAAGGTCTTGAAGGATTCAACCTTTGCGCACCTCTCAGGAAACTAATGATCAGGTCCTGAACAGGTCCTCTGGGTCCTGTCACCCACAATGTCGTGGGTTTGCCACTATTGTGGCCATATACACTTTCAGGGTGGAGGTGGATAGGTGCCTCTCGAGGCCCTACTGGAGAAAGGAAAGCACGGACCTGACACCACATCTCTGTGGGTCTTTACCTTAGGAAGAACACCATGTAGTGAAGAGGCACCACTTAAAGGCATACAACCGCCTAGTCATGTGGTGCAACCAACGTAGAGAAACATGGAGAAAAAAAGGAAATTATATCATAGGGAGGACCCCTGCAGACCCTCATTACTGTGTCAAGGTCAATTAGTCTCTTACAATATACCATATGGTGTGACTACCAAAAACTCAGGATATTTATTAATTAAAGGTATTTGTAAAAAAATCATGTTGCCTTACATTTAAAATCTTTTTTTGAAAATAAAAAAAAATTAGGATGTAAAAGGAAAATATGCATTATTTTTTACATGATGTATACCTCACATGATATTTCATGACAAGTCATTAAATTTAAACTTTTTATTTTATTTTTTTTATTTAAGTTTTCTTTCATCTTGCACACTCTTATTTGTTATTGACCCATTCACGGAATGGAAATGCCCATCCTGTACAGTTTTCCCTCAAATCTGTGCAATAAAAGCAAGTCAACAGATTCCATCTAGGCTTGCATATCTGTTAGTAAACTATCAACAATTCTGGAGGCAGTTGTTAAAGATAGAGCTCTCTTCCTTTTATTTTTCTCAATCTGAGAAAATTAAACAAGTTGTGGTATGATTTACTGCATTCTCATAGCTTTTTTAATGTTCTTGAAATGTTTGTTTTTAATAGGGCTGCTGAAGCATTGTTCAGTGTCAACCAGTACTCGCCCATGACCCTGTATAAACCCATGGGAATTCAGATGTTTACTCCCAGGAGATGCAGCCACAGCTGGAGCTCTAAACCACCACTGCACCCTGCAGACATGGGACTGAGTTCTGAATATACACAATCAAGATGCTCAACTCTGGTATCCTATTTGGGAAAGCAGACTGAGAACTGAGAGCAGTGGTTTGATAGACCAGAAGTTTATGGAGCTAGAAATATGACATAATGATCTGAATTTGAATTGTGTAAATTTGAATTATTGACAAGTGTCATTTAACAGAATTGAATATTAAGTGCCATTTTATATAGATTTGAATTTGAATTTTTTAAACTTGAATCCTGGACATTTGAAATAGAATTTTTTTAATGGCATAATTTCCTACATTTGTATTTTCAAAGAGCGTGTTTTTTGTTCTGAATTCTTAGACTGCAAATATTCACTTCTTAAAAATACAGCTTCAGGTTTTCAACATGAATAACAAATTCAAAACGCAGAAATTCAGATCGTACTGAAAGTAGGTCAGAGGTCCAACTTCCGGGTTCCACAGGGAAGAGTAGAGGATCTCGGAAAAGACGAACGTTGCATTTTGGCCAATTACAGAGCAGCAATAATTCTCAGCATGCCAGACATTTATGTCTGGTGTTACATACAGAAGGGAGCGGAGACACAGGTAAGTGCAAAGCAGGGTTTTATTGAGGTCAACAGAGCGTGCTGGAGTGATGCAGGTGAGTGTGAACAAGCAGATACGTGGCTTGGTGATAGTGCTGGCTTCTGATGCTGGTTGTTGTTGTTGCAGGTTACGTGGATGCAGACGAACGTGGAGCAGATGAGGCACACTGAACTCACGATGGACACGGAGACACAAGGAGTCACGGAGAACACAGGAGACAGGTAAGTAGATAGCAATCGGAGTCCTGGAGGTAAGCATAGCATGTAGGTATGCGTTAACGAGACCGGACGATGTGTGTGTGTGTTCAGTGTTCTCTTTTATGTGGCAGTGGTGATGAGTGCTGATGCGTGACAGGTGTGGCTGATCAGTACTCAGGAGAGGGAGTGCGCTGTGATTGGGTGACTGTGGAGCCTGGCGTGTCTGTGACATTACCCCCCCCTCCACGGTCCGCTCCTGAGGACCGCGGACCCCGACGTCGTGGTGGTCGACCCCTGCCACGAGGAGCTGGTCTGCTTGGATGTCTGGAATGGAATTCGTCGAGAAGGTTAGGGTCGAGGATATAATTTCTGGGTACCCATGAGCGTTCTTCGGGGCCGTATCCTTCCCAGTCCACGAGATACTCTAGGAAACCACCACGGCGCCGGGAGTCCAAGATTTCTTTGACCTGGTATGCCACTCCATCCTCAACGATGAGTGGAGGAGGGGGTTCCTCGAGGTCGCCAGGCTCTGTGGAGGGAAGAACAGAGGGATGGTGAGGCTTTAGGAGTGACACATGGAAAACTGGGTGAATGCGATACTCAGGGGGGAGCTGCAGGTGATAGGTGACTGGGTTGATCTGCCGGAGGATGGTGAAGGGGCCAACGAAACAGGGACTCAGTTTCCTACACGGCAGGCGCATCTTGATGTCCCGGGTTGACAGCCAAACCTTCTGTCCTGGTTGGTACTGGGGTGCGTGGGAACGTCGAAGGTCAGCTGTCAACCTGCGCCTGCGTAGGGCCCGTTGGAGCTGCAGATGGGCTGAGTCCCAGACCCTCTCGCTCTCCCGGAACCAGTAATCCACCGCCAGGACATCTGATGGTTCCCCATCCCAGGGGAACAGTGGGGGCTGATAGCCGAGTACGCATTGGAAAGGTGTCAGACCAGTGGTGGGCTGTCGGAGAGAGTTCTGGGCGTACTCGGCCCAGCCCAGGAACTGGTTCCAGGAGTCCTGGTGGCCGTGACAGAAGGTACGGAGGAAACGGCCTATCTCCTGAATCTTCCTCTCCGTCTGCCCGTTCGTCTGGGGATGGTATCCAGAAGACAGACTGACGGCCACACCTAGGAGCTTAAAAAAGGCTTTCCAGACCCGGGACGTGAACTGGGATCCACGGTCGGACACAATGTCTTCAGGCAATCCATAGTAGCGGAATACATGGTTGAATAACAGTTCGGCGGTTTCCATGGCTGTGGGGAGTCCAGGTAGGGGAAGTAACCGACAGGACTTGGAGAAGCGATCTACTATCACTAGTACACAGGTGCATCCTTCGGAGACTGGGAGGTCGGTTATGAAATCGACTCCTAGGTGTGACCACGGGCGCGTTGGAACGGGCAGAGGCTGTAGTTTACCGGAGGGAAGATGGCGTGGGCTCTTGGAGATAGCACATTCCCTGCACCCCTGCACGTACCTCCTGACGTCAGATGTCATGTTGGGCCACCAGAAGCGCTGTTTCAACAGCGAGAGGGTCTCGTTGACCCCTGGGTGGCCAGTGCCCAGTGAAGTATGTGAAGAGTGGATGAGGGGAGTGCGTCGTGCTCGTGGAACATACTTCAATCCGGTGGGGCAACCCGGCGGAGTGTTGGTGGAGGCATTGGACTCGGGGAGCGTTTCCTCTGACCAGGAGATGGGACTTACAAAAAGCTTCTCGGGGATTATGGGCTCTGGGTCTTCATTGCTCTCTTCAAGACTGTACAGACGAGACAGGGCATCCGCTTTCACATTCTTGGAACCAGGGAGATAAGATATCTTGAAGTTGAAGTGGGTGAAAAAAAGAGCCCATCTCGCTTGGCGGGGGTTCAACCTCTTAGCATCCCGTAGATACCCCAGGTTCTTGTGGTCGGTTAAGACCATGAAAGGGTGTTTTGCTCCCTCAAGCCAATGCCTCCACTCTTCCAAGGCGAGCTTGATGGCAAGGAGTTCACGGTTGCCGATGTCATAGTTTACCTCCGCCGGGTTGAGTTTCCGGGAGAAGAAAGCACATGGATGGAGTTTCTTTGGATTCCCCTGCTGCTGGGACAATACCGCTCCCACTCCGGTGGTAGAGGCGTCTACCTCCACGACGAATGGGAGATCAGGATCGGGGTGCGCCAGGAGGGGAGCGGTAGTGAACGCTGTTTTCAGGTGTTCGAATGCCTGGGTGGCTGCTGGCGTCCAGGACAGAGACTTGGGCTTATGGCGGAGGAGGTTGGTGAGTGGACTGGTGATGGAACTGTAATTCTGGATAAATCGACGATAGAAATTGGCAAATCCTAGGAAACGTTGGAGTTCTTTCACGGAGGTGGGAGTGGGCCAGTCTTTGACAGCAGTGACCTTCCTCTCGTCCATGCGGACGCCACTGCGGTCGATGTTATAACCGAGAAACTGCACTGAGGGCTGGTGGAAAGTGCATTTCTCGGCTTTCAGATAGAGCTGATGGTCCCTCAGGCGTTGGAGGACCTCCGCAACGTGTTGGCGATGTTCGGCCAGGCTCCGGGAGTAAATTAAGATGTCGTCTATGTAGACCAGGACAGATCTGTGCAGGAACTCCCGGAGCACCTCATGCATGAAATCTTGGAATACGGAGGGGGCGTTGACCAGTCCATACGGCATAACGAGATACTCGTAGTGGCCAGTAGGTGTTACGAACGCTGTCTTCCACTCGTCCCCCTCACGTATTCTGATGAGGTTGTAAGCACTGCGGAGGTCCAACTTGGTGAACACAGTGGCGCCGCGCAGGTGTTCCAGGGCTGATGGGACGAGAGGAAGGGGATAACGGAACTTCACAGTGATCTGGTTGAGTGCTCTGTAGTCTATGCAGGGCCGCAAGCCTCCGTCCTTCTTAGCCACGAAGAAAAAGCTGGAAGCAGCAGGGGAAGTGGACGGTCGGATGTAGCCTTGTTTCAGAGCCTCGTCGATGTATTCCTCCATGGCTTTCTCCTCCGGAATGGATAGGGAGTAAATCTTCCCTCTGGGCACTGGCTCACCTGGGATGAGGTCGATGGCGCAGTCCCATGGCCGGTGGGGAGGCAGCTTGGAGGCTTGTTTTGGACAGAAGACATCTCTGAAGTGGGAATAACACGCTGGGATTTCTGTGGAACGTTTCTCTAGGGGGCTTTCCACAGTAGTAGCACAGACTTGAATGGCTTTGGAACTCGGAGGACTAGGAACTGGAAACTCAGGAAAACAGTCTTGAAAGCATTGGTTACCCCACTTCAGGATCTCTCCTGTCCTCCAGGAGATGGTGGGGTTATGCTGCTCCAGCCACGGGCGCCCCAGAATCACGTCAGCCGTTGAGTTCTCCAGAACCAGCAATTGAATCTCCTCCTTATGAAGAACTCCGACTTGGAGGAGGAGAGGTCCCACACTGTAGCGTACTTGCCGTAGAGGTTTTCCAGTTACCGCGTGGATCTGGTAAATCTTCGGCGTGGGGGCTGTCTTGAGTTTAAGCTGGCGGCAGAGGGATCCGGAGATGAAGTTGCCAGCTGACCCAGAATCGAGGAGCGCACTGACTGGGAGACAGAATTCGGCAGCAGTAAGTGTTACAACAATTGTGAGTGGTTTCATTTTGTTTAGCGTAGGCAAAATAACACTCACCATGGGCCGAACTGGACGGGTGGGGCATTCCGCGATGTAATGCCCAGCACGGCCACAGTAGAGACACAGATTCTGGGTCAGCCTCCTCTGCCGCTCAGTAGACGAAAGACGAGAGTTTTCGAGTTGCATAGGGTCGTTGGCTGGTTCTGGGAGGCTGACGGATTCGGGCTGGCGGAGGTTCGTTGGGAATAATGGCTGGTTCTGGTGCTCTTCGAGGCACAGCTGCATACGAGTGGCGAACCTGATGGAGAGTTGAATGAATTTTTCGAGCCCGATGGAATCCTCGTATGCAGCGAGATGCAACCGCACACGGGGCTCGAGACCCTGCCGATACAGGGTGAGGAGGGCTCGTTCATTCCAGCCACTTGCAGCAGCTAGGGTACGAAACTGGAGGGCATAATCAGACACGGTTAGTGATCCTTGCTTTAAATTACATAATCTCTCACCGATAGATGAATCTCCCGCGGGCGTTCCGAAAACTTCTTTGAAGTGGGAAATAAAGCTGGACAGGGAAAGAACAACAGGGTTTTCTTGATTCCAGAGAGGTTCAGCCCATCGCAGTGCTTTTCCATGCAGTTGAGAGATTATGAAAGCCACCTTCGCTTTATCGTCTGGGTACAAGTGCGGTTGCATCTCCAGAACCAGCGTACACTGCAAGAGAAATCCGTTGCAGTCCTCCGCCAGGCCAGAGAAGGGCGCCGGTTTAGCCATGGGACTGGCGACGGCAGGTGGTGAAGGAGATGCCGCGGTGAGTGTGCGGTGGAGTGCATCAACCAGGTCTTGAATGGGATCCGAAGTGCTCATGTTGACGTGACGGTTGTGGTCCGGTCTTCTGTTACATACAGAAGGGAGCGGAGACACAGGTAAGTGCAAAGCAGGGTTTTATTGAGGTCAACAGAGCGTGCTGGAGTGATGCAGGTGAGTGTGAACAAGCAGATACGTGGCTTGGTGATAGTGCTGGCTTCTGATGCTGGTTGTTGTTGTTGCAGGTTACGTGGATGCAGACGAACGTGGAGCAGATGAGGCACACTGAACTCACGATGGACACGGAGACACAAGGAGTCACGGAGAACACAGGAGACAGGTAAGTAGATAGCAATCGGAGTCCTGGAGGTAAGCATAGCATGTAGGTATGCGTTAACGAGACCGGACGATGTGTGTGTGTTCAGTGTTCTCTTTTATGTGGCAGTGGTGATGAGTGCTGATGCGTGACAGGTGTGGCTGATCAGTACTCAGGAGAGGGAGTGCGCTGTGATTGGGTGACTGTGGAGCCTGGCGTGTCTGTGACATCTGGGGATCTCTGCTACACCTATTTGTTTTAGTAAAAAGTATATTTAGTATGGAAGTGATTAGCATGCTTAACAGTCATACATAACTCTATAATTACTATATTTCTTTTGCATTCTGTTATCGAAGTTGGATGTTAGGCTATTTCATTCGCTGACATTTTCAGCTCAAGAACGTCACAAATGATCATTCAGATATGTTTAAAATAGCAGGCGCGATTACATGATTTATTTCCGCTCAATATCATGCAAATTGTAGGCTTATTAAATTAAATCAGAAGGGATGTGTCTGTGACCTATTAAAAATACCATGGTAGCCTGTTCATGGTCACATCGCACCTGCTGCGCTTCTGTGAACGGAGAAAAACAGACTAAATTATAGCCTGTAAAAGGAATAGGTCTAAACTAAACATAGGCTATGTTACTCCAATTAATTAACAGATTAACAAAAGAAAAAACTGCGTAGTATAGCCTAGGCTGTGCTGAATTTTGGTTAATTTTTGCGCTCCACAAACCCATTCACGGAAATGATAGAAAGCGCATCCTGTTTGTTTTCTTTATTTTACAAAAGCACAGTGTTTTGTTTTTATTTGTAAGTGTTAACAAATAAACGTAAACGCTTTAAAGTTTCCAATGATGATGTGTTACCTGTATGACTATAAATGATGGAGTATTATAGCCTACTGCTGTTTAAGGAAAAAATCTAAGTGATCACGCTGGCGCCTCACGCCTGTACAGTACACACAACAGGCTATCAGTTGGATTGTTAAATTGACATCACAGCCTGTTCATCAAAATAAAATGCAGTCGACCGAATATAGCCTATAAAAATTACACTGCTCGAGTTCAGCGTGACCACTGCCTCACTGTGGTGTTATGCCAAGCACATTTTTGCTCACTTGAAGAATGCTGTTTTACAAGGACACTGAACAAGAGTGAAGTTCAAAAACTTGTTTACTAAGTAAAAGTTTAGCAACCAAATGTTAGCCTACATCTCGAATAATATGGAAACATTTGGATTAGTGCTGAATGAGAGAAAACCCAACGCCGTTTGTTTCACTTTTAAATAAATTCGTTTTGGCTTTGCATATGTTGTTTATAATGAATGCCGCTATAGTTAGTGCTTTATTTTACAATTTTAGCCTATAATTTTTATAGCCTATTACTATAATTGTATAGGCCTATATTTTTTTTTATATATTTACTCGCGTTATATATTTATATATAATATATAGTAGGCCTATTACCTATAGCCTATAGCAAATGGCAACTAAAATAGCCCAAATAACATTTTTTTAACATTATACCAAAAGTTATAGGCCATAATGTGTTTACACAATGATAGAGGTTACAATCAAGAGAGCTTTACTCAGTCCATTTTAAATTCAAATTTTTGCCGTCTCTGAAATAGGTTAAATCATATAGCCTTCTAGTGAAGTTCAAGTAAATATGCTAGAAAATGTTACTCATTCAATATGTGCATATTTCGCATGGACGGAGAAGGAACATAATTGTCTAAAATGTAATTTATCTGACACAAAGACGCACATCTTTAGAGCGAAGATCCATCAAGAAATGCCACCCATTCACTGCGTCTTCATGTACAGTTTTTCTTTTGCGTGCAGAAGTCGTTCTCCAGAGATGATAGCGTAGGCTAAATTGAATGCCAAATTCAGAAATCACTTGTGCACATCAGGCAGGTAATAATAATAGTAATAATAAAATTAATAACAAACATTCTAAATAGGCTAAATAAATGAAAGTGAGCAGGGCAGCGGACCAAATCAGTCTCCCGACCAGCGGGATTTCTCCCGGAGTTTCCGATGGCCAATCTGGGCCTGTGGTCACATCCCACAATACAAATGATGTTAAGTTATCCTAAAAAAATATAGGCTACATAAAAACCTGACATTATCCTGATGGGACCAGCTGCACTGTCTAAAGTGACCAGAGATAACCAGTAGAGCCTGGCTGATCTCAACTCCACAAGTGAAGCAAATCATTTTACCTTGTGCAGTCTTAAAATGGGTCATTGTTGGTTCAGTGGCTCACTGCTTTTTAAGTTATTTTTATTTATTTATTTAGTGGGGCATGGTACTGTCTGCGTGAACACGACAGTCATCCAATTGTGTTTGTGGTGTTTGTTGGAGTTTGGAGTTTGAATTAGCCTTTAAATGCCTTAATAAGCCTACAATTTGCATGATATTGAGCGAAAATAAATCATGTAATCACGCCTTCTATGTTACACATATCTGAATGATCATTTGTGACGTTCTTGAGCTGAAAACGCCAGCGAGTGAAATAGCCTAACATCCAACTTCGATAACAGAATGCAAAAGAAATATAGTAATTATAGAGTTATGTATGACTGTTAAGCATGGTAATCACTTCCATACTAAATATACTCTTTACTAAAACAAATAGGTGTAGCAGAGACCCCCAGAGATAAATGTCTGGCATGCTGAGAATTATTGCTGCTCTGTAATTGGCCAAAATTCAATGTTCGACTTTTCCGAGATCCTCTACTCTTCCCTGTGGAACCCGGAAGTTGGACCTCTGACCTACTTTCAGTATCATCTGAATTTATGCATTTTTGAATTTTAGAATATTGAATTTGGTGTTTTGAATTTGTTATTCATATTGAAAACTTGAAGCTGTATTTTTAAGAAGTGAATATTTGCAGTCTAAGAATTCAGAACAAAAAATACGCTGTTTGAAAATACATATGTAGAAAATTATGCCATAAAAAAATTCAATTTTGTTAAATACCAAATGTCCAGGATTCAAGTTTAAAAAATTCAAATTCAAGTCTATATAAAATGGCACTTAATATTCAGTTCTGTTAAATTACACTTGTCAATAATTCAAATTTACGCAATTCAAATTCAGATCATTATGTCATATTTCTAGCTCCATAGAAGTTCAGTTTCTGTTCAAGCTTAGGAGTTTGTAAAACTATTGCAGTGCATTTTGGTTTTATTTTTGTTTAAATTGACTAACCTTGATATGAATGGGAACACTGTTTTATTCACATAAACTTAGTATTTTATATGTAGTGGATTGTCAAAGCTGCCGATTTTCCATTGACCGCAGGTTTCAGTGAGATTTGATTGCAAAGAAGAAAGACTAAAAAAGGGACATTCTTTGAAACTGCACATCTTGGATCATGTGATCCTTTGTCTGGCAAATGATAAAAGCTCTCCTCAGATAAGAAGCAACGTTTACACTTCTTCTCTCTCTGGTATAAATTACACAAGTGCTGAAGAGCACTTGCTTATCTAGTCACTATTCTTTCAGTGTAATATTTAATGCTGTAATTGAGAAAGAATTATTAGACTTCCTGTTATACTAGAGGAAAACAAATATTAAGATTAGAGAATTAAGAAATAAGAGGAAAGAGTTTCAAATTCAGTTTCAAGAGAAAGGCTGTGAATGTGTGTTCGGCTTGCCTTAACCTCTAGCAGTGGTGTAGCTAGCAGACAGGTTCTATCACTTTGGTCTGTGTATTCTTGGTGTTGTGACAGCTCTGACACTGCTATCGTCTTGTCTGGTCTTGTCATGTTGAGCATGTGGTTCTGAGTTCGCTTGGGCCGTACGCTCTTATGTCCATGTGAGTTGTCTTGTGTGCGGGGCATGGTATTTGGATCCCGGCACTTTGGTCTAGTTTGGTTTCGGTTCTGTGTCGTGGTGTGGGAGGCCTGCGGAAACACTCCGGAGCATGATTTCCACTGACTTTAGTGTCAGCCAATTAACCTGCTACCTTAACATAACATTAACTGATTAGTTTGTTAGCTTAGCGAATTACTAGCCAATTAACCTGCTATCGTGTCATAACGCTAACCTGCTATCTTTGCAGCCTTTTGGTACAAAAGGATTATCTCATGATAATCACGATAATGTGATGCTTTTAAAAAAAAGTACCATCAAACATTTTCCTAGAAGAAAAATAAATGTCTATATATGGAGTAAACTAGATTGATTGACTGAAAACTTCTGTTTTAAAATGAGTAGTGAAAAAACAGTACCCATGTGTTTCAGAGGTTTTACGTAGGTTTTTATGTGGTTCCCTACAAGCTTGTCAAAAGACTATTCACATTCAGCTCTATCACAACAGCAGGCCTGTGTTGAGGTTTTTCACCAAAGAGAGATCAAATTGGCGCATTGTGACGGACTAGGAATATCTGACCTTATGATTTAACACTCTTTTTACACACTTTTAAAAAATAAATAAATAAAACAATTCTAAAGATACCTTTGTGAAAAAGAAATACACTTTAGCGTGCATTAAAAAGAGTACTTATGGAAATAATATACTTTAGAGTGCTTTTTTGACTCACTTGAGTAGGACTTAAGTACATCATCATATGTAATTTCATTATTATTTATATTGTCTGTGAAATATGGTTAAAATGTACTGCCAAGCATTTATGGTTAAGTAAAATATACTTTAATGTAAGTTCTATTGAAATTTGTATGTCATGTATTAAAATATATTTGTATTAATTACACATTTGTAATGTTGAGGTTGTAGTTTAATTTGTATTAACTTTAAATGTAATATCAAATAACAGTTCAAATTATAAATCAAGTACTTTACAGATTCTTTAATGTTAATCAACATCAAAATAAGTCTACTTCTATAAGTCTACTTCAAATAAGTCTACTAAAACATGACTAAAGATTATTAAAACAATATTAATAAAACTTTTAGGCCCGGTTTCACAGACAGGGCTTAGCCTAAGCCAGGATTATGCCTTAGTTCAATTAGGATATTTAAGTAGCTTTTATAAACGTACACTTGAAAAAAAACATTACTTGTGTGCATCTTGAGACAAAACAGTGGCACATATTTTAAGATATGTCAGTACAAGTTGCTTTCAGTTAAAACAGCTCAAACATGCATTAGTCAGGGACTAGCTTAAACCTTTTCTGTGAAACCGGGGGATTATTTGACATTATTACAAAGTGCACTTTTTAAAAGTGTACTTAAGTGTGTTAAGAAACAGTCATCAAAATGTAACTTTAAGTACACTTAAGTGGCATTTTGTTTCTTTAATATATTATCTGCCATTTATAGTTTTTTGAAGGATTTGAAGTACACTACAAGTGCACATTCAATATTATTAAGCATACTTCTTTTTCACAAGAGAGAAAGATGGTAGAACAGGGGTATGCAACTACGTTTTTACATTTTCTGAAGAAAATATGAGTGACACTTACCTGTGCAAAAGGTTGTAGTTGTTCTGAGTGTTTTTAACGTGTTGCTATGTGGTTGATAGGTGGGTCAGGTCCTTAGGTGGTTCATGGCTCAGGTCCCTATTTCATAGCTCAGAATATGTTATGTGTTGAAGTTTAATACTTCAAAATATGTGTGAGAAAGAGTGAGAGAGGATTGACTGCAGCGCAAAGGCCCACTGATGTGTCTCTGTGTAATATACACAGTGTGTGGAGTCTCTGTATGTTTACTGTGGTGAGGGCTTGAACAGTGCCCTGTTTGTCTGTAGCCAATATAATAAGGGCAAGACAGAGAGAAGGCCTCACTTTAAACCATTATAAAACAGGTAAAGGTCTCTTTTCCTTCTCAAGTCACCAAATATCACAGCATGATAGAAAATTTGCAAGCTTTGGCCACAATTTCAGCCATTCAGGATGGGAGAAATGTGTTTAATTCAATAATAAAATAACTTTTACAACTTCAGTGTGTGTGTGTGGGCACGTGCTGATGTTTGTGTGGATACAGGTCTAATGTGATGAATGGGTTCGGTTGCAGGAATGCACTCATTGTTATAAAGTCACTTTAGTATAAATAATTCAAAGCAACATCGAACATGCTTATTTAGTTTAGAGAGTAAATAAATCAGCAGTTTAGGAGCCCTGCGCTTTGGTCATAATATCAGCTCTTGAAAGAATGATTGAAAATCTGAAATCTCAGATAATTCAATCAGCATGACTTGAGCCTGTTTACTATTGTGGTTTAATTAATTGAACACAGATCTCTCCTGAAAACACCGAACTGTAGTTATAACAGGTTAGTCAGGCAGATAGTTAACTTTTCATCAAGCCTTCATCATCTGTTTTTGTTAACGGAATTTCAAAAGTCTTTTTATGTATAGATTTTATTGTTTTACCTTGGTCCTACTTTCAATCTAAAACAATGAAAAATCCATCATATATCCATCAAAATATTACTTAATTCAATTTAAAAATCATCACATTGTATAGTTAAACATCAAATAATCATAAACAGTGTCAGTCAAGTGCTTGAGTTAAGAGACGTGATGTATGAAGACTTAGAAAAATCAAGGATTTTTATAGTCATTTCTAATCATTTAATTGTGTGTATTGATGATACATATGTCTATTTTCTTTCATTTTGTAGTGCTGGCTCGGCTGGTTTCGGACCTGCAGGCGTTCTTGCTGGTTCTGGACAGTGAGAATCTCAGTTATATTGCTCAGGCCCAGAAAAAATCCATCTCGGAGCTGCTATATAAACTACAGGACAATAAGGACACACCAGGTAACCACTTGATTATGAAGTAAATGTGTGACTGTATATGCAAATATACACTGCCGTTCCAAAGTTTGACGTAGGAAAGATTTTTGGGTAACACTTTACAATAAGGTTCATTAGTTAACATTAGTTAACTACATTAGTTAACATGAACTAATAATGAACTGCACTTTTATTTATTAATTTATTAATCTTTGTTAATGTTAATTTCAGCATTTACTAATACATTATTAAAATCTTGTTAACATTAGTTAATGCACAGTGAACTAACATGAGCAAACAATGAACATTTTCATTAACTAACGTTAACGAAGATTAGTAAATACAGTAACAAATGTATTGCTCATGGTTAGTTCATGTTAGTTAATACATTAACTAATGTTTAACTAATGAACCTTATTGTAAAGTGTTACACATTTTTTAGTGTCTTTGAAAAAAGACTCACCAAGCTCACGCTCACCAAGGCTGTATTAATTTGATCAAAAATACAGAAAACCAGTAATTGTCACAGAATGACAGCGAGACAGGAGATGATCTCAAATACTGGGTTTATTTACAAAATAAAAACCGATCTATAAACTAAACAAAACAAAAACAGGAGGAAAACAGCGTGGAAAAGTCACAACACGGAAGCACAGCTAAATACAGGTAGCAATGAGGTCTGTAATCCGTGTAGCAAACATTGACAATAGCAGACCGTGAGTGTGGTGTGCATCTCAGTCAGCTCCCAACGTGAATCAGTCAGTGACCTTGACATCACTACACAAGTGTTACAAATGTTTGTTTTACTATTGTTTTTGTTTGTTTTTTTTTTAGTTAATTTTTCATACTTGTTAATCTTTAATGGTAATTCATTTCCCCCGTACAAAGATTGCACTTTTGTTAAACGTCCCATATGTGTGCTATCACTGCAGCACAGCTCCAATAAAGCTGTCATGTTTTATACTGTTTTTTTTTTTTTTTTTCATATATGTCTGGAAACACTGCAGATTCACCTGCAGCTGTAGTGATTGAGCTGAACTGAACTTTATCCATTTGCGGGATATAGAGAGTCAGTGCAAGGTCATGGTAAGATTGGGGGGGACAGATGTTCAATTCATAGACCGCTACTCTCATATAACCTTAGATATAAAAAGGTCATCTTTACCACTATATCTTTAAGACTTTTATAGTATGTAAATGACCTCTGTTATGGATGTCAAACCTCTTCATACTTCAGTTTATAGCTCCACTTTGGGTTTTGGGTTCTTTTCTGTATAAATAAATTAAAATTGTATGTGTTTATATTTTTATGTTTAGCAGAGGATGCAGAGTACATGATTATGAACTGTCCCTCTGGAGGCCCCAGTGATCTCAGGGAAAGCACCACCGCTGAGGCTCATTTGACAGAGGAACCTCTTTCAGTCACCTCTACTGAACGACTGCAGCAAGGGGTGAGTCCAGCCCTCCAGCCATCATGACCCCATGATTTGATATAACACTGAAAGATTTATTGACATGGTATGAACTCTAAATAGAATGTTACAGCTTTTAAGTACTTGCTCTTCAAAGAAAGATTTTTATTTTGTATGAGAGCCAATTTTACATATAAGCAAATATTATTTGAGTTGGTATGGACCCTGTTTACTTACTCATTCCTCATAGTCTTATCATGCACCATTTATCTGTTCATAGTCAGTTTTCCAAATAAAAATGTCTTTCTAATCTTTCATCACAATGTAATTACTGCTCCAGTCAGATCACGTCACCAACCTTTATTTTTCAGTCAGCCCCTCCAACTCAGTCACATAGCCCTACATTTTAATTTTAGCTTGAAAAAGCTTTTTTTTACTTTTTACTTTTTACTTTTTTTAGGTGCTTTTGTCCTTTTTATTAGTTTTTATATTTCTATTTAGCTTTAATTTTTTATTTCAGTTTTAGTAATTTTAGTACTTCAACTTAAAACTAATTTTATTTCATTTAGTTGCCGAGGCAACATTTCCATTTTTTTTTTTTTTAAGTTTAAGCTTTTCATCCAGTGTTTGCATTTTATTTTATTTCAGCTATATTTCAATTAACAAAAACAATTTTTTTTAACACAGTTACTACATATTAAAAATATTAAGGACAATTTTTTTGTATTATTAAAGCATTAATTTATTCAACAGTTTAGTTGTTCTCTATGGGTGCTTCTCAATCGGAAGGCTGTGTCCTAGTCAGGCTGCATATCAAGCGATGTCAAAGGCCATCTCGATTTGAAGTATTCATAGAAGGCAGCCTTTGTTTCACGTCCTTCATTTTGAAGAATGCATCAAGCATATTCTATGCGCCCTCCAGTCACCCACAATCCTTTGCAAACATTCAAATTCACTAAAAAAATTTTTGCAGAAAATGAATCTGTACTGAACTCGTCCAATTTTCCATCCAAAGCATTATGTTTTTTTGTTTTTTTTGTTTTTGTTTTGTTGTAAATGAATCATATAATGCAATATTGTTCATGTAAACCGCTGGGAGACCACAGACAGTTGTAATTAACTGTATTGCATTAATGGAAAAGTCAGTTAATATAAAGATTTTTAATATAAAGTATTTTTTCAAAATTAATTTTAGCAGTATTTTCAGTACAAGGGTACAAACATTGTAGCCATACAGACTTATTGTACTAGTCTATCTTATTCTAGCATTTAATGGTAAGGAGGTAAACCTGTTACTTTATCATTAAATATAACACTGCTGAAACACTATATGGATCAAACAGCATACAGGACTGGAACTATTCATTTATCATAGAAAATCTATGATAATGTAGTTTCAACGTAACTCTGAAGTCTCGCTCACAAGCAGCCAACTACAGGCCTTGATGAATGAAAAAGTTATTGTCCAGCAGCAAAAGTGTTATTAGCTTGTAAGTCATATGCTTGTGTCTTTTAACAATCTGAGGTCGCTATATTATAATTTACGAATATTTTGCTCATATGTTGCTTTACCATGCAAAACAACATTATGACATTTGCCAAAACACTGTCTGAATGGACACCCGCTGAAAGGCATTAAAAGCTGTTTTATGTGTATGTGGGGGTATTTGAATCACAGTGGAGAATTCCAGAAATGCATTATAATGATGTCACGTACTGTACTGGCTGTAGTAAGCGCACAATGCAGGAGATCCAAAGAAACACTTTATTTAACAACACTAACACTCAGGATATTTCACAACCATGTAAACTCAAACGATACCGGATAAGGAACAGACCAAACTCAGGGTTTAAATACACAGGGAACGACAATTAACAGAATTAGAAACAGATGTGGAACTAATGAGTAACTAGGTAAACTAACAGGCAAACCGTAATCAGGCAAATCGTAACAGGGAACAGAATGAAAACGAAACCGAATTAACAGAACAAAACAGAATGAGACCTTTACAGAAATTCCCCTCCTGGAAGTCCAACTAACAAAATCTAACTGAGGATGTTAGGCTTTGGAGGAGGACTAGGGGCTGGCGAAGGGTAGAGCACAGGAGGAGATGATGGTGGGAGAAACCAGGGCAGTGATAATGGCGAGAGGAGCCAGGGAGAATACGAGAGCAGGAGGAGCCAAGTGGGGACCCAGACCACAGCCATGACGAAGGCCCACGGTGGAGTCAAAGGATGAAGGAGCCATGGTGAAACGGATGGAGCTGATTGAAGTAAAGACCCAGGCAGAGCTGATGAGCCCATGCAACAATGGATCTGGAGACCAAGGCGAAGCCGCAGCGACGAGCGTCTGAGGTGGACCCAGGGTGCCAGAGGACTGAGGTGGAGCCAGTGGGACCGAGGACAAAGGCGGAGCCCAATGGAGCTGAAGTCCATGCCGCAGGCAGAGTGACAACTGACCAAGGCGGAGTCAGAGGGACATGGGAGCTCGGTGGAGCCATAAGGACGATGGTCCCAGGTGGTGCCGACTGGTCGACAAGCCAAGGTGGAGTGATGGGCTAGGTGGAGCCAGGGGATCCTCTTGCCAAGGCAGAGAGGGAGACCGGAAGACCCGGGGCAGATCCACGCAGCAGAGTGGAGTCAGAGGAGGAGCCAAGGGACTGAAGGGAAACACTGGAGTCAGGGCCAAAGGACTGGCTGTCTTTGGTAGAGGAGGGAGGCTGGGTGGGTCACTGAAGATGCAGGAGACTTGGAGCTGGGTAGAACCAGTGGAGACGCTGGAGACTTGGGGCTGGCACGGACGATGTAGCTGTCTCACGCACCTGGTCGGACATTCTGTTGAACTCTGGCTCCGGGGCGATGATTGGCTCAGTCGTTCCTTCTGGCTCTGACATTGCGGCAGGCTCAGGCTCCACGTCTGCAGTGGGCTCTGGCATAGGGTCCATGGATGGTGTGGGGGCAGCTGGATGGGCTCTGGGTCCGGAGTGGGGCTGGTGATGTCCTCCTCAGCGGGGCAGACAGTGAGCACGAATTGTTGTTCACCAGCACCCACTCCGCAAACACAGCGAAAGTCCCCCGAGGCCCATCACCGGGCAGGCGTGCCTTGGATTGTTTGCTGAGGCTGGTGTAGTAAAAGATGTAAAAGCGAGTGATCCGGGTAGTGGGTGAGGCATGCCAGATCTAAAAATTTCCTTGTGTGGCCCACAAGGGTTTATTCCTTTTGCTCTAAACAGAGTAACTGGACAGCTGGTAAGTCCATCTTATGTTTAGGTCTGGTATTCTGTCACATACTGGTGGCTGTAGTAAGTGCAAGATCCAAAGAAACAATTTATTTAACAATACTAACACAGAAAAACATAACCACATAAACTCAAACGATACTGGACAAAGAACTGACAGAGCTCAGGGTTTAAATACACAGGGAAAGGTAATTAACAGAATTAGAAACAGATGGAGAACTTAAGGCTTATTTATACTTCTGCGTCGTGTGTACGCCTTAGCTACCGTGTAGGCTGTATGTAGCACGCGTAGCCTACGGCGAAGCCTGACGTGCAGCAATTCAGAAATTTAACAACACATCAATTCTATGCGGACCGCAAGCGCTGTGATTGGTCTGGTAGAACCCCTCCCTCAGGTCAAAAAACTTGCGTGGAGCTAGCAGAGAAGAGCGAGCATTTTCAACTTCCATAGAAATTAAAAAACACTCTGTTTTAGGGGACACACACTGTCAAACTGCAACAAAACTTGTTGCCTATTTGCCGCCATCACTGCTGAAGCTTCTCTGACAACATACATGATAAGCTGCTGCTTCTTCAGCTTTTGCCTTAATACTCAACATGACCGCAGACACTGCCTACTAGCGGTCTGCATGCACGTCAACGTGGACAATGACGCAGAAGTATAAATGAAAACAGACGCATAGCCTAAGGCGCAGAGGCTCCGGCGTAGGTCCGACGCAGAAGTATAAATCAGCCTTAATAAGTAACTAGGGAAACTAACAGGCAAACAGAACTCAGGCAAACTGTAACAGGGAACAGAATGAAAACAAAACCAAAACAGAACGAGACCATTACAGATGTATTTCAGCCCAGTAACAGTGCAAACAACAGTGTGTCAAGGTCTTGGTGTATGAATAGGTTGTGTGATGACAACAAGATATCAAAAATAACATTCCAATGGTTCCCCCTGATTGATTCATGGTGAAAAAACAACAATAGCAGCACTTGCTTCAAGGATACAATCCACCTCCAAATTATGAGTGAAATGAATTTTCATTTGTTGTAAGAGTAGGGGATTGTGTTTTGTGCAAACTTTATTTTATTTTAACTTTATTACAAATTGCAGCATCATACATTGTTTAAAAAAAATAAAGAAAATAGACTTTAGTTAATTAATACTGTCGCAACCAGCATCTTCTAACAGCTTTTACCTCAATGGACAATTTTTCCACTTGAAATTAACGGTCGCTCTGAATTTTTTGTTTGTTGCTTTAGCCAGTATGACAGCCATCTTGGACTTTGACTGGTCATGTGATCTGAACATATCGGCCCCCCTGAGGCGACTTGCTTCATGTAAAATAAATCAGCTTTTATAAGGTTACTGATATTATGTGTACATAATTTTAAACTGATTTTAAAAGTATCAGTCATTTCTTTAGTAAAAAAAAATTTTCATGAGGAAAAAATTAATTTGGCTTAAAATTATAATAAAATAATAATAATAAAAAAACATTTCATGAGCAAAAAGCAACTAAATCATATTGTCAAAGGGACAATATATATATGTATAAAATGTATGCTAAATGTACACTTCAGAAGTTTGGGGTGGGTAAAATTTTTTTGAAAGAAGTCTCTTATACTCACCAAGGCTGCATTTATTTAGTCAAAAATGCAGTAAAAACAGTAATATTGTAAAATATTACTTATCTTTGTACACGAAACAAGCACACAACAGAAACTTTTGTTTAACTTCTTTTTTCCTGTTACTGTTTTACTCCTTTTTTTTTTTTTATCCAACGCATATAATGATTTGAGATCAAAGCATGGCAAAATTAACTATTTAACACAATATGTGTCTTATAAACACTCAGATACATTAGTAAATGACTGCTTAAAGGATTAGTTCACTTCAGAGTTAAAATTTCCTGATAATTTACTCACCCCCATGTCATCCAAGATGTTTATGTCTTTCTTTCCTCAGTCGAAAAGAAATTAAGGTTTTTGAGGAAAACATTCCAGGATTTTTCTCTATATCGTGGACTTCACTGGGGTACAATGGGTTGAAGGTCCAAATTGCAGTTTCAATGCAGCTTCAAAGGGCTCTACACGATCCCAGCCGAGGAATAAGGGTCTTGTCTAGCAAAACGATCGGTCATTTTCTAAAAGAATAAAAATTTATATACTTTTTAATGCTTGTCTTGCACTAGCTCTGCGATGCATGATGCATTACGTAATCACGTCAGAAAGGTCACGCGTGACGTAGGCGGAAGTACCGCATTAGGGCGAAAAACTCCATATCATTTTCTCCTCCAACTTCAAAATCGTCCGACATCGTTTTTTTACCTTTTTTGTAAAGGGCGTTTGACTTAGTCTTTGCATGTTCGCTTTGTAAACACCTGCATCGGTATCGGTACTTCTGCCTACATCATGTGTGACATTTCCAACGTGATTACATAATGCGTGGCTCATCTCAGAGCAGTGCAAGACGAGCATTTGTGGTTAAAAAGTATATACATTTTTATTTTTTTCAGAAAATGACCGATCGTTTCGCTAGACAAGACTCTTATTCCTCAGCTGGGATCGCACAGAGCCCTTTGAAGCTGCACTGAAACTGCAATTTGGACTTTCAACCTGTTGTACCCCAGTGAAGTCCACTATATGGAGAAAAAATCCTGGAATGTTTTCCTCACCAAGGTTTTTTCAGCAGCCATTACTCCAGTTTTCTTTTCTCCGGTTTTTCACATGATCCTTCAGAAATCATTCTAATATGCTAATTTGCTGCTCAAGAAACATTTCTTATTTTCAATGTTACAAATAAATATGCTGATTGATATTTGTGGTAATGGTTATTTTTTACAGGATTCTTTGATGAATATAACTTTTAAAAGAACAGCATTTTTTTTTAAATAGAAATCTTCTGTAACATTATAAATGTCTTTACTGTCATAGAGGATGGTAAAAGAGGATGGTAAAAGTAATGGGGCCTGGGACTAAATTGTTATGTTTTCCACCTGGCCCAATAAGTACCCTGTACTTTTGAGGTCCTTAGTGGTCTCTTCCTGTGACAGGGCCTGGGGCAATGTTCCCAACTGTTGAGTGTGGTGGTGTGCCTCAATATGTTTGACATAGACATATGTAAGGGATATAGATGTATAATGTAATGAATACCCTAAAAACATCATGGTGTGTGTATGTGCCGTGATGTGTATTTTAGAGTACACTAGTGTTTGATGGTGTTGTAATGTATACTCTGGGGCTCATTACAGTGTGTACTTGCACTGTGATGTGTATTTTAAGAGACACTAGCTCTATGGCCATAATAACAGGGCAGATGGGCAGGCTGCACACTAGTGGTTACGAGGCCTAGAGCGCCGGAGTTGGACCAAATCTTGTGTTGTGGCCACCTGATGAGTATCTCCCAGCTTCAGCGTAGCCTCACTGTGGTCTTCCCCCTCATCTCACCCAAGGGTTGTGCAGGGCACAAGGTCAGAGGTCAAATCTTGCCTCGTAACCAAGGTCTTTCAAGTGGGCAATCACATATAAACAACAGGGACAGAAAGTACTAAAAGAGAAGAGCATCGCTGGAGGAGGAATCGCTATGAAAACTCACTCATGGCTGTTAAGAAGACAGAGCAGTTAAGGCGTGTCACATTAGCAAAATTTCTGTGAAATTTCGAGAGCAGCAAATGTCCAATTGTCCATTGTCGATAGTATAGTGATGCATGAAGCACAGCTCACACAGAAATCATTTTCAACCCAAGCAGCTTTCTTTTGGTCAAAGCAGCAAATTCGTGTGACCAACTTGAAGGGGCGGTCGTGGCCTAATGGATAGAGAGTCGGACTTGTAACCCAAAGGTCATGGGTTCGAGTCTCAGGTCCGGCAGGGATTGTCGGTGAGGGGAGTGAATGTCCAGCGCTCTCTCCACCCTCAATACCACGACTGAGGTGAGACCCTTGAGCAAGGCACCGTACCCCCAACTGCTCCCCGGGCGCCGCAGCAATGGCTGCCCACTGCTCCGGGTGTGTGTTCACGGTGTGTGTGTTCACTGCTGTGTGTGTACACTTGGATGGGTTAAATGCAGAGCACAAATTCCTAGTATGGGTCACCATACTTGGCCACATGACACTTCACTCACTTCACTTCACTTCACTCACTTCACTTGAACATGAGTGGAAATCTTCTGCCCTCACATGAAATTCCACGTTGAATTGATTCTTATAGAAAGTGTTAGATGTTATTTATACCAGTGTAATCATTAATCATTAATATAATATTATAGTTGTTGTTAATAGTATGAATTTGATTTTATTTATTTATTTAGAAATATTGCCTTGGTAACTAGCTGAAATAAAAATGTTTTTTCCATTTAACATATTTTGCATATTTTTTTAGTTAACAATGAAAACCCTGATTTCAGTAAGGACCACTTTTGAGAATAATAAATTTATTGACAATTGAATTTGGCGAAAGGCTTAGGCTTTAAGGGGCTCATCTGCCATACTAGACAGTTTAAGATACATCCTTAAGGCATAAATCCCCCAGCCTGATAATAACCAAATATTTCTAAGCTATATACATACGCAGAAGAAATACAACAATTACAAACAATATTGACAAGTAATTCAGTCATAATATTTCTAAGAAGAAATCCAAATGCTGTATTATGGAGATGCTAGGAGGTGATGGGGTGGAGGTGAGTGCAAATGTCTGTGCGACAGACTGAAGAGCATGCATTTGAATGGGCTTAAATACGGTTGTTGATTAGAGTAGGTGGAGTAATTGATCAGCTGAGCGTCAGCTGATATAGTTAGCGATCAGTGGTCTGCGCTTGAATTCCAGTTGGTCACTCAAGCTCTATTTATACAGATACGATTTGGACCTCAGTGTATTTTTGTACATTATAAAACAGTATGCAATCATAACATATTCAGTGTATATTTATTAAAATAACAAATGGATGCTGCCTTATTGGGACATTAGTGAAAATCTCAAAATGCTGTTATTTTATGTGACACAAACATTTTTAAAGAAAGTTCGCACAACCGTTTTCCATACAATGACAGTTCATACACTCTTAGAAGAAAAGGTTCTATATAGAACCTTGTCAGACACTTCATATATAGAACTTTTAGGGGTTCCCATCATGGGGTCATTTTAAGGATTTAGTTTTAATTAAGAGGGCTTTCACATTTGGCACGTTTGCTGCAGTCTGAATCTGAGTGCGATTGCTTCCTGATGCATCTTACGTCATCACAAACGTGCACGGTGCATAATAGAAAACAAAACGCGGGTCAGTATATCATGTTTTTTTTGTATTAATTTTGTGCTATTATGCACAGTAGAGTGAATGACACTTGCATCTACTGTATGTGCGTTGCATGAAGGCGGATTTCTGCTGCTTGCAAACAGACTCTATTAAGGAGACAGCTGATTGCGAGCCATTCATTTGCCACACAGATTGCACTCACTTTTACACTCAGATTGCACTTTTACACTGCGCTCACTCTCACTCGCATCTGAGGTAAATCATCACCACTGTCACCCCCTACATGTGTTTTGTTGAAGTAATGATATCATCATCAGCTAAAACTCATGCACGTTACTTTATTTCCTAAACAAGTGTGAACTGAATCACAATTCCATTGCAACCAAGTTCAGACCACTTCCTACCAGTAGTCTCGGGTTTGGTACCACAGTGCGCTCACAGGTCCACATGACAGCTTTTACATTACCATTTTTTCATGAAAACTGTGCCGTGTTTCGAACTAAACTGTAAGTGTTATAGCACCCTAATTTTGTGTTAATTCATTTTTTTATTTTTGAATTAAAAATTAATTAAACAGCTCGTAAACCTTCATCACTAAAATTTAAATAACCTGTTAAACATAAAAGTATCATGCAATTTAAGACATTTCACCTTATATAGAAAGTTTTTGGCATAAAGGGTTCTTTAAAATTGAGTCAGGAACCCTAGGGATCTATATAGAAACCCATTGAACCTTTTTTTCTAAGAGTGATAGGCTGTCAATCTAAAAAAAAATGACAAAGAACACCATAAAAGTGCTTCATGTGACCTGCATGCACAGTATTTTGAGTCTTCTAAAACCATACAACAGACTGATGTTGACTGAAAGTCTTTCCTGTTGCTGGACAGTAAATGGAATTCACTGTATACAGTTTTTTTTTATTCGCTTTAGTACTATTTTCACAAGGTGTACATTTTCAAAACTCCTAGTACAAAAATCCAAACTGATCACACTTGTAGCCAGTGTTGGGGGTAACGCATTACAAGTAACTTGAGTTATTTAATCAGATTACTTTTTCAAGTAACTAGTAATGCATTACTTTTTTAGTTTACAACAAAATATCTAAGTTACTTTTTTCAAACAAGTAACACAAGTTACTTTATCACATTTATTGACTGACAGCTCTGCTGTCCACATGTTGAGAGAAATAAAGGGCAGAGCTGTTGTGTGTGCTGAGTAAACATGATGTTATTGTAGTTCTAGACTAAATGTGAGCATCTCACTTGCACGAAAGCATTCGGTATTCCTCAAAATGAATAAAAACAGTGAAAAAACAATCTCAGAATTTTATGCAAACCTGTAATAATTAACTATATTAAATTATACAAATATACTTTATGTATTTAATCTCACTTTATTAATCAGTGTCTTTGCTGCTGACCTTCAATGATCTAATTCAACCATACTAATAAGCAAAAATTACTTTAGATTAGATTTAGAAATAAGAGTGTTGAACTTCCTGTATCCTGTACTTCTTTAATCCAGAATGGCAGCACAGCTGAAAGGTTTGTTTGAGCTGCATTCTCTACTGTACAGGTGTAAATATGCATTTCCTTCAGCCTGAGGCTTATTCATTTCACTTTTGGTGTGAAAGGGTCTTAACATTTGCCAAAAATAGAACTATTTTTGTTGTTATTAAAGAACAAATAAGCAAGCCCAGCCCAGGTAAGAAAAAGTACACATTACTTTTCATAAAAAGTAACTAAATAACGCAATTAGTTACTTTTTCAATGTTGTAATGCATTACTTTTAAAAGTAACTTCCCCAACACTGCTTGTAACACAGCTAGTCATTCTTTCAAAACCTGATTTCATGCTTTCATTCTAGTTGTACATATTTTTATTCTACATAATCACTGTTTCAAAACACAAGATCATTGTGATATGTAACGGGAACATTTGGTTTATTCACTGAAACTCAACAGTATGATCTTCTTTCAGTTTAGTTCTTTTAACAATCAGTTAATTCAATAGCAAGCAATGCAAGATACATGTTTCAAATCACCCTTGTTGCTGAAATTATTACAGTTATACAGGCTACAGATGCCGCATTAGAAAATACACTTAAATTACCTAACTTACATAATTGACATAAAATCCATAATGTTTGTAATAGTATCTATTCAATGTGTTATCAAAAGGTGTGATGAAGTTATGAAATGGCCATGAGGTTTTGTGCTAGAACAGTGCTGCCAATAACTCTTCTCACTGTGCCATACAGGTGCTGGTCATATAATTAGAATATCATCAAAAAGTTGATTTATTTCACTAATTCCATTCAAAAAGTGAAACTTGTATATTATATTCATTCATTACACACAGACTGATATATTTCAAATGTTTATTTCTTTTAATTTTGATGATTATAACTGACAACTAAGGAAAATCCCAAATTCAGTATCTCAGAAAATTAGAATATTACTTAAGACCAATACAAAGAAAGGATTTTTAGAAATCTTGGCCAACTGAAAAGTATGAACATGAAAAGTATGAGCATGTACAGCACTCAATACTTAGTTGGGGCTCCTTTTGCCTGAATTACTGCAGCAATGCGGCGTGGCATGGAGTCGATCAGTCTGTGGCACTGCTCAGGTGTTATAAGAGCCCAGGTTGCTCTGATAGTGGCCTTCAGCTCTTCTGCATTGTTGGGTCTGGCAAATCGCATCCTCCTCTTCACAATACCCCATAGATTTTCTATGGGGTTAAGGTCAGGTGAGTTTGCTGGCCAATTAAGAACAGGGATACCATGGTCCTTAAACCAGGTACTGGTAGCTTTGGCACTGTGTGCAGGTGCCAAGTCCTGTTGGAAAATGAAATCTGCATCTCCATAAAGTTGGTCAGCAGCAGGAAGCATGAAGTGCTCTAAAACTTCCTGGTATACGGCTGCGTTGACCTTGGACCTCAGAAAACACAGTGGACCAACACCAGCAGATGACATGGCACCCCAAACCATCACTGACTGTGGAAACTTTACACTGGACCTCAAGCAACGTGGATTGTGTGCCTCTCCTCTCTTCCTCCAGACTCTGGGACCCTGATTTCCAAAGGAAATGCAAAATTTACTTTCATCAGAGAACATAACTTTGGACCACTCAGCAGCAGTCCAGTCCTTTTTGTCTTTAGCCCAGGCGAGACGCTTCTGACGCTGTCTGTTGTTCAAGAGTGGCTTGACACAAGGAATGCGACAGCTGAAACCCATGTCTTGCATACGTCTGTGCGTAGTGGTTCTTGAAGCACTGACTCCAGCTGCAGTCCACTCTTTGTGAATCTCCCCCACATTTTTGAATGGGTTTTGTTTCACAATCCTCTCCAGGGTGCGGTTATCCCTGTTGCTTGTACACTTTTTTCTACCACATCTTTTCCTTCCCTTCGCCTCTCTATTAATGTGCTTGGACACAGAGCTCTGTGAACAGCCAGCCTCTTTTGCAATGACCTTTTGTGTCTTGCCCTCCTTGTGCAAGGTGTCAATGGTCGTCTTTTGGACAACTGTCAAGTCAGCAGTCTTCCCCATGATTGTGTAGCCTACAGAACTAGACTGAGAGACCATTTAAAGGCCTTTGCAGGTGTTTTGAGTTAATTAGCTGATTAGAGTGTGGCACCAGGTGTCTTCAATATTGAACCTTTTCACAATATTCTAATTTTCTGAGATACTGAATTTGGGATTTTCCTTAGTTGTCAGTTATAATCATCAAAATTAAAAGAAATAAACATTTGAAATATATCAGTCTGTGTGTAATGAATGAATATAATATACAAGTTTCACTTTTTGAATGGAATTAGTGAAATAAATCAACTTTTTGATGATATTCTAATTATATGACCAGCACCTGTATAATGCATTAAGAGCTCGCTCAGGTACTGAGGAGCTAAACCATTTAGTGCTTTGTAAGTAATTAGCAAGATTTTAAAATCTATACGATGTTTAACAGGAAGCCAATGCAGTGTTGACAGAACTGGGCTAATATGGTCATACTTCCTAGTTCTAGTAAGAACTCTAGCTGCTGCATTTTGTACGAGCTGTAGTTCAAGCGAGCAGGGCAACCACCCAGTAGAGTGTTACAGTAATCTAGCCTTGAGGTCATGAACGCATGAACTAACTGTTCTGCATTTGTCATTGAGAGCATATGTCGTAGTTTAGATATATTTTTAAGATGGAAGAATGCGGTTTTACAGATGCTAGAAACATGGCTTTCAAATGAAAGATTGGTATCAAAGAGCACACCCAGGTTCCTAACTGACGACGAAGACTTAACAGAGCAGCCATCAAGTGTTAGACAGTATTCTAGGTTATTACGTGAAGAAGTTTTTGGTCCAAAAATTAGAATCTGTTTTTTTCTGAATTTAGTAGTAGGAAATTACTGGTAATCTAATTTTTTAAAGCAGCTATGCATTCCGTTAATTTTGTGAATTGGTAAGTTTCGTCAGGGCGCGAAGAAATATAGAGCTGAGTATCATCAGCGTAACAGTGAAAACTAACGCCATGCTTCCTAATGATATCTCCCAAGGGTAGCATGTACAGAGTGAAAAGCAACGGTCCTAGTACTGAGCCTTGCGGTACTCCATATTGAACTTGTGATCGATATGACATCTCTTTGTTTACTACTACAAACTGATAACGGTCAAATAAGTATGATTTGAACCATGACAGTGCAATTCCACTAATGCCAACATAATTTTCGTGTCTATTTAAAAGAATGTTGTGACCGATAGTGTCAAATGCAGCACTAAGATCCAGTAACACTAATAGAGAGATACAACCACGATCTGATGATAAGAGCAAATCATTAGTAACTCTAATGAGAGCAGTCTCAGTACTATGGTATGGTCTAAATCCTGACTGGAAATCCTCACAGATACCATTTCTTTCTAAAAAGTAACATAGTTGTGATGATACTGCCTTTTCTAGTATTTTTGATAGAAAAGGAAGATTTGAAATCGGCCTGTAATTGACTAATTCTCTAGGATCAAGTTGTGGTTTTTTAATAAGAGGTAAAATAATAGCTAGCTTAAAAGTTTTTGGCACGTATCCTAGTGATAAAGATGAATTAACGATATTAAGAAGAGGATCTATGACTTCTGGAAGCATCTCTTTCAATAGCTTAGTCGGTATAGGGTCTAACATACATGTTGTTGATTTTGATGATTTAACAAGTTTAGACAATTCTTCCTCTCCTAAAGCAGTGAATGAATTGAATTTTTCCTCAGGGACACTACAATGCACTTTCTGACTTGATACTGTAGTAGACGGTTGCATGGTTATAATTTAATCTCTCTAATATTGTCAATCTTGCAAGTAAAGAAGTTCATAAAGTCATTACTGCTGTGCTGTTTGGAAACATCAGAAGTTGAAGCTTTATTTCTTGTTAATTTAGCCACTGTGTCAAATAAATACCTAGGGTTGTGTTTATTTTCTTCTAAAAGATTTGAAAGAATATCATTGCGCCTGCTGCACCCATGGTACGGCAGCAAAGTTCCTTGATTATTACGCCGGATGAGAGTATAGTTCCTAGCCATATCAGCCTAGAAAATCGCAACTTTTCATTTTCCGTCGGTCTTAGTACACGATTTAACTACAGAAGAGTCAAGTTTTAAATAGGAAAAATATCGATACTCTTTGGTCATTTTTGAGCGAGATGCTAACGGTCTAATCAGATTCAATGAACTATGCTAAGCTATGCTAAAAGTGGTACCGCCAGACCCGGAGATTGGCTGAATGGATTCGAAAACGGTAAAACTCAACTGTTTAACTCTAGGGGAGTTGGAAAATGAGCCTATTTTCAAAAAAAGTGGAGTGTTCCTTTAAGGCCCCGAGTATGCTCGTTGTACCACGGCATTGGACTAATTTCCTTAATCTTTTTTAAGCGCAAAGGAGCAACTGAGTCTAATGTGCTGGAAAACACAGAGTCAATAGTTTCTGTTGCAACATCGAGGTCTTCTAAGCTGTCTGGTATGCTAAAACGATGAAACTGATCAGGAAGATTATTTATAAAGCAATCTTTAGTGGTAGAAGTGATGGTTCTACCATATTTGTGGCAGGGAGGCAGTTTAGCAGCCTTGACTAAATGTAGTATACACGAGACTAGATAATGATCTGAGATGTCGTCACTCTGCTGCAGAATTTCAACGGCATCAATATCGATTCCATGTGACAATATTAGATCTAAAGTATGATTACGACAATGAGTGGGTCCTGACACGTGTTGTCTATCTCCAATAGAGTTTAGAATGTCTGTAAATGCCAATCCCAATGCGTCTTTATCATTATCTACATGGATATTAAAATCACCAACAACAAGGACTTTATCCGCAGCTAGTACTAACTCCGATAGAAAATCAGCAAATTCTTTGATAAAGTCTGTATGGTGTCCTGGTGGTCTGTATACAGTAGCCAGCACAAATGTCAACTTACATAATGTTACATAAAGCACCATCACTTCGAAGGAATTATATTTAAAAGACTTTTGAGTAATAATGTAAATATTACTATAAATTACAGCAACACCTCCCCCTTTGCCTTTCTGACGAGGATTGTGTCGATAATCGTAACCTTGAGGGCTAGACTCATTTAAAGTAATGTAATCGTCTGGTTTTAACCAGGTTTCTGTCAAACACAGCACATCTAGATTATTGTCTGTGATAATATCATTTACAATAAGTGCTTTTCAAGAAAGGGATCTAATATTCAGCAACCCAAGCTTTATCATTTGTTTATCAGTATTATCTCTGTTTTTTATTTGTTGAACATCAATTAAATTTTTACCCTTAAATGGGTTTGGAAGTTTTTTGTATTTACTAATTTGGGGTACAGACACAGTCTCTATGTGATAATATCTAGGTGAAAGAGTTTCTATGTGTTGGGATTTATCTGACTTCAGTGACATGAGACAGCCAGTTTGTCATGTTTCAGCTCTAAGACTATGTGCCATATTACTAGAGAGAAGAGCAGCACCATCCCAGGAGGGATGAATACCATCTCTTTTCAACAGGTCAGGTCTGCCCCAAAAACTTTTTCAATTGTCTATGAAACCTATATTATTCTGCGGACACCACTTAGACAAAAAACTGTCAGTATTATCATTCATTATTGCATTCCTGCTTTGACTACCATACTCACCTGCCTGTTTGCTTTACCTACAACATTCAATAAAACTCTCATATTAATTTCTACGTCGTTGTGAGTCTGTGTTCTGTAACAATATGACTGAATCTATACTATAGTTGGGTGAGTTATAGTAATGTGGCAGTTTCTACCATGGTAATCTGTTTACAGTATCACATGGCATACTGTAATGTAAAATGTTGTAATTGATACTAAGAGTTTTGAAAATTTACCAATTGCATGTGAAAATTGCGGCAAAACAATTTATAAAAAACTAACACGGAATGGAAGTTTGAGTGAAGAAATTATCACAATTATACACTAGAATGTACTTAAGCTATCGTATGATTTCAGAAGACTTGGAATATAATGCACAACTCATTCAGACTATAGTTTTTTTCTTTTTTTTCCTTTTTTTCCATTTCTTGACAACCATTATGACTATGAAATGTAATTGTATGCAACATACAATGCATAAATATTATTTATAATTTCTCATTTTTTATTTCACTGACAAAATAACAGCAGGCTGAATTGAAATGACTTGAGGGCGAGCAAAAAATGACAATTTTCATTTTTAGGTGAATTGTTCCTCTAATGACATCACTATATGTTCTCTGCACTGTTTTCTTCTCACAACCCAGCATGGACATTTCTAGATCATGGCAATTAAGTGCAATAGGAAGTTCACCTAATTCCAGAACCCTGAGCAAAATCAAAAGCGTGTTTGAAAAAGATTGAGGGGAGGAAGTGAGGGGGACGGGCCATATCTTTAACAGGAAATGCCATGTTTAAACGAGAGGCCCTTCTTGGTGACCCAACTCTGCAGTATGATTGGCTAGAAGGAAAGAAGGGAGGAAGTGGGCTTTGGGAGGATAATTATTGCTGTCTACGTGATATAGGACAATGATAGAGTGATAGAGAGATGGACTGATAGGGCAACCGCTCAGAGGGAAAGGAAGTCGGATGGTGCAAGGAGGATCTCCTGGGAGGTGTGGGAGGGATGAGGTCACCAGCCAAGTGTGCGCCAAAATCTTGGGGTTTCCATGCCAACCAGATGGTCTCAGTCCTGTGAGCATGAGCACATTGAGCCCACAGATTGGGCACGTATGCATGTTTTCAATATTATGGCCACTGGGCGTGTGAGGGGGCTTAGAGTATATACTGATAATGACCAGGAAAAAAAAATGCATCCTTATTTGTGCATCTTTAACAGAATAGCTCTTGAAGTTAGCACAAAATCTACTGTTGATCATATTTAATTTTCCTTTCAATTAAACCATCAACATATGAGAAAATATTTTACATTTTTTAAATATTTTAAATATTAGAGAAGAACAAAACACTGAACTTGGTTAAGGTATTTATCTTATAAAATGATTTGGCAAAAAAGCAAACTACAGCTACAGGTTTTATTTTACTATGCAAAAAAAAAAAATGTATAGAAAAACAAAATACTCACAGGGAAAAGCATACATTGACTCTTTCTTAGCACTCTTTAGATAGCCTCAGAGGTACAGGTCCTGTGTAAAACATTCTTTCAGTAGTCCTTATGTAATTTGAGTTTGTGTCTGTGTGGGTTAGTAAGAGGTGAGGTGTTTTACAGGCTAAAATTGGTTCCTCTTGTGCTTCATGAGGTAACATAAGCTCAGTTTGACAGGGTTAAAATGACCTGCATGTTTTAATGTGTGTTTGCCTGTGCAATGACAGCAGAAGCTCTCTTCATTTAATTAAGATCTTTTAAATTGTTAAAATTAAAGGAGGTAAACATGGAATGTGCAGTAAATGTTTACAGGCTTAGTGAGCATTCAGGACCACTTCTACCTCCGCTACCCATCATAAAAGTGTCGCGAAGGTTTTTTTTTTTTTTTTTTTTTTTTTTTTACTATTCCAAACATTGGCACACAATCTACAATGATGCATTTTCAGGGAATAGTGGTTTACTCACTCTTTAAAGTCAAAATTAGCTACAAACAGCAATTCACATGGACTATTTTCTTATTTTTTTTCTCTTCTAGCTTCATACATAGTTCTTATCATTTTTGATCCTTGCTTTTGGCATCCCTTACAAATGTTTTCCAGTCGTACATCTATATTTCTCTCTGGGTCTCTATCCCTTGTTCTCTCACATACACGTGAACACACAAAAACTCCTTTCATCTTTCATTCACAGATATGTATCTGATCCCCAGAGCTGTACACGCTGTGCTCTCAAACTCAACCACACCTCCCCCCAAGAGCGAATATGCAAGAGATAAAACAGAAGAAACACAAAAAAAATGTAATTAACATTCTGAAATTCTTGAGTCACACGTCCATGTTCCAACATAGAGGCACAAAATTGAAGATGGTTTAAAAGGGTTAACACACTTGCTTCAAGTCAGTCTGTTTTAGTCTATTGTTTATGTTAATTTTCTGCTGGTTACAAGCATTTTCTTAACAAATGTTAAAGCAGGACTTGACTTTAATCAAGCTATAAAGATCAATCAAGCAAAACAACAACAATAATAATAATAGCCAACATAAATGGTTCAATAATATCCTTATGGCATTTGTATTCAATTGTGTTTTAAAAATGCTTTTATTGTAAGTACACCTCACTTTTTTTTTCTTTTCTTTTTTTCTTTGTGGGGATTTCTCTTTTGGAGGTTATGCCAATGCACTTCCCAAGGAAAACTCTTATTGAATCTTGAAAAACATCAAATTAAGGTGAATGGGAATTACATGAACTTGAAGAGTACAGGACTTAAGACCTTAAAAATTCTGTTTTCTGCTTTTGTCTTTTTGTTTTCAACTCCCAGAAGGCTTTGTTTCAGTGCCACTGATTTTCCCTCAATGTCCGACTACAAATTACTGACCCCATTGCAGACCACAGCCATTGTCCTTCAGCTGTGCTCCTCTAGAACAGTCTGCACCATACGCTCATAAACACTGTGGACCGACTGACCCTTAGTACAACTAAAAACATAGTCTCTCTCTCTCTCTCTTCCTATAAATGCTACGCTGCACTTAAACTCTGGGTTTTAAGCTCCATATGAGAAAGATTTCAGCTCAGTTTTGTCTTCCTCTCTGTAAACCTCAGATACAGTGCCTCTCATGCACATTCAGGTGATCACTCTGGCCAGCTGTGTTGCTGTCATTTATAGCTGTGTGGTTTGCCATGAGCAGCTCATGTGAGTTGTGATTGATCAGGGTCCAGATTTTGTTGTGTGGTCTTCACTGTGGCTTTGCCTCTACAGTGTTGAGATATATATATATATATATATATATATATAGGGTCAGTTAAAAAAGAAAGAAATTAATACCTTTTATTCATCAAGGATGAATTAAATTAATCGAAAGAGACATGTATAATGTTATTTCAAATCAGTGTTATTCTTTTAAAATTTCCACAAAATTATGAAGCGGCACAACTGCTACTGATACACTGATGATAATAATAGAAGAATCAAATTTCTTGAGCACCAAATCAGCATACAAGAATGATTTCTGACAGATCATGTGACACTGAAGACTGGAGTAATGCTGAAAATTGTGCTGAAAATTCATCTTTGCCATCACAGGAATAAAGTACATTTCAAAATTTATTTAAATAGAAAACAATTTTAAATTGTAGTAATATTTCACGCTATTACTTAATTTACTGTATTTTTGACAAAATAAATTCAGATGCTGATCAAAAATGCTTTTCTTTGTGTGTGTTTTCAGTCTATGAGTTCTGCTGCCCCCCCACACCCACCATGTTTAGAGGAAGAGGACTGTTATGAGGAGGCAGAACCGTTTGTCCCGGCCAGTCAGACTACAGGTCAGTGTGACAGCTGACTAATATAAGACAAGTAGCTGAATATTACAATGAATATCACAAATTTAAAGCAGCTGCTGTTGCAGTTCATTTTTAAGGCGATAGTTCTGTCATTTACTTACCTTCATGTCATTCCAAACCTGCACAATTTTTTTTTACATGGCACAAGAGACGATTCAGCAGTTTAATAAATCAACTGACAGCCACGTGTGAGATTAAAAACGTTGTAATGCTAAAATATCTATCTTTGCCTCAGATAAAGTGGACTCGGACAGCAGTCATTACGAGTCGTATGGTGAAGAGGAGGAAGAATTTGTGAAGGACAGAGCTCACTACATCCAGTGGAGCTCCTCTCAGCCCTGCTTAAGACCCGTGCCAGAGTCACGCATTTGCGGATACCTTTGGAGGAAGAAGTGGTTGGGTCAGTGGACCCGCCAGCTCTTCATTATTAAGCACGACTCACTACTGGTGAGAGCCTCAGTCCGGTTTCATCTATTTAAAAATATGCTTCTATTCCAAACTTCTTTGCTATTTTGTTAACACAGGCATCTCCCATTTATAGGTAGTGCTTTTCTATTAGGGCTGGGCATTGACACAAATTTCACGATTCGATTTCGATTCAATTTGATTTGATTCAATATTGATTAATTTGGGCCTATCATACAGTATATGAATTTCCTCAGGAAAACAATGCTGTATCTCTCAACTAATTCTGTAACCTATACAGGGAACCCCAGTTGGTACATCGCTATAACATTAAGGGCCAGATTTACTAAATGGGGCAAATGTGCCAATGGGAGTGGCAAGTTTCGCTTGTGATCTACTGCTGACGCACAGATTAAAGAACACAGATGCAGTCAAATCATTTACATAATGACCAACGCAATCTACCAAGGGCAGTGCAAAAGCGTTGGGTCGCAAATAAGCAGAGCTGATGCTCATCAGGTTCGGGTCGACACAGGTGCAACTTGTTACATGTAATCTGACAAACATGTACACACATATATATATATATATATATATATATATATATATAGTGGTATATAGTTAGTGGTATCATAAAGTGGAAGCAATTGGGAACAACAGCAACTCAGCCATGAAGTGGTAGGCCACGTAAAATCACAGAGCGGGGTCAGCGCATGCTGAGGCGCACAGTGCGCAGAAGTTGCCAACTTTCTGCAGAGTCAATAGCTACAGACCTCCAAACTTCGTGTGGCCTTCAGATTAGCTCAAGAACAGTGCGTAGAGAGCTTCATGGAATGGGTTTCCATGGCTGAGCAGCTGCATCCAAACCTTACATCACCAAGTGCAATGCAAAACGTTGGATGCAGTGGTGTAAAGCACGCCGCCACTGGACTCTAGAGCAGTGGAGACGTGTTCTCTGGAGTGACGAATCACGCTTCTCTGTCTGACAATCCAATTCACGAGTCTCGGTTTGGCGGTTGCTAGGAGAACGGTACTTGCCTGACTGCATTGTGCCAAGTGTAAAGTTTGGTGGAGGGGGGATTATGGTGTGGGGTTGTTTTTCAGGGGTTGGGCTTGGCTCCTTAGTTCCAGTGAAAGGAACTCTTAAGGGGGTCGCACACCGGACGAGAAGCTCAGCACCACGCCGCGTCGCATCTCGGACAACTCACCGGCTGCGCACATTATACACGCGCGAGCTAAATTTTGAATCAACTCCTGATAGAAGAGCTGCACGATGGGTGAGTTTTAAGTCGACGGGGAAACATTACTTATGCCTATGCTTTAATATTTCGCACTGAGGTTAGTGTACATGGAAAAATGGCACAACAGAGCAAAATGAAAGAAAAAGCTACGTTTATTATACATTTTTAGACTTTATTCAAGCTGTTAAACTAAGAATGTAAAACTGATGTGCAACGTGCATGGCGCTCTGTGGCGCGGCAGGATTTTGAAGAACTTCCTGAGTCGTAGCCGGGCGCCGCGGACAGGCTCCGAATGTTGCCGCCGGTGTGCGTACACTCATTGAAAACAATGCGTTCGAATTTTAAAGACGTGGCGTGGCGCTGCGTGGCGCTGAGCTTTGCGTCCGGTGTGCGACCCCCTTTAATGCTTCAGCATACCAAGACATTTTGGACAATTTCATGCTCCCAACTTTGTGGGAACAGTTTGGGGATGGCCCCTTACTGTTCCAACATGACTGCGCACCAGTGTACAAAGCAAGGTCCATAAAGACATGGATGAGTGAGTTTGGTGAGGAGGAAGTCCTGACCTCAACCTGACAGAACACCTTTGGGATGAATTAGAGTGGAGACTGCGAGCCAGACCTTCTCGTCCGACATCAGTGCCTGACCTCACAAATGTGGTCCTAGAAGAATGGTCAAAAATTCCCATAAACACACTCCTAAACCTTGTGGAAAGCCTTCCCAGAAAAGTTGAAGCTGTTATAGCTGCAAAGGGTGGGCCAAATCCATATTAAACCCTACAGATTAAAAATGGGATGTCATTAAAGTTCATGTGGACGTAAAGGCAGGCATCCCAAAACTTTTGGCAATATAGTGTATATAGGCCTAAATATATATATATATATATATATATGCAGATTTTACACATATGCTTTTCTCAGGAAACTAAATAAGTAAAGTAAAAATGGCTTGGCAAACGATATGTTTGGATAACGTCTTCCTCTGGCATTCCAAAGAAATTAACACGAGTGGAAAATATTTTCTCCCTTCTACCACACGCTCTATGTTCTCTGCGGTGTCTCCTCCTAGTAACAACAATTGCAGCCATGTCGCAAAATGGGTTAAAACATGCTTTTTTTTTGGCCGTTAAATAATGGCGCAAATACCAGTAAATTGACTTTTGTAGCAAATTAGATCAAAAGAAATATGAATAATTAATTATAACTTGTTATAATAAATTATAAATATTTGGATCAGTTAATAGAATTAACTTAATGTAGTAAAATTAATATTATAATCAATTAACCTGTTTGTCCAGTGAACACTTGGTTAATTGTTTATTAATTCTAAGAAATGTTCATTTCCGGGTTATGGGAAATAACATTCTTTATGTACAGAACTACTCAGAGCATGTAGTCAAAATCTGCATGATTAGGGACTCCAGTATATGAGCATGAAACATGGACAACTCTAGAGTTCAACTAATTGCATTTAAAATTGCAACTAATTGTAACTACAACACATTTTCATTTACTGTAATTATAAATTACATGCAGTTAAGTGTCTAAAAACATTGCATTCAATCTACATCTGTCTTCTATTTACATTTTTTACATCTTTACAAAGAACTGCATGTTGTAAGTTACTGTTCAGTTTTGTAATACATGCATTTTTCTCTGGCAGTGTTTTAAGTGTGCTAAAGACTTACACCCTCTACTGGAGCTAAACCTCACGGGTTGCTACGTGGTCTACAAATCTAAAAACAGCAAGAAGATGCAGCACGAGCTGAAGGTGGTGGCTAATGCTGACACAGTCATCTTGGGCTTCCAGAGCAGCACGCAGGCTGAAGAGTGGAGGAAGGTCTGATCAAGTCTAAACTTAAGACTTACGTTTACATTAAACTTAAAGTCGCAATGAAATGGAAGTAGCGACAGATCTTTTCTTCTATGTTGTGACGTACACTCACCGGCCACTTTATTAGCTATATCTGTTCAACTGCTTGTTAATGCAAATATTTAATCAGCCAAACACATGGCAACAACTCAATGCATTTAGATATGTAGACATGATCAAGATGATCTGATGAAGTCCAAACTGAGCATCAGAATGAAGAAGAATGGTGATTTAAGTGACTTTGAATGTGGCATGGTTGTTGGTGCCAGACGGGCTGGTCTTGAGTATTTCAGAAACTGCTGATCTACTGGGATTTTCATACACAGCCATCTCTAACTGAACGGCAGTTGTATGGGCGAAAATGTCTTGTCAGAGGTCAGAGGAGAATGGCCAGACTGTTTTGAGCTGATAGAGACGCAATAGTAACTCAAACAACCACTCGTTACAACCAAGGTATGCAGAAGAGCATCTCTAAACGCACAACATGTCGAACCTCAAAGCAGATGCGCTACAGCAGCAGAAGACTACACTGGCTGCCACTTCTGTCAGCTAAGAACAGGAAACTGAGGCTGCAATTCGCACAGGTTCACAAAAATTGGACAATACGTTGCCTTGTCCGATGAGTCTCGAGTTCTGCTGCAACATTCAGATGGTAAGGTCAGAATTCAACGTAAACAACATGAACGCATGGATCCATCCTGCCTTGTATGAACGGTTCAGGCTGCTGCTGGTGGTGTATTGGTGTGGGGATATTTTCTTGGCACACTTTGGGCCCCTTAGTACCAATTTTAAATGGCACAGCCTTCCTGAGTATTGTTGCTGACCATGTCCATCCCATTATGTTCACAGTATACCCATCTTCTGATGACTACTTCCAGCAGGATAACGTGCCGTGTCACAAAGCTCAAATCACCTCAAACTGGTTTCTTGAACATGCCAGAGAGTTCACTGTACTCAAATGGCCTCCACAGTCACCAGATCTCAATCCAATAGAGCAACTTTGGGATGTGGAGGAACAGGAGATTCACATCATGGATGTGCAGCTGACAAATCTGCAGCAACTGCGTGATGCTATCATGCCAATATGGACCAAAATCTCTAAGGAATGTTTCCAGAACCTTGTTGAATCTATGCCACAATGAATTAAGGCAATTCTGAAGGCAAAAGGGGGTCCAACCCAGTACTAGCAAGGTGTTCCTAATAAAGTGGCCGGTGAGTGTACATCCGAGTGTAATGGATTATCAAAAAAAGAACAAATGTAGGGCGAGGACTTCTATCCATCAGTTGTTGATTGGATTTGATGTGGCCATCGCATTTTGAAAATACATAGGGTGAGTTTTCATTTCATGTCAACTTGTAAACTGTAACTTTAACTTGTTTATTGTTTGTCTCGTTTGTAGATTATAGAAGAAGTGAGTGGCTCCTCTTATTATGAACCTGAATCCCAAAGCTCCTCATCCATCCTGAGAAGCGAGAGGCTGGACTCTTGCAGGGTAAATCACACATACTCACTGACACCATGCCAGTTTCTGCTCTCTGTGTTACAGCAAGAGAGTAACAGCATAACTTCATTTCTCTGAAAGAGATGTTACTGAATTAGCTTGGTGGTTATTCATCTGGAGACCTTTCCCTTACGTCCATTCCATAGAGTCTCTTTCATGAATGTTCTGCTGGCTTGAGCCATGTACTAAAATGATTAGCAAAGTCTTGTGTTCCATCTTAAGCCAATTTGTAAATAAAGGACTGACTTACCTGTGTTGGAGAACATTCTGTGCTTGCTTATGTCAATTAGCGAGTTCTTACGATCTCTCTTTCTCGCTGTAGTCAAGTACTGTCCTCCATACAGACTCGGATGAAGAGAAAATCTCAAGTCTTCCGTCTGCAATTAGCAGTGTGGAGATTAAAGACAAAGACAGAGGTGAGCAGATACACTTGCGTTAGGACACACAAAGGAGTTAGTTGGATGATAAAAAGTGGGTGTTTCGTACCAAAAGTTTTTGGAGGGGAAGGGTTGAAAAATAAGAGAGCTTGTCTTCAACCATCGAACATTAAAAGGAAATTTAAAAGTGTAAAAGCATTAACTACTACAACAGACCATGAATAACCCCAAAAACTTGATTCTTTCTGCAGCAATATGATGGATGGGTTAAATATCAACTAGTAATATTTGTCTATATTATGTAGCGTGTGCCTTTAATCAAAAATGTTCATTAACTTTAGCAATGAATGATAATATTTCAAAGTGCTTTGTCATTTTGACAGATAACATATTCTATTTACCTGCTTTAGAAACATTCCAGTACACACTGCTAATAGGGATTAGAAGTGAAAAGGAGAGACAATTACATTTTAAAGAAGGGGTGTCTAAACTCAGTCCTGGAGGGCCACTGTCCTGCAGAGTTTAGCTCCAACCCCAATTAAACACACCTGAACCAGCTAATGAAGATCTAACTAGGCATATAGAAACGTTTTGGAGCTAGTTGGAGCTAAACTCTGCAGGACAGTGGCCCTCCAGGACCGAGTTTGGACACCCCTGGTTTTTAAAGCATCCGTGTGATAACAAACCTGGAAAGTGACGTGAGGATTTGGGGAGAAAACAAGATATTGTTAGGGCATTCCAGTGAATCATTCATGGGATATATCGTATAGTAAGAAGAGAAAGAAAAAATTAATAATCAAGAAGTAAGAAAGAAAAAATTAATAATCGTGAGGAAAAGAATGCAGCAGACTGAAAAGAGCTCATGCCACAGATATTTTTGTGCTACCATATCACATTGAAATACCAAGCGTTATATTCTTCTGACAACTGAAAATAAAACATGAAGGAAAACTGACAGCTCATTCAGTCAAACTGGCTAATAATTATTAATTGGGTAACACTTCAGTATAGGGAACAGGTATTCACTATTAACTACAACTTTTGCCTCAATTAACTCGTAATTTACTGCTTATTAATAGTTAGTAAGGTAGTTTTTGTAGCATTTAAATTTAAGTATGCAGAATAAGGCATTAATACATGCTCAATAAGTATGAATAAACAACCAATACACTAGTAATATGCAAGCTAATAAGCAACTAGTTAAAAGTGAGAATTGAACCCTAAAATAAAGTGTTACCATTATTTGTAGTGCAACCTTATTATTTGAAATATAGAACATAATGGCTGAGAAGTAATTACTTATTCAAAAGAAGTACCTACCCAGAGAGTATGCGATTTCAGACGCAGCCCTTGAAAGTCCCTATCAAAGAAAGCCACTCAGCGAACATATTTGCAACACTTCCGGGCAGCTTTTCGGGCCGTGCAGAACCAACTCCTGTCTACTTAAAGGGAGAAATACCGAGATCTCACATTTAAATATCATATTTCAAATCAGAATTTAAATCTCACATTAACAGTCCCACAAATGTTGTTTCTTGTGCTTAAATAGCATTAAAAAAACACACATTTCAGGTTGTTTCAGCTAATGTGCTTGTGTAGTCCTAAGCGTGTCTCAGGACACTGACTGATTCTATTGTAACTGGAGCTTCTAACGACCACTGCAGTGATGCAATGTCTTTACCAATTGCCAATTGGCTCTTATATTTAGAAGGTGGGAATTATTCCGCCACATTGCGTGTTGCAGTTTTTCCCATTCATAGTAGTATGAGTGGACTGTCTTGGTAAATAAACAGTCTTTATTTGGTGATGTCAGCCATAAAGGAAAGTTGTTTCAGAGGGGGATCAAGTTATTACATTTTGATTGCCCATTCATTCAACAACCATTTCATTCGGATCTGTGGAAGAAAAGATCTGTCGCGGTTTCTGTTACATCACAACTTTATGAACTCCAGCCTACCAAGGTTGCAATTTGTTATTACATTTTGATGAAAAATTATGCAATTTTTGCACAATAAAGTGCACTGATGAATCATTCACCATAACATCAGGAACAAATTTTAAGAATGTAAATAGGGTCAGTTTTGATTCCATTGTTTAATGTCTGCATTTCCCATAGTTCTTTGTTGTCATTCCGAAACCCATTGCTGTTTCTAATTAAAGGAGTCTGCCAACAACATATGCTTTATACCCCTTATGTGGAGAAGGTCTGCATACGTTGCATCTGTGCTAACCCTGCTATTAGCACAAATGTGTCATTGTTCACTCGCTAGTGTTTTGGTGTTATTCATTAGGGACTAAATTCACTGCATGCCGTACAGGACACTGGCTGGGTGTTTTCCACACTGTGTCATTGTCTGTGGATGGATTCCTGTGAGATTTTATTGTCACCTTTGACATTGAGGTGACAACCACAGCAATGAACTCAGAAGTTTGGTTTTAAATATTTGGGTGAACTTTTTGACAGTGGCTCAGCCTTTATGGAAGAAGAGCGTGTATTTGTTTATGAAGTAGGAAAAGCTATTTATTTTATGAAAGAAATAAGCTAATTAGATTTTGGGGAAGATCAAAAGTTTAGTTGAAACTTAGAAGTGGCTACGGCTTACCACTTGCTGAGTAATGTTTTAATGTTTTGTTATTGAAAACGTGCGCTCACTGATTAGAGACGTGTAGATGTCTACTTCACGTGTCTCCACAAACAACTTAAAAGGGAAACCTTCAAACAAGTTTATTTGTTTATGTGTTTGCATAAGCATAATTTGATTATAGACTATAGATGTTTGTTTTATGCTAAAGTGTGTAATTTCTGTGCCACTAGCATCCACCAAACAGAATGGCAAAAATGTTTTGAAATGTTTTCAAGTATGTTCTTCTAAACACTCCTCCTATCTGCAATTGGTCGGTTAACAGACAGAACCACCCCAAACATACGTAACTGGTTGAGCCAAGGTGTTGAGCCAAGTCAGGACGTTCAAACAATTCTTAGCGATTCCCAGTTTTGATTCCAATAAGGTAAAAAAAGTCAAACATTTGGCTATCAAACATATTTATTATGTCTCTTTTATTTAATATGGACCCGCAGAAAAAAAATCAACCTGCAGCAACAATTTAAAAGTAGCCCAACTTGGCAACACTGGATGTGTGTGCAAAGAAAACGTCTCAGGTTACGTATGTAACCATGGTTCCCTGAGAACAGGGAACGAGACTCTGCGTTTGGAAACGCATTGGGGAACGCCTCCGCGTGAACCGGTGTCTGAAAACAATATCAACTCACGACAATCTTATTGGCCGGCGACAGCCTATGATGTCATCATAGCGCGACCCGGAAGTATATAAGGAGCGCCTAGAGAACCAGTCAGTATCTTTTCGTCTGAAGGGACTGTTCAGCAGGCAGCCCCGATGCATAGCTAGGAAACGCAGAGTCTCGTTCCCTGTTCTCAGGGAACCATGGTTACATACGTAACCTGAGACGTTCCCTTTCGAAAGGGAACTCAACTCTGCATTCGGAAACACATTGGGGAACGATATACCCACGCCGCCATGCTTGAGGCTGTACATACGCGGGGGCAGGGTGGCTTTGAGGATTCAGGAGGCTCACCATCCTCATCCTCATCAGCCATCTCCTGCTCTCTTGTTTGGCTTAGAACAAGAAGAGCAACTGCTGCTGAATCTAACAATGTCATAGACAACACATCATCATAATCACACAGCTCTCTCCCGGCAGCCGTCGAAGGTCGCGGGGAATTTCACCCCTTCAACTCTTCAACAAGCTCCAGCTGAAAACCCCTTGATCTAGTCTCTACTCTGCCTCAGCAAGAGTAAGACCCAAACCATTAGGTGCAGCTGCCGGTCCTTCTCCTCTCGAGGAAAAGACCAGAAGAGAGTGGAGCATTTTACAAGTAAAACACACTCACAATAACAAACAGACAGATCCCACAAGAACTGCCTGTCCACGCTCTTTGTTCTCATAAAAGACAACGTTATAAGTTATGTGTGTGATCAGATGTCAACTCTATTGGACATGGATGCACATACTTCCTGAAACGTTTGTCAGACATACATTGTCTTACCTTAACATCGGTTTGATATCGTTTCAAACGAAACAGTCCCTGAAGACGAAAAAGATACTGACTGGTTCTCTAGGCGCTCCTTATATACTTCCGGGTCGCGCTATAATGACGTCATAGGCTGTCGCCGGCCAATAGGATTGTCGTGAGTTGATATTGTTCTCAGACACCGGTTCACGCGGAGGCATTCCCCAATGCGTTTCCGAACACAGAGTTGAGTTCCCTTTCGAAAGGGAACCGTAATATTACCGAATTGAGTTCTCTTTCGCATCTACTTGCGCTTGCATGGTTTAAAATCACATTAAAATGCGCACACAGGAATCAAAATTTTAGTTTTGTAACAAGTATCAGATTCCAGAATTGGAATCAATTTTCGAAGCCCAACCCTAACAACTAGTTTACGTCTTCGTTTTTTCTTGTGTATGGCAACTATACTGTGAACTACAAGTGTACTTGTTAGTATACTGATCGTTTACTAGCTATATACTTCAGCATACTTGTAGTTTTCTTTACGTGAACTTATCATACTTATACAGTAGTTTACAAATTTATTATTTTTGCATTTTATTTTAATTAAGTACACTTAAAAGTTTCTATTTAATTTTTATACATCAACAAATATAACTTTAACTGTACTTTAAAGGGATAGTTCACCCAAAATGAAAATTCTGTCATTAATTACTCACCCTCATGTCGGTCCAAACCCGTAAGACTTTCGTTCTTCTTCGGAACACAAATGAAGATCTTTTTGATGAAATCTGAAATCTTTCAGTCCCTCCATAGACACTACCACTTAAACTACCATTTTGGCACTTCAAAAGGTTCATGAAGAGATTGTAAAACTAATCCATATGAATTGAGTGGTTTAGTCCAAATTTTCTGAAGAGACACGATCACTTTAAATAATGAACATTTCGAATTTAGGCTTTTATTTACATATAAACATTCATCAACTCACACATTGGTTGTGGTAAACCAACGGAAGCTCAAGCGTATTTGCTTGACATGCGAGAACCAGTGAGGTTCGTTCTCGTGTGTTACTCTGCAACGTTTGAGCTTCCGCAAGAGGTTTGTTCTCATGCATCAAGCAGGTTCGGTTGAGCTTCTGTTTATGTATAAAGCGATCGAGTCTCTTCAGAAAATTTGGACTAAACCACTCAATTCCTATGGATTAGTTTTACAGTTTCTTTATGAACTTTTTGAAGTGTCAAATATTTCCATTGTGTTGCTGTCAATGGAGAGACAGAAAGCTCTCAGATTTCATCAAAAAGATCTTCATTTGTGTTCCGAAGATGAATGAAAGTCTTACGGGTTTGAAACGACACGAGGGTGAGCAAAAAGTAGACTTGTAGACCCTTAAAGTTGACTTGTTAACTCGTACACTACCAGTGGATTTATACCAATGATTTATGTATTACATAAAGAGACTGGCACATTTTGCTATGTGACTTGATATTTTATGATGACATTTACAATTATTTATTCTGATAACTGCTTATAATAGAAGCCAGTATAAAGTTTTTTTACAATAATCTCACATCTTGAAAGAATTGTCAATAAAATAAGCTAAATGCTTCTGTGTGCGTTGAGAGCACTGTGAAGATCAGATTCAGTTCCACCCACGTACTGTATACTATTTACTCTAAACTATTCCATCCCACTAAAATAAGCTAAATGCTTCTGTGTGCGTTGAGAGCACTGTGAAGATCAGATTCAGTTCCACCCACGTACTGTATACTATTTACTCTAAACTATTCCATCCCACGTTACTCTAAACTTGAACATGTAAGTTTATACATAGTGTGTTAAACGTGCTGGAGTACTACCTCAAAGAAGCCATTATGTGTGAAAAAGTATAGGCTACTCTAAACAAGCCAAACATACTTAAAATAAGTATACTTTTCATACTGTAAGTATATCTCAATCAAAAGATCAAGTATATCATAAGAACAAGTATAGGCCAAATATATTAAGACTTTTCTGTGTACTTGTTACATAAAAAGTAGATTGAATGTATGCTATCATATTTCTTTAGTTTAAAAGAAGTAATAGCACAAATAGCACAATAATAAACCTCTTTTTTGTAAGAGAATGGCGTACTAATAGTTGCATCTGCTTTTCAGCTGAAATAGTATAAAGTATTTAAACACTGGTAAAATTAAACATGGCAACTTTAAGAACACCAGCCAACCAACGTCACTGTTTGAAATGTTATGAGCTACACACAAATATACCGTGCACACAAATTATTATCAGGCACTGGTAACATGTGTGGACAGACACTTCTGTCTCTCTCTGTCCACTGTCCTCAGCGGCCTTCCTGAACGTGCTGATGAACTGTCAGTGGCAGAGTCTGTGGTGTCGAGTGGAGGACGGGATTCTGAAGATGTATCGAGATGAGGAGTCAGAAGAGACCCCTCAGTACACAGTTCAGCTCAGAGGGAGTGAGGTCCGTCCCGGCCCGGATACAGCACATGCTTACCGCATTACCATCACACAACACGGAGACCAGGTGGCTGTACTAGAGGTACAATAAAGATTTTTGCTTATGATTTTTTAAATTTGCTTACCTCAGATGTTGATCTCCTATGCTGTGAACTGATTTAGAGAAGCTATAGTAGCAACAGTGTTATTTTAATATTATTTATATACTATTATAGTATTTATTAATATTTTGAATAAGCTTCAGTAATCATTTAATTTTAGTTTAATTTTAGTTTTTTAGTTTTAATAATTTTATGTGGTTTTGTAATATTTATTAGTTTTTTTTTTTTTTTTAAATATTAATATTTAGCTTTAATTTACTTTTATTTTGATTTTTAGTTTTAGTAATTTTGGTATTTTTGGAATTTAAACTAAAATTGGAAGTTTAAGTTTTCAATAAATTTTAAATTTTATTTTATTTCAGATTTATTTCAATTAAAAATATTTTAATAGTAACAACACTGAATAGAAATTTTTGTGTATCCATTGGCATGAAGTCGGATAGGAGGGTTAAAACATGTTAGGATATTATTTGTTAATGTTTTTTCGCTGCCCACACATCATTTTAGAGGCAAACGTTTCCACACTAACAAAAAGTCCCTGGATATTTAGGGCATGGTAATACTATGGTAATGCTATTTTTGTTTGTTTGTTTGTTTGTTTGTTTGTTTGACCAAAAAGTACAGCTGTCATTGATTTTTTTTTTTTTTTTTGACATGATACCATGTTCTTTTGTTCATGTACTTTGGTATTTATAAAATTACCACTGTATCACCATCTGATGCCATTGCTGTACCATAGTAGTGCAACAGTAAGGCCTACTTATAAAGGGCAGGGATATTTACGAGTAAAGTGAATGTGGTCTATTTTGATTTCTTGTTGTTTTGAACTGTTATCACCGTTTTATTAATTACTGTAGATTTTTTTCTTCATGTATGAATGTGCAGGCAAATTGTGCAGATGATAAAGAGCAGTGGGTTCAGCTCCTGCAGGATGGGAGTTCCACTGTAGCTGGTTCTCCATATCAACACACCAGCCACGAGTCACTGAGGTACACACACTCACATGCTGTCTGTCTGCTGCCAGCATTCCATATGAACCAAGCATGAATCACTGAACTACACACACACTCATAAAAATACTCACATTCTTTCCGCATCCTCTTTCCATTCTTCTGTTTCCTCTGTTCCTTAGTGGTCTGAAAAGCCGCAAGTTCCCCACCTCAAACATGTACATGGACGACCCCTTTCAGCAGCTGTGTGGTGGAATCCACACTCAGCCCATCTATTCAAACTCATCCATACTTGAGCACATGGTACGGTCCAGCAGGGGGGTTTTAAAAGACCAATGAAGAATGAAGTGCATGTGACCTATGTAACCAGATTAAAAATAATCTAATAGTAGTTCTCTGGTTTGAGCAAGCTGATCAGTTTTGTCTGCAGATTAGTTATATATCACTTGTTATGCTTTGTGTTTAGGCATTTTTTTTAAATCAACAAAATAAATTTGTACACTCCCATTCAGAAGTTTTGAGGTCAAAACGCATTTTTTATATATATATATATATATATATATATATATATATATATATAAAGTAATTGATAAAAAGTAACAGTAAATACATTTATAGTGTGACAAAAGAGTACTATTTCAAATAAATACTATTCTTTTGACTTTCTTTTCATCAAAGAATTTTTTAAAAATGTATCACAGTTTTCACAAAAATATTATAAAGCTTATGTTTTGAACATTGATAATAATAATAAATGTTTCTTGATCACCAAAACAGTATATTAGAATGATTTTTGAAGGATTTCTGAAAGACTGGAGTAATGGCTGTGGAAAATATAGCCTTGCCATCACAGGAATAGATTACTTTTTAAAATATATTAAATAGAAAAGAGTTCTTTTAAATTGTAATTATATTTCACAATATTACTGTTTTTACTGTATTTTTGATTAAATAAATGTAGCCTTGGTGAGCATAAGAGACATAAAAAATTTTACATTTTACATTAAAATTAAACTTTTGAATGATTGTGTATGTGTTAACGCACAATTGGTACCGTGTTCATTATCAGCCGATATTACAGATTTTTTTTTTTACTTTATCAGTATCAGTCAATATTGGATATATATTGGCTGATACTCCATATTTAATTGTGATGATCATTTTCTCCATATTTTTACATTAAGATTACATTTACTGTCATATAACAATCACTTAAAGTTATTTGAAAACTAATAACACTGTTAAATGTAATGTGTAGCAAATCTCAGAATGAATATCCATCCTTGGTGACATCATAAAAAGGAAAATGGTTTCAGAGCAAGTTATCATATTTCGATTAAAGATTACAAAGACATTTTAAATAACGTGTTAATATTTCATAATAACGCATAATTGTTCTCAATGTGCACTATATGATACTAAATTTTGATTTCATGTTGCCTTTTTTGAATTCATGTACAGTCGTTGCTTGTTCATTGCTAGTCTGACAAACTAACATTACTTATAACGTATACATCTGTTCCATCCATTTCTCAGTTTCAGAAACCTTACACTGGTGGAAACGGAGAATTGGTGTCATCCAAGGATTCTGCCAACTACAGCAATAATGAAATCTTCAGCAACCACAGTGAGTCAGTCATATTACTCCAGTCCCTAATCCTGAGTTGCACTTTTTAAGAAAGGAAATGCATTAAGATTAAAATATACTGTACATTTATAGTTCTCTCTCATTTTATCCCATTTTCTACTCTCATTGCCTGATCCCACTCATTCTGTCACCAACTTGGTTGTAAAAATCATTTTAAAACTGCTTTTACATTCATGGGAATTTTTTTCACTCTAACCTCATTGCTTTAAGCAGATCAGCATTATCACATATAATCAGTCTTTCCAGGTCATTTTTCTCTCATAAAAATCTTTAAGAATACTTTAATGCATTTGGTCAATGAAATGAGAGATGCAAATGGATGTTGGAAGTTATGATCTACATTTATAGACCCTCTCACAGGCCCTAGGCGACCGCCTGTATCGCCTATAGGACAGGCCAAGCATAAGCTCATTTCCCACTTGAGCACAAAACATATGATTAAGACATACACAGCTTTCCTAACCCATCACTCCCTCGTTTACTTGACAATTCAAAGGCATCTGCTTTTAATTTGAACAGTGCTAAATAATTATATGGTGGATGGTGCCTGAGCTCAAAGCTCAGCTTTCCATGTTCATTTTTTATGGATATCCATAACATCCCAGAGCATAATTTTGTGCTTTTCACATGTTTTATTAGCTTAATTAGGCCAGTGTGACCTGTATAAAACACTATAACATTACATTCTTAATTAATGTTAATTAATGTTTAGATGCTCTGATCTTTTCTTGTGCAAATGGACATTAAGTTTTTCTATTGACTTCTATTGACAAAAGTGTTTCTATTGACTAATACAGTTTGTACTGTAAAACTGTTACTTTGTGAAATATTATTACAATTTAAAATAAATATTTTCTATTTTAATATACACTATATTGCCAAAAGTTTTGGGACATCTGCCTTTACATGCACATGAACTTTAAAGACATCCCATTCTTAATCCATAGGGTTTAATATGGAGTTGGCTCACCCTTTGCAGCTATAACAACTTCAACTCTTCTGGGAAGGCTTTCCACAAGGTTTAGGAGTGTGTTTATGGGAAATTTTGAATATTCTTCTAGAAGCGCATTTGTGAGGTCAGGCACTGATGTTGGATGAGAAGGCCTGGCTCACAGTCTCTGCTCTAATTCATCCCAGAGGTGTTCTGTCAGGTTGAGGTCAGGACTCTTTGCAAGCCAGTCAAGTTTTTCCACACCAAACTCGGTCGTCCATGTCTTTATGGACCTTGCTTTGTGCACTGGTGCGCAGTCATGTTGGAACAGGAAGGGGCCATCCCCAAACTGTTCCCACAAAGTTGGGAGCATGAAATTGTCCAAAATGTCTTGGTATGCTGAAGCATTAAGAGTTCCTTTCACTGCAACTAAGGGGCCAAGCCCAACCCCTGAAAAACAACACCACACCATAATCCCCCCTTCACCAAACTTTACACTTGGTACAATGCAGTCAAGCAAGTACCGTTCTCCTGGCGACCACCAAACCCAGACTCGTCCATCAGATTGCCAGACAGAGACGTGCTTTACACCACTGCATCCGACGCTTTGCATTGCACTTGGTAATGTAAGGCTTGGATGCAGCTGCTCGGCCATGGAATTCCATGTCCATGAAGCTCTCTACACATTGTTCTTGAGCTAATCTGAAGGCCACAGGAAGTTTGGAGGTCTGTAGCTATTGACTCTGCAGAAAGTTGGCGAATTCTGCGCACTGTGCGCCTCAGCATGTGCTGAGCCCTCTCTGTGATTTCACGTGGCCTACCACTTTGTGGCTTTTGTCCCCAATTGCTTCCACTTTGTTATAATACCACTAACAGTTGACCGTGGAATATTTAGTGTTGAGGAAATTTAATGAATGGACTTAATGCACAGGTGGGAACCTATCATGGTACCACGCTTGAATTCACTGAGCTTCTGAGAGCGACCCATTCTTTCACAAATGTTTGTAGAAGCAGACTGCATGCCTAGGTGCTTGATTTTATACACCTGTGGCCATGGAAGTGATTGGAACACCTGAATTCAATGATTTGGAAGGGTGTCCCAATACTTTTGGCGATATAGTGTATTTTAAAAATGTCATTTATTCCTGTGATGACAAAACAGAGCTTTCAGCATCATTACTCCAGTCTTCAGTGTCACATGATCCTTCAGAAATATGCTGATTTGGTGCTCAAGAAACATTGTTATTATAATAAAAGTTGAAAACAGCTGTGCTGCTCAATATTTTTGTGGAAACCATACTTTTTTTTTTTTTTTTTTTCTTTTTTTCAGGATTCTTTAAGGAGTAGAAAGTTCTAAAGAACAGCATTTATTTGAAATAAAAATCTTTTGTAACATTATAAATGTCTTCTTTACTGTCACTTTTGATCAATTTAATGCATCCTTGCCAAATAAAAGTATTCATTTCTTAAAAAAACACCTTTACTGACACTTAAAGTTTTGAATGGTAGTGTTGGAGCTGTATTAGAATACGTCAGTGTGTAAGCATGTGTTTTATAGTGTGTACTATAGGGCATGTGAGGTGACTCTGTGTTTCTGGACTGTCTCAGCAGAGGAAGGCAAGACTCTTGTGCTCCCATTTTGGTAGGGATCAGTGGTGGCTGGCGTATTTTTTCTTCTCCCTTGTGGTTTTGGTCGCAGTGCAGGGATGTAGCATTGTGGCATGTGCGCACACACACACACATCCTTTAAGATTCTTCAGTCAAAACCATGAGAATATCATGTTTTCTTTTTGAACCCAACTTTCCAGGACGTGCTCTACTCAGGGAGGAGAATAAGACAGAGTAAAAAGTAGAAAAGTGAACATCTACATCTAAAACATCTACAAGACGATGAATAATCATACAGTACCTTTTAGAAAATAAATTATCTTAAAATGCTTTTCATATTCAAACAATTTTTTCCTACTAACACTGTTCAGCAGTGGACACGTGATTTAGAAGAGAATTCAATAAAATGTTATTTTTTCTTCTGAAAGTTATGAACATTTCCACAAAATGTCATTCCCACCACATCTCAAATGATGTTTAGTGTTTTAAAAGCATTCTGTGGTGGAATCACACAAAATTACAGAAATTATGCACAATATAAATATTTTGTTCACAATTAAATTTTTCAGTTGAATTGATTTTTTTTCCTTTACACATCACATATCTCATATTTTATCTCAAGCCCTTCGTTGGCACTATTTATGTTATTCATATTATTGGTCAGTTTTTACGAAGCCCCACTAATGACATGCTGGAAAAAAATATGTGTATCGTGGCCACGAATTAACAATTCATTCCCACGACTTACTAATAAATCAGCATGTTTTACTAATTTGTTCCCTCGTTTTAGTTAAATCAAATCGAGGGAACAAATTAGTTCACAGTGCCCACAATTTTACTAAAACGAGTGAACGAATTAGTAAATTGCTGCTATGATTTACTAAAATGAGAGAACTAATTCCTAATTTGTGGGAACAAATTCAATATATAAAATGATATATATATATATATATATATATATATTTGGCTGTATGTCATGTATGTGTCAGGTGTAGCTGTAGAGAATGCGCACGATGCAGAAGTATAAACAGAAATGTCTTTCATAATAAATCTAAAAAACCAAACACACATGGGAGATTATTAGGAATTGAGAATATAACACAACCGCATAAACTATAGACGATACCGGACAAAGCAACAGAATGAAACTCAGCGCTTAAACACAAGGAACAAACGAAGGGAACTAAATGAACACAGATGAACAGAATCTAATAATCGATAAACCATATAGCAACCAACTAGAGCGTGAGTGAGTAACCAATAGAACTAATATGAATAGGCAAACGGGAGAGAGAAAACAGAACATACATGTTACAGTGCTATACAAAAATGACATCATCATTACATACAATACCATTTAAAAGTTTGGGGTCAGTGAGAATTTTTTTTTATTTAAATAAAATTAACACTTTTATTCAGCAAGAATGCATTAAATTGATCAAAATTGACAGTAAAAACATTTGAAATGTTACAAAAGATTTCTATCGAATAAGTACTGTCCTTTTGACCTTTCTATTCATCATTTTAAAAAAATGTATCAAGGTCTCCACAAAAATATTAAGCAGCACAACTGTTTTCAACAGTGATAACAGTAAGAAATATTTATTGAGCAGCAAATCAGCTGAAGGATCATGTGACACTGAAGACAGGAGTAATGGATGTTGGAAATTTAGATTTATAAGCACAGGAAAAAATTACATTTTGAAATATATTAAAATTTTAATAATATTTCACAGTATTACTGTATTTTGTAATCAAATAAATGCAGTCTTGGTGAGCATAAGAGACTTCTTTTAAAAACATTACAAAATCTTACCAATCCCCTGTGTGTTTGTTTTAGGTACAAAAGTGTTTGAGATTGAGAGGGGAGTGCAGAAGCTGGACCTGACAGGAAAGAGTTGTGTGCAGTTACGAGCAGGGTCAGAGATCAACCTCGTGAGCGTGGGGACGAAGCCAGCTAAACGGAATTCCTTCAGACGGTCCCTTGCTTTCTGCACTGAACGAGCACAGGTAACAACTATCCGCCTGATACTTCCCTTACATTAAAAGCACAGTAGCCATTGGTACAGTGATGATATCAGATTATAATACCATGGAACTTTGATATTGTATCACAGTACTGAATGATTACCATATTCGTGCATTATGGTATTTGGTACTCCAAGACACTTCAAGGAAATCCATGGTGTTACCATACTTACAAAAAATTACCAGACAGTACCACAGTAATACCATGTTTGTTTGTTTGTTTGTTTGTTTTTTTAACATATCATGCAGTACCTTGTTATTCTTGGAATACCATGTAAATTCGTGAAATTTTAGTATCATTGAGATACTATTATAGTTTTTTGTTAATATTTTGAAGTAGTTTTTATTTTTATATGTTCCATTTTTATTTTAAAGTTTAAGTAATTTTGTTGTGTGTCATTTTTATTATTTTTTAAATATGTCTATGTAGTTTTTATTAATTTTTATTTTTGTACATCAAGTTAAACTAAATGAAAATGAGAAATGAGAACATTTACATTTTTTTTATATTTATTTTATTTCCATTAACGTTTATTTTATTTTAAGTAACACTTTTTTTTATGGTTTTTGTTTTAGTTAACTAAATCCTTGTATGCTGGCATTGCCATCTGACGACATCACTGTATCATGGTGCTGCCACAGTAATGTTAGAAAAACCACAGTAAACTTAGTACATGCCCAAAAAACATGATAATACCATAGTATTATTTGTAAGGGCTGATGGGAGCCGTTTAAAGTGGCACTTGGGTCTCGGTAGATGACTGAGCTGCTGAAGTTGAAGTTTTATTATTACACTGCCATCTGTTGTTTGGATTGTGTAATTGCAACACTTTTCAACAAGTTAATATTGATTTGTAAGATAAAATACATGAGACAAAGATGAGGATGCTTGATTTTGAGCCATTTAGAGGTGTTTTTTAATGTAATTTTTTTGTGGCTAGTCTTGTTTGGCGCTTTGTTTGTCAGTTGCCGCTGCTGTTGTGAGTTCAGTAATTACAGTGGGTTGGACTGGGAGCCACTTCCTCCCCGAGGAGCAGAGAATAACGCTCAGATAAGAGCTGTTTTAACCGACCATTACACCCTACTTTATCAGACAATGATGTGTAGGCTCAGTGGAGGAGTCTGCTGACTTTTAACATGTTTTTAGAAGCAGCTGTGACTCTTGTTTGAGTCATTTAGGATATTTGACCATTTCACCCTATAAAAGGAAATGTCTGAGTCTTGAACACTCACCTCTGTTTTTCTGTCTCTCAAAGGGGGGCTTTCTGACCCCACTCTTGAGAAGAACTGCCTCAGCAAAAAGCACCCTAAAGAAAGCTCCGTCTGCCCTGTTTATCGAGCATGGCAGGGTCTTCCAAAGGAGGAAGGTAAGATTCCTTCAGCATGAGCATACTGCACAGCCTCCCACATGGATCTGTAATTGTATTGGATTTCCCGATGACTCAGTAGATGAACTGACAACTAAAACCAGCCTCTGACTTGAATGACTTTTGACCTTCATTATATGGACAAAAACGTTCCACAGAAGAAACTAAACTAATAATTAACTAATGAGAGTCATAAATTACATGATTAAGACCAACACATATTTTTTTTCAGTAAATGTCACCCAGGGTTATTATTGTTAACTAAAACTAAAACAATTTTTTGTTAATTGAAGTAAAGCTGAAATAAAATAAAATAAAATAATTCAAACTAAACTGTTACCTTGGCAAGCTGAAGCACTAAAATTACTAACTGGAAATAAATAACAACTAAAAGGGGAAAAAGATTAAACCTAAACAGTAATATTTTATATATATATATATACCAACTTTTATGTAGATGCGATTAATCACGATTAATTGATTTGACAGTACTAAAAAAAATAAGAACACTGACAAACAGTCAAATACAGTCAAACCAAAAATTATTCAGACATTTTTGATATTTTTGATATATTTTTACTAGTGGGTGCAGGATACTATAGTTCATTTATGTAAGTGAGGATAGCAAAATAAAGTAAACTGTGACATATTATACCCAAAAATTCTTCATACAGTGGACTACCAGTAAAAATGATAAAAATTTGGAACCAAAAATTATTCAGACACTTTGACCTGACCATGTTTTGCTTAAGTGTTATCTGACATAATTAAGATAATTTTTTTCTGACACAGTTTAACTCTGAGATCTTATCATATTTTATTACCATTTAACTATAGTGAATAAACTGTATTAATGAATGAAATGTTCAAGGTGTCTAAATAAATTTTGGTTTGACTGTACATAATGGTAAAATAACACTGCTATGACCCTTAACCTCTTTCTGTTTGTGTTTGTAGGAGTGGGAAACCAAAGCTTCAGGTTGACATCAAGAAAAGACTCTCCCATATTCCCCTCATATTGTCAGTATATTATTGCACTGAAAATAATATTCTTTCCAAGCATGTGGATCATGCAGTGGTTTAGATTTCTAAAGTTCTTTGTTATTTTTTGGGGTCCTTGGTACTGTTAGGAAAATAACCGATCAAACAAACACTTTAGCGCCATATTCTGTTCATATACAAACTTTCATCTTCACACACAGAGGGCTACAAAATAGGGAGCAACTGCAAAACATTTTTATATTCCTAGTAAATGTTTGTTGAGATGATGCTGATGTACATTTCTTCAGAAATGTAAGATAACTTTGACACCATCATTTCAGGTAGAATAACTATGTGTATAGAATGGCACATTTAAATAAAGTGGAGTTTTACGTGTATCATCATAGCACAATATTTATCCTTATGTAAATCACTTTGCACTTGAACTCAACCTAAACTGTGTTTGTGGTTTTCAGGAAGGCATTGTTATGGTCAAAATCAGGAATCATCAGTGTGAAGATCAAACAGGATATGCTTATAGCTAAATGATTATTGATTATGATTATTGAAGAGTAATTACCTCTTTCTTTTTTATTTTCACAAGACTCACAAATCTGTGGTAATTTATCAACATTTGTACAGTTTATTTCAGTGCACATACAGTATATTATGTGTTGAGCTTTTTTAATAATGTGCCATAACCACGTTTTTTATCCATGTTTTTTATGAAGCATTGATTTGTCATTACAGCTGAAGAGATTTTGCTGGTATTGATCCCACTTTAGGGAAGTTTTTTTTCTGTATAGTTTGGTAACTTGTTTATGATAGAATGGCCTAATATTGCTGTACAAATGACTGTGGAGAACAAAAACACCACTAATGAGCATAGTATTTGTACAATAAATAAAGCAATGCTGGATAAAGCATAATTTATTCATTTGTCCTTGTCTATGAATCTTGCTCTTTTTTCCTGCTTGTTTTCTCGAGAGAGAGTAAATTTTATGCAAAATGGTATGACATTGTATGGTTGCCATAATGTGTTGATTTCATTCAAGGTTAATGTAGGAACAGTGAGGACCTTTTTCTGTGAAAGAACTATTCCAGATTCAATACAAGTTAAATTCAGTTGACCATTTTAAAACATTTTGGATTTTTTTTTTTTTTTTTAGAAAATCTTTTCTAAAGGTTATTTGCATTGAGGAGACAGCAACTCTTGTGCAAAAAAAGTGCATTTTAGCATATATTAAATGTAATTATTCAAATGTAAGAGTGATTTTTTTGATATCGTTATGTAATTTCTTCTATTGTCTTTGAAATATGGTTAAAGATATGGTTAAAGTGTACTGCTGTATGTACTGGCAAGCATTTATGTAAACTAATTTCTTATACTTTAATTCTTGAATTTCTTTAATTTCTTTAATTAATGTACAGTGTATGTACTACTTTAAATGTAATATTGAATAACACACTACAGTTAAATTCATAATCAAGTAGGCTACTTGACATCTGCTTTAGTATGTTAGTCAACATATCGAAATAAGTGTACTTATTAAATGCATAACAAAAGATTATTCAAACATAACTTAAAATGTACTTTAAAGTAATATGTTTAATTTTGCATTATTATAAAGTGCACTTTTTAAAAGTGTACTTAAGTGTATTAAGAAACATAGTCATGAAAGTTTACTCTTTAAAACGGGTCTCTAAACTGTCCTGCAGAGTTTAGCACCAATTAATCAAGGTCTAGGCATACTAGTAACTTCCAGGCAGGTGTTTTGAGGCAAGCTGGAACTAAACTCTGCAGGACAGTGGCCCTCCAGGACCGAGTTTGGACACCCCTGCTTTAAAGTGACTTTCAGTAATATTTTATCTGCAAGTACAGTTTTTTAATATTATACTTTTAAAATTTGTAGTATGTTAGTCAACATATCGAAGTGCACATTCAATGTGAGACACAAGGTGAGGGTCCACATACTTATATTATTTGTGAAATTGCATTAAAACCCTTGTGGAATTTTAATTAAGGTACCTTTTCAAATATCATGTGGGTTTATCAAATTTAAAATTTTTTGCAGTGGACTTGATAATTAGCCTGTATGGTATGGAGATTATGCTACATAAATTGAAAATTAAAATTGATATTTTTGTAATGACTTGTCTGAAAATGTCTTTTTTTTTTTTTTTTTGAGAGTTTCAGTCGGACTGTGTAGTGTGTACACTGTGACAGTCATGACAGTGGGGGTCAGTGTTCGCTACTGCAGGCAGATAGTGAAGCTCAAGCTAAGCAGCCACATAAACAATGCTTACAAACTACTAGCACTATATAACGATATAAAAATGTCCAAAACGTAATATAGAATTTGATAAGCTTTGCTGCGATCCAGCCATGGACATGTTTAATAAAGTGACGTCTTTTCTGCAGCAGGCTTTGGAAACAGTGAGTAAACATTGACTTTTGAATATCTTCAAACTAGCCTGTTAGCTTAGCTGAGCTAATATAGAAAACAAATCTCGAGACACTTGTTGCGCGATACTGTAAAACTTTATAAAAGTGCTATATACGTTATGAACTGCTGTATATAAACGAAATACGCAATTTGGTAGACTGTCAACGTGTTGTCACGCCTTTCAGTGTTTTATATGAAGATATATACATTGTCTTCAGTTTAGCTTGTGTGCTACAGAAGTTGAGTACACTAATCAGTAGATTGTGTTGATTTGCTGTCTTTTATTGTTTATTATGTCCATGTATGAGGTATTTACGATATTAGGGGATATGTGTGAGTTTTTTTGTTGTTGTTGTTTTTGTTCCCCATACACTTTTGGGTTTGTCATTAGAGAATTTGTTCACGTGGAAAGTGCAGATATGCACGCGTGGGTCTGGACAAGTTTCTGACAGGAGAAAAAATTTCCTTAAAACCTTAAAAAGGTTGACAGCATACCTGCATATACAGAAGTACTTACATAACATATTTGAAGACTTAAGCCACACTTAAAATGCATTGGCATTTTAACTTTTAACAAAATTTAGGGTAAGATATTGAAATTGTTCAAAATGACAGTAAAGACATTTATAATGTTACCAAAGATTTATATTTCAAATAAATACTGTTCTTTTGAACTTTCTAATAATCAAATAATCTTTAAAAATAATAATAATAATAATAATAATAATAATAATAATAATAAAGTATCATGTTTCCACAAAATATTAAGCTGCACAACAGTTTTCAAAATTGATAATAATACTAAATGTTTCGTGAGCAGCAAATCAGAATAAATTCTGAATGATCATGTGACACTTGAAGACTGGAGTAATGATGCTGAAAATTCAGCTTTGCCATCACAGGAATAAATTACATTTTAAAATGTAATGTATATTTTAACTGTAACAATATTTCATAAAAAGTTATTATGGTTTAAGGATTATGCATTTACAGGATCTCAGTGTTAATGATCATATACAATTAATGACAGTAACAAAAGTGTAATTGCAGTAAAATACTGTTGATCCATTTCTGTTCTGGTTCTTATAGAGGGAGCCTTCGATAAACCTGCTGGACTCTTTTGTGGATCACTGGAAAGCAATAACCAACTATTACATTGAAACTTCAGGTAAAACTATAAGTTTAAATTGAAGTTAAGCAGTCATTTATTTGAGTGTTTATAACATACAGTGTGTTAAACAGTAAATTGTGCAGTGCTTCGATCTTATATCATTGGGGAAAAAAAGAGAAAAACATTAAGAGGAAAGGTAAAGTAGTTAAAGGAAAGTTTAAATTGTGCGTTTGTCTCTTGTACAAAGATGAGTCTTGTCCGGTGAAGCACACAGACATCCCATGGAGGCTCAGACAGATGCTGGACATCCTGGTGTATGAGGAGAAACAGCAAGGAGAGGAAACAGGTCCCTGCATGGAGTACCTGCTCCAGCACAAAATACTAGAGACACTTTGCACACTGGGAAAAGCACAGGTAGGAGGACACAGCCTCAAGACACAGATTAAAAATATATAAAGCTTTAAATAAACTGAAATATTGCTTCATTGTACAGTATCCTCCTGGCATGAGTCAACAAGTGATGCTGTTTTTCTCTAAAGTCCTGAGCCAGATCCAGAAACCTGTGCTACATTTAATCAATGTCTATCGGCCCGTACAGGTAAGACATGGTCAGTAGAAACTGTTATTGTATGGAAAAGAATTGTGAAGTTTTTTTAAAACATTGTCCTTTGAAAAAAAAAAAAAAAATGACATATTGATTTGGGACAATAAGATAACTGTTCAAAATATTTTAAAATGTTTTCAAAAGAAGTTTCTTATGCTCATCAAGGCTGCTGTTGAAATTTCAAAATAACATTATTTATTTAAAATAGATCTGTCGTAACCTTATAAATGACAGACTCCAAACTTTTGAAGTAAATAATGACAGAATCTTTTTAGGTAAAGATTCTTTTAGCTTTCATATCATTAAGTGGACATTAAAACAATCAAGAAATTAAAATGAAAAAAAATTTTGTTTATTTTTTTTAAATATATATATTTTTATTTAATTTTATTTGCGGCTTAATTTTGTACACATTTCAGCACCATGACTTTTCCATTAAAGCCACTATGATTATTTTTAACGTTTGGAGAGCATAATACAGTCACCACATTTTGGTATGAATGAAGCATCCAGTATTTCTATGGAAAATTAGGTTGCATTACACTCTCTGAAGTGGAAAATAATGTCTAATGTATTCCCTCTTGTCACTCTCTGTTATAGAAACTGATCCATCTGTGTGGACTCCCTGATTCACAGACAGAAAAAGAGGAGTCTCAGTTTCTCTTTGCTGTTTGCACTCGAGTCAAAAAAGACCCATATGTCCTCAACTATATCCTTGAGGTACTTTCTTTATTATGTCCTCTGACACTACTGTGTTGACTGTCATTTAAATTTAATCTGATTTAGATTGTGAATCTTAAAAATGATAAAAAAAAACACACCCACATTTCTATCACAAAGATTACCAAAGACTCTCAGAAGAGGTCCAGTTCTACCTCTGATGAGGCTGTGGAGAAGGGCTGCAGTGGAGCCTCCCGTCCTGAGAGGGCTCCCTCTCCATCGTCTCCCTCTACCAGTTCTGCCGCCTCCAGCTCACCTCAGGAAGCCACAGGCATTATCCCTGTACTCATTCACCTGGGGAAAAGTGAGGTGATTCATCATGAAAAAAAATAATAAGATGGATTGGATGTGTAACTAAACAAAATGCATGACTGGGGAGAGGTATCCCAAGGCTTATTTACACCAAGTTTGACCTAAATTTTAAAGTAAATTTAAACTGACACAGTGCATCACAATTACTTACCCTTAGAGTGTATCTGAATACTTTTACTGAAGAAAAAAAAAATATTCCTTCTATTTTTAATTTCCATCCACCTATTTTTATGTGCAGTTTGGGATATTGCATAAAAAAATTAAGATCTTCTGTGGACCCCCCAGCATTGCCTTGTGGTCCCTTTATTAAAAAAAAAAGAAAAAAAAAAAAAAAAGTGCTAAACAACATAAATTACATACTAAATTTAATTTTGTACAGTTTTAAGCACCTTTTTTTTTAACATTTGGACAGCATATACAGTAGAGTCACCAAATTTTGAGATGAAATGAAGCATTCAACTTTACATTCAGAATCATTGTTTTTAATTAGACTCCATTTCCCTCTCTCTTAGAAAAGTCGTGTTGTGCTCAGATCCATGGAGAGTTTGCTGCTGCTGGTCAGTTTACCACAGGAAGACACTGGACATCTGCTGGCTGAGAGAACTCCACTGTGTCACCTACTCGCTCAGAGACTGACTGAACTTTACTGCCTCATACCCTCATCACTCGACCCTGCAGACATCCACAGCTACTCCAGTGTACAGTGGAGGTTTGTGTCTGTTATGAAGTGCTGAATTGTTTACACTTTATTTGTGGACATGTGTCTTATCTCCTTATTACCTTACTTTATATCCTCCTCATCTCCTTATCTTGATAATCTGTTGTTGGTTTTGCAGAACTCCGTTCACACAGGACAGTACAGTGGAGAGCCATTCATTTCCTGGCATTGAGAACGTCCACAGGTTCTTCTGCTTTTTGGACTACTGCAATGAGCTCATCAAAGAAGCACCAAGGGTTTGACAAAATCATTAATTTTGTGTTGAGCATGTGTGTATTTTATCTGTACATCTACATTAGTTTGTCCTGCTACATTTCCATCCACCTATTTTTATGCACATTTTGGGATATCGCATAAAACATTTGATGGATGGAAATGCCAAGATGCCCATAAATTAAAAAAATGCACATATAAAAAACATATGCGCTCAATTAAGGAATTTACATTTTTTATCCAATAAGAAAACATGCATAAATTATGACGGGAACACATTTACTGAATAAATTCCTCACATTAATAAAGTCATATGACTTTTTGCAATGGGACAGCATAACCAGGCTAACCAGCGGACTGATCTTGTTTCACAGCATCTGAAATGTTGTTTTGGTCCTTCTGAAATGCCTTAGCCAAAGTCTGTCATCAAAGTGACTCCGAAAGAAAGATAACAGGACCGCTTTTATTGCATTTCGTCTGTGCACTCTGAGGCACAAGTAATTTATTACATATGAAAAAAGACTTGGAATAGGCATTTTTGTCAATTTTCATTTCGAGTACTGATGGGTACTCGGGGATGGAGCGTGTCTGTCATGGCGATAATGAAAATATTTTAATTAAAACACTTATGAAAATTTATGTTGATTAAAATATGACAATGAAATATGTCTATCAAAATATGAAAATGTGACTAGAAAAATAACACTGCTACATAATCAATAATGCATCAATGTTTTCATAAAAGAAACATCTAAAAGGAATAGCTGCATGAGGTGAAGCTGAAGAATGAATGAACACCAGTAAACTGAAGCCTGTTCTATATGAAATATCCTATGAGAATAATCAGATATCCTAGATACACAACATAAATGTAACATTACAACTTGTATCTGCACAAAAGGATGCAAATGCAAGTGAAAGCATTAATCCAATTGTGGATGCACGCTTCCCATAACAGTGCGCTGAAACACGAACAATAAAGATCAAAGAATTCACAACATTTTATAGTGTCATTATAATAATATGTATATGACAGATTGGCGCTGCACATTCTTGCACTTAACTGTATTTTCAAAGAGAAAAAATAACTCTGCTGGATTATTAATAATATCATCAGTGTTTTTGAAAAAGACACATCTGCAAGGAATATGACTGTCTCAAATAACCCAATCATAGTCAATAATGTCGGGCATTGCTGTTTGAGCTGACGCTGAAAGTGAATGAACACCAGTAAACTGAAGTGCTTTGCTAGCGGTTTAATAAACTCAACCAAACGCAGCCCATATGAGATTAATCAGATATATACAACAAAAAAGTTATATTACAACATATTACATTTGCACAAAAGGATGTGAATGCGCATATGAACTTGATCATGCAACTTGATCAGTCAATGAAGAAACTGACATCTCTCAGATTTCATCAAAAAGGTCTTCATTTGTGTTCCGAAGATGAACAAAAGTCTTACGAGTCAGTGAGTGATTTTCCTTTTGACATTTGTTGTTTGATTATCCTGACAGACAGCAGCAGGTATATTAGGCTGCTGTCACTTTAAGAGCTAATGCACAAATCCAATATACTGTTACACACACATTTTTTTTCTCAACTGTGTATGTTTACTTAAGACAATAACCCACTATGTTTATGTGAATACTCTCCAAAAAGGCATTTTGACATTTTTGTGTGTACGTGTTTTGTGTGTACGTGCATATCCGAAGCCCATTTGCCTATCTGCGTTTGACTTTGACTCGGAGCGCCACACAGAAAGCCACCTGGGGAATGGTGTCTCTTTTGTGGTTTAATACGCAGTTAAATAAACGTTAAACAGAATTAACAAATCAAAGATTCTTGCTTTTTATTATACATTTTACAAAATGTCCCAACTTTTCTGGAATTGGGGTTGTATTTTTTTATGGTATAGAAATGGTCTCACACTGATTATAAACATATTGCACAAAATTATGTTTTTTTTTTTTCCTTTAGGTACTTGGTGTTGAAATGGCCAGAGCAATTCACCTTCAGTGGCTTAAAGGAGTCATCCAGCCTCATCTGCTTCAGATGTGAGTAGAAAACCTCCTCAAAAGTTGCTGTCTGGCATCATAAATTAGAATTGTGAGTTTGCAGGATGACAGGAAGAATGGTGCTGATTTTTTTTAAACTCTGGGTGTCTAGGTCAGAGGTTGGGATCCTGGTACACACCGCTCTGCTGTCCTGTTCTGTACGTCACATACGTTCTCCTGCGCTCCTGGAGGAACTGGTTCAGTTTCTGTTGGGCAATGACACACATTGTGAACAGCGGCAGGACATACATACACACATTCTACGTTACCGCCTTATTGAACACTGCAACCACATCTCAGACGAGGTAACTAGGTTAAAGGATTAACATATTTTCACTTCTGAGAGCATCACTTTTAGTGTTACAACGTGTCTTTTGCCCTTTGTTAGATCAGTATTACAACGTTGCATCTCTTCGAGGAGCTTTTACAGAAGCCCAGCAGGAGCATCTTGACCAATCTGGTGCTACGTAATATTGAGAAGCACAGCTACAGGCTGTCCGGATCAGGGGCCGCAGACGAGAGACATGCAGTCGAGAGTGATCTTCTGGAAGAGTCCGAGTGAGCAGAGAGACGGAACACAGATTCTCTTCATTCTCATAGTGGCTCATCATTTATCGCTCACTCTCTTTCTCCATCAGGGAGCTGGAAGAGGATCCATTTTTCACAGACATGTATGAAGACAGTGGGTTCAGTGGCCAGGAGCCTCTTCTATCTCTGCCCAGTGGCAGAGAAAGACCTAATCCCAGTGCGCACACACAAGTCGCTGACATCGTCAACAGGTATCATAAGAAGACAATGAACTTTTTGTTTTGTAATATAAAACCAGAGCATGTGAGCGGAGTGGAGCAGTAATATTTTCTCCAGAATGCCTTTCTGAAGATTCCGCTTCGCTCGCTCAGTCAGCTCAGGGCCACTCGCTCAATTCAGAGTGCCCTTTTTGATATGCTGTTTTGAGAATATGTGAAATAAGCAATAGGTCTAAGTTTATGGAGTTCAAATATTGTTTTAAATGGATAGTTCACCCAAAAATGAAAATTCCATCATCATTTATGCTCCCTGAAGTTGTTCCAGAAGAAATTTTGAAGAATGTTTGTAACCAAACAGTTGTGGGGCATCATTGACTTCCATAGTATTTTTTTTTTTTTACCTATACTATGGAAGTCAGTTGTGCCCCACAACTATTTGGTTACAAACATTCTTCAAAATATAGTCCTTTGTGTTCAGCAGAACAAAGAAATTTATACAGGTTTGGAACAACTTGAGGGTGAGTAAATGTTGACAGAATTTTTATTTTTGGGTAAACCATCCCTTTAATGAAGTTGCGAACCTTATACATAAATTCACAGTAAACGTCAAAGTTAAGAATGAAGAAGGAGAAGAAAGTGAAATAGATCGAAGTTCTTTTGTTATTTGCTTAGTGTTAAAATTAAGTTTGAAATACCTTCGCAGCTGTTAGGGAACATCCCAATGCCGCTCACACTGCTGAGAGCAGCATTTAGATGAATATGTAAATATGTGCTGAGCGCTTTCCTCTCAATAACAAAATAACATACAACAAAAATAACAGCGGTGAGAAAACAGCAGTCAAGAAAGCATCTGATCATAGAGATGTGGATATGTTTGCAGGAGCTCTGCAATTCGGTATTATCAAGTCATGTCATGTTTATTTGTACCACTTTATATAATATTGCTTTAAAGCCACAAATAGGCCTATCATAACTGTTATCTATAAGCCTACTGTAATTGAGACATTTATTTAAAAAATTCATTACAAACAGAAAGACGTATAGTACAGAGAAATTTTAATGTCGGATCCGGATTTGAGCGAACGTCATTTTACCAATGATTGGTTGGGCCATGAGCGATTGAGTGTAGTATTGAGGGGAGTGTCACACCGCTTCACTCACATGCTCTGTATAAAAACAGAATTTTTGAAGGACAAAAGTTATGGTAGCATCATAACCGTATTGCCCGTATTGCCCTGTTGAAAAAGTGTTTGTCCCCAGTCTGGTTTTCTGTATTTTTCCATATTTTTACACTAAAGTTAAGAAGATCTTCAACCAAAACCTATAAAGGCACAAAAATCGACAAACCTTTATTATTAATATTTTTAGTTTAATAATAAATAACAATGATAAATGCATTAGTATAATAACAATATAAAAAATATAGCTGCAAGCAGCAATTACGGGGCCAAGCACAAAAGAGGCACAAGAAGCCAGCCAACATGGCTGGGAGCATCAGACCAACCGCAACAATGAGCAATTAAGACCTATTAAGATCATTTTAGGCAAAAGAGCTGAAAAATCACAAATACAGTCAATAATAAAAATTTACTGATTTATCACTTTCGACCAATAGGAGGCGCTGTGACCAAATTAATGTGGTATGGTCAGAGTGAGGTGACAGTGACACTTGTAAAGTTTGGTGTCAATATGTCAAAGCATTGCAGAGATACAGACTCAACAGTAATTTTGGCATCAAGCCTCTAATTCGTTGCTTTGATATGTGAATACGGTTTCGTTTAGCAATATGAAATCCATAACTTTTTAACAACGTGGTCTAAAGATGACACGATTCGATTTTGGTGAAAATTGGAGCAACCTTCTAGGAGCAGTTTGAAAAAGTATGTTTTTAAAGAAAATCAAGTTGGCGGACAGGAAGTTTGGTTGACTATGGCAAAATTGGCATCAGTGTTCTCAGCATGACCCACGGAATCTAATAAGACCAGTCTCAATATAATAGGCCACATTTACATAAAGCTATTAGCATTTATTTTTTAAATTTCATTATAAAATTTGGCCACAAGGAGGCGCTATCTCAAAACCTATTGTGTACCTTCAGAGCATGGTGCCGATGGCACATCCTGAGTTTCGTAATGGTACATCAATGCATTCATATAATATAGCATTTTATATCATAATACTGTATTGTAGTTAATGGAAATTTCATGTTTTGTTCAATTATAGCGCCACCAAGAGGCACAATTTCACCAATTTTTTTTTATGTGTCCTCAGGGTGACCCCATACATGTGTGTGTCAAATTTGGTGCAAATATCTCATTTTGTTTTGGAGTTATAGACATTTATATGTATGAGATCATAAAAAATGACCCATGGATGACTTTGTTTTGATTTTTTTGCAACTTCCTATCAAAATTTTGACATTTGGGCCGTAACTTTTAGTTAACTAGCTTAGGTTCCGTGTTTCCTACGCTGGTTTCGTCTCGATCGGACTAACAGTTTCGAAGATATTCGCAATCGTTTTTTAAGCACTAAATCACCATGCCGCACAAACCGTGAGTCGAAACCTAGCATGTTTGGTATCGTTGGACTCGGCAAGGATTCAGGAGTCTAACGATGTGACTCCCGTGAAAATAAGCCAACCAGATCAAAAGTTATAAGCATATGAAAAAAAAAATTCTCCACTAGGTGGCGCTGGTCCGAAGCTTCTCAGGCTCCTTCAAGGCATTGTGCTGATGACCCATACCGAGTTTCGTAACGATACGCTAATGCGTTCCTAAAATACAGCATTTTAGCACAAAATTCAAAATGGCCGATATGGGAAAATTGGATATCATTCGACTCGGCATGATGCCCCGAGACCAAATTTATGATATTTGGACAAATCCATCAGAAGTTATAAGCAAAAATAGCAGTTTTTCATATCTCCGGACCAGTAGGTGGCACTGTGCTGAAATGCTGCATGTTGCCTCAGGTCATGCTTGTGATGACATGTACCAAGTTTGGTCTGAATACGATAAAGCGTTGCAGAGATACAGCATTATGTCTACTTTCGCAAGCGCTACGTAAAATTCGTTCGCATGTTTTTCGAAAACGGTTTGAGAAATCAACTTGAATTCCATAACTTTTTGTCGGCATGGTCTGAAGATGATCTGGTTCAATTTTCGTGAAAATCGGAGTAACGGCCTAGGAGGAGTTCGAAAAAGGTATGTTTTTCAGAAAATTCAAAATGGCGGAAAAATTTTCATGACGGAAAATGAGCCAATGAATCAGAGGAAAAAAAGAATTTTGTTTCTAACCCTTATGGTTCAAAAGTTATTAACATAAACATGAGTGCAACTTTGGACAGCTGGTGGCGCTAGAGGGATTTAGTTAGAGACTCCACATTTGCTATGGACACAGATCAGACTGTCCTCTAACTGTGTGCCAAATTTCACAACTTTTTAGCATACGGTTCTATGGGCTGCCATAGACTTCCAGAGCGGAAGAAGAATAATAATAAAAAAATAAAAAAAAGAACGCCAACAGATACAATAGGTGCCTACGCACCTTCGGTGCTTGGCCCTTAATTACTTGGAAACAACATGTTTTCATAATATCATGCTTAATATTTTTCTCACACAGATGAGTTTTATTTTATTCATATTTGGGGGTCCTTGAGATCAAATAATTTGGAAACCCTTTAGTGTATAGGATATATGTGTATATATATAATATATATATATATATATATATACACACACACACAAACACACATTACTGTTCAAAAGTATGTGGTAAGTAAGATTTTTTTAAAAAAGATTTTATTAGGCAAGGATACATTTATAATGTTACTATTTCAGTTTCAAAATATTTCAAATAAATTCTTTCTATTAAAATATAAAATATACTTAAAATATATATTAAATATACCTAAAATATATTAGAATAGATAACGGTTATTTTAAATTAATAATATTTCACTATCTTACTGTATTTTTGTATATTCTAGTTTTGATTTTAAAAAAAAGCATTCAAAGATTTTAAAAAGTCTTACCGACCCCAAATTTTGGCCAAGTGGGCACTGATATTAGATAATGCCAGTAATCTCAGAGTGGTGAAATATCATACAATTAATTGGCCTGGTTGATATATTGGATGTCTATACATGTGATTGATTGTTTGAATGTTTCTAATTTGTTTTTAATTTTATTAGCTTCTTGTGTTTAGTGCCCCAAGAGGCAAAAACATCCCATCTTGTTCAGGGAGCAGGATACGACACATACGTTCATGATGCGCACAAACTGGTGAGTTGGCACACTGAAACAAAATAAAAGTTAAACCAAATTTTTTGTTACATACATACTTAGGTGATGTGTGTCATTGGGCCGTCTTACTCAGTCAAGTTGAATTTACAGTAACTATCAACTGTGAGCAAAAACTATCACTGTTTTTGCTTTTTCGAATTTGGTTTTCAAGTATTCTGATACTGAAACTGTCTCTCTCTCTCTCTCTCTCTCTCTCTCTTTCTCTTTCTCTCTATAGTTAAAAGAATGTACTGCTCTTTCACGTGACTGGAACTGGTCAGATTCTGTCAAAACCACTGAAAACAACCCAGCTACAGAATTCTATGAAGGGCACTTCCTACAAATCCTGTTTGACAGGATTGCACGCATACTAGAGCAGGTAGAGTAGTATTGTCAAACATGCCTCGCTCTCAGCTTGAATATAAAGTGGATATAAAAGGTCTACACACCCCCTGTTAAAACAACTGGTTTTTGTGATGTAAAAAATTAAATGAAGATAAATCATATCAGAACTTTTGCATGTTTTATATACAGTATCTCACAGAAGTGAGTACACCCCTCACATTTTTGTAAATATTTTATTATATCTTTTCATGTGACAACACTGAAGAAATGACACTTTGCTACATTGTAAAGTAGTGAGTGTACAGCTTGTATAACAGTGTAAATTTGCTGTCCCCTCAAAATAACTCAACACACATTAATGTCTAAACCGCTGGCCACAAAAGTGAGTACACCCCTAAGTGAAAATGTCCAAATTGGGCCCAAAGTGTCAATATTTTGTGTGGCCACCATTATTTTCCAGCACTGCCTTAACCCTCTTGGGCATGGAGTTCACCAGAGCTTCACAGGTTGCCACTGGAGTCCTCTTCCACTCCTCCATGACGACATCACGGAGCTGGTGGATGTTAGAGACCTTGCGCTCCTCCACCTTCTGTTTGAGGATGCCCCACAGATGCTCAATAGGGTTTAGGTCTGGAGACATGCTTGGCCAGTCCATCACCTTTACCCTCAGCTTCTTTAGCAAGGCAGTGGTCGTCTTGGAGGTGTGTTTGGGGTCGTTATCATGTTGAATTACTGCCCTGCGGCCCAGTCTCCGAAGGGAGGGGATCATGCTCTGCTCATTCATGGTTCCCTCAGTGAACTGTAGCCCCCCAGTACCAGCAGCACTCATGCAGCCCCAGACCATGACACTCCCACCACCAAGCTTGACTGTAGGCAAGACACACTTGTCTTTGTACTCCTCACCTGGTTGCCGCCACACACGCTTGACACCATCTGAACCAAATAAGTTTATCTTGGTCTCATCAGACCACAGGACATGGTTCCAGTAATCCATGTCCTTAGTCTGCTTGTCTTCAGCAAACTGTTTGCGGGCTTTCTTGTGCATCATCTTTAGAAGAGGCTTCCTTCTGGGACGACAGCCATGCAGACCAATTTGATGCAGTGTGCGGCGTATGGTATGAGCACTGACAGGCTGACCCCCACCCCTTCAACCTCTGCAGCAATGCTGGCAGCACTTATACGTCTATTTCCCAAACACAATCTCTGGATATGACGCTGAGCACGGGCACTCAACTTCTTTGGTCGACCATGGCGAGGCTTGTTCTGAGTGGAACCTGTCCTGTTAAACCGCTGTATGGTCTTGGCCACCGTGCTGCAGCTCAGTTTCAGGGTCTTGGCAATCTTCTTAGAGCCTACGCCATCTTTATGTAGAGCAACAATTCTTTTTTTCAGATCCTCAGAGAGTTCTTTGCCATGAGGTGCCATGTTGAACTTCCAGTGTCCAGTATGAGAGAGTGAGAGCGATAACACCAAATTTAACACACCTGCTCCCCATTCACACCTGAGACCTTGTAACACTAACGAGTCACAGGACACCGGGGAGAGAAAATGGCTAATTGGGCCCAATTTGGACATTTTCACTTAGGGGTGTACTCACTTTTGTGGCCAGTGGTTTAGACATTAATGGCTGTGTGTTGAGTTATTTTGAGGAGACAGCAAATTTACACTGTTATACAAGCTGTACACTCACTACTTTACATTGTAGCAAAGTGTCATTTCTTCAGTGTTGTCACATGAAAAGATATAATAAAATATTTACAAAAATGTGAGGGGTGTACTCACTTCTGTGAGATACCGTAAAAATTTAAACCTTATGCGATGCCACTGAAAACCAAAGTAACACATTTTCAGAGAATTAAAAAAAAAAAAAAAAAAAAAAAAAAACTTGGAATAACTAACTTATAAATGTGCACACCCCTGAACTAAAACTTAGTTGAAGCACCCTTTGATTTTATTACAGCACTCAGTCTGTTTGGATAGGAGTCAGCTTGGTACATCTTGAAATGGTAATATTTTCCCCCTTCTTTTTTTGGAAAAACCTAAATTTCCTAAAAAATTATGTTAAATTCCGAGGGCACCTACTGTGCACGACCCTCTTCATGTCCCCCCACAGATTTTCTATTGGATTCAGGTCTGGGCTCTGGCTGGGCCATTCCAAAACATGAATCTTTCTTTGCTTTTAGGCAAAATTTAGTGGGGCTTGGATGTTTTTTAGTCAGAAAAGGTTTGCATCTTTGCCACCCTGCCCCATAGCCCAGACTAGGGCTGGGTGGTATGACAATATATATTGTCTCAGCGATATAAATTTTCTATTGTTAGAGATTTTGCTGTATTGTTTATATCACGGTATATAAATATACCGCAATATCAGATAAAAAGCTGGAAATTCATGACGTTAAAAAGAGTTAAGCGCAATAAGCTGTGAACAATAGAACTCATTGCGCATACTGACACGCACCTGAAACGCACGTGCAGAAAGATGCCTCTCTCAGACAGCAGGTGATCCTGAATTCAGTTCTCTTTCATGGCTTATTGCACTGAAATTATCAAATACACACAATTATATCAAAATGCCCATCGTGTGGAGTATTTACATAAACATAGTCAGTTATGTCTTCAGTGAACATAAACAGTTGGCCGAAAACCACATGTGTGTCAGTGTATTCGGTCTGTGCATTCGGTCTTCAAGTGACAGCAGCATAATAGTACCAAACAATAAAAGACAAAGAGAAAATCACTCACTGATCTTGACTGAATAACTTTCATATCTTAAATAAGAATGAATAATAAGAATCACATTTTTTTTTTCTTTTTCAGCCATATGAGCTAAATCTGCAGGTGACATCAGTTCTGTCCAGATTAGCTGTGTTTCCTCACCCTCACCTGCATGAGTACCTGCTGGACCCATACATCAGCCTGAGCCCTGGAGCACGATCTCTTTTCTCCACTCTAGTCAGGGTGAGAACCATGTAAAAAGCTGACAGTTTGTAAGAAAGTTGCTTATGTTGTTGTGAATGAAAGCTTGCTGCCTGATGTATCAGCTACAGACTTTTAGAACAGCAGCCCTGTCTGCATTTATTTATCAGGAAAATATGAGCATTGTGTTTTCCTGTAGGTGATAGGGGAGTTAATGCAGAGGATCCAACACATCCACAATGTGACAGACAGACTGATGATGATCAGAAGACAGCTGATGGGACTGGAGGAGGAGACTATGTAAGATAGTCACTGCATGTATTAAAATGGCAGTTCAACCTCAACTGAAAGTTCTGTCATCATTTACTCACCCTCATGCCCATCCAAACCTGTATGCTGATGTGTTTTTTAAAGGCTGGAATTCTCTGCAATTCTACATTAAACAATTATCTCAAAATATCAAACATGTTTGATATCCTATGAATGGTTGGAATCAGAGTCTGAAGCTAAAAATGGAGTTTGTGCTTGTCATACACTACAGGATTTTCTGTGATATCTGTCAGCTCAAATCTGCAGATTGACTTTCGGCAACTAGTGTCGATGCTTACAGACTGTATCGGGATAGACATCTAGGCAAAAGTTGTATAGTGTATTCTAGCCTTAAATGGAAAGAAAATGGGTCAGTGATGACAATTTATGGGTGAACTGTCCCTTGAATAAGCATTCATAATGTGTAAATGTTGTTGTTGTTGTTGTTGTTTTAATAAAATATTTTTATGTCTGTTATGTCTGTTCTCTCTGTCAGGGTGGATCACATGACCCTGTTGAGAGGTGTGATAGTTCTGGAGGAGTTCTGCAAGGAACTGGCTGCCATAGCATTTGTCAAACTACCCATAGAAGAGCAATGAATCCATGATACTGAAACCAAAGACAATACAAAGGATCAGGACCCAACAACAGCTGTTGGATGGCTCCATCATTGGGAGAAAATGGATTTGCACAGAACAGAATTAAGTGGCGATATTTGTAGATTTGCAAGTCTTTTTTGATGATTGTTTTCAGGGAGCTGTCAACCTGTCTGATGGCAGTTTAACTTTTGCCCAAGAAAAAAATAACTTAAAATCAGACTGGTGCTTACTGGATTTCACAAACTCTGTCTGACGTACAAAGTTGCTTAATCTCCACAGCTGCACGTCTTGCTGAACAATGATGACAATTCACTTTAAGGGGAAGCAATAGAAAAAAAAACATCTCTTGCACAATACTTAAGTTTTTACTATTTACACTGTCTTATATAGTTTTAGGCCCAGTCATTCACTCCTCTTTGAATTCGAGTGTTTCTGGTTGGATGTCTGCTGCACTGTGCTGCAAATCTGCAGCTCGTGCTGGATGGAGAAGAGCAGACGCTTTCCATTTATAATTGTAGCATTCGTTGTCCAACTGAATTAAATGGTTTTTATTTCTATATAAAAAAAAAAGTAAGACAACAGTGGTGGGCAAGTAATGTAATCGGTGTAAGGCTGAACACCGTGTAACACTGGTAAAACTGACTTCCACAGCAAGCCTATTGTTTAATAGAGGTGTAGAGACCTGGTTTAGAGTCAGTTCCCTTGGTCAATGTTTTTTCATTCAAATATGCAAATCAAAACCTGATCAGAATTCTTACAATATGGATTTTAAGCTATTGCACATCCCCTCTTTAATTTTTTCCCCTGAAATATTAACTACATTTGTTTAAGTGTATCATTATGGTGTGTAAAGTAACTTTATTTATCTTTGCTCTCTGTCTCTAAAACATGAATAATCAATGTTGTTATATTTCTGAATGTTATATGGCTGAATCTAAGGGCTGGAGAGGTGCGCAGATTTGTGTGTAATTTGCCATTGGCTGGTACTCTCAATAGATCTTTATTTTCTACAGAGGTTTTATGTGACGACTGCATGCAATACTTGCTTATTTCTGTTGTCACAGCAATAAACTCATAAAATATTAATGCAGATTTCAATGTATCAAATGTCTCTTGGTCTTAAATGTAAATGTAGCTTGAAATAAAGTTTTGCTGCAAAAGGCAGTTTGTAAATGGTAAAATAACAAATAGCTTCAGTCAATGCTTGTTCTCATATACTATCAATGTGTTTACTAACACAAAACCATCAATATACAGTATATAACCTGTTTAGTTCATAATGTGACATATTTTGCTTTAAACAGAGTTAAAGGTACATTTATCGATTTCTGAGAAACACTGTTGATATTTGAAATCGACACCCAAAAAACACACCCCTCCCTTTATTGCTCCGCCCCCAAAATAACAAACACGCTATGCAACACAGGCAACCACTAACAGCATTATGCATCTCACGTAAGTATAGATGAATCAGCTGTGATTCAACAACAACAACAACATATCTTGGTTCTGTGAAACGGCAAAAAACATCTCGGGTTACGCATGTAACCATGGTTCCTTGAGAAGTGCTTCAGACACCGATCACGCTGGAGGCGTTCCCCAATGTGTCTTCGGACGCAGTGCGAGTTCCTATTTGAAAGAGAACCAATGTTACTCTTGTATCAAGCAGAAACAAAGCAACCTCTGTGTCCATTTTCAGGCCTTCTTGCTCTTTAACTCCTATGACATTTTCCTCTTTCAGGGTTCCTATGCAGTCTGGATTTGATTTGCGTAATTTCCAGTGTTTCCAGACTATTTCTAAAATATAAAATTAAGAATTTCTAAAAATAAATTTGGTGATTTCACAGAAAAAGTTTAGTGATTGTTTAGTGATTGTCGAACATGACTGAATTAATTCAAGGTGCACATTTTCATTACGAAAAACTGTCTTTACATAAATGAGTCTCTTTTGAACTTCACTAAATGAATGTGTGTGTGCCATTCAAACCTGCAACAGATAAAGGAGCAAACAATCATCTAATTCAGACTGTTCTTTGCTGTTGGGTCATCGTGCAACATCAAACCAGGATTACGGAATCAAACCAATGTGTCAGAGGTGAATATTTGCAGGTTATAAAGTGTTTTAGGTTTCTTATCATGTAAGTGCATGTTATCATGTCAAGAAAACCAATGAAATAAACCTGAGAAAATATTTACAGATGATTGTACTATATACCAAATATAATACTGTATGAACCATTCATGCTAAATATGGTCTGAAAAATCTACAGAGAGGTTTGGAAATTTAAGTCTGGAAAAAAATCGATTTTTAAAAAATTTAAAATGTGTAGGAACCTTGCTCTTTGGTAATATTTCATGATTCACATGGAGGTAGAGCTCTTTTCCTTAAAACTGTGGCATGGCTGGACTCACTTTCACGTTTGTACATGCCCCTTATAGCTACTAGGAAATTATGTAATATGCAAATATAAAATAGACAGGCAGATAAAATAGACAGACTTAATGTTTACTATACATATTATTTAGTAAATTAATGTGAAATGCATAATTTCACAATATCTTACACTGTATTTCTCATATTAACATATATCATATCATAAGCTCAAAAATCCCAACTTTTTTCTAACAGCATTCATTTATATGAAATTATTGATATAGCCTAGATGCTACAAGAGTGCTATGTGTATGTTATAAAATAATTTCCCTAATGTCCAAAGTCTATCTAAGGGCAGTTTGGCATAAGAGACCTCCAAAATAAAATTATATAATATGGACACCAAGCCTCTATTATTTCCTTGAGCAATAATCAAATTATGCAATAGGTGTACACGCAAAGGTTGTTGCCAAGGTACACCATATGCTTTGAGGCCCGATCTAAGCTGTAGATAAAAGAAAAATAAGGAGGGTGGCAAATTGAATGAGTTTGCAATATCTTGAAAAGAGCACAAACCAAAATCATTATAAACGTCTTTCAAGTGACGAATACCACTCCTACTCCAATGTGAAGGAGGAATGGGTCTGTCACCAATTGTCAGACCTTTATTATTGAATATAGGAGACTGTGTATGCCACCTACAGGAGATCTTGCATCTAGATTCAACCAACCTCCAAGTTTGAATAAGATGGGAAACTATGGGACCAAAGCGCAGCTGACATTGTTTATTTGATACATTAGAAAAAAGAACGTCTTCCAAATTCCATGGATGCACAATATGTTCTTCAATCTTACGCCAAGAGACAGGGATATGAGGGTTAAACCATACAAGCAGAGGCCGGAGCACAAAAGACCAAAAATAAAGCTTACAATTAGGTACTGCTAAGCCCCCATCTACCCTCTTCCTTTGTAAAGTAGCCAACTTCAAACGTGGTCTTTTCCTATTCCAGATGAATTGTGAGATATTACCATGGATTTTATTCCAGAAGTTTACAGGGGGGGAGAGGGGTATCATAGAACTAAAAAAATTTAGTCGAGGCAAAATATTCATTTTTACAATAGAAATTCGGGCCTGCAGAGAATTGGGCAGATTAATCCATCTGTCCAGATCTCTCTTGATGTCCTTGCCTACTTCTGAATAATTGTGCGTTACAGTATGGTTCAAAGAGGGAAAAATTTGTATCCCAAGATATTTAAAGTGCTGAACAACAGAAATAATAGGTGGATACTGCAACATTTTAGCCGACTCATTTAAAGGTAAAAGGGCAGATTTAGACCAGTTAACCTTAAAACCAGATAAGCGACCAAACTCTTCACAAAAAGACAGCAGGCTAGAAATAGACTGTATTGGGTTTCCATGAAAACCAGAACATCATCAGCATATAATGCTACATGATGCAAAGTTTTGTGAATGGAAATAGGTTGTATCTCAGTGTATTGTCGAATCATCTGGGCAAGATGTTCAAGGGAAAGAGCAAAAAGAGCTGGACTTAAAGGACACCCTTGTCGCGAAGACCTAGTGATAGAAAATGGTGAAGAAAGCAATTGCCCTTTGAGTACTAATGCTGTGGGATTAGAGTAAAGGACTTTAATCATATGTATAAAACCTTTACCGAAACCCATATTTTCCAGAACAGACCACAAGAATGACCACTCCATCCTATCAAAGGCCTTCATCGCATCAAGGGACATCACTGCTGAAGGAGCCTTAGCACCCACTGCTGCATCGATTATATGCAGGAGGCGCCTGACATTATCCACTGCCAGTCTAGACTTAATAAAACCTGTCTGATCACAATGGACTAACAAGGGCATGTGATCCTGAATGCGTCGGGCAAGAACCTTTGCATAAATTTTTAAATCTGAATTTAGCAGACTTAATGGCCTATAGTTTGCACATTCTGTAGGATCCTTATCTTTCTTTAAAAGTACAGATATTAGGACAGTATTGACATCTCTAGAAAAGCTGCCTTTTTCAACTGAAGCTGTTAACATGTCTAGAAGCAAGGGACCCAGTTCATTCCAGAATATAACATAAAACTCAGGAGGTATCCCATCTAAACCAGGTGATTTATTCCTTTGCATAGCAAGGGCTGCCTCTTTCAATTCTTCTAAAGAAATGTGGTTGTCAAGTAGAATGGAAACATTTGTTGCCAGCCGTGGTAACTGTAATTTTTTAAGAAAATCATTACATCTATCTTGTTCAGGCTGAAGCTCCGATTTATACAAACTGGAATAAAAGACACGAAACGTCTCGTTAATTTGTTTGGGTTCAGTTGTGATGATGCCCATTGAGGATTTGATGGAGGAAATATCAGCAAAATGCTCATTTGACCTAATTTTCATAGCCAACAGATGACTAGGTCTAGACCCATGGAAATAGTATCGTTGTCTAGTTCTATGGATTAAAAACTCTGACCGTCGCTTCAGAATATCATTTGTTTCTTACTTAACAAGGTCACGTTCTACTGCTATTTGTGAAGAGTAATTACTCTGTAAGGTAGAATCTAGTCTAACAAAGTCTGCTTCAAGAGCTTGCAATTTGGCAGATCTGGCTTTGCGCAAATTGGAAGAAAAAAGTATAGCATTGCTCTGTATAAAACCTTTTATCGCCTCCCATAATATCCTGGGGTCCTCAACTGATCCTACATTAAACTTAAAAAAAATCCTCTAATTGAGATAGGAATTGTGACTTATAGTCATCATTCACCAATAGGGAAGTATTGAAATGCCATCTAGTGGCACGCTTGGATAAACCACCCAGAGTAGCGCAGCACCATATTCCTTTGTGGTCTGAGAGGGCTATAGGCAATAACACAGCATGATCAATTTTGTGGAAAAGTAAAGGAGACAAAAACAAGAAATCTATCCTTGAAAACGTTTTATGTCTGGATGAGAAGAAAGTATAATCTTTTGATGAGGGATTGAGAGACCGCCATATATCTACAAGCCCCAGACTACTAGCCCACGAATGTAAGGCAGCAGTAGCTAATTCCTGCTCCCTGGAAGCAGTTGAACTTGACCGATCAAGGTTAGCGTCCAATACTGCGTTCATGTCTGCTCCTACTATGAATGAATAATCAGTCAGATCTAACATCCTTTGTGTGACTTTTATAGACTTGTAATCCTAAATTTAAATTAAATCGATTTTATTAAAAATATATTACTAATGTACTAGTTATAAGTACATTTTCCCAACTGTGGTACTTAAGTACACTTAGTATAAATGCACTAATTAGCACTAACACTTAAATTGATTTTAAGTGTAGTCAGATAAAGTAAACCAGTATACAGAAGTGTTTTATAAGTGCATTACTTAGAAGTGTGCTATGAATACTTTACATAAAATTTTAGTGGATTTTTATATATACTGTCACTAAGTTCTATTTTAATGGATTTTCATGAAAAATATAACATGCAGGTTAAATGTGTACTAAAATTCACAATTTAACAGTAAGTATACTTTTAGCATAAAGTACTATATTTTATATATTTTTATGTGGGAAAAAAGCGCTATTAATGACATACTAATAGTGTACTTGATTGTACTTGTCACAGTTCGCTGGTTCACTGGTTTACTCTGTCTCTCTGTGAGTGTGTTGCTGCTGATGAGCTGATCAGCATCAGCTGGGGCTCATCAGTGCCGCTATTTAATGTCTGTGCATTTTGCCCTTTGTTGTCACATTGTTGACGTGTTCATGCAGTGTTAGTACTGCCTGTGTTTGAGTCTCTCGTTCCTGTTCTGGATATTCCCCGTCGAGACAGTTTTGGATTACCTGTTGGATTCTTGTCGGAGGACTGGTTTGCACATTGCAGTCTCTGCGCTACCAAGAAATACTTTGCCATCTGCGCCCATGACGTCTGACCCTTGCTATCTTTCCTGCTGCTATTTTTCTTAATAAACCGATAATTGCTGCATTCACTATTGAATCCACCTTATTTCACGTGACAGTACTATTTAAAGACACCATTAACATGCAGTTAAGTATATCATATAAAGGGAATATTAACATAGCTACAATACATTTGAAATTAATTATTTAATGTATAAAATATGTGGGCAATACATTATAAATACATTTTGTATATATTTATCATATATTCTTATATTTTAAATAATATATAAGTGTATTTTCTATGTCTGATGAGTATATTTAAGTGTATGAAAGATGGGTTCAAGTGTACTATAAGTGGTAACTAAATACATTTTTTTAAATACAGAGATAGTTTGTTAAAAGCACATTTTAGTTCATATTCATGGTCTCAGAATAGCACAGTTGAGTACACTTAGATGTTCTTTAGATTATCTTAAGTACTAAAGAAGAATTATTAGTATATTAAGTACAAAATTAGTGCAAGAAAACAGAGCACTTTAAGTACATTATGGAAGTGTACTAAGTGTAAGGAAATAAAGTGTATTTTAGTGCACTTTTTTTTCACCTGGGTAGCTGTAATGAATGCGCACGAAGGAGTGGAGAAATAAAACAGTAGTGTCTTTAATAAAACAGGAAATTCAGGAGATTGCAGAAGAATAACTTAACATGACCACATTAACATTACCAGACAAATGAAATGAAAAAACTCAGGGCTTAAATACATTGGGAGAGTAATCAAGATAGATGTGAAGAACTAATTAACAACCAAGGAAACTAACTAGGAAACACAGGCACAACACTTAATATCCTTAAGTGCAAACTTTTTTTTTCCTGACACCTAATTTTATTACAATTAAATGAAAATATATTATAGTTTAACTTTATATTAAATATAATTAGCTGAACTTTAGAGTGCTTTTTTGACTTTTTGAAGTAGGATATACAGTCAAACCAAAAATTATTCAGACATTTTTTATATTTTTGATATATTTTTACTAGTGGGTGCAGGACACTATAGTTAATTTATGTAAGTGAGGATAGCAAAATAAAGTAACCTGTAACATATTATACCCAAAAATTCTTCATACAGTGGACTACCAGTAAAATTGATAAAAATTTGGAACCAAAAATTATTCAGACACTTTGACCTGACCGTTTTGCTTAAGTGTTATCTGACATAATTAAGATTCATTTTTTTCTGACACAGTTTAACACTATCACTATATATATATATATACACACACAGTGCTCAGCGTAAATGAGTACACCCCCTTTGAAAAGTAACATTTTAAACAATATCTCAATGAACACAAAAACAATTTCCAAAATGTTGACAAGACTAAGTTTAATATAACATCTGTTTAACTTATAACATGAAAGTAAGGTTAATAATATAACTTAGATTACACATTTTTCAGTTTTACTCAAATTAGGGTGATGCAAAAATGAGTACACCCCACAACAAAAACTACTATCAGATCAGGAGCCACTGAATCACTTTCACCCTGTTCTTCTTCAGAAATCCAACAGTGGCCTTAGATGTGTGTTTAGGATCATTGTCATGTTGGAAAAGTACACAACGACCAAGGGCACGGAGTGATGGTAGCATCATCTCTTTCAGTATAGAGCAGTACATCTATGAATTCATGATGCCATCAATGAAATGCAGCTCCCCGACACCAGCAGCACTCATGCAGCCCCACATAAGGACATTGCCACCACCATGTTTCACTGTAGGCACCATGCATTTTTCTTTGTATTCCTCACCTTTGCGACGCCATACAATTTTGAAGCCATCAGTTCCAAAAACATTTATCTTGGTCTCATCACTCCAGAGTATAGAGTCCCAGTAGTCTTCATCTTTGTCAGCATGGGCCCTAGCAAACTCTAGGCGGGCTTTTTTGTGCCTGGGCTTTAGGAGAGGCTTCTTTCATGGACGGCACCCATGCATGCCATTCCTCTGCAGCGTACGCCGTATTGTGTCACGGGAAATAGTCACCCCAGTTTGGCTTTCTACTTCTTTTGATAACTGCAGTGAACTTGCATGCTGATTTTCTTCAACCCTTCTCATCAGAAGACACTCCCGTTGAGGTCTTAACTTCCATGGACGACCTGGACGTCTCTGTGAGATGGTTGCAGTTCCATCTTTTTAAAATTTTTGTACCACTTTTGCTACAGTTTTCTGACTGATAAGTAAAGCTTTGCTGATCTTCTTGTTGTCTTCACCTTTCTGGTGTAAAGAAATTATTTTCTTTCTCAGGTCTTGTGACATTTCTCTTCCATGTGGTGCCATTGCTGACAGCATGAAATGTGAAGGGGTTTTAACACCCTTTTATAGTCAACTGTCTGCTGGACACCTGTGTAATGAATAATTAGACTCACCTGTGGTTGAATTCTTGTTAAATTAGACATTTGTAGTCTAAAATTTAGCTTTGCTCCAGAGACTTTCAGTGGGGTATACTCATTTTTGCATCACCCTAATTTGAGTAAAACTGAAAATTTTGTTCTTTAAGTTATATTATTAACCTTACTTTCATGTTATAAGTTAAAACAGATGTTATATAAAACTTCTTGTCAATATTTTGGAAATTGTTTTTGTGTTCATTGAGATATTGTTTAAAATGTTACTTTTCAAAGGGGGTGTACTCATTTACGCTGAGCACTGTATATATATATTGCCAAAAGTATTGGGACACCCCTCCAAATCATTGAATTCAGGTGTTCCAACCACTTCCATGGCCACAGGTGTATAAAATCAAGCACCTAGGCATGCTGACTGCTTCTACAAACATTTGTGAAAGAATGGGTCGCTCTCAGGAGCTCAGTGAATTCAAGCATGGTACCGTGATAGGTTGCCACCTGTGCAATTAGTCCATTCATGAAATTTCCGTACTACTAAATATTCCATGGTCAACTGTTAGTGGTATTATAACAAAGTGGAAGCAATTGGGAATAACAACTCAGCCACGAAGTGGTAAGCCAAATAAAATCACAGAGCGAGGTCAGCGCATGCTGAGGCACACAGTGCGCAGAAGTCGCCAACTTTCTGCAGAGTCAATAGCTACAGACCTCCAAACTTCGTGTGGCCTTCAGATTAGCTCAAGAACAGCGCGTAGAGAGCTTCATGGAATGGGTTTCCATGGCCGAGCAGCTGCATCTAAGCCTTACATCACCAAGTGCAATGCAAAGCGTCGGATGCAGTAGTGTAAAGCACACCGCCATTGGACTCTAGAGCAGTGGAGATGTGTGAGTGATGAATCACGCTTCTCTGTCTGGCAATCTGATGGACGAGTCTGGGTTTGGCGGTTGCCAGGAGAACGGTACTTGCCTGACTGCATTGTGCCAAAGTGTAAAGTTTGGTGGAGGGGGGATTATGGTGTGGGGTTGTTTTTCAGGGGTTGGGCTTGGCCCCTTAGTTCCAGTGAAAGGAACTCTTAATTCTTCAGTATACCAAGACATTTTAGACAATTTCATGCTCCCAACTTTGTGGCAACAGTTTAGGGATGGCTCCTTCCTGTTCCAACATGACTGCGCACCAGTGCACAAAGCAAGGTCCATAAAGACATGGATGAGCGAGTTTGATGTGGAGGAACTTGACTGGCCTGCACAGAGTCCTGACCTCAACCTGACAGAACACCTTTGGGATGAATTAGAGCGCAGACTGCGAGCCAGGCCTTCTCGTCCAACAACAGTGCCTAACCTCACAAATGCGCTTCTAGAATAATGGTCAAAGATTCCCATAAACACTCTCCTAAACCTTGTGGAAAGCCTTCCCAGAAGAGTTGAAGCTGTTATAGCTTCAAAGGGTGGGCCAACTCCACATTAAACCCAACGGATTAAGAATGGGATGTCATTAAAGTACATGTGCATGTAATGGCAGATGTCCCAAAACTTTTGGCAATATAGTGTATATATATATTTGTATATATATTATTTATATACATTTGTAATAATGAAGTTGCAATTTGGTACATTTAGGCCTGGTTTCACAGACAAAGCTTAGATTAAGCCAGGATTAGTTCAATTAGGACATTTAAGTAGGTTTTATAGGTTTTATAAACATGCCTTAAAAAAAACATTACTGATGTGCATCTTGAGACAAAACAATGGCACTGACATATTTTAAGACATGCCAGTGCAAGTTGCTTTCTGTTAAAACAGCTCAAACGCGCATTTTAGCCTGGGATTAGGTTTAAAGGGTTAGTTCACCCAAAAATGAAAATAATGTCATTTATTACTCACCCTCATGCTGTTCCACACCCGTAAGACCTTCGTTAATCTTCGAAACGCAAATTAAGATATTTTTGTTGAAATCCGATGGCTCAGTGAGGCCTGCATAGCCAGCAATGACATTTCCTCTCTCAAGATCCATTAATGTACTAAAAACATATTTAAATCAGTTCATGATGGCCGATTTCAAAACACTGCTTCATGAAGCTTCGGAGCGTTATGAATCTTTTGTGTCGAATCAGCGGTTCGGAGCGCCAAAGTCACGTGATTTCTGCAGTTTGGCGGTTTGACACATGATCGGAATCATGATTCGACACAAAAGATTCATAACGCTCCGAAGCTTAATGAAGCAGTGTTTTGAAATCGGCCATCACTATACAAGTCGTTATTTTGTTTTTTTGGCGCACCAAAAATATTCTCGTCGCTTTATAATATTAATATTGAACTGTACTGTACTCACATGAACTGATTTAAATATGTTTTTAGTACATTAATGGATCTTGAGAGAGGAAATGTCATTGCTGGCTATGCAGGCCTCACTGAGCCATCGGATTTCAACAAAAATATCTTAATTTGTGTTCCGAAGATGAACAAAGGTCTTACGGGTGTGGAACGGCATGAGGGTGAGCAATAAATGACATTATTTTCATTTCTGGGTGAACTAACCCTTTAAGCCTTGTCTGTGAAACCGGGGGTTAAAATATACTAACTTTATAAATTTAATAATGAATTACAGTATATATATATATATATATATATATATATATATAGTACATTAGAATTAATATTTGGTTGCATTTCATTTTGTGATTTCACTGGAACGGAGATTGGACTCCAATGAGGGGAAAGGTGAGTGAAGCACACATCTGAAAACTGTGTATGGGCACGGAATTATTGTGTCATAATTGACAACATATTGTGTAATTTTATAGAGAAACCCAGATTTGGAATGCCAGAACATCTCTGCAAATGAGGTTCAAGATAAATATTTCAAACGTGCAAAGTTATTAATGCTTTGGAGCCATGACCTAGCAGTTAGCAGCACACATGCATCAGACACGTTGAGCTTTGGTTCTCATGTGGAAAATGCAGGTTCAGTTCTGGCCTGTGTAATGTCCTGATCCTCTATTAGAGCGGCAGAGCATCAGAACTGACTATGAATAGGCAGAACAGACCTGTCTTTAATCCTCTGTATTATCTTTGCTCTTAGGCTTTGATTGGTCACTTCATGCCATCTGTAACTGTCACTCTCCAATGGTGGTGGGCTGTTGATTTCAGGCCCGCCCTCTGAATTTTCCAATAACACAAGCGTGTTGAAGCAGATGCCATCTGTTTTCCCTGGTATTCTCCCATTGTGCTGCACTCCCAGAACACCACATATAACAACGTTTATAGACGACGAAGGCATGCACTCCTTAATCAGTCTATGCGCAGCCCACGTGATGTATGTTTTAACTGATACTTCAATTGGAAGACTGAGATGAGAACTGGCATTATTATTGCTCAGCAGCAGCCACAGACAGTCCTCATCACTGGTGTCAGTGTTACCACTGCTAGAGATGAATGTGAGGAAAAGTCTTTGGCAGATAACGTGACAAGGGAAGTCAGCAGGTTGTAACACAGGAAACCAGGGATTTTGGCGATATTTTATTCCAGCATCAATGAGGGGCAGTATGTCATGTGCACGAAGAGGAAGTGGAGATTCACGATCCCACCACTGAGCTTGCAGGGATTCAGCATCCGCCTCTGCCGTTGTCTTCAGAGAGCCCCCTGGTGACACAATGAGAAAAAAATAGATTTTTCCTGTTGATAAGTAAATAGGTGCCTAATAATTGAGCTACTTGGATAATTAATAAACATTTTACTATTGGGAAAAAAATGAAAAAAGAAAACAGAAGGTAATATCTGTTGAATTATGTTTCGAACCTTAAAGGAGAGAATGTGTAATGGCAACCACACTGCAAATTAATTAGGGCTGCACGAAGAAAAACTGATTTTGTTTTTTCTTCGCTATATATTGCGATATGAAAAAATGCACAAATTTTCACCAGATTACTTGAATAGCTCTATTTGGGTGTTCATATACAAGAACCAAGAACCAATAAAATCCAACTCAAACCATAAAGTGAACGGAGTAAAAAAAAAAAAAAAGGCTCTTTCCACTTAAAGGTGCAATAAGCGAATTCTGAGAAATGCTGTTGAAAGTGGATTGAACCGAGCACCAAAACACACTTGTAGCCAATCAGCAGTAAGGGGCATATATATCATGATGGGGGAGGTACCTGTTGCATAAGGTGTGTTCGACTTCAGCTGGATGTAACCGAATCAGCGAAAGTTGCCGCTTGTAGTCGGGGAGGAGTTGAAAACGGAGATGTGAAGACAGACAGTTTCTGCTTCCCGTATTGACAATGTGTTTGCATACTTTATCACAGATTAAGTGAATTAAATGCAATATTTGTACTTTATGTACTGCTTAATACAGCGTCTGTTTGTACAAGAATAATGTTCAACATAAGCCAAAACTATTTAAATACCAATAAAGTAAGTTTATATATTTTTATTAGTGTTATTTTGATAAACATGACACAATATAACATTACAATTGTAAGAAAAGGGGTTTTACTGTTATTAAAACATGGATTTGTGAGCATTAGCGGAACTGAAGGTGTCAGAATAAACACGAAACACACAAGACCGTTGTCATGCATTGAATCAGGCCAATCGTGGAACAGCTGTGTTGTCAACAGAGCTCTGGAGAAATTGCGCCGGCTGAATCAGCCCTCTGCTCTAGAATCGCTCTCGCAGTACTTTGATGCCATACGTCACTACTGACGTGGCGTCAGCGCTGTCTCAAGTCAGACAACATTTCTAACCGGCATGCACTGCTTTAAATCAGATGCTGATCATCGGTTTGCATAGCGCTGCAGTCGAACACACCTATGGCCACATCTGCGGTCCTCATTCCTCCATGCAGCATGTCTAAATCTTGTAAACGCAGGTGAGCAGGGAGTCAGGGACCCTGGGTATCTTTCTTTTGCTGTTTTTCAGAGTCAGTAAAAAAGGTCCCTTTAGTGACCTAAGCTTTTATAACTGTAAACTTAATTGCCTCCCACCTGTAAGCTGTTAGTGTCTTAAATCATGTCTTACACCGTGTCTACACTGGTCGCGTTGCACCACACCTCAACAGCTAGAAGCTGTCCACACTGGATGTGACAAAACAACTGTTGCAAATCCATTCGTCCTTCATATAAGAAGTACCGTGAGTGCTTGAAGTCATCAGAAATAGAACAGGGCATCAGTTTACCGTCTGGAATTGCATCCAGTGTAGACAGCATCATTGATTATAATGGGCTCTATTTACTTTTGTCATTTTGCGTCACTCGCATCTGATGTAGACACAGTGTTAAAGGGATAGTTCACCCAAAAATGAACATTCTGTCATCATTTACTCACCCTCAAGTTGTTCCAAACATGTATACATTTCTTTGTTCTGCTGTACACAAAGGAAGATATTTGGAAGAATGTTTGTAACCAAGCAGATCTCGCCCCCCACTGACTACGTAGTATTTTTTTTTTCCTACTATGGTAGTCAATGGGGGGCGAGATCTGCTTGGTTCTGCTGTGGAACGACTGTTCCACAGGTGCATGTTTATTAATTATTGTTCATTTAACAAGCATGGAAAACATGGTTTAAACCTTTTACAATCAAAGTTTATTTGGAATTTACAAAATTATCTTTAGAAGTACACTATGTAACTTTGGCCCTCTAGCGGTTTAAAAAACAAAAATGCGTGCATTTTGTGGAAGAACACTGTTTTGATTGTGCTTCGGGTCTGCATTATTGTGCGAATGAATATGACCCTTCAAAATAAATAAATGCTTTACAATAGAGCTGCACAATTTTGGATTAATTGAGAATCACAATTTTTTTGTTTCAAACAGAGAATCACATTTCTCCCACGATTCTAAACAAACAACTAAACAAAATAACATACTAGAGGTTCTGTCAAAATGTTAATTGCTGCAGTGTACTTAAAATGTTTAATTAACCTGAATGAATTATTAAAAAAAAAATGGTTTGAATGAACGATTCAATGACTCACTCATAAATAGGTGTGTTTGACATCGGCTACAGCTGGATGCAACCGATTGGTTGCATACTTTATCACAGGATGCATACTTTATCACAGATGAAGTGAAATAAATGCAACATGTGCCAAATATATAGATGTTTCTGAGACATTTTTCATTCAATACTTTATGTACTGCTTAATACAGCGTCTATTTATACAAAAATAAAGTTCAACATAACATAAGCCTACTATTTAAATACCAAGTGGGGTCTACATTTTTTTTATCAGTTTTATTTTGATAAACATGACTGTTATAAAAATACAGATTTGTGAGCATTAGTGGAACTGAAGGTGTGAGAATAAACATGAAACACGTGCCATGCGGTGGATTCGGCCGATCGTGGAACAGCTGTGTCGTTATCAAAGCTCGTGCAGCTGCTCTTGAGAAGCTGCGCCGGCTGACTCATCCGACTGCTCTAGAATCGCTCTTGGGGTACTTTGATGCCATACGCCACAGTCATGTGGCATCGCCGCTGTCTCAAGTCAGACAAAATTTCTAACCGGCATGCACCGCTTCAAGTCAGCCAACGATCGGTCTGCGCAGTGCTGCATGAAGTCGAACAAGCCTAAACCTTCACTTGTTTCATTCCTGGATGAATCAGCTTGAATGAATTAAATGAATGATTCACTGACAAACACATTTTTTTCCAGTCACTTGTCTCCTCCTAGTGGCGTAACGATGTAATCGATACAATCGTTATTTGAAGAGTCAAGTTACTTTCAAAAGGTGATTTGCTCTATTTTGATCACTTCAATAGACATCTGTGTTTAAACAACTATAACTATAAAATATAAACTTCTTTGATAATGTTCCAGTTTGATTTTGTCAAAGGTTTAATAGATACAGGTGAATCGTTGTTATTTAGGTATGAGATTGGGTGGGTGTCTGAATCAAGATCGTGATCTTTTAACGATTAATCGTACAGCTCTACTTTACAATGAACTCTGTTAGAGAGCTGAATATGGCAGTTTATCTGTTCAATAAAATACCTTACTCACCTGTTGAGTAATAAAAACACTTTTACAACATTTCAAATCCCTCAGTTCTCGCCATCTCTGAAAAGCCAAACCAATGTTGATTCTAGTTTTATTGCAAGCTCTGTCGTGTTCTCTTTTTGCCAGCAGACTCGCCCCTGTTCAACATTTTTTATTTTTTTAACGGGTGATTCCCAGAGATTCGAGATTTAGCATGCTCCATGTCAACCTTTCTCACTCATAACCTATGCCACTCCCACACCATACATGCGTCAAAGTAGACGAGACATGCGCGAATGATGTATGTACGCAATTTCCCGTGAAAACCACCCCGACATGTCTAAAATATAAACACTTATGATATAATAATTCAATTTATTTCATTATATTTATTTAATTGCAGCCTGGGCGATTTGACAATTGCACTAAGCCATATTGTGATATCAACTTTATTTCGGTATTGTGCAGCCCTAAAATAATTTAATCTAACCTGTTTCCTTAGCGAGGAAGGTGAAACGAACCCACTTTGGCCCATGTTCTTCAACCAGCAGCAGTGTGACTGGCTGGCAATCTATTCCTGCCTCCTCTTTGACCTCCCGCTGCAGTGCCTCTAGAATGCTTTCACGTTCTTCCATACGACCCGCAGGGAGATACCAACTGCCATAACACTCTCTCTTTGCCTCCTGAACCATTAACACCTCCTCCTGTATAACACAAGCAAACACACATGCAAAACTTTTATGTCTGGAGAAGCTGACATTAATCATGGCTAGTGGAACATGAAGAAATATTGGTTACACACTATTTTAAGGTGTCCTCGTTAGAGTGTAATTATACATTTAAGCACTGATTAATATTAATTAACTAAATGTACTTACTATAGGGTTAGGGTAAGATTAGTGTTTGGTTTAGGGTTAGTTTCATGTAATTATGCATAATTAATTAACAGTTATTACTGTAGTAACTACATGTAACATGTATCTGTAAAATAGTGTTACTGAATTATTTAGCAAAGATGAATCTGAATATTTAGATGAGTATGCAATTTAATTTTTAACGTATTTAACATAAACAAATAGGGAAGAGCGGGGAAGGTGTGTTAGTTGGTAAGATTTGTAACCGTTACACTTGTGAATGAAACATAGACATGAAAAGTGCATACTCAAAACTGAAAAGCAATTTTTTATTCTACAAAACTGTTTTGGCATGTCAAAGCAGTTTTTTTTACAAGGTAAAAGCAAACTTATCTACATCTAAAAATAGGCGTCATACATGCTGGTGAATTGCCAGTATATAAAATAGCTAATCTTTAACCTAAAATGTAGATATGAATTTAGTATTTAAATTCATACACAAATATTTTGTACAATTGTACACAATAAATGTTTCTTGAGCAGCAAATCAGCATATTAGAATGATTTCTGAAGGATCATGTGACACTGAAGACTGGAGTAATGATGCTGAAAATTCAGCTTTGCATCACAGGAATAAATTACATTTTAAAATATTTTCAAATAGAAAACAGTGATTTTAAACTGTAATAATATTTCACAATATTACTGTTTTCACTGTATTTTTAACTAAATAAATACAGCCTTGTGAGCAGATGAAACTTCTTTTAAAAACATTAAAAATCTTACCGATCCCAAACTTTTGAATGGTAGTGTACATACATACATGTAATATATACATACACTGCCGTTCAAAAGTTTAGGATCAGTAAGATTTTTAATGTTTTTAAAAGGAGTCTCACCAAGGCTGCTTTTATTTGATTAAAAATACAAAAAATACAGTAAAATTGTGAAATATTATTATTTTAAAATAACTGCTTTCTATTTGAATATATTTTAAAATGCAATTTATTCCTGTGATGGCAAAGCTGAATTTTCAGCATCATTACTCCAGTCTTCAGTGTCACACGATCCTTCAGAAATCATTCTAATATGCTGATTTGCTGCTCAAGAAACATTTATTGTGTACAATTTTTTTTCAGGATTATTTGATGAATAGAAAGTTTAAAAGAACAGTGTTTATTTGAAATATAAAATTTTGTAACATTATAAATGTCTTTACTGCCACTTTTGATCGATTTAATGCATCCTTGCTGAATAAAAGTATTAATTTCTTTAACTTCTTTTCAAAGAAATAAAAATAAAAATTCTTACTGACCCAAACTTTTGAACGGTAGTGTATAATGTTACAAAAGCTTTGTATTTAAGATAAATGCTGTTCTTTTGAACTTTCTATTCATCAAGGAATCCTGAAAAAAAGTACACAACTGCTTTCAACATTGATAATAATAAGAAATGTTTCTTGAGCAGCAAATCAGCATATTAGAATGATTTCTAAAGGATCATGTGACACTGGCTGGACTAATGATGCTAAAAAATTAAGCTTTGTCATCACAGGAATAAATTACTTGTAAAATATATTCAAATAGAAAACAGTTATTTTAAATTGTAATAATATTTCACAATATTACTGTTTTTACTGTATTTTTAATTAAATAAATGCATCCTTAGTGAGCAGATGAAACTTATTTTAAAAATATTAAAAATCTTACCGATCCCAGACTTTTGAATGGTACTGTATGTATATACAGGTGCATCTCAATAAATTAGAATGTCGTGTAAAAGTTTATTTATTTCAGTAATTCAACTCAAATTGTGGAACTCGTATATTAAATAAATTCAATGCACACAGACTGAAGTACTTTAAGTCTTTGGTTCTTTTAATTGTGATGATTTTGGCTCACATTTAACAAAAACCCACCAATTCACTATCTCAATAAATTATAATACTTCATAAGACCAATAAAAAAAAACATTTTTAGTGAATTGTTGGCCTTCTGGAAAGTATGTTCATATACTGTATATATACTCAATACTTGGTAGGGGCTCCTTTTGCTTTAATTACTGCCTCAATTCGGCGTGGCATGGAGGCGATCAGTCTGTGGCACTGCTGAGGTGGTATGGAAGCCCAGGTTTCTTTGACAGTGGCCTTCAGCTCATCTGCATTGTTGGGTCTGGTGTCTCTCATCTTCCTCTTGACAATACCCCATAGATTCTCTATGGGGTTCAGGTCTGGTGAGTTTGATGGCCAGTCAAGCACAGTAACACCATGGTCATTGAACCAGCTTTTGGTACCTTTGGCAGAGTGGACAGGTGCCAAGTCCTGCTGGAAAATGAAATCAGCATCTCCATAAAGCTTGTCAGCAGAAGGAAGCATGAAGTGCTCTAAAATTTTCTGGTAGATGGCTGCGTTGACTGTGGACTTCAAAAAACACAGTGGACCAACACCAGCAGATGACATGGCAGCCCAGATCATCACTGACTGTGGAAACTTCACACTGGACTTCAAGCAACATGGTTTCTGTTCCTCTCCACTCTTCCTCCAGACTCTGGGACCTTGATTTCCAAATGAAATGCAAAATTTACTTTCATCTGAAAAGAGGACTTTGGACCACTGACGTTCTGACGTTGTCTTTGGTTCAGAAGTGGCTTGGTACGTGGAATGTGACAGTTGTAGCCCATTTCCTGAAGACGTCTGTGTGCGGTGGCTCTTGATGCACTGACTCCAGCTTCAGTCCACTCCTTTTGAAGCTCTCCTAAGTTCTTAAATCAGCTTCACCTGACAATCTTCTCAAGCCTGCGGTCGTTCTTTTCACTTGTACACCTTTTCCTACCACACTTTTTCCTTCCTTTCCATGAATATGCTTTGGCACAGCACTCTGCAAACAGCCAGCTCTTTCAGCAATGACCCTCTGTGGCTTACCCTCATTGTAGAGGGTCTTGATGATCGTCTTCTGGACAACTGTCAGGTCAGCAGAATTCCCCATGACTGCTGTTGGGATTACTGACCTAAACCCAGTATTTATACCCTGAGAATGGTAATTTAATAGAACTTGAAATTAAATATTCTAATAATTTGAGATACTGGTTTTTTGATTTTGATGAGCAGCAAGCTGTAATCATCAAAATGAAAACAAAAAAGTCTGGAAATATTTTACTTTATGTCTAATAAATCTAGAATATATTTAAGTTTTACTTTTTGAATTACATTACAGAAAAAAAAAAAAAAAAACTATTTCATGATATTCTAATTTATTGAGATGCACCTGTATATGGGATGGGACAGTGCATTGTGAAGTTTTTTTTATACATTTATTTATGTTCATATTTTAAATCTAACTTGGCTAGCAAAAATGAACAGATCTTACAATATCTGATCATGTTAAGGATGACCAAGAGTGTTTCTGTTCTGTCCTAAATGGACACAATCCTGGATTATGTGAAGTGGAAGAGAAAGCCACCTTGGCTGTGTTGTCTTCAGTTTTATGCCTTGCTAGCTACCAAACTACTTTTTTTTTTTGCCAGTACAAAGAGAGAAATGTCATGCTCCCAGTGAAAGTGTACAGCTAATTAGTGGAACTAATTAAGAGATGTTCAGCAGGGGGGCTGACTGTAATAAGTGGACACTAGACAGACTCTAAAATACTTAAAGACATGCAAGAATGATACCATCTTTACCTTTGAGTTGAAGATTACTGCGCTGACGATGTAACACACGTTTTTCCTCAGTGTGACGGGCTTCACTTCCGGGAGTGAATCAAACTCTCTCAACTCAAGTCCCTCACCCTTCAAAATCTTCTCTAAGTTTTCCTCCAATATTTTCGCCGTTGAGTCCATGCTGAAGCTGCCTTAATTCCACTATACAACATAATGAATATGATTATCAAATAAATGTTCTGTTTCAGATCTAGTGGCTGCTTACAGAGACAGCATATTTAGGCATAATCACACTTAAAACTCAAAGCCAGATGACAATGGAGAACCTTTAAAGTTCCACAAAAATATGTTATTCTCTTTTTCTTTAAGCCATATATGTACTGGTGCTTAAAGATAACACAATCAAATACAATGATCTGCAGAATCTCTGCTGTTAGCTATCATAACAATAACTGTTCAGTAGATGTACTTATTATATTATCTGGAATATAACTTTCGAAACACGTCCATTTTAACACAGTGGCTTGACCTTATCTTAAAGGAATGAAAGTAAGCTGGTGTTTGTACGTAAAAGTTAGCTAAGCAGGATAAATACACCGTGAAGCAAGTTAAGTCATCCAAGTTAATTAGGCATTGTTATTATTGTTTAACTTATGCATCTACATTCATTTAAAAATCCATCTACATTTACACTAACCTAATACCAGTCGTCATAAACCAGATGATGTGATGTCTCGCATCGGCTGCTTGAGCTCTCGCGATAATATGAGACACTTACCTGGGGACCGAGTCAAATTACATTATTTGTAGTTTCGTTTTGTTCCATAAATGTCGCTAATTTCTGCTTCCTTGGTGACAGTGAATAGATCAACGTCAACTGTAATCAAACAATGGTTGTTTTTAAAAAGAAAAACGTCGCAGTTATTTTCGTTAGAAAAAGTGTTAAATGTACGTGTAGTTTTTAGACTATCTCTAACTCATCTAACAACAATAACAGACAAAGAGTGTTACTTTTAATAGTCACTTAAGTTATTCTTTTTGCAAAAGAGTGGCTATTTTTGTTGGCGGGTGAAAGCAAGTTAAATGCGCATAAGAATTAGTGTTCTAGTGATTTGCATTGCCATAGCAGACCAAAGTAAAGGGTTAAAAAGCCAAACTGTTTCATGACGCATGCTCGGTTTCGCCCTCATCGGCTCATTGGAGATGCTAGTCCGAACGAATTGCCTAATCCAAAGATTTCGAACAGAGTACTGAAACGGTACACTTTTTCTGATATACAAACACATCCTGATCAGCGAGCTGTGACGAACTGTTTAACAAACTTATTACAGATGGATAAAGTATAACAAAATGACCAGGTAGCTGAAACTGTGCGTTATGTGGAGAGGGCTCATTGCCATTGCTTGGAGGACAACGCCTGGATAAGGAAGAGAGGGCAACATTTGACGTTACTTCGGAACGGACTTTGAGAACGGATACTTTACAGACATGGTTAATGCAGTTTGTTATCGTCTCGTTAAAAGCGCCTTTATGTGGCTAATGCTTCACGCGCTCATCGACTGCAGTGGAGGTGAGAAAACAGCGACAATCCGGAGCGACCATTGCGAGTCATATAATGTCCACAACAACACTTACCAGTGTTGACTGTTTGAATGTGTTGGCATATAGGCACCACTATGACAAGCTGTTTTAAAATGTATTCCTTAAAGTAAATTGTAGCTATTTTGATGTTAGTACTTTCTAAGAAGTAGTAAGTACTCCTATGGTGACTAGTATTTTTTCAGTTCCACTAGAAACTATAGAATAGTCTATAGAACTCTAGATAGAAACTATCCACTAAAGAAACTATTCATTAAATACTAGAACTTATTCAAATTTCTAGCATCTATTCATTTAGTCACTAGTAGCCTGTAAGTAGCATGCATGAATATCACCTTTGCTACTATTGTTACCTGGTAACAACTGGAAATTTTTGCTATTTAATTCTATTAGAATCTGTGGCCAACTGTTCACTTCTAACTAATGTTAGTATGTCTTCTAAATGATACTGGTACCTATTTTAGTTTTACTGTCAAATATTCACATTTATACTACACTACTATCTGTTCCAATTTTTCTAGTACAAATGAACACTAGTACCTTCACTAGTGTGTATTCCAGTTTTCGGTAGGGACATTTTTAAATTTACAACCATCTACAGACATGCTGGAAAAAGAATTAGCATTGGCTAGTAAATGTTTTATTCTATATATTCTATATTATATATATTTTAAAATATTTTTATACATATGTGATATAATTTGGAAGCATAACAACTAAACTTTTAATATGAACTTTAATAATTAGAAGTAAAACATGGCAACCATTTATGAATGAAAATGTAGGAATGCAGATTTGTCATATTAAACACTTATTTGTCATGAAACACTTAATATATTAAAAAGTTACGGCTTTTTACAGTGCTTGACACATTATTGTTTAATGTTTCTGTAAAAAAAGACTAACAATAATACTAATAAAATGCTACTACCACTACTATAAATAATAATAAAACACACTAAGATTTACAAAAATTTAAACACTTTAAATTAAAAATTTTCATTAGTTTAAAAAACTAACTTACAATAGTCAAAGATGACTTTTCACATCTTCCCTCAGTGAGTGTCGCTGGGCTCATGAATATTAATCTTTAAAGTTGACTGCGTTTGTGCAAACTGATTTGACAAAACGTGGACTGTTATATATATAATGTGCAGGTTTCATGGAGCTGCTATCAATAGCGAGTGTAGTGCTGGGTGGTATGACCAAAAATGTGTCTCAGATTGAAGGAACCTTGGAAGGCAGTCTTCGGTCTGTCCAAATATCCACACATTTGCGGTTTTTGTACTTGACCACTTGTCTACATACATGACGTATTTCTGGAGTTAGGTGAAAGTGTTCAAGTGGGCACGAATAGTGCAAGTGTTTTATGATTTTTGTTTTCTCAATGGGACACACTTAAAGGGATAGTTCACCCAAAAATGAAAATTCTGTCATTAATTACTCACTCTCATGTTGTTTCAAACCTGTAAGACTTTCATTCATCTTCAGAACACAAATTAAGATATTTTTGATGAAGTCTGAGAGCTTTCTGTCCCTCCATAGACAGCTACGCAACTGAAACTTTGACGGTTGCTTTGACACAATCTACATTGTAAAAAGCGCTATATAAATAAAGGTGACTTGACTGACTTGACTTGACGGTTCAAAAAGTTCATAAAGAGATCGTAAAACTAATCCATATGAACTGAGTGGTTTAGTCCAAATTTTCTGAAGAGACTTTGTTGCTTTATATGATGAACAGATTGAATTTAGGCTTTTATTCACATATAAACATTCATCAACTCACACATCACTTCACACAAATGGGAGCACGTTTGCTTGATGTGCGAGAACCAATGAGGTTCTTTCTTGTGTGTTATGCAGCACGTTTGAGCTTCCACTAGAGGTTTGTTCTCGTGCATCAATCAGCTTATCAATGTTTATATGTATGTGTGTATATATATATATATATATATATATACACACACACACATTAACATATATATCTGGTGTTTTTTATATATATATATATATATATATATATACACAATATATATGTATATATATATATATATATATATAAATATATAAAAAGTATCCCATATTTAATAGTAAAGCATATTTACAGTACAAACCTTGTCAGTGAACTATAAGGGCCAAAAAACAAAACAAAGTCAAAAAACAAAATAATCGTTCATTAATCGTAATCGAGGTAAAATGTTCAGTTAATCAAGATTTTGATTTTAGGTCATATCGTCCAACTCTAGTATATTAGTATCAAAAATACTTGTGTTACTTGTGATATTCAAAAATGTACTAGTGACTGTTGGATTACTTGTAATTTAAGGTGTCTTTGTTACACTGTAATTATACATTTAAGTACTGAGTAACATTACATGTTAGTAACTACATGTACTTACTATAGGGTTAGGATTAGGGTTTGGTTGGGTTTAGGGTTAGTTGGGTGTAATTATGCATAATTTATAGTTATTACTATATTACTATATATATATTACTATATATATATATATATATACACAGTGCACAGCATAAATGAGTACACCCCCTCTGAACAAATACAAAAGATGCATTTTCTTTATGATCACTAATACAATTCATGGAAAGATGGCAAAAGTAAAATGTATTAAACATATACATAATAAAAACAGAGAAATATATATGTCATTAATAGCCATAAAATAAGTAAATTAGCCAATTTTGTTTAAATTAAGGATTGCAGAAATGAGTACACCCTAGATTTAATTCAACAAATGTATAATATTCTAGTACTTAGTATGCCCTCCATAATTTTGAATATACTGCTCTGACTCTTCTTGGCACGGAGTGTACAAGTTCATGACAAATTGTCACATCTGTCCTGTTTAACTCCTGGATGATGAGCTCCTTAAATGCCCTGATCTTTAATGAGGAGTGTTGCTCAACTCGTCTCTACAGAATCCCCCACAGGTGCTCAAGAGTGTTAAGATTGAGTGCAATACATGTCCACAGAAGGTTTTTCACCTTGGGAGAATGCATATCCTCATTGTCATGTTGAAAAAATGCCCAACAATGCAGGGAATGAGGAAATGGTAACATCTTCTGTTTCAAGTTTGTGTATTAAATTACACAGTGCTGTGGGAATTCATGACAGCATTGATAAAGCACAACTCGCTCACACCTTCAGCACTCATACATCCCTATATGAAAGCTTTACTACCACTGAACTTCACGGTGGGAACCAGGCACTTCTCACTGTACTCCTCCTCTAGCAACACCATAACATTTTGGATGCTGTTAGATCCAAAATGATTGATTTGGTCTCATGAGACCAGAGTATTGATTCCCAGAATCTGTATTTTGTAAATATGGGCTTTGGAAATGGCTAACTGACTTTATTGTGCTTTGGCTACAGTAGGTAGTTCCAGTGAGAACAACAACCATGCATGTCATTTCTGCAGGCTGCATCTTAGTCTGTGAGATAAACAGTTACTCTTTTCATAGTTTTTGCTGGTTCTGAGACACTCGCTTGGTATTTCTCATGCTCTTTGTCTAGCAAAAAAATCACTAAATGAAAGCTTAAAATAAAGGCCTGATTATTTCAGGGCCCTTGTCACAAGTCCATTGTTTTTGAATTTCTGTATTACTTTTGCTATATTTTCACACTTAAAACAATGATTTGGTAATCCTCTTGTACCACTGTCCTCTTTTGTGCTAAGAAATAAGTCTCCTGACAGTTCTCTCCCAAGTTGTTCCATTGTTGTCAGCATTAAGTGTGAGAATGATTCAGTGGGCTATATAACACTTTTAATTGTCAAGAAATTACTTCTCTTTAAATGTTTTGGTTCAACGTACTTACCTGTTGATCAAACATTGCCTTAAAGTTACACCAGAAATTTTTTATTTCGTTTTATTTAGTAACTTTTAGGAGGGTGTACTCATTTTTGCTACACATTTTATCACCTTGATAAGAAAATCTTATTTTCCTGAATAATTTTGACATGCTTCTTTGGTAATTGATTAAGCAGACTTGCTGGAACATTATATCTCTAAAGAACCCTAACATGTCTTCTAAGTAATCGAGTAATTGCTGACTTTCAGAAGTTTCAGAGGGGGTGTACTCATTTATGCTGTGCACAGTATATATAAAACTATGTGCTAGTTAGTAGGAATAAATGTTAAAAAGGCTTGCCATAGACCACTGGATCACAGGCACTGTGATCCAGTGGTCTATTTGTTTAATTTTACATTTATTTTACTTGTAGTGAAATCACTATATACAAAAGACATGCACATAACATTACAACATGGGTGTTTCTCTGTAGTTTCACTTTGTGATACACCATTGCCTGTTTGAAGGCCAAATCAATGTTTGTTTGAGCCTTTCAGGTTTTGCAGTGATGGTGTACATTGTCTATCCTATAGAGATATTTTATTTTGATAGGAAAGAATATCATATCTGGTCTACATATACCTTCATCTCTGCCTCTTCTGGCCATGTGTAAGTTTAAGAAGCTTAAGCAGTTCAATAATAGCATATTTGGGCTAATTCCGAATTTATAGGCGTCTCCTCGCCCTTGAGTCTAAAGAGCTTTTAATTTATTATCAGTATGAAATGTACAGTATGAATCAGTATGAAATGTCATTTTTGCCACTTTTAACAGCCAGTTTGCTCAAATCCAGTAGATTAACATCTCTGCATTTTTCCAAAATTTGAATTAGGACAAGGATGTTGTCTTGGTTGAGTAAACTTTATAAACTGACAAAAAACTGGTCTCTTTACTTGAAAGTAAGCCTTGAATTACACTTACTAAAACAGGAAAATGTAGTAAAATATGTGTTAAATACATATGTTTATATATTTATTTATTAGCATGTATAAATATATGTATGTTCATTATATATATATTTTTTTCATTAAATGTTTAATTTTCTTTGCAAAAACATATATTTTTGTTTAATTTGCAGTAGCTAATAATGTAACATGTCAGATATAAATATATTATTTTCACAAGTTCAACACAGTTGTTTTGTAACCATGGCATAACAACGCATGTATATGATCAGTAAACAAAGATGTAGTGACAGTGACAGTGACGTGACAATTCTGTCAACTGGCCCAGAATGCTCTTACATTGGCTGTGGGCCATCAGGCCCGTTAAGTCCTGTGTAATAAGTAAACTGTAAGTCGATTTAAAAGCATCTACTTACACTTATTTTAGCATTTAGCAGGTATAAAAATAGAGAGGCCTCTAGATGAATGCTAACACACAGGCTAATAGAGAAATTGAGAGCATGTTTTGAGCTGAGAATGATGTGAAAGCCTGAAGGTGATCAAGATAAATAGTTCTCTGAGAATTTTGTGTGAATGTTCAGTAAAGAGACCAAGGAAGTAAGCATTATGAATTGTTCTGTCTTATCTACCCTTTTTGGGAAAACAGCACAGGAAGTCTGATCCAACTGACTGATGACTCAGGAGTGGGTGGGATGCCTCTCCTTCCTGAGGTCTTTCTCTCTTCATGATTCCCACCAACATAAAAAACAGTTAGCACTTGATTGCCAACCAATCAATTGCACTCAATTTAATACCCATAGTCACAATAGTAGTTTCATGTTTTGTTGCAGTGAGAGGAATAATGGAGGGAAATAGTTAACTCCTAATTAATAACAGTTACTTATTCATTGCAAGTTTTCCTGCATATCTTGTATAATTCATTGTGTGTGTATTGGTCTTATGGGTAGACAGTGTTGTGACGGGACTGTTTCTGTTTATAGGCTCTATAACCCAGCAGACCTCTCAGCTCTCTTCATATGAAGTGACTGTACCAAGACGCATCAGCAGACATAGAAGAAACCAGGACAGTGCAGATAAGGTAAACAACCTCTCTCTCTCTCTCTCTTTCTCTACACACACACAGTCAAACCAAAAATTATTCAGACGTTTTTGATATTTTGGTATATTTTTACTAGTGGGTGCAGGACACTATAGTTCATTTATGTAAGTGAGGATAGCAAAATTAAGTATATATATATATATATATATATATACACACACACACATATGTATACATGTATCTCACTCACACACACACATACATTTTTGGATTACAAGCATTTATAATTTGGTAAAAAAAAAATGAATTGTTATTATGTGCTGGACCTTTCTGAGCAGAAGTTTTTGTTTATTGGGTCACTGACATGCCTTTTGTCCACATCTATCAAATGATTGAAAAATATAAAAACTTCTATAATTGAAAATTATATATATACATTGTTCTGATATTATAATGTAGATATCATAATGTAAATCCTCATTAAAAGAATGAATTATTGGAAAGAAATCCATATTAAGCATAATCACTTATTTCTTAGAGTAAAAAAAACAGTAAAGCGGTTTTGTGAAATTATAAATATTTGAAAAACTTTTCTTTGCCAAGTCATGTGGTATATCCAAAGTGACAAAAAGATTTATAGTGTATCAAGACCAATAAAGGCCCATTCACACCAAGAACAATAAAATTAAAGATAACTATAACGATAACTATATTAGTGTCCACACCAACGGATGTTAAAGTTCTGTTGCAGTGCAGTGTCGTCGTCTGTCACTATAAATTCTCAAGCTCTTCAAAGTTGGGTGGATTCTGATTAGCTGTCAGTGTTTGTATCATTCGGAAAAAAATCGTTCTTGAAGTGATTATATTTATTATTTGTATTTTTATTTTTATTTATATTTTTTAAATTTGTTCCTCTATGTTTTTATTATTATACTGTGGTGTGGACTTCCAAAACCAACATGAATTCAGTATATTTCTATGATACATGCATTTTAAACTAGATTTGTAAAAGAAAAAACACTCTTATTTGTCTTTTACCCTATTATTTTTTTTATTTTAACCTATTATATATATTTTCTTTAAAATGACTGACACTGAACAAATTGCACACAATATGACAAGCATTTATTAATAAATTTTGGTGATTTAATGTTTGTATTTGTAATTATGAATTCTGTATACAGTGAGAAAGGTGCATTTTTATTACCAGTCTTTGTAATAGTCCAGTAAGAAATAACGGTAACACTTTTTTAGTGTCCTTGTTAGTGTTGTCAAAAGTACCGGTACTTTGGTACCAAGTCGGTACTGAAATTTTGAAAATGTGACGATACCCGCATTTCTGTAGTACCGGTAGTACCGAGAATCCGGGTATATTCGGTACCCACTTATAGGGCTGTGGCAGTATTTACTTGAATATGACACGAGTGAAGCACAAAGCTTTGTTTACAAAAGAAATAATAGGTTAGAAATTAAATGTGACATCGCAGCCATGGAAACATTTTGGTTCATGCCGAATGAGAGAGGTACGTGAGTCCATAAATTTAAGCTTTGTATTCTGTTTTGAGAATCGCGATCTGGTCACCCGATTATCAGAGAATTTAACAATATTCCATTAGTTATTCCACTGAACATGGAATCTTTGTTTCTTTTCCCAAATCTTCACTCACGCAGGGGATTATAAAAGTTTCTTCCTTTCGTTCGCTATTAAGCCTATTATAGGCTATTCGCATTCTTTACTGTGGTAAAGTAGAAAAAACACCGTAGGACAGAAACGTTTTTACAAGTGTCAGTTGCTTGTAACATCAGGAGTTAACATGAAGATATTATTAAAGAGAAATGGTCTCTTTCCTGCTCGTGTCCCACATCCCTCTCAAAGCGCAGAGCAGTAGGCTATATGACGCATCTTTGTGTGGAAATAAAAACAAATGTTTTTTTTTTTTTTTTTTATATAAATAATTTTTAACTTTCTTATTATTTAGGTTACCATTATTTACTTATATTTCATAGTTTTACAGGCTGTAGTGTGTCGTTTCACTGACGGAATAGCTAAAATAAAAACGCACGTCTGTTACAAAATGGATGTTTGAGCATTTATTTTTTATATTTCAAAATGTATTTCATTGAGGTATATATATACTACACACACACAAACATACACACACGCTCCAAATATTTATATGTATGATTACCATCATATTTAATGTTTTTAAAATAGGCTATATAAAATAGTAAAATAGTTCCAACAGATTTTGCTGTGGTACCGAAATTGGTACCAAGAACCGTAAAATTTTTATGGTATTGGTACCGACTACTGGAATTTTGGTCAACACTAGTCCTAGTGTTGGACAACACTAGTCCTTGTTACACGTTACATGTAGTTACTGTAGTAATAACTATAAACTATGCATAATTACATGCAACTAACCCTAAACCAAACCCTAATCCTAACCCTTCCCTATAGTAAGTACATGTAGTTAATTGTTATTACTCAGTACTTAAATGCATAATTACACTGTAACACAGACACCTTAAAATAAATAACCAAAATAACTTTAAAACTTCTGCGTTCAAGACTGCAGAAATACAACATTTTCTTTTTTCATTTTTATTAATTTTTTAGTTTATTTTAAAAAATTTTGTGCGCTCCCACACAAACACAAGAGTTACTTGACTAACTGTGTGGATAGGATCTTTAGCTTGTCCCACTCATTCTCTGTACATCCTCACTTCCTTTTTCCATTTTTCGTGACCTATCAATGATGTTGTTCTGATCATATCCATCTATACCAGTGGTGCTTCAAAGATAATGCCACAGGAACCATCTGGCAGCGTGGGTGTAGTTATTAAAAGCCTGCTTTTGCCAGGACCACGCTGAGAGATGCATACCACCAGCATGGCACAAACAAACACAATATTCCTCTGACCTCTATGTCATTGAGAAACTCAGAGTTTGGTAGTTGAGAGAATGAGTTTGAGAAGAAGACAATGTGTTAGTGAAAAAAATGATTTTTGCTGGCATAGCCTTGAAACTCCATTTACAAACAAGGAACATTAATTTTTGTTGAAGAAATTATTTTTTTATTTGTAAAACAATATTTAAGAGTACCATTTTCTACACTTTTGTATTTTTCCTCCTGAATTCCACTTGTTAATCAAGGTTTCTTGCAGCAAAACAATCATAATTGTACTTCTGTACCTTTTAAAAAAGGTTAGAAATGAAAAATGTGTCTTTTTTCCCCCTTTTTGAAACACAAAAAGAGCTCTTAGGCAGAATGTCCAATGTGTGGGATTTGATTTTTTTTCCATCAGGTATTGATTGTTGCACTGTTGTCGTTTGCTATTGCTGTGATCTCATGTGAGTGACAGGTTGTCCCACCCTCACGGCAGTAAACACGTCATCAGAGAAGAGAATAAATGTCATTGCTAGAGGGAGGGGAAGTTACTTAATTCAATATTATGAGGGAACATTTTAACTTTGATGATAGATCTTATGGTATTTTTGCATATTTTTGGACCTTAGCAGTGTTATTTTAGTATTATTTATATACTGTTATAGCATTTATTAATATTTTGAATTGGCTTTTATTTTTATATTTGCACTTTTCATTTTAATTTTTGTTTAAGTTTTAGTAATTTCCTTATGTACTTTTGTCATTTTTTTTAGTTTTTGTATTTTGATGTTTCTATTTAGCTATAATTTAGATTTATTTTAGTTTTAGTTTTAATAATTTAGTACTTCAAAAAAGTACTTTTGTACTTCAACTTAAAACCCTAATTTTATTTTGGTTAGTTGCCAAAGCAACTTATATATTTTTGTCATGCTGTTTGTGACTATTAATGAGGTGGTTTATCATTTTCCATAAAGTAACTTTTTAAATCCTTGTATTTCAAAAGAGTGTGAAAAGTCCTGTTTTCTCTTTCTATAATATCATAGAGTTTAAGGCGAGACAGAGAGCAAGAGGAAGAGTCATGTTTGTCTTTGCTAAAATAGCTGTAAATGTCAGATAAAATTTTAGCATGTTTGGGCAGATGTAAAATGAGATCTTTCTTCAAACCCACCCGTCACACCCACCATGCTGGTAAAGCCGCCATTTCCTGACTCCCATCAATCTTACAATCGAACATATTGTGATGTTGTCATGTAAATATTGTCATGTAAAATTCATTTCAGAATTTAGGCACATACATGTATGTGTGTATTTTGTTTATAAGCTAATATATTCAGATCAAGTCTCATTCAGATTTTGCCGTACAGTACCCTCAAATTCTAATGATCTTTCTGCTGGTTTAGTGTTATGCAAGAGCTTTTTAATTCTCAAATTTGTGCTAATCTGGTGTTGCACCAACATTATTCAAATGTTGCTGCAGTTGAAGTTGTTTTCCTACTGTACAATAAAGGCAATGAAGTCCTAATTCAGTCCAGCATGTCCGTAGTCCACATTGTTCTGTCTCTTTCTGACCTGATTAATTTCCTGAATGCACAGAATTTAACAAGAGGTTTATTGGTTTATGGGGCACAGTGCATTCTCAGAAGTACAGGCTAAACGAAAGTATTTGTTTGGTTTCATCACAAACAAATATGAGTCAGTGGTGATAGGAAAGAGATCACATAAACTGCAGCAGGAATGCAATGCTAGATGTGTTATGCTTTATTAGTGAATCAGTACACTTACAAAAATGCCCTTCACTTACAGTTGAGCTCACTGTATTACATTTATTTAATAAACTGCAAGAAAAGAATTCTAGACTCTTTTTATTGTGTCTTTGTGCTGTTTGTTTTCTTTATCTGTGAGGTGACAGTTTCTGTAATTTTTTCCCTTTTTTTTTCCTAAGGTGTCATACATAATCCAAGCTCAAGGAAAAGAACATGTCGTCATTCTGGAGAGAAATGAGTGAGTATTTTCCTTTTGCTTCTCTTGCTTTCTCTCCTAAAGTCTTTAATACTAAAAGTCAAAAGATTTGCCCAAAGATTTGCAGGGCTCTAGAGTGCGACCAATTTGGTCGCAAGTGCGACCTAATTTCTCAATGGTGCGACTAAAAAGATCTGAGGTCGCACTGGTGCGACCAGCCGTTCGAGGGAAAAAAAAAAAAAGTCTCCGTGACTCTAAAAGTCTCCCTGTGGTTCAACAACAGACACACATTAGCCCATTACTTTATGTTGACCAGATTGTTAGTTAATCATTTACAAGTCAATATTGCCTATATGGACAGCGATTTAGAAAAAAAAGTGAACTTGTAAAACTGCGGTGTTAAATGCGATGCGGTCAAAAATTTGGGTGCACCTAACTTTTGTGCTGGTGCACCTAAGAAAAAAAGTTAGGCGCACCAGTGCAACCAGTGCAAAAAGTTAGTCTAGAGCCCTGATTTGATTTGATCTGCACAGGCAAGGTAAACGGAGAACAAAAGATGCTCACAATGTTTAATCTTGTGGCCAAAATTAAAAAATTGTGTGCTTTTCACAGTGGAAATGGTTAAAACAAGGTAACCTTGGGTAAACGCTTTATAGTGTGAAGTGTTTGAAAATGAGTACTGTTGGTGTGCCTCCAGGAACAAGGTTGAGAAACACTGGGTCAACATAAGCCTAGATTACTATGTTCAATGAAAAACATATGAAGCCAAGGCACTCAAGATTAAGATATCTAAAAAAGCCTGTATTTACTCATGGCTTAAATAATTTAAAAACAGTTACAAAAACCGCACACCACCATGTTGCATGTAACATGTAACAAACAGGGTGTGGGAAGTTAACAAACTGTGTAACAAGTCCTTTTATAGTGTGATTAATTTGTGTCATGTGATATGGTCACCTGATTAAAGGGTTAGTTCACCATAAAATGAAATTTCTGTCATTAACTACTCATCCTCATGTCGTTCCAAACCCCTAAAGACCTTCGTTCATCTTCGGAACACAAATTAAGATATTTTTGATGAATTCCAAGAGGTTTTGTATCCTCTATAGAAAGCAACGAAATTACTACATTCAAGGTCCAGAAAAGTAGTAAAAACATTGTTAAAAGAGTCAACGTGTCTACAGTGGTTCAACCTTAATGTTATGAAGCGACGAGCCAATACTGAGCGCATGAGTATGAATTGAGTTCCCATTGAGTTCCCTTTCACTTCTTCTTGCACTTGAATATTAAAATTGGCATCGTTCATGTTTGTGCATGTTCATGATCACAACATTGCATTGTTAGAATTCATGAAAAAGCCGATTTTTACTTGCATTTGGCACTTGCCTAGAGTTAATTTTAGGCCCTGTATGTAACTTTAATACCCACTGCGTCATACTGAACAAATGCTGTTAAATTTAATTGGGTAATTACCCAGTGAGCTAGGCTATAACCAAATGTTGCCATACAGCGCACCTAGTGACCAAGAGCTTCCGTGCCTGGGGTACACTTGCATAACTGTCCAGGGGCAGAGCTAGCTAGGGAGACCGCAGTTTCACTGCGTCTGCACACAACTCCCAAAAAGGAGGGGGCAGACCCTAGCCTGCTATCCCGACCATCCGAACCCTTGGCCATCAGCTCTGAGGGGGAACCTAACCAAAGGGAGCGACACATTTTAGCTTCCTGTCCTAATGGCTGGAAGAGGCTTCAGGAGAGAGCCGTGCTCTCTCAACTGCCCGCTCTACCTTGGGTAAAGTTCTTTCGGGAAGTCTGGTAAGAGAGTACTAAGAATGGAGTGCCCTAAGCAGCTTTCACATCCTCCTGCTCTCTATCACCAATCATCAAATAAGGGGCATCGACATTGCCTGCTGACACCTAAGTACTATCATCCGGAGGGAGCCAAAGAGGGACACCCATGGCAAAACTTTTAACAAGGAGTTGTAGATTTACGTCTGACCAAGCACTGGCAGAGAAGACGTAATGGTGAAGATGTCTTTATGCTCTGACCTACCCTTGTGAACCGCCAGGAAAATGTGTTAACATAGTTCCATCATATGTCCACACTATCACCTCAAGGGCTTTGCTGGCGACAGAAGAAGGAATGAGACACCAGCGGCGGTAATGCCCATTCACATGTGACCATATGGGGAAGTACACTAATGCAACCTCCGTATCATCCCGGAGGGCGCGACAGAAATGAGAGTGGGACGCTGCTAGTGGTCATGCCCAATTTTCCTAGTCTGTAACCAGCCACTTCCCTCATAAGGGAAGTGCACTAATGTTGTTTCCATACTTTCCATGCATCCATATGAACATGATTCCATAGGAAGTGTATCTTCCTGGTACTCCGAGTACCAGAGAAGGTGACAGATAAGAAAGTGGGACATGAGTGGTGGTATTGCCCACTCTCCTCCTCTGCACCTCCTCATACACTTTTGCAGAGGGAGCACATCACTACCAACATCTCTGTCAGTACTGGAAGAGACAACAGATGAGGAAGTGGGACAGGAGTTATGGTATTGCCCACTTTCCACCACATACGAATTAGGCATGTGATGGTATCAAATTTTCATGTTGCGATAATTGCTGAAGCTTTTATCACGGTATACGGTATTATCACGATATTGAAATAAGTTGCAAAAAAAGTGTTGTCATAGTATAACAACAGAACTCTTAAGAACTCTTTTTCTTATAACAAAAAGAACTCTGAATGTTTATATACAATAACGCAATAAACAAAAAATTATAAAGTAAAATTTTTCAAACAGATTAAAGTGCAAAAGAATTATAAAGCAGGTAACACTTTACAATAAGGTCTCATTATTTAATGTTAGTTAATGCATTAACTAAGATTAAGAATGAGCAATAGCTACATTTGTTACAGAAGATATTTTTTGTTAATGTTAGTTAAGAAATACAACTGATCATTGTTAGTTTTAGCTCAGGTCCATTGAATAAGTTACAACTTTTGATTTCAGTAATGTTATTAAACATTAACTAAGAAATTAACATTAACTAAGATTAATAAATGCTTTATAAGTATTTTTCATTGTCAGTTTGGTAATAATGAATTAACATGTTAACTAATGAAGCCATACGTCACTAAGTTTTACTGAACAATAACAGGTAATCAGAATATTTTCAATCATTATAGGGCTTTGTTACGTGTAGCTGGTGTTGAAGAGATGAAGCATATACGGAGATCCACAATAATGGGTATTTAATAACAAAGAAGGAGAAACACATATATACACACTTGGGTTAACAATAGAACAGACCAGGAGTGCAGGGAGTGAGTCTATAATAAAGGGAGTGCAGATGATCAGGAGCAGGTGCAGGTAATCCGTGAGGATGGGGAGATGACAAGGAAGTGAGTGCAGGTGTGGAAACAGGAGGATCTTGGGAAATGGAGTCCGGGAACAGAGGGAACTGTGACAGTACCTCCCCCTCCCGGTAGGCGCGGCCTTGCGCCGTGATGGAACAACCGGGGAGGGGGGGTGGGCGCCCTGGAGACCTCACGCAGGTGCAGGGAGAGGAGCGGACGGGAACGGAGGTCTCCAGGGCGGATCTAGGAGTTCGGGCGGCCATGGCGGATCAGAGGCCGTGGGCGGCCATGGCGGGTCAGGAGACGTGGGCGGCCATGGCAACGTCAGAACCCTGCCCAGGAGTTCCCCACCCACGGGTACATGGCCCCCCCCCAAATTTTCTTGGGGGAATCCCTGGTGGCAGGAAGGGATTCGTGGGCTGGTATGTGTTGGTGGGCTGGAGAGGGCTTGAAGGCCGGAGAGGGTTCGTCGAGGGCCGGAGAGGGCTTGTCGAGGGCCGGAGAGGCGAGCTTGCAGGTTGCTAGAGTGGGCTCGTCGGCCGCTGGAGCAGACTCGTTGGCAGCTGGAGCGGGCTCGTGGAAGGCCGGAGCGGGCTCGTGGAAGACTGGTGAGGGGTCTGGAGACGGAGTCCAAGACATTCCCTCATACTCAATAAGAAGTCCCAGTGGCACCAGTGTGGGAGCCGGTGGAAGCGAGGGCTCAGACGTGGCGGTAGCCAGCTTCTTAGGCCGTCTGGGCCTCGTGGGGGACCTCCTCTTTTTGAGCGGCTTGGGCTGAGGGTCAGACAAGACCATAGGGGAATGCCCACTGGAGGGGTAGGTGGAGGAAACTGGCTGTTGTTGAACTGATCAGGCCGCGTGCTTTTCTGAGGGGACTGGACGAGGATGATACGCTTTCTTTTGAATCTCTTCAATTTCAAACTCGGAACCATTTAAAAAAAGAATCCGATTAAGAGACTAGACTAGGGAAAAGAAACAGGCAGGTTCACTATAGCGAATCATGTCCTTGTCCAGGCCCAACAGAAAGCACGCGTCAAGCGGGGCATCTGGCCAGTTCAACAAATAGGAAAGCTCAGAGAATTCCTCCACGTACTCCAGTGGGCGACCATCCTGCCTGAGAGTCCGAAGACGGTCCTCCGCTGAGACGTGGGGCTTCTGCTGGTGGCTCTTTGGGGGCACAGGAGCGAGGAGAATACCCATTACTTCTTGTGGAAGTCCAACGGTGAGGTCTGTTCTTCTGTTACGTGTTGGTGTGGTAGAGATGAGGCATTCACGGAAATCCACAGATAAGGGTATTTTAATCAACGAAGGAGTAAAGAAACAACACAAACACATTCGACTAACAATAAGAACAGACAAGGAGTGCAGGGAGTGAGTCCATTATAAAGGGTGTGCTGATGATGAAGTCCAGGTGCAGGTGATGAGTGCTGATGGGGAGATGACGAGGAAGTGAGTGCAGGTGTGGAAACAGGAGGATCAAGGGAAATGGAGTCCGGGAACAGAGGAAACTGTGACAGGCTTGTTGTAGTCCAGAATAAAATAAAAAAATGTTTAAGTTTGAAAATAAAAAACTGAGTGCGCGTGTCCCTTTGACGCAGCATACAGCAGTGTTGTGCATTTTAAATGGTTGATGGGGAAAATATTCTTAAAATGCATTATAAAGATTTGAATAATTCGTAATAAATAATTATTCATGGTATTTTGAAGTGCCTGCGATAACAATATCGGGCATATTCATTATCGTGATATATTGTATTACCGAATATCAGCACATGCCTAATGCAAATACAGAAGGAGCTCTATTTTCAGTGTTTTAGGACTACCACCTTTGTTAACCGCAACACGTCAGTGTGCAGTTTTTGTAACTGTTTTTAAATTATTTAAGCCATGAGTAAATAAAAGACTTTTTAGATGTCTTAATCTTGAGTGCCTTGGCTTCATATGTTTTCATGGAATTAACTATCCCAAATCCAGAGAGCACCAGGAGAAGATTTTATATCCAAATAGCACTCTCTGCATTCTTACTATGTTCAGTGTTTCACACTTTTCATACTTTACCCTTGGTTTGTAATTAACAATGTATTTAGCAGTGCCAAAGGTATAAGAACTCTCTGAAGCAGGGATTGATAACTAGATAACTAGACCAATATCCTTTTTTTATGATTATAATACTGATCATTGTAGTGTCTAGTATGCTGAACTGATTTTCAGGTTGTCACAAAAATAAATAAATCATTTGAATACAGCAATAAGAGCATATTTATTATTATTATTATTATTATTATTAATTATAATTATTATTAATTATTAATAATTTTATTATTTATGCAAGATTCTGTTTTCATCTCTGAAATTTATTTTATAATCTGTTTTCTACTCTTTCTCTTTGTTGTGTGCCACTATTAAGCTTAAAATGCTACATATTTCTCTCTTGGATGTTATGTAAAAAATTTTAACTCGACCAAGGTATGCTGACTGTTCAGTAAATACACTACCTTTTAAAAGTTTGGGGTCAGTAAGATTTTGTTAAAGAATTTTTACTTTTATTCAACAAGGATGCAATAAATTGATCAGAAGTGACAGTAAAGACATTTATAATAGACATTTATAAAGACGTTTATAAAAGATTTATATTTCAAATAGATGCTGTTCTTTTGAACTTTCTATTCAACACTTTTTTTTTTACCTTTATTTATATAGCGCTTTTTACAATGTAGATTGTGTCAAAGCAGCTTTACATTGATAACTGGTACATTATTTGGCTGCACAGCAGCTCTTAAAGAATAGTGTCAATGCAGGTAGATCAAAGCACTGTTGAATATCAAATGTCAAGTCAAATGTCAAGTGTCCCCAACTAAGCAAGCCAAAAGGCGACAGCGGCAAGGAACCCAAACTCCATCAGGTGACATCAGGTGGCAGACAAGTGGCAAATAGGTGTTTAAATGGAGAAAAAATCCCACACATAATGCTGACTATGATTTCCACAAAAAATATTAAGCAGTACATCTGTTTTTAACTGATAAAAATAAATGTTTCTTGAGCACCATATCAGCATATTAGAATGATTTCTGAAGGATGATGTGACACTGAAGACTGGAGTAATTGCTGCTGAAAATTCAGCTTTGCCATCGCAGGAATACAGTACATTTTAAAATGTATTCATAGAAAACAGTTATTTTAAAGAGAACCTATTATGCAAAATTCACTTTTACATGGTGTTTGAACATGAATGTGTGTCTACAGTGTGTGTGTACAAATCCACCGACTCCTCTTTTTTTAATCCCCATAAATCGTAAGTAGTCTCAGAACAAGCCATTTGCAGATTCTACCTTTTGTGACGTCACAAAATCCTTAGGCCCCGCCCACAACTGCAGACAGACTTTGCCGTATTAGCATAGACCCCGCCCTGAGGGAGTTGTATACTGTGCCAATTTCTCCAGGCCAGAGCAGCTGTAGTGACAAGAATGTCTTGTAAGCAACTCAGGTATTTTGTTGTTGGATGTAAATGTGAACATAAGACTTCATGTACTCCCGACATCAGAGCCGCTGAAGACACAGGGGATTAGTATTATTTTTGAAGGGAATATACCTAAATTTGTTTATGTCTGCGCAAATCATTTTACACTAGACTGCTTTGTGAACGAGGGTCAATACAAAACAGGTTTTGCTAAAATCTGAGTTGTTTTACGGATATAAAGTTTACCAGTTTATTAAGCACCCCCCGTAAAGGCATAAGGTCTGTATTCATGTGTTTACTGTTAGTTGTAATGCGTGTTTTTGTATAATTTGCTGTGTATGTTGATGATAATGCAAGGGAAAGAGAGTTCATGGATAAGACTTTAATGCGTACTGCTTGTACTGTTTTATTCAGCTCTACGGTGATTTTCTGGAGTGAAAACTGATGCTTCATCTTTTGTGTGATGTACAATAAACATCATAAAACTCATCAGTAAAGTTTTGGCCATCATTCAGATGGGGTCCGCTACAACAGGCTTGTACTAATGGATAAAAGCAAGATGACAACATAAGTTATAACTGTAATTAAACTAAACTATACCTGTTCTATCTCCACGCAGCATATATTCTCTGGCTCTGTAGACATCATTGTCCGACTCCGGTTCAAACTGAACACTGCTACTGACAGTTTCTTACATTTTCAGTGCGTGAGATTGTCCTGTGCTGTTGTTGTCAATATGCTGGAGCATGAGCTCTTGAAGCTCTGCCCTCTTCTTGAAAGGAGGCCGGGAGCAGCAGCTCATTTGCATCAAAAGGGACACACATAAAAACTGTGCGTTTTTGCTCACCCCCAAAAAGTGGCAAATTTAACATGCTATAAAAAATTATCTGTGGGGTAATTTGAGCTAAAACTTAACATACACACTCTGGGGGCATCAGAGACTTATTTTACATCTTGTAAAAAGGGGCATAATAGGTCCCCTTTAAATTGTAATAATATTTCACAGTAGCATGGTTTTTACTGTGTTTTTACAGTAATTGCCACACAAATAAAGTCCCTTGATAATATTAGATTTGACATGCAGCTGAACAAAGCATAGAGGTGGATGTTTCACTTCTTGTTCTCTAGATTGTTATCTCACATAATGCATATCATGCCAGATAAAACTTTCCAATACTCCCCTAATGCATCTCCAGAACATTCTGTGATTTTCACTTTAATATTGACATACTCAAATAGCAAAAACATTTGGTAGCACTTTATTTTACAGTGTCTTTATTACATATGTTGCATGTTTTTTCTGTAGTAATAACAATAAATTATGCATAATTACAAGCAACTAACCCTACCCTATAGTAAGTACATGTTGTTAATTGATATTACTCATTACGTAAATGTATAATTACACTGTAACAAGGACACCTTAAAATAAAGTGTAACCAAACATTCTTTTCCCCTCAGTTCAACAGTTTGTTGCTTCTTTGAAGGCCTAGAGCTGGGAGATGTTTTGAAGATGTTCTTTCAAAGTAAAAAAAAAAAGTTTTGTACTATTAACATTTTGATATAAGATATAAATGACACGCTGTATGACCACATAGCACACTGAGTTTGACAGTCAGTGCTAAATGTGTTGTGGCAAGTGTTGTAATTCTTTCAGAAAAATTGATGATTTCCAGCTATGGTTACCGTCTGTTGCAGAGGAGATTTGACTTAAAGGTCAGCTCATCACCAGATATTAGGTTTTTTACACAATGTGTGGCCTTCTCAGATCATCCAAGATCTTAAACAATCTTAGAACAAGCCCACTGTGCCCGGTAAACTCAAACCCCTGATATCTGTATGATGGTATCTCCCTTGTCAGCATTCTTAGGAAAACAAAAATGAGGAAGCAGAAAAGAGGAACTTGAAATCTTCATTTCTGAAAGCAAAAACAGACCGTAATTTAAAGACAACATGAAGCCATTGTTGCAACATGTTTAACTTCTGTAATGTGACAAACTTTAAAAGAAATAATGGGACTCAGTTTTACCATAAGTATTTGATTGGATCAGGGAAAGTTAGGCCATGATATTATTAACTTTGATATTTAAACAAACATCATTAATATTGCTCGTATTAAGTGATGTTTTCCCTGTCACGGCTGGTTGCACAACGAAGGAGAGGATGTGTGGATCTAATCATAGCAGTTTAATTACATAAATAAAATAAAACAAAAACACTCAGGAGCAGAGGAAGAATAAACAGAGCATCGTAAAACCAACCTATACATAAATGTAGAGACCTCTACCCTTCTAGGATTTAGTTGTGTTAGGGTGGAGCACCGAGTTCTAGTAATGTGTTTCTCGACAAAAAAAAAACACGGCAACTATAGTCTCGCACAGGTGTCTTCATACCCTTCCTCTGTTGAAACAACACCAGTTCTTAAATTAGGGTGTCCCACTTGGGGTATTATCATCAAAGGATGAGCTCGACGAACGCCTCCCTTACGGGCTGGGGGCACGGTCCACAAATGCCGGCCAGCCTTTGGACTTACGTAAAATGCAGTTTACTTCGGGACATGTTATTAAGCTGTGAAAGAGAACTACGCTGTTCCCCAGGCAGCTTTCTGTGTGTGCGCTTTGAGATGGAGCAAAACAGGCAAGCAAAGTATACCTACTTTGGGCTTTGGATCCATCCCTAAATGGTCAAAAACAGTTGGGAGAAAATTGGATGTTTATAAGTATATTAGATCCAAGCTTTTGGTCTTAAAGTGACAGCACCTTAAAAAAAAACACCTGCTGCCATCTGTGTCATTAATATTAATCAAACAACAAAAGAAAAAGGAAAATCACTAACTGCTTTTGACTGAATAACTTTAACATTAGGTTTAATAAGAATCAATGTATATTTAATACATACAGTGAAGACAGTGCAGTGTTGCAGTATGGGGTTTTATTTTTAATTTGTTTTATTTGTTTTTATGTTTATTTACAATCTATAGTCGGCTATTAACTGAATACTGTTAGACTTGCATGAAAAACTTAAAGCATTTTATTTTTTTATCTTTTTTTTGTTGTATTTGTCCTATTGTTTGTAATTTCCTTTGAATTTATTGTATTAATGGCTAATAAGTTAGTTAGTTAGACTTATCTATAGTCCTAGAAGGGTTATCATACCCTCAATTTGAACCGTTGTTTTTGAAATAGAAGTAAAAGAAGTTAAAATGTAAATATAAGATGAAAAACTTACATGAAAAGGCAACTAAATGAAATAAAATAAGTTACATTTAAATATATATATATATATAGATATATATATATATATATATAGATATATATATATATATATATATAGATATATAGATATATGTATATATATAAACCTTAATTTAAGGAATTTATACCTGTATGATATTATGCTGTAGCCACATTAACTGCATACCCTACTTAGTAATGGTTATAACTTTATAACACAACAATAAATAACTCACACAACTAGCTCTCTTTAACATGGCAAATACCATGTAGTGGCTTTCTGCAGAAAGAGTCATGGAATCATCCAGAATCATCCAGTCACAAATGGAACTTACTGTAAAGCGGAATGTCATGGAATTTGGCAATTTTTGGATGAAAAAATAGGGCTGTACAATGAATCAAATCACGATATGGACTAGTGTCTGTGAATATTAAAGCTCAAAAAGACTGCTAATCTGATGTCTGCATGTACTGCATGTCTTTGTGTGAATAAGCGCAACAGTTTTGTGTATTACACATACTGAAGCAAACATGATGCTTGTGGTGTTTTCAGCGTCTGCCGTCTCACTATGAGGACATGAACACATGAACTTCATCTCCAGATCTGCCCTGAGTGACTTCACAAGCATTTCACCATTCAATTTGTTAAAACTATCATCCTTTTATATACACACAGAAACTTTTATAAATTTTCATTGATTACATTTTAAAAGATTAACTATATTGTTAGTTTTATAAATTGATTTTATTACCACCATTTTTGAAAGTAAATTTGTATTTGACCTTACAATGTTTTTATATTCTATGTACTCCTGACAGTAAAATAAGCCACTATAAACTTAGAGTAGGTCCAAGAAAAGAAAAAAATATACCGTGATGTGCCGTGAAACCACAAGAATCTTAAAAAATACCGTGATACAGACTTTTGGTCATACTGCCCAGCACTATAACATTATAAATGAACCTTAAGGAACATATTTAAATAATAAAAAAATCATGTCATGACCCCTTTAACGCCTGGTTGAACTGGACAGTAGGTGGTTAGTAAATGTGACAGGTTTGGTGCTGAAATGAGCTTCAACATGCCTTTTCTTCAATAATGGAGCTTTCTGTGGTGAGCGTGCATAGAGGCTGTGGCGGTGGAGTGCATTTCCTATTGTTTTCTTTGTGACAACTGTACCTGCTGCCTCCAAGTCTTTCTGGACCTCTTTCCGAGTGGTCCTTAGTTCTAGTTACTCTTCTGACTAACCTTCTGACTCCCTGATCAGAAATCTTCAATACTTTTTCCCTGTGTCATTTCACTTTATTGCACATAACTTTTTTTATGGATTGTAGTATTATAATTTCCTTATTTGTATTGATTTCTTGATCTAATACCAACGTCTGGTCAAAATTTTATGTGAATTGCTGCATTGGAACGTATGATTAAATTTTTTTTAACGTATTCAATACTTATTTTACCTGCTGTATGTTTGCACAATCTCTTTTTTTTTCAGAGCTGTACACACTACTTCACTCAGCACTTCCTGTCAGCTCTCTTTCTAGCTGCTGCTTGTGACTATAAGTCACAGGGTCATGCCGCCATTGCTCTCTAATGCCTTCTCTCATCTTTTTCACATTTGCTCATTCTCAGCCCTGATTTTGGTCTTTTGGGTTTCCTGACACATGGTGTTTTACATGAACCAACTAAATATTTGCATAGCCATCATAAGACATCAGGAATATCTTATATGCAAGATAGATGTTTGTGCATACACTACTGTTGTGGGATCATTAAGATTTTTTTAATGTTTGTGAAAGAAGTCTCTTATGCTTACCAATGCATGTGTTTGATCAAAAAAACAAAACAAAAAAACAGTGACAACAGTGTTGTTGAGAAATAGCTTTTTTTCTGTTTTAATATATTTTAAAAAGTAATGTATTACCGTAATGGCAAAGCTTAATCACAGTAACTCCAGTCTTCAGTGTCACATGATCTTTCAGAAATCTTTCTCTCAAGAAATATTTTTTATTATCAATGTTGAAAACAGTTGTGCTGTTTAATATTTTTGTGGAAATGGTGATCCAGTTCTTTTAGGATTCTTTTGATGAATAGAAAGTTTGAAGCATTTCTTTGAAATTGAAACCTTTTGTAACATTATGAATGTCTTTACTATCACTTTTGATCAGTTTGAAGGGGCCATGAATTGAGAAATCAAATTTTCCTTGATCTTTTGACATAAGAGGTCATTGTACTATAAAAATATCCTGTAAGTTTCAGAACTCAAAACTTCCTCGTCCAAAAACAGCTTTTATTGAAACCAAGCTCAGAAAATGACTCATTTCGAATTTTGTCACATTTTTACGTCATAGTGCGGCGAAAGACCGCCTCTGCAGAAGAAGATCAACGCCTACTTCTACATCAGTGCCTCTTTAGCCCCGCCCACCAATTCGAGCATATCATGTAGAAGTAAATACGAGAGAGACACAAACATTGTGGATTGCACCAGCAACAAAATGATAGAGATGCGTCTGAGGATTACAAGACATTTTGAAGTGACAACTTGTGGAAAAACACAGTCTCTGCATTCATTGCCATCCTTGTGATCCTCATGTTAAGAAAGCGTGGATGAACTTTATTTTTAAGTTCTAGTCAGTAAGATGCTGTTCAATTGTTCGCTTCATTTTACTGCGGATTCATTTTTAAACAAGACACAGTTCGACGCAGGCTTTTCAGAGAGACTGAAAATAAAAGATGATGCAGTGCCAACTACATTGGATTCGACAGTAATGCCGCAACACACAAGTGTGAGTAACATTGTTTTTACCATGTGTCACTATTGCTTTGTCATTTGTTATGTACTGAGTATTTATGCTGTAGTGCCTCAGTCAAACTGAGTAGTTGTTATAGTTGTGATTTGCTGTTTTTTTTTATCTTTGCTTCGGCATTTATGGGGTTAATTATCGGATACAGACAAAAGCACGAGCGCTGCTTTTGTTATTGTTTTGATCTAAGCCATTCTTACAGCTTCAGTGAGCGACATCTTCTGTTTTGTCATCGACATTACAGTGTTTCATTTTATTTAAAACACAACACTGCAAATGACAATGTATACGTTTTTCACTTTGTTGAAAAGAATGAACTATAATAGCCTATAAGAACGATAGTGTGACAAACAATGGTACATTCATTCATAATTCCGTTTACACAAAACACCGTAAGTCATCCTTTGTCAATTATAGTGGTAACTCTAAGTGCTTAAACTTTATTTCCCACAACCAAGACTTATAAAGCATTTGTAATACACATAAATGTTTCATGTTGTTGGCAAATGTTTCAACTATGTAACGAGATATTTTTCAACATCGGAAGTTTTCAAAACAATTCCACACGTGTAATGGTGAGGACACTGAAAATTATTTTATTATGCAAAACTGTTACTCCATATCAGTGGAGCTGCTTCCAACTATCCTGACACTTACTTCCAAGTCTTGAATACGGCATGCCTATCAAAACAGTGTTCAAAAGAAACGGTCAGAAAATAGCTTATTACTTCTAAATTAGGATGTTTTTTGATGTAAAAATCTTGATAACTTTATAAGTGGACCTCAAAAAACATAAAATTTTTAAAAAATGCAGTTCATGACTCCTTTAATGCAATTTTATTTGTTCTTAATAAACAATTTATTAATAATTTAATATAATCATTTCTTTAAAAATACTGACCAAAACTTTTAAACAATAGAGTGTGTCACCAATTTTAGGGATGTACAGATTTCAGCCTTTTTATTGACAGTCTGTGTGTGATGCGAGAGTGTATTAAATACCTTCAACAATGAATCCTTACATAGTTGTGTGTGTGTGTGTGTGTGTGTGTCTCTCAGATTGCTTCTTCCAGAGGATTTCACTGTGTACTCTTATGCCAAAGATGGCTCGCTGGTCACCGAGAGACCAAACATGAAGGTAAGTCACCAAACACATACAAAAACTGAATGAATCTTTCTGCCCATGTATTTCCCCAGAAATGTTAAGTCACACCAGCACTTGGTTTCTATTAAACAAGGGAAAGCGTGTAAAACCAGGCAGTTTTAGCACTTCTTTCCTAATCTGTTACAAGCCGTGTCACATTTCTGTCAGATGTGTCAGATCTGTTTCTAAATGGATTATTACAAGTTATTTTACAGCATCTCTCTGTTCTTTAAGTCATTTATAGAAAATGATTGGCTATATAATTTAATTGTCTACCCAGCATCACCCTCAGTCTCCACTGAGAGTTTAAGGATTGGTTTATTTATATTTGGCTTAGACTCACATGATGTGAAACCAAGAACACTCAAATCAGTCACTTTATAGACTGCAAAAACGAAGCACTAACAGTCAGTAATGTAATGCTGATATATTCTTTCATACCACAAAAATGAAATGTACCGCTGCTCTCGCTTCACTAGGTGTATGCTATTTTCACCTTGTTAGCAGCATTTCTATGCAGAAAATGGCACAGGTGAGAACAGCTGCCGTGTATCATGTTACATTGTTTGCTGTTGTTGATGCGATTTCCTCAGGGCGTCGAGCAAACACTCACACAGCATCTGATGCCAAGAGCAGTGGAGTAGTTCTGGGAAGAGCTGCATTACTCACACTAACTGGAACTCAATTTTACACGACTGTAAGAAGGGATAGAGGCACAAAACATCATATAAAAATGTAGAATGTAGAATGTATATGCACTGAAAAAAAATTGGTGTAGAAACAATTTTTGCTCAGAAATTGCTTGTAAAGTTCATAAAAACTTACAAAGAAATGGCAAGTAACACAATGAATTAAATGTGAATTTTTAAAGTAGAAAAAAATGATTTTTTGGGGGAAAATATACTCCAATATTCTTTGTTTTATTTATAACTTTGAAAAATATTTTTACAGTGTTGAAAGAGTGAAAGGATAGTGGGAAGTGCATTCCCAGTGAAGTTCTATATCGTTGTGTTCACAGATAGAAATGAATGTCTGCTGAGAGAGATGTAATTTGAGTCACTGGCCCTGACCTGAATGAAGTCACTCAGTGTTTGCTACATGCAATTGAGATTTGTCATGCTTTCTTTCATTGTACTGACTTACTGTCTCAGTTCACCTATACTGTAAAACATTTGGAGTAGGATTTATTTG